>CM064872.1:53571288-54771288 GCA_032719365.1 Prinsepia uniflora
ACACAACTCCAATCCGTTCGCCAATAACAGACACAACTCCAATCCGTTCGCCAATAACAGATGCATTTGCCGCTGTGAGCATATTCATTGGGGACGCCGTAGGCCTGGATCCAATATGTAAACAGGTGGAAGGGGATCTCCTCCACTGCCAAGGTTTGCCAGCCACCAGCAAGGCGGAGAAACCAGTGTCCCATCACCGACCACCGGCCCACCCTTAATGATGCGATCCGCCGTTGCTTTATCCTGAGAACATTGCTGAAAAAATATTGTCTTTGACCAATGAGATGTTCGCGCCTCCCTGTAAGTTGCCCAGGGCAGTCCGGAGGATGGATTTAATTGCTCCGCGATTAGGGGATTTTGTCAGCAATGACAGTCCCCCACGATTTTTGGTCCCAGAGTCCAGGTTGGATATCTCAAGTGATGCTTCCAATTTGATGATTAGCTCTTCAGTTTCCAGGTTTGCCATTTTGTTGTTTTGGAGGTGTAGGGTCAGATTTTTTTTTTGTTATGGTTATGGATTCCGTATAGGTTTAGGGTGACAGGGGGTGGTGGTTTTTCCAATAGGGTAGTAGTGCGAGGAGATCCTATTAGGTTTGGACAGGGGGGTTTTTGTTAATGGGTCTAATCCTGGACGGGTTGAACTGAGTTTGGTGCATTTTTTTGGTTTTGGTTTCCTGCAGATTTTAAAGGGAGGGGAAAGGTCTCTGGTTTACTGGCACAAGAGGCCGGGGTATTAATGATTTGTACCCAAGTTTTCTCATGGGGAGCAGCATTAGCATTTAGAGCCGGGCGACTGGTGGTTGGAGGTTGGGGGAGTATGGCTTGGGGTCACAGCTGAGATACGGGCTGCGATACCATTGTCATGGAAGGCTCTGAGCAGTAGCAGCATTTAGAACTGGTGGCGGGGGTTGGTGGTTGGGGAGATGGTGGGGGCCACAGTTGAAATAACTCTGCTGAACCATGGCATGAAGACACTGATGAAGTGGATGTACAATGTGGTTGCTTAGAGCCCCCATCCACAAGTTGGATTGCTCAAGGGCAAAGATACTCCCATAGCAGAGAGGGAACTCCCAGAAGGAGAGAATTACTCATATATATTATACATTTGATCCATTTCAGCTTTTATGATAATTGAACCCATAATCTCCCACTAATTCTATATGGTAAAATGAAGAAATAATTATAAATTAGTCCAATTTTTAAGTATAACATATAAATAGTCCACTTAAAATATAAAATAATTTATTTACTCTATTATTAAGATTTTTTTCTGTGTCTTTTAATGTTTTATTTTTTTAAAAAAAAATCTAATACCGTTTATACCCTTTTCAGATATTGATAAGTAACTTTCAAAATTTAGATATTAATATTTTATATTTATTTTTTAAAATTATTTGATAAGATAATTCTAACTTAAATTTCATATTTTTCAAATTTGTTTTAGGAATGAAAATCATTTTAATCCACCAAAAATTATAAGATATTATTTTATACTTTGGAATAATTAGAGGACTCACGAGTAATTTATTTATTTTATATATTTTTTTAATTCCTTTGTAGATAAAATTATTAATTTCCTGTTTTTTTTTATTCTTTCGTAGGTAACTTAATAATTATCTGTCTATTTTTTATTTTTCTATTCTATTTCAGAGAGTTATATTGTGTATAATATACCTTATTATACAATTAAAATTCTCATAGGTGAATTATATTTTTTTGTATAATTAAAATTGCTATAAATAAAATCAAATCAAATCAAACTATATGATATGTAATGACATGCTTGTAATTCTTTAGAAATTAAGAGACTAAAATTAATGCTGTATTTTGACCAATAATAAAAAAAAATTAATTATTTCTTATATACAATTAATATTTATTGTAGGAGACAATAATTTATAATTTAGACTAGGCCTATATATAATTTATATCTATACTAAAGCCCAAGACGTTTTTTCACTGTTCATGCACAATGCTTTCACCGTTTTTCACTGTGTCCATTCGTGTTTTTCCCATTTTTGCCCCTCAAATTTTTTTCCCTCCGCTGCACGAATTTTTCCCTCTCCCTTTCTGCGTGCGAGCGCCGTCTTTCATGTTTTTCCTATTCTTCATTTGGATCGAATCACCAATTCGGCTGCACTTTCATCCAATCGGAAGTGAGAGGTGCGCCCATACTCTGCGTCATGAGGTTATCTCCCTACACACCTCATCTTCAATTCATTTATCTATTTCCCATCTTTCCTTTGATTGTGTTTCTTGCCGAAATTGCCTTTGCTAGGACATCATCATCTCTGCGTCCGTGTTGCCGCTGCTGCATCCCCATTATCATCTCTGCGTCTCATCATCTCTGCTGCATCCTATCTGCAAGTCAATCGTTCGCTGAAATTTTCTTAGGTGAGTTTTGTGGTTTAATCGGAGCTGTTGCCTTGGGAGAGAGAGACAAATGGTTACCGCAGGCTTATGTATTAGCAATTTCTCATGTGATTGATTAGATTTCATGTTAGTCTGTTGATTAATAGTCTGTGTGGCAATTAATAGTCTGTAGATTTCATCGATTTATCTTCTTTCATGCTGGGTGTACTGACATATCATTAGCAGCTTCGTTTCTGTAGACAAAGAGGAGGAACAGAATTGGAGGGTTAGTTACTAGGATTTTCATTCAAATTTGATGGTTTTTGGATTTTAAATAAGGGATTGTAGAAGAGGGCTTTCTGGTTTTGATGATTCAAAGTGAAAAGACTTCTGCTTTCTAATGAATTATTTTGGGTTTAATTAAGTAATTGTACACAATAGTATAGCTGGATTTGAGATCTTCTTTTTATGGAATAGATTATGTAATTTCCTGTTGGAATCTTATGTTATGAACTCCGTAAATTGGGTTGACTTGATGGTAGTTCGTATTTTCTTTCTTCGTTCCTTTGGTGGGTTTGTACATGCTGTTGATTTTAGCTATAAAAGTGAAATAGAATTTCTAGGTCATTGGAATTTAGGGAGAACTTTGGTTTATTGGACTGATGTGAATTGGAACTTCTTCACATAGTATGGAGGGCTTCAAAAATGTAGTTAAAACCTCATGATTTTTCTAATTTTTTAGGGTTCCTCTGCAATTTTATGTCTTTTTTGGATGATATTGTATTCGAGAAGCAAAGCGCCCTATTTTCCCTTCAAATTTTGTGGTGATAAATATGTAAGTTTGATTGATTGTCATGGAATTACCTAGCAGATACCCTACATTAGTTAGCATAGTTAGTGAATATATGTAGTGCTTAATCTAATTTCTTAGTGGTTCTGAGTTGTATAGTGAAACTGTCCCGATTTTATATCAAGACAAAGCTAGCGTGAGTTTAGTTTTTCAATCCATCTATATTCCTAGGAAAGAAGCTTTTGATGTCTTCTCATTGAGTGTTTAAGTTGGATTTTCCTTTCACGGATAACAGGGCTATTCGATTTATGATCTTTTACTTGGAAGATGGGGACATGGGCTATTCGATTTCTTCAATCCATCTGATCTCGCCGCATCTATATTTTAATTGCCCTTTCTCTATTCCATGATAATGGACTTCCCCTATTGGTTCTGATCATGCCAATTTGGATTTCATATTGCTGATATTGTACTTGGAGTTTGAATTTGTATTCAATTGTGTGGCTTTTTCAGATTGGGCTTCGATTTCTAGATTGTCTGATTCACATATTCAATACCCGCATCAAAAGTTGTAAATGAAATACATATGCATCATAACCATCAATGCACTGCTTTAATTTATTCGTCCAATGTGCATTTTCATTGAGGTTCTATTTTGACATTCATATGCATAACAATATTCTGAACATTCGATATTTATTGAAGACTTTGGTAGAACTTACCGCCTAGTTTTTACTCTCTGATTTCTGTTGTCAACACCCAATCTGGGCTTATCAATTATTTGTGGATTATGTGATTTGATTTTTGACTTCATTAATTAAACTGTCAACTTTGTTAATTTAGCTTTGTGTTTATGCAATCTTCCTACATATGGGTGTCTGATTTCAATTATGGTCATCATTGGATGGACATCATTGTAAACGGATTACGTCAAGTTGGAATTTACTCATCTGCACTAAAACGGATTACATGTGGGTGTCTGATTTCAATTATGGTCATCATTAGTTAATGTTCTACGGTACATTCTGATGATGAAAAGTAGCAAAAATCTCGGTTTTAGAAAACAAAATTTGATTGGTAATTGCTTATCTTTCTTCTTTTCTGTAATTTATTTATACTATGATGATTGGATGATGATTGATTTACTCATTGTGAGTGTTTGGGAGTTTTCTTATATATTTGATTGAATTGTATTGCATTAATTATATCATTTACACATATATTATCTTGTTCATAATCTCTTTCGTTTTTCTCTCTTTTGCTCTGTGGTTTCCATTTTAGTTTTGCTTTGTTCTCATTTATAATTCAATTTTGTTGGTTCTGTGATTTCATAGATGTTTTCCAAGTTTTAAATGAATTGAATGATGGTAGGGGTTCTTATAGTTTATATAAGTTGGCCCCATTGGAGAATTAAGATTAATGAATTCATTGATTGCGGAGTTATTTGCACCTGCAAGAATATTACAAGTTCTTCATAAGTCCTATGACATACCCAGATCTTCAAAGATAAAATTCAATACCTTCTACTTGAATCCTTTTCTATCAAATCCATGCTCCCGACCAGAGGATGAGCGAATATCTTGGTTTCATTGTAGTTGTTGTTTCAAGTTATTATACCTATAGCAAACCACATATCAAATACTTATGTTTGATGAGTGAATATCTTGATTTATGCATATCACAAATTCTTATGTTTTTTGTTACTCTGTTCAAATCTTAATTGACATCTGGATTATTATCAGTTAAGGCTTTGGGCTACATTAAGGATCATTTGGTGCCTAATTTTTCCTTCCATAAAGGTTAGATATAAATTTCATTTTTAGCTATTTAATTTTAGAAAATAGTAGTAGTTGAATATAATTTCTCTACAATGAAATCCATTTTTATCAAATATACCGTTTTCCAGTTTTATTAATGTGTTATATATCGTTTGTGTTTTTTTGTTATATAAATTTTGTTTATTTATAATTGCAATTTTCCAGTTATTCTACTTATAGTAAACCACATATCAAACAGCTCTCCTTGCTCTTTCCAAGTTATAAAATCTGATTACATTGCTATGGATTCCTTTTATTTTCTTACATAGATATCAAACTACTTACATCAGCGACAAATATACTATTTGTTCATATTCGTTACGTTTTCCAAGTTATGAGAACTTTTTAAGCTCACTATGAAAATGAAAATTCATTATTATCCTTCTTTCTAATTTAATTTCGATTCAATTAATTGATCATTAAATTAAATTATTTTCTTATATTTTGTGCATTGATTATTTGCAGCTTCATTTTTAGTTTCGTGGATTCATTACGAGTCTTATCCCTATCAATCGTTTTTGCTTCCGTTGAGAACAATCACATGTGTTAACAAATTAGCCCTTCAATGCAGATATACTTTTCTTATCAGAAAAATGTTTAAGGAAATCTCAGGACTTCCCAATGCAAATCAATTAAAACCAATTACTAAATGTAAATTTACAAACAAGATAAGACATCACATCAATAATATAAGAATTATCTTTTGAGTGATTCTTCACTATGAGTTTGCAGAGAGAATTTTCTGATATGTTTGATTGAATTCAATTATATTACTGACATGATTCACAGATAGACTATCCTCTAGGAGAATAATATTGGTTGAATATATTAGTTCAGTGCATTTTCCATTGGGTTTCGAATGGATTAAAACTGTATTTCAATTTTTTTTGCTTAATTGTGTTGTTCAATTAGCTGTTGATATTTGATTGTCTATTTTTTCTTCTTCTGACTTTGAATTAATACGCCCCATAATAGTCTTCATTCATGACAGTATTTTCTTTACCAAGTCACTAACTCCATTTAATCAACCTACATTTTCTACTAGCAAGCCAAATGAGAAAAGATTAGTGAAGAAAACAAGTAGAGGGAGTGAACATCAATAGTTGATAGAGACATTGACTATATTTTTTTCAATCATAAGACCATATTTTTTAGATTTTTTTTACAAGCCATAGGGAAAGAGCGCCTATTTTGATGTAACACTATTAATGGAGATAATGTAGTTATTTGGGTAAACAAAATTTATAATTTATAATAAAATCTAAAATTCCAAAGAAAGTCAAAATATCTACAAAAATTCGAAGGCAATGTTAATTTGTTAGATATATTATATATCTATATATAACCATTATGCGTTCTCATGGTTTATATATATATATATATTATATGTGTTTTCATGGTTTTGTTATATAATGTATGTGTTCTCATGGTTTTGTTGTATATAGTTTTCAATATCCTATATATATATATATATATTATATGTGTTCTCATGGTTTTTGTTATATATATATATTTTGTGTTCTCTGGTTTTTCATATGTGTATGTGTGTTTTTGATGCCGATGTTTTATTTCAATGTGATTTGGTTGTTAAATGCTTAGTAAGTGTAAGAAAGATTATTTTGATATCGGATTTAGAGTAAATTGTTACATTTTAATTATTTCCTTCTGAAGTTTGATTATTGGGTTGGATTTGACATACTGAATATTTGTATCTTATGTTTTTTTTTTCCAGTATTCAAGAAGAGAAACAATTTGGCTTTGATTTAGGCTAATTTTACAGGTAAATGTTTTTATTCGTGGTTCGTAACTTTTTATTCTATTCTATGATTTGTATTATGAATTGAATTCTGAATTTGTATTAGTTTGCAAACTAATTTTATATTATTTTTTGGGGTTCTCACTTCGAATATCTTTATTTTTGAGTGGAGTATTCTTTGTATTGGTTATATGATTAGATAGAAGATGTGTTATATAAGTGATTTGTTGATTGTTAACTATGTTAATTTGTTTGGAATATTTGTGATGGGATTTTGATATGTTTGTGCATCATTTAGAAATCCTCTGCTGTTTATCCTCTTAACCATCCAATCCATCCAGTCCATCCAATCGGAATATGTGTATCACTTATCTAACTTTAGGTTGACATACATATTCAATTTAATAGTGACGTCTCCAATATCCGTGAAATTGGCTTTAGGTTAAGGTATTGATGGCTCTGTGTCGTCAAAAAGTTAATGTGCAGCATATAGGTTTTCCCCCAAACACTATTACTCTGTCTCTGCTGAATTTGATGGAGGAAAATAAGCAGACTTTTCAATAAAAAAAACTATTTGTTTTAGCATGAATTAGTTGTCAGATTCTTTTGTTTAGATTTTAATCTATTTGATTGAATGATATTGGTAAACACAGGTTTTGATGGATAGTTCAAATTTATTGTTCGCTTAAACTCACAAGACTTAATCATCATACACTCTTTTCCTTTATAATAGTGAAAACTATTTGAATTTGAACTTATCAGTCATCATTTAGAAAAGAGGGAATTTCACTATTTGAAAGCTGAATAGTTTATCAAACTTGGACATTCATGACACCTCATATTGGTATAGTGTGTCATACTTACAAATCACCATGTTTTCTTTTTCCGTTTACCATTGTATAGTTTCATATAGATTGAAAGCATTTCGTTAACTCCTAACTAATGTAATCCAATCTTATATAAATTGGAAAAGAAAACGTGACGTGAACACTTGATGGTCAGCAAGAACAATAAAAATTTGATTCAAATAATTTTTTGTTTATTAATATTGGTTTCCATCAAATTTGATTGAAAGAATTGCCTGTTTATTAATATTGGATTACATGACATAACAATAAACCCTAAGCTGTTAACATTCAAAATATTAATAACCAGACAATTCTTATCCATGATGTAGCAGAGTGCTAAAAATATCCATATGCTAATAATGAACAATGAATTAGAAACCAACAAATCAAAATTTTGAGTGAATTTCAATATGTAGTTAATGCAATGTTATATTTCCAGTCATACATATTAGTACGAAAATTGGTTTTATAGCAACTAGGCGAGACAATAAAGACATAAGACTGCTTACCCATCTCTGCTTTCCTTGGTAAGCATCTGTTATTGCCTTAACACAAGAACAATAAAATTTGATTCAGATAATTTTTTTGTTTATTAATATTGGTTTCCATCAAATTTAATAATGAACAATGAATTAGAAACTAACCAATCAAAATTTTGAGTGAATTTCAATATGTAGTTAATGCATGTTATATTGCCAGCCATATATATGAGTACAAAAATTGGTTTATAGCAACCAGGCGAGACAATAAAGGCATAAGACTGCTTACCCATCTCTGCTTTCCTTGGTAAACATCTGGTATTGCCTTGACTGCCCTCAGTGTCCAGTTATCAGAAATCCCAGTCAAACGAATATTGGTCTTCCAAAATAAAATGGTGAACAAATTTATAATAAAATCTCAAATTCCAAAGAAAGTCAAAATATCTAAAAAATTCGAGGTAATGTTATGTAGCAAGACCAATAGTTTCAACTATTTTCTACAAATTCTACCTGGATGATTAGTAAATCTCCTCCAGTAACTCAAAATGACCAATATTACTAGCAAATCTGTTTGATCTCTGTATGGTTAAAAGAAATTTGTAGCTTCTGGCTATGTGGAAGCTTGATCTTCATGTTCACCATGCTGTTTCACGTGTCAATGTTCTTTATTTGAGACATTTGGTCCTTTTTGTCTGTGTATATGCACTATTTTTGAGTGGCTTTATTTGTATATGAATTTCTCTTTTGGTTTCGTTAAGTAAACAGATTGATTGGAATAGAAAGGAGTAATGCCTCGATATCATTGGGAGTAAAACTCACCATAGAAGGAAATCTTTTTATAATATGTTTAGTGCACTGAGTTTTTTTTTTCATATTGGTTGTACCTACTTCGATACATGTTAGATCTTGGGAAACATGAACAAAAATTCAAAATCGTTGAGGTACTGAATATTTGTATGTTATGTTTTTTTCCAGTATTCAAGAAGAGAAACAATTTGACTTTGATTTAGGCTGATTTTACAGGTAACTTTTTTAGTCGTGGTCTTACTTTTTATTCTATTCTATGATTTGTATTATGAATTGAATTCTAAGTTTATATTAGTTGCAAACGAATTTTATATTGTTTTTTGAGGTTCTTACTTCGAATATCATTATGTTTTTAGTGGATTATTATTTGTATTGGTTATATGATTAAATAGACGATGTGTTATATAGGTAATTTGTTGATGTTAACTTCATTTATTTGTTTAGAATATTTTCTCAAATTGGGTGTTCGTCATGCTGTTATATGGGCATCTAAATACATAGGTCCTATGCAGTTCTTCATTTTTCAGTTGCCAAAATGATTGTCTTTTTCATTATGGTATGAGCTATTTGATAGATATATTGGATTGTTTAAGTTGGTGGTCACTGATTTCCCTGTGAATCAGTTTGTTTTTTTTAATAGTATGGACAAGGAGAATGTGTGTATAATGCGTTGTCATTTTGCTTATACTATCCACTTATTTTCCTTCATCTCAGAGGTGTGAAATGTCTGCTCGAAGGAAAATATGTCTGCTTATGTTTGCTTATGTGTTGACATTTTATTTACATGCCATTCATCAGCCCTGACATAAAATTGTAATATTTTAACTATAGCTTGATGTAGAATCCACACTAACTATAAACAAATTTTCAATTCATATGGTCTACTCGACCAATGCACTTTGTATATGTGGTGCATTGTGCATTGACCAAGTGAAGATCAAATTAGTGCATTAGTAACCTGTCAAATTCCCTTGTTTTAATCTCTATTAGTATATGTGGTGAAGATGAAGTTGATAATAGTTAGTATATGCGGTGAACAATGACGACATGGTCACATTCATACCATTTGTCAAACCTCTGTGACTATGGGATGTTAATCATCCCATGAAATATATAGGGGCTACCACAGCGACCACGATCACCTGGGATGTAAAACCCGTGTCCTTGAGGGAACGGTGAACAATCCCACATTCCTGCGAGGGGGAATGGTCTGGGAAGGGAATGGTGGTGTGCCTTAAAGGTGTAGGCACACACCTATCTAGCATGAGGCCTTTTGGGAGCTCAGTGGCTTTGGGGGGAATTGGAACCCCAAAGTTAAGTGAGTTGAGGCTGGTGCAATTCCAGATGGGTGACCCCCTGGGAAGTTGCACCGTGAGCTCCCGAAAACAAAACCGTGAGGGCGAGGCCCAAAGCGGACAATATCGTGCTAGATGAATCGGGACCTGACCGAGGAGGGTCTGGCCCAGACAATTTGGTATCAGAGCCAGACCCCGACTGGGAAGTGTGCCAGCGAGGACGCTGGGCCCTAAGGGGGGTGGATTGTAAGACCCGTGTCCTTGAGGGAACGGTGAACAATCCCACATTCCTGCGAGGGGGAATGGTCTGGGAAGGGAATGGTGGTATGCCGTAAAGGTGTAGGCACACACCTATCTAGCATGAGGCCTTTTGGGAGCTCAGTGGCTTTGGGGGGGATTGGAACCCCAAAGTTAAGCGAGTTGAGGCTGGTGCAATTCCAGATGGGTGACCCCCTGGGAAGTTGCACCGTGAGCTCCCGAAAACAAAACCGTGAGGGCGAGGCCCAAAGCGGACAATATCGTACTAGATGAATCGGGACCTGACCGAGGAGGGTCGGGCCCAGACATGGGATGGTCATACATGGTACTGTGTGATTTACATTTAATTGAGTGGTTATGCAAATGATTTCCATCTATATGATATTACGATAGTTGTGTGACCAAATGATTTACATTTAATTAACTGGTTATACAAATAAATATAGTTCATTGGCTATAATAACAACATTGTTTTATAACATGTCCTATTAGCTCCTTGGTCCTCAGACAATTGGATGTACCCAGATGTAAGGTCATGTAGCCTACACCATATTTTAATTATGTTATTTAGACATAATATTAGAGCTTATAATTTCATGTTCTCATTCACTTCGGTGGGAGCTAAAATTGATGATTCGATCAATAATGGAACTAGCCCTTACGTTTTCAAAGTTAGTGGTCAAGTTTGTCATTTAATAGTCTTTGCTATCACCAGATGATAAATGTCCAAAATTTATAAACGGCGTGATGATGCAACAAAATTTTTTGTAAAAAGTGGAATTAAAATTGATAATCGTTTTGTTCTTCCTTATAATTCAGAATTGCTTTAAGGTACAATCCACGCAAATGTTGAGTCCTGTTGTTAATCTATGCTTAGAAAATATCTTTGTCCGTATGTCAAGAAGGGAATAAACACCTGCAATGAGTTAGAGAGTAAGCTCACACAAAACATTGTAGGTCGGATGAGCTTCAATTCATGTAGCTGCTTTTTTTCCTTATTTTATTTTGTTCTTCTCATAAAAGATGTAAGTTGATAATAGTTAATAAGAATAAGATTTCTATGATAGATTTAGTTCAAACTGAGATTAATTTGTCCATGTTTACTCATAAACATATTAGAAATAGGAATTGGGAATAATAAAATAGTTGATTAACATAGCTGAGCATGAAGCAGCACATATATATATATATATATATATATACATATTAGTCTTTAGAAACTAATAACATATTGCAACCACAACATCATTAATATACAAAAAAATGATTCATACCATTAGTCTTTAGTTCATGTGTATCATTTTGAGATTAGGCAAAATGATTAATTGCTAAATGCACTTCTACCATCTTATTTTTAATTAACACCTCAATTTTTTGCTTTCATTTAATTGCTACCACAACTTTGTAGTCTTACAACGACATTTTGGTCTTAAACTAGATAAATTTGTACATTAATTGCAGGAAATTGCGGTCATATTGATTTCTGGATATTGATTTTTGGATAAGTTTGGCTCTCTGGTTTTTCATATGTGTATGTGTTTTTTATGCCGATGTTTTATTTCAATGTGATTTGGGTGTCGAATGATTAGTAAGTGTAAGAAGGATTATTTTGGTTTCAGATTTAGAGTAAATTGTTAGCTTTTAACGATTTCCTGCTTAAGTTTGATTATTGAGTTAGATTTGACGAACTAAATATTTGTATGTTATGTTTTTTTTCAGTATTCAAGAAGATAAACAATTTGTCTTTCGTATACGCTGATTTGAAAGGTAAATTTTTCCTCCCGATCTTACTTTTGAATCTATGATTTGTATTATGAATTGAATTCTGAGTTTGTATTAATTGCAAACTAATTTTATTTTATTTTTGGGGTTTCTTACTTTGAGTATCTTTATTGTTGAGTGGAGTGTTCTTACTTTGAGTGTCTTGACTAAGTTAGATTGTTACAAAGAACTCAAAACAATAGTGCAAAATTTTTTTTCTAATGCTAGAAATTTGATACAAGTTTACTGACAAAGTATATTTAACATCATTATTCACATAGATATAAATCAAATAAAATCAGTTTAAAACCCATTTAAGCTTAGCTAAATGTAATAACAATCTAAAATTGAGGAAGCTAAAATCCTTCATTTTCTTTGATTGAATAAAATAGTTTAAACTATTATTATCATATCATCTTTTTGAATGAACTATTTGAAATATGATCATTCATTCCATAAAACATTCTATATAAGAGAAAAGTATTGGAAAGCTACCTAGCATCACACAGATTGTGAATTTGGTGCTACAATAAGCATTTATGTTTGGAGTATTTTGTAAACTAGGGTGTTCGTCGTTTTGTTCGTTGCGCATCATTTAGAAATCCTATGCTGTTAATTCTCTCTCTCAGTGAGATGGCATTTTGATGTGTTTGTGATTGTTGTTTTACCCGGTGTAGTATAAAAGAACAATATATAATTCTAAGGTCTATTGGTCATATGATTTGATAGAAGATGTGGTATATAGGTGATTTGTTGATGTTAACTTTATTCATTTGTTTGACGTATTTTCTCAAAATGAGTGTTCATCATGCAGTGATTTAAGCATCCAAATATATAGATCCTATGCAGTTCTTCATAATTTGCACTTGCTCCATTTGTGTTTTACGTGTTGGTTTTTTTGTACGTAACATTTGCCAGACTCTGTGCTTATATTACATTCAGTTTGTGTATGCACAATTGTTTTCCAGGGATTTCTAACGCGAGACTTTCTGATTTGTCAGCAGGTATTAGATTTGTTCCATGTGAACATCTACGCTTATTTGACACTTGGACTCCTTCAGTCGTTCATCCAAGTTAGTTGCTCTTATATCATACATTACGGATCTAAATTTCAGTTATATATTGAAAACTAAATAGGGTCTTTATTGGCAAAAAGTTTAGTTAGAGCAAAATGTCTAAACGATCCAAACCTAAAACAAAAATAAAAGATTGATACATTTACTTTAATCATGATTACAAATATGGTCCATTCATTGATAGTTCTTATAACTCATGGTACATTCGTTGATCGTTCTTGGTTATACATGAACAGTCGTCGAATTTTTGACATCTGATTTATCTAAATGCTTTCTAATATGCAGGCCATTCATACTTGGCATTTTCTTTCCTATATTTCTGTTAATTGGATTGATAAACGCTTAATAGTCTGGATTTTGTGTCAATATTATGAAATAGATTTAGAACAAGTAATAGTGTAGACATAACAAGTTAAAAAATCATGTAATATTTGTAGAACATTAGTTAAAATTATTTTGACATGAATATGGAATATTTTGTTTCCCGTTTTTGAAGCATCCAATACAACAGAAGACAAAAAACAATAACATTTATTTTATCACCTTGATATATATGTTTTACACTTTGTTGATATTCTATACTAGATTTAGATCATCAAGAAAAGAACATCAAAACTAAAAGATGTCATATGTACACAGCTCAATTGTTCTTTATATTTTTTGTGATGTCCCTTTTTTGATTCATTGTATAGTATGTACTAAGAAGTACATTATAATTTTCATTTTTTGGAACTCTGTATTGAGTTCAATTTGTATTATTTGAAAAGAACTAAATAATTTACAAGTTATGATGATTGTGGTTTGGAATAGGTGTCCCATGATATTCCAGTCCTACATATTGTTTTGAATGTCGAAGTGGCTTTGTTATCGAAAATTTACTTTTCGTTTAAGAAATAGTTTTCAAATCACAAGAATCATATTCCTAATTTTGTTTGAATAATATTAGAACGTTTATAATGTACTTATATCAATAGAAAATACAATAGCCAACCACCCAATTAGGGTACCATTCTGCTAGTTGAAGAACCAGATTCCTTGAATGCATTTAAATGTAGTAAAATCCTCATGATAATAGAAAATATCGACAGAAAGATATAACTAGAGGAATTTAAAACATTATGACTAAAAAAATTATGTAGATGTTTAGAGTAATCAACAGCCGAACAATATTCAAATACATAATATTCAGGTGGAATACGCAGAGATTATCAAAGCTATGAAATTATTGATATTCTTGAATATTATCAATAAGTTAACAAACTATTTAAAGTGAAAAACATTGCACGCCATGTGAACATTCTAAATATTTTTAGTCCAAATAACAGTCAAAATTATTTCTATATATTCCAAGGATTCTCATGGTCTATGTAGAAAAAGTATCTTCCGCAGAAATGAAGAAAATGGATTAAAAATATATTAATTAAACGGGTACTACCAAACATCTGATAGAAGAAATACAAATGCGTAGCTGCAATGTACTTAAAGAGATTTGTATGTAACTACTTGATAAGTGTTATGATGCAGAAGAATCAACTAGAATCCGTTTGAACGAAAAAATTTAAAATTACCAATAAAAGCAAACGTCCAAATGCGAGACCACAAGAAAACCCTAGAGAAAAGTTTGTAATTCAAATGGAAGTCAGAATATGTGAAATATGTAAATGCCACTTGATTACTATGTTTTTTGCAGATTTCATTAGAACTTACTTACAAATCGTGAATTTAGTTTTCATTCCTGTCGTACTATTTCAATATAGCTTCATCTCCAAATTGCCACTCACTCCATGTGTTTTGGATGTATCAATTTTTTTGTATGTGTTATTTTTCGTACTATCTACTTATATTGCATTCAATTTATGTAAATGCAATTGTTTTCCAGAGATTTCTAACGCGAGACTTACCGATTTATTAGCAAGTACTACATTCATTCTATGTGAACATCTACGCTTATTTGACACTTGGACCCCTTCAGTCGTACATCCAGGTTAGTTGCTATTTTATTGTACATTATAGATCTACATTTTAGTTATATATTCAAAACTAAATGAAGTTTTTATTGTCAAAACATTTAGTTCGACCAAAATGTCTAAATAATCCAGACTTACAACAAAAAGAAAATTTCGAAATACACATCATCTTCGCAATAGCTCAATCATGAATAAGATGAACACTCCAAAAACCTCCAATTCGACCCTCGAGAATATTAATCCCCCCAGAAAAATTTCTCGCCTCTTTGCCATGTAAAAATGTACCATGCAAAATGTCTCTATTGCTGGTTCCTCATTTGACAATTTATTACCACAACAACAATTGATCTTCAGCACTTCGACTCCTATTACAGGCAATTATCAACTTGAGTCATACAACACAAACATTCAAAACATTGTTCTGCCTGTTGTAGAAAATATTTGTCCACAAATTGATGGACAAGAAGGAAATGTTACTTCTGCATCAACTAGAAATGAAAATAATATTGGTCAAACTTCTAGCATGCATATTTTATCTGATCCAAATCTACCTAAAGGTCAGGCTTGGTTCCAGAAAGAACGAAAAAGTACATACTTTATTACTCTTTTTCAACATTGTTTACACTTTAAATTCGTCCACATGTGATACGTAGTTATATGTCGCTTACTTATATTTTCTTCTTCTTTATAGATATTTATATAGAATATGTTGATCTAGGCGACAAGAATTATGTGTGTGTACACTGCAACACACTATTTTGGTTAGCAGTATCCTTAAAATTGAAATCTAGACGTCAACCACCTATTTTCACACTTTGTTGTCAACAGGGAAAAGTCAAATTTCTTCAACCATATCCAACACCAGTTTTTTTAGAATAGTTACTTGATCCAAAAAATAGTTCTGCAAGTTTATTATTTAGATCTAATATTAGAGTTTATAATTCTATGTTTTCCTTTACCTCAATGGGAGCCAATGTTGATAACTCAGTAAATAATGGATTCAGTCCTTACATTTTCAAAATTAGTGGTCAAATTTGCCATTTAATGGGTTCCTTATTACCTATTGATGGTGAAACACCAAAATTTGTTCAACTCTATATTTATGATACTTGCAATGAAGTTAACAATAGACTTGATGTTATGAATTATAATCAAAACAATACAAAACTTGATCCAAGTATTGTAGAAGGCTTAA
Organism: Prinsepia uniflora; assembly: GCA_032719365.1. NCBI lineage: Eukaryota > Viridiplantae > Streptophyta > Magnoliopsida > Rosales > Rosaceae > Prinsepia > Prinsepia uniflora. The sequence goes on from CM064872.1 coordinate 53,587,690, forward strand.
TTGAGATGTTTAACACATTGAATGAGTTAGTAAAACTTTTTCGTACGGTTCGAGATAAAATTGCAACTGATACTTTTCCATCATTAACATTAACCTTATTAGGAATTTCATCCAAAGAGAGTAAGCAATATGAGCAACCAACCTGTGATGAAATTGGTGGTTTGGTAGTTGGCGATATAGGCCTTCATGATTCAAACAAAGATATTATTATACAATTAAAAGATGGTGCTTTAAATCGTATTACTAAACTACATCCAAAATATATGTCTTTGCAGTATCCTATTCTTTTTCCTTATGGTGAAGATGGATATCTTCCAAATTTAAAATGGAACACGAATGTCAGCGGTTCTAAATCACGTAGAGAAAGAGTGCCAATGAGAGCTTATATAGCATATCAACTTCAAGAAAGAACTTCTCAATTACCCACATTGTTAAAAGGAGGTACATTGTTTCAACAATATTTAGTTGATTCCTACTGTACTCTTGAGGAAGACAGATTGGATTATATTCGATCCAATCAAAAAAATTTGAGGAGTGAAATTTATAAAGGAATTTATGATGCTATGAGTAGAGGTGACAATGATGCAAAAAATATAGGAACAAAGATTTTATTACCTACTTCATACATTGGAAGCCCTAGATACATGAACAATAACTATCAAGATGCGATGGCAATATGTAGAGAATATGGACATCCTGATTTATTCATAACATTTACCTGCAACCTTAAGTGGCCTGAAATACAACGAGAATTTCGAGCTAAACCCGGTTACAAACCTGAAGATAGGCCTGATATAATCACAAGAATGATCAAAATGAAGCTTGATGATATGATCAATTTCATCAAATCAGGCGAACGTTTTAGTAAAACTCAGGCCCGTAAGCTTTTAAAACTTAATATTCAGTTTGTTTTATTTCCTTGAATATGTAACATTGCTTTTAATCATATGATTATTCATTAGCTTTTTCACTTTGCTTCCCAAACAGATGTTTGTACAGTCGAGTTCCAGAAAATGGGGTTACCTCATTCTCATATGTTATTTTGGCTACAACCAAAATACAAATGTCTCACTGCATCTGGTCTTGATTCCATTATTTCAGCCGAAATACCAAATAAAACCACCAACCCATTACTTCACAAAATTGTTGATACATTGTTGATCCACGGTCCTTGCGGCCACTTGAATTCAAACTCTCCTTGCATGCAAGATAATAAATGCTCTAAAAAAATTCCAAAACCTTATCAAAGCGAAACAATTTTTGCAAAAAAATGCTTTTCCTATTTATAAACGCCCTGATAATGCATCAAATTGTTTTTTACGAAATTCTGTCCAAATTGATAACAGGTTTGTAGTTCCTTACAATTCAGAACTGTTATTACGATACAATGCTCATATAAACGTTGAATCATGTTGTCAATCTATGCTCATAAAATATTTATTCAAATACATAAATAAAGGTTCAGACAGAGCTAGAGCCATTTTGCAAAAAGATCCTAACGATGGAATTTTAACGTATCTAAATTGCAGATATATAGCTCCACACGAGGCAGTTTGGAGATTGTTTCAATATCCTATACACATAAGAAAACCTTCTATTGAACGATTACTTGTCCATTTACCTTTAGAACAATCTATTATTTTCCATAGTGATCAACCAATTTCATCTTGTTAATCAAAAATGTTCTGAACATACAATGCTCACAAGTTGGTTTGAAACCAACAAACTTTTTGACGCTGCCCAAACATTAACTTACGCACAATTGCCTTCCAAATTTGTTTGGAATGCCCGTGGTAAAATATGGAAACCCTGGCAAAGAAAACACTCAATTGGAAGAATAGCATACGTTCATCCTGCATCTGGGCAATTATATTACTTACGAATGCTTTTAAATTCAAAAAAAGGTGCTACCAGCTTTGACGATATACGTACTGTTGATAATATTATGCATTCATCATACAAATCAACCTGTGAAGCCTTAGGTTTATTAGGAGATGATAAAGAGTGGATTGACGCTTTATCAAATGCTGCTAATGTCGCAACCTCTATTGAATTAAGACAACTATTTGTTACAATAATTATGTTTTGTGACATCGTTAATCCTCAACGTCTTTTCAATCAACAATGGATCACTATGTATGATGATATATTATATAATTTACAAAAAACATTTGACATACCAAATATGAACATTCCCCAGGAAGAATTACGAAATTGTGTATTATTTGAATTATAACAACTTGTTAATGCGTCATCAAGGTCTTTACAACATCATTACTTGCCTATGCCTGATACAGAAAAGATGTTACAAATAAAAAATAAGCTTTTAAGAGAAGAGCTCAATTATAATTGCGATGATTTAAAAAGTAGACACTCAGTTTTAATGCCATTGTTAAACGAAGGTCAAAAAAATGTATATAATGCTATCATAACTACTGTCAATGCGAAAAAACCAGGTCTTTTCTTTGTGCATGGCCGTGAAGGAACTGGCGAAACTTTTCTATGGGAAACAATCATAACCAAACTCCGATCAGAAAAAAAAATTGTTCTAGCAGTTGCCTCATCAGGAATAACATCATTACTATTACCAGGTGGTCGCACAACTCATTCTAGATTTAAAATCCCTTTGACTATCACTGATTGTTCAACATGTCAGATTAAAAAAAAATACTCACTTGGCTTAATTAATTGAGAAAACTGATTTAATTATATGGGACGAGGCTCCTATGAATCATAAACATTGTTTTGAAACTTTAGATAGAACACTATCTGATCTCTTACCATCGTCAAACATCACAAACAATATCAATGTCTTCTTCGGTGGAAAACCTCTTTTGTTAGGCGGTGATTTTCGAAAGATTTTACCCGTAATTCCAGGAGCAAGTAAAGAAGATATAATAAACGATCCTCTTAATAGTTCCTATTTGTGGCCTTCATTTACAATTTTCCATCTAACTGAAAATATGCGACTGCATAAAGAACATCAAACGTTTGATGAAAAACAAAAAATCCAACTATTCGCAGATTGGATTCTAAATATTGGTAATGGAAATCGTAATTGTAGAGATCTAACACCTGATTCAATTGATATAGATACATCTTGGGTTGAAATTCCCCCAGATTTACTTATTCAATCTTCAAATGACCCTATTCAACAATTATTTAATACAACTTATCCAAATTTTGAAAATCAATGTCACAATTTCAATTATTTACAAGAAAGAGCTATAATCACACCAACAAATGCAACAATCAGTGAAATTAACAATTACATCATTGATTTATTACCTGGAGATCATTCTATATTTATAAGTTTTGATTCTTTATGTTCTTCAAATGGAAACTGTGATAATCTTGATATCATGTATCCTCAAAAGTTTCTTAATACGCTTGAATTCAATGGTCTACCTGCACATATTCTTATTTTGAAAATAGGCATGCCTATCATATTACTAAGAAATCTAAATCAATGTTCATGCCTATGTAACAGAACGAGGTTAGTTATCACGCAACTATTGAACAAAGTTATTGAGGCAAAAATCCTAACTGGTGCTAACATTGGTTATAAAGTTTTCATACTGCGAATCACTCTTCCTACTTATCAATTCTTTTTGCACAATCTGATTTGTTAGTAACAAACCATTGTTTATATTTTGCTTCTCTTCATTTTATCCAATTAGTGCACTCAATTATGTGAAATCATTTTATAGATAATTAGTGCCTTTTTTTTTATTTTCTTTTGCTGTTTATCTGTAGCATAGGTTAAGGTTTAGGGATGAGATACAATGCCTTCTTACTTCAAAGTGATATAATCTGGAAGTCCTGAGTAGAGAGGCAAAACCATCAATTCTGAAACATGAAGATATAATCATATGCTAATTAACACATGTTGTACAATCTGAAAAATTCCACTGTCGAAAAACACTTCAATCCCAAAGTCTCAAATTATGCTGAGTTGAGCTTGAACCTTAATTTGTAAATCTGTTGGTAAAAGTTTAGGAAGACAAACATCAAGCTAATAGACCCCAACAATGCCCAACCCTGAATTTAGTATTCAAATGGCTAAAAAATTAGAGAATTTTAAATCAACTGTTTGTTTAGCGAGTGAATTATTGTTTAGTCATCAAGAATTTTTTTATTACGTGATGTTATCTTCCTCCCTTCTTGATTTCATAGTCAAATGGACAAGTTTGCTTCTTATGAATAAGAATGGATAAACGTCATTGTATTACGTTATCATCTGCCCAAGTCATTCTATATTTTCTTTAAAATCATTTTACCAACTGTTGGTCTGTACAAGCAGTACCTATTCATTGTTTATGAATGTCCATTTGGAATTAATGAATGATATGTATTTTTTTTGGTTTGATGTTCACTGCAGTATATTGTGAGAGGACGACAAGATCTGTTCCAGTTAATTCCAGAACTCTTCAGGGTTATTAAGCAGGTTGGTGTTATCAGTTGCGTTTCTTAAGTAAATGAATTGCTCTGATTTCTTTCCAAATATATATACAGAATATTTTGCTTTTTTTCTCTGTCATTTCGTGTATATATATAAGTGAAAATAATTAGGAGAAATTTAAAGCATAAGGATTACCACTAGAAGCCGGATAAATAACAGACTATCTTCTTACTGTCTTTTCGTAGGTTGGTGTTACAATTTCCTTGCGTCATTAACCATACAAGCCTGATACATTTATTAAATTGAGTATGTATGCATATCTGACTGTCTTCTTAATTTGTGCACTCTGTATCTACTTCACATAGATAACAAATATTGTTCTGTTGGCTTTTGTGGTTATTCAAGTTTCCAAAATTTATAGGTAAATTTGCAGGTGCATATTTAATGTTGCATCAAAAGATTTTACTAAGTAGAAAACATGAATACGAAATTAAAACATAAAGAGGATTGAGAAAGAGCAACATGAGATTGAAACCAAAATCAGGGAATGCGTTTTTTAGGAAATATGCTTCTTTGCACCTAATGCTAAAATTAGGCCTTTGTTGAACAAATTTTTTGCTCTATATACTATTAAGCAACAAGATGAATCTTTTACTCACCGTTGCCCACTTCTATCTTTTGGAAGTAAACAATGAACTACTATCTTTTGTAAATATTCTTTTTTTTTTGTACTTCTAATCTATCACATATTCTAATAACATCATCTTTAATTACCCAAAGTCCTCGAAAGGAGGTTGTGTCTCTACTAGGGTTTGCCACTGAAATTTAAAAGAGTTCCATTGGTTTTTGTTGTATTGTTTTATTGTGGCAGCTGCAGGTACTTAAGTGCCATTAGTTGAACAAACTGCAAAAATTCAGAATAGGATTATTTTTCTACTATTTTCTGAACAATATTTTTATGTGTTTTACCCATTCCTGCTGAGAAGTCTTGTTAGACGAGTTTTTGAATGCATGTCAGAATACCCACCAGATTTTTTGAATGCATTGCTAGGAGATTTAGCTGTCTGATTAGAGATTAAAAATACAAAATGAAGATATATAGTTGTCTGATTCAAGATATATTATTACACCTTTATCCACGAGCTGATTGACCACACTCAGATCCCCCACGACCCAATCCCATTATGCCATCTGCAGGCTGGCTGTAAAGGTCACCAGTTTCAACATTTTCACAACCGAAGACTGCATGCTGAGGTTCAAGTTCACTTTGGTTGCCGAAGGATATAAGGTCCTCACCAAGCACGCCACTGCTGCTACTCATTTCGGCATACTGCCTTTCATAAATACAATTGACCTTCTCAAAGTCACAAGTGCAATCTAGGTTGCACTTTTGAGCTTTGTAGGTGCTTGAAACTTCTGGGTCAAACTTGGGGTCCTAATGTGTTGAAGCTGAATTCGTCCTTTAAACTCAAAAGACTCAAGGATCCCTGCAAACAAGCAAAACAGTAAGCTATCGTTCGTTCAATGATCGAGACCCGGGGGGTGTTCGACCAAGAACGCTCCAATGCTTAAGTCAGCTTCGAAAGAGAAATCTCAAGAGCTTAAGTAGCGTTGAACAGAATTACCTTTATTGAGAAATGTGTTCCCTTTATATAGGGGGTGAGTGAGATGCTCAATTTCCATAGTTCCGATGTGGGACAAATGCTCCTTGATTTGTGCGCTAACACGTGTTACACAGATCGAGGGTGAGAGGCTTCCACGTATCATCCCGGTTTGGGCCCAATATTTGGGCTATATAAGCATTGTGGGCTTGAGCCATGTTCGGTGCTTGGACTTTAAGTATTATTGCCAGGGGCAATTTGGTCATTTTGGGAATTATGGGCCACGTGGTAGCTCCACATTCTTTCGGTGATTTTGGGTTCCACAAATGCCCCCACATCGCTTAGGAATTCAAGGAATTCTAAGGGATGTAATTTGTATTGTGGTCCCGATAAATTATATATGGGAGTAGGACTCCGCTTGATCTTCAATTTCATTGTACCTGAGAGTCTCTGATGTCGCAGTAAGCTCCACGCTTGTTCGAGAGACTTTTGAATATTTCTTTAATTGTTGAGCTTTACATTTTTGCACATTCGGAGAGCTGTATGAGTCCAATTGTAGCAATTTAAGTGGTGTTAAGCTCTATTTTCAGAGACGGTCATTTCAATATGCGTCAAGGCGCACTTCTGGTGAGACCTAGTAGGCTTGCATTGTGGGAGCAAGGTGGCTCACGTAGTCAAAATCTGTTATGTGGGAAGTATACAGACTTCGAGGGACCTGAAAAATTCAAGTCCTGACCGAGGTGAGGCAGGGGAAGAAATTTGAAGTCCAACAGATGGAAAAAATTTCATCCTTTGATCGAGGCGAGGCATGGTTCAAATACAAAACAAGACATGCTGCAAAGCAAGAGGATACGTTCCAAAGTGCAGTGGACCTTCTAGTGACCTGACATTCTAGGTCCTGTTGAGCTCGAAATGGAGTGGCTACAAGGTGGAGCATAAAGACGGATGATCGATCATGCCCCCTGTGAAGCTCCAGATGGTGTACGCCACTACGTAATTGAAGAAAGAAAGCTTGTAGGTGGACCATGCATATGGTACTTTGAATATAGGAGGGCCTGACACACGAGGATCAAGGCAAGACATAATGTAAGGCAATGCCTAGTTGGAGTTCAAAGTGTTGCACTAGGCATACTTCCAATGACCATGCATGTGGTGTCTGGCAGATAGAAGAGCTTAGTGTGTTTACGAACTTGTCATCTTCAAGTGCAGGTGAAGCCAACATGGAAGCTTTTAGCAAAAAAGACAAGGAGTCTCATCACCTAGTATGAGGCCTGTCACAACCCAACATGAGGCCTGTTCTAGCTGTGCAGACGCTTACATGATTCCAAAGAGGAAGTCAAACAGTTGGATGTTGAAATCAAAAACTTGAGCGATGGGTGCTTGCTACCCTCACATGCCCCCACAACTTTGTGTTTTTTAAGGAAGATGAAGCTCAAAAGTTGGATATGGAAAGCCGGAGCGGGATCACCACCAAAGAGCTGGAGCTTGAACTAGAGATGGAGCCTGAACTGGAGCCTGAGTTAGAGGCTAAGAAAACAGATGTTCCTGAAGCCGACGAGTCTCCTGAAGACATTTCTCTACTTTCAGCAGAAGAATGGGCAGAGTTTTGAAGGACCATGGGCTTTGAAGACTTGCAATTGCATCTACTTCATCTTTGTATGTTGATTATCGCATTTGCATTTTTGTATTGAATAACTGGTTTGTGCGATCGAGATGTGATTAGCCAAACACCCTTCAAATCAATAAATGAAAACCATAGTTATGAGAAATTATGAGCTCCCGTATCTTTGTCTAATTATACTAACTGCCTTGATGTATCCAAACTTGTTTGTTCATCAAATGCCCCCCGTTGTAGCCATGGGCGTTCAATGTTGGGGTTAAACTAACTTTGTTAGCATTCACATTGGTGTTGCCTTCAAGGAAGGGCTTGTACTTCTTAAGAGAAGGCTTGAAGTGCTTCCATGAGGAAGACTTAGGGTGCTTCCAAGAGGAAGGCTTAGGGTGCTTCCAAAAGGAAGTCTTGAGGTGCTTCCTGAAGGAAGGCTTCAAATGCGTCCTAGTGGAGGGCTTCAAGTGCTTCCTGGTGAAAGGCTTTGTGTGCTCCCCAGAGGAAGTCTTGAGTGCTTCTTGGAAGAAGACTTTAGATGCTTCTTGGAGGAAGGCTTGAGTGCTTCTCGGAAGAAGGCTTTAGATGCTTCCTGGAGGAAGGCTTGAGTGCTTCTTGGAAGAAGGCTTTGGATGCTTCCCGGAGGAAGGCTGTGAGTGCTGCACAAAGCGAAGACTTGTATGCTTTGCATGGCGAAGGCTTGGGTACTTCGCAGGGTGAAGGCTTGGGTGCTTCGCATGACGAAGGCTTAGGTGCTTCGCAGGGCGAAGGCTTAGGTGCTTCGCAGGGCGAAGGCTTAGATGCTTCCTGGAGGAAGGCTTGAGTGCTTCTCGGAAGAAGGCTTTAGATGCTTCCTGGAGAAAGGTTTGAGTGCTTCTCGGAAGAAGGCTTTGGATGCTTCCCGGAGGAAGACTGTGAGTGCTGTGCAAAGCGAAGACTTGTATGCTTTGCATGGCGAAGGCTTGGGTACTTCGCAGGGCGAAGGCTTGGGTGCTTCGCATGGAGAAGGCTTAGGTGCTTCGTAGGGCGAAGGCTTAGGTGCTTCGCAGGGCGAAGGCTTAGATGCTTCCTGGAGGAAGGCTTTGGATGCTTCGATGACGAAGGCTTTGATGCTCGAGGGCATAAGTTTTGAGAATTGTACAAACTTGTTGGTATGAATTCAAAATAACTTTTCAATCTTATTGATAATTCAAATGCACGATACTTGAATTTAAAAGGCAAATTGAAAAGAAAAATTGAAAACTACATAGACTTCTATGTCTCTCTAACTTTGACATGCAGCTAGTTGATGCGGATCACTTTTGATACTGGCTCCTTAGGCTCTTTGTTCTCCATGTGATCTGCAGTCCTCTTCTTGATGTAGTCTGTGCAATGTCCCTCATTCATGAGATTTTGGAGATATTTTTCGAAAGATATACATGTGCTAATATTGTGCCCATAACATTCATGATAGGCGCACCATTTTGTTTTATCAGCTTTCTCCTGATCGCCCTTGACGGGTCCTGGGTTTTTGAACCAAGTCTTGTCCTTGATCTCATTATGAATCTGGTGGACTGGTATTGAGAACTGCACTTTAGGCTTCTCGATGGTTGAGTCTTTAGGAGTTTGGTTTGCCTTACGCTTGTTGAACCCCCCATGTGAAAATTTGCCACTAACGTCCTCTTTGCGTTGTGGTGTCGATGCGGAGGCTTTCTCGCTTGTCTCGGCATGATCTAGCGCATGTGCAGCACCCTTTTCATCCTCCCAGCATGCATGTCGCTCAGCTAGAGTGAGCATCTTGGTGAGACTTCGTGCATTGCCCATGACAATGTCTCCGTAGAGCTGGCCGTCCCGAGGGAGTCCTTATTTAAATGCCATCGCTGCAACAAGGTCGCTGCATCCGACAATTCGAGACTTCTCCTCGCAAAATCTTCGTATGTATTGTCGTAGAGTCTCTTTTGCTCTCTTTTGGACAGAGAAAAGATGGTCATCCTTCACCTCGATTGTCCGAAGTTGTGCGTACTCCTTCACAAATGCTAGAGCTAACTCTTCAAAGGACGCAATAGACCTCCTGGGGAGATGATTGAACCAAGTCATGGCTTGGCCTTGAAGAGAAGCTTGAAAAACTTTGCACATGAGCACATCGTTATGCATGTGGGGGACCATGACTCCCCGGTAATAATCTATGTGCTTTACCGGGTCGGAGGCTCCTTTGAATGGAGTGAAGTTTGGCGTTGCAAACCTTTGGGGGAATGGCTCCTCCTCAATTTCCCTTAAAAAAGGCGTTGAGAGCTGTATCTGGCGACGTAGATCGTCCTCTAGATCACCATCTCGTTGAGCACGAAGATGCCTCCCCAACATTCTTTGAACATCATTAGCCCGCAACGCACCTTCCTGAGGCGGTGAGTCATTTCGTGCTAATCGTCGAGAACCTCCTTGAGCTTCTCTCCTTGATCTCTGGGATCGTGCTGGGGAGTAGGCCTCATCTTCCCTCTCACTGCCATGGGCAGATCTTCTTGGGTCTTTGTGTTGAGCCTGAAGTTGCCCCCTACTTTCATGTGAGCGCTCCACCCGTGAAGTTGCCCCAATCCTACTTCCTAGCCGCTCATGTGCTGATGACCTTAGGCATTGTGGGCTCTTTGCTCGGCGAGCATGACTTTCTTCACCGGAGTCGCTTAGCGAAGTGTCTCGTGACATTGTTCGGCAGTGGACCGGTTCTTTCCCAGGTCGCCTTGGAGCACTCTCTTGTCCTCCTCGTGACGTGGAATGTATGTCTGGCTCTTGGACTGGTCTTTCTGCCAGGAGTCGCTGTAAAAGCTCTAACTGAAGTTGGACTTGGCTGCCCAACCTTTCTACTTGCTGCGCCAAGTTGTCCTGGGGAGGTTGGTGGTGACTTCTCCCTAAGACGTCGTGTCGCCTATCCAGAGAGTCCCTTAGGTCCATATTTGTTGTGGGCTGATCACGTCGTGATGCACTTCCCATCAACTGCCCGCTTGCCTGTTGCAAAGCCGAAGTTCTTTCCCCTAGCGCGGGCACTTGGTTAGCTGGTGAGGAGAATGCACCGAAGCTGAAGGTTGACCTCCCTCCTAGCGTCTCCATGGGTGCTTCTATGGACACCCGCTTGGGTCGAATTGGACGCTCCTCCTGTGTCTCTATGCGAGCCTCATTCCTCGTCTGAGCAGTTGAGGCAGAAACACCTTCTCCAGCTGAACGAACAGATCGTCGAACCCTAGCCATGCTTGATCAACGAATCTTGAATGGAAATTTGTCGAACGATGAACACGTTCAAGATCTTCGAATCAACGTTAAGAACGATGATCGAAGTAGGCTGAACGATGAACAATCGTGAGAGCTTCTTCTTGAATATCTTCAAGCTCTCAATGAAAGCACCAATTGTTGAAGCTGAATTCGTCCTTTAAACTCAAAAGACTCAAGGATCCCTGCAAACAAGCAAAACAGTAAGCTATCGTTCGTTCAATGATCGAGACCCGGGGGGTGTTCGACCAAGAACGCTCCAATGCTTAAGTCAGCTTCGAAAGAGAAATCTCAAGAGCTTAAGTAGCGTTGAACAGAATTACCTTTATTGAGAAATGTGTTCCCTTTATATAGGGGGTGAGTGAGATGCTCAATTTCCATAGTTCCGATGTGGGACAAATGCTCCTTGATTTGTGCGCTAACACGTGTTACACAGATCGAGGGTGAGAGGCTTCCACGTATCATCCCGGTTTGGGCCCAATATTTGGGCTATATAAGCATTGTGGGCTTGAGCCATGTTCGGTGCTTAGACTTTAAGTATTATTGCCAGGGGCAATTTGGTCATTTTGGGAATTATGGGCCACATGGTAGCTCCACATTCTTCCGGTGATTTTGGGTTCCACATAATGAAAAGTTGAAAACAAAACAATGAAATTTCTTAATACCTGAAATTAACCATTTTTAGTCTGCATTGAGTTACACAGATAAAAGAAATGATCAAATTCAAGGTCATTAATGCCTTCCCCCTAACATTACTGAGTTTTTTACTTTTTCACCCGATTATGTTTCTTCTTCTTGGGTGTTTTTGATTTGCATTGCCTGTAAGTGAGTGTAAACCTAAAGAGATCTAATCCTAAAAATCAACACACCTATTTTCTTAAATATAGTTCATTCATAATCTTTATTTATAAGCATATTGCTTTAGCTGATAACGACAATAGATGTGATTCGATGCAAATAAGTGTACTTGCTTTTGAAACCGTACACCAGCACTCATGAAATCCATTAATAAAAAGAGAAAATGGCACTGATTTAATACATTCAAATCAACACACCTGTTTTCTTAAATACAGTTCATTCATAATTTTTATTTATAAGCATATTGCTTTTGCTTACAACTGCAATAAATGTGATTTGATGCAAACAAATAAGTTTACTTGCTTTTGAAACAGTTTGACTTTTCGAAACAGCAAGCTAATTCTACATTCTAAGCATTGGCTCCTTAGCATTGACTCAAGACTATGTTATGGATACTCAAGTACTTACCAATATTTGTTTTGTGCTGGATGCCCAAAATTCCTGCTGAGAAATAATGTTAGCCGAGTTTTTGAATGCATGTGAGAATACCCACCAGATTTTTTCAATGCATTTCTAGGAGATTGAGTTGTCTGCTAGGACATATTCTGAAATTATCTGATCAAAGAAAAATATCAAGCACATTATTGTATTTCATGCATTGTGAATAAGACCATTGTTTGTCAAGCACATTATTGTATTTCGCACAATCTGATTTGTTAGTAACAAACCATTGTTTGTATTTTGTTTCTCTTCGTTTTGAGGCAGTACCTATTAATTCCCACTTCATCTGCCCAGGTCATTCTATATTTGCTTAAAGGTCATTTTACCAACTGTTGGTTTGTACAAGCAGTACCTATTCATTACTGATGAATATCCATTTGAAATGAATGAATGATATGTATTTTTTTCGGTTTTATGTTCACTGCAGTTTATGTTCACTGCAGTTTACTGTGAGGGGACGGCAAGTTTTGTTCCAGTTAATTCCAGATCTCTTCAGGGTTATTAAGCAGGTTGGTATTATCAGTTGGTGTTCTTAGGTGAATGAATTACTCTAATTTCTTGCCAAATATAAATACAGAATATTTTGCTGATTTTTCTGTCATCTCGTGTGTATATATATATATATATATATAGATGAAAATAATTAGCAAAAGTTTAAAATATAAAGATTAACAATACAAGCCTGAGTGTTATACATATTCATAGATTGCCTTCCTATGCATCATACATAGTGATCATGATAGTAGATTTTAATCTTTCGATCATGATAGTAGAGAATACCCACCAGATTTTTTCCATCCATTGCTAAGAGATTTAGTTGTCTGCTAGGAGATATTCTAAAATTATCCGATCAAAAAAAAAAATATCAAGCACAATATTTGTATTTCGCACAATCTGATTTTTATGTATTAAACCATTGTTTATATTTTGTTTCTCTTCGTTTTGAGGCAGTACCTATTAATTCCCACTTCATCTGCCCAGGTCATTCTATATTTGCTTAAAGGTCATTTTACCAACTATTGGTCTGTACAAGCAGTACCTATTCATTGCTGATGAATATCCATTTCAAATTAATGAATGATATGTATTTTTTTCGGTTTTATCTTCACTGCAGTTTATTGTGAGAGGACGGCAAGATCTGTTCCAGTTAATTCCATATCTCTTCAGGGTTATTAAGAAGGTTGGTATTATCAGTTGGGGTTCTTAGGTGCATGAATTGCTCTGATTTCTTTCCAAATATAAATACATAATATTTTGCTGTTTTTTCTCTGTCATGTCGTGTATATTGATTCCTATACATAGATGTGAGGTAAATTAGATTGCCTTCCTAGATTCTAAGCATTGGCTCCTTAGCATTCACAAAATTCCTATTGAAAAGTCATGGTAGACAAGTTTTTGAATGCATGTGAGAATACCCACCAGATTTTTTGAATGCATTGTTAGAAAATTGAGTTGTCCGCCAAACAGCAAGTTAATTTTACATTGAGGTTTAAATTTTACATTCATATCTATAACAACATTTAAACAATGAAACTCATTCATGAGATAAACAACGAAACTCATTCGAGCGAGGCAACAAATATGATATTACCAACTTCCGAGTAATTGGCAGTAAAACAGAGCATCAAATTGTACCCCACAAATATCAAATGTCTTTCAATCGGCGAACAATTTTTACCCATCTTCCAGATGATATACCTTACATTCCTCGACATCGCTTTTACCTCCTAGATTTTAATGACCTTCCATCACGCGTAAATAATGATATCATCTTAACAGGCCAGAATTCTCTATTTGCAATGACGCAATTATGCAATTACATCAAGTTACTCCCTACAACATCGCAACAACATATTGTTTTTTTCTATTTATATACACTACTGACATTACAGATGTAATCGGTCTCATCACTAGAATGCAACATTTGGAAGAAACAATATTGTAAGACATAACTGAATTCAAATGTAATATAGAGCTGCAGAATCTAAGGTTAATACGAAACTCTCTTGCACGTACACACAAAAAAACTATTTTATCGCCTGCGTGATTATCTAAATATATATTCTCTTCTTACATAACAGGAATGAAACAGTGCGTGTCACACTATGGAGAAATATTGCACAATCTTTTGCTGCACTAAACATTTTTCGATTACCAACACCAGTCATTATGGTGTTTAGCAGCCTCAAAGTAAAACAATACCAAGGTAACATCTGTATAGTTCATCCTATTACTGATTAAAAAAATTATCGTTTAAGATTTAACTCCTCATTTACCACCTCATAGGAAGACCTGTTCTTAGTAGTGGCGTCTCAACCCAATTCTTTGTAAATCCAAATGTTGACACCATATCTGACCAGACCCACTGGATCGTATACTTGAAGCCCAGGCTCCGTTCAAGGCCCAAAACCACCGAACTTGCACATGCTCTAACCCCGGGCCCAATCGGGGATGCCACGTGGAGATCCATCCACCCTCGGTTTACGTAACACGTGTCAGCACGTAAATCGAGAAGCATTTGTCCCACATCGAAACTTTGGGAATTGAACATCCCACCTACCCATACATAAGGAGTACACATTTCCCAATAAAGGTAATTAAGATTCACTATTCACTATTACTCTACCAAACTTACCATTTACTACTCCCTCTTACGAACAAAGTAACTGACTTGATCGTCGGAGGCCGGCACCACACCGGTGCCCGTACTAACGGAAACCCGCGATCCACTTGAGTTGACAGGTCACAAGAGGGACACGCGTCATTTGGTGATTGGGCAACGAGTAATCGACAGTTGGAACATTTAACGCTTCAACACCAAATATTTCGGACTATATAGAATATCTAACAGCGTATGTTCAATATAACCATTAATCAATATTTTTAATTCTTAATTTTCATCTATGAAATTTACATACACTAAATGAAAAAGTCTCACATTGTATCAAAATTGATAAACAGCTTCAGCATGTCATCCCTTGCATTGGAAATTATCTCCACACCCTCATCCCACTCAATGGCGATGCAACAACTACAAAATGCTCCAAAATTAACCATACAAGAACTAAGCTACATCAACTCGGAATCTCATATGGTAAACACATTATGCTTTCACAATTCAAGCCCAGTAAATGTCGATTGCGTTACATTATAACACTGTTATAATATCATTGTTTCCATATGTGCTTTAACAATCCTTCTTCTAGGGCGATTCTTACCTCTGCCGAGCCTGCATAACACGTTTTGATACAGATTATGGATGGTGGTATCCAGTATGTCCCATTTGTTATAAGCAAATGAAAAAAAATCCACATCTGGACAACTAACATGTTCAAGTCATTCTAATCAAAGTCCAACACCTTGGTAAGACAAGTATCATGTACAAATTACAACTACCCACTATTATATGGTCACACAACTATCATTTATAATATTTCACATAACTATCATGTACAATATTTCACACAACTACCATTACAGGTACAAAGTCAGTATAGTTATTGAAGACCATACTAATGAAATAAATGTGATTGTCCTCGGAAGAACCGGCCAGTTCCTCTTCAATTACAATTGCGATTACTTGGTTATGAATGAAGGATATGCAGACCAAAATGAATTCCCTCCCCAAGTCCTAACAACAATTGACGTAACCAAAATTTTCCAACTGCGATTCGGCTCTCGAAAGAACGAACTAAATATGAACGATCTGCTTCTTCAACATGTTTACAATAACATAATTGAAATTGAAGACGTAATAGCTACACCAGCTACACCATCGGAAAATGTCCCCATGTCCACTTCGAGAACATCGACCGACGGTTAGTCAACCGACATATCAATTACGCCACAAAAAAGAAAAAGAAATTCTGGAAAGAAAAAATTATCGTAACTTACAAGTATATATTTCACTATCATCTGTAACTATTGACTTTCTATTAATATAAGTACATTATAAACATGCAAAATATTATATTATATCTACAAACCAATTGTCTCACCCGCGACAACGCGCGGGCTGTTCCACTAGTTGCTCCTAAAATGAAATACTAGATTACTAGTGGTAGCCAATATTACATGTTGGATTAGGCCCAACGTGGCCCAAATTGGCTGAGAAGATTGCCAAGCCCACCCAAATCAAATGAAAGCCTGCATCAAGTGACGGAGCGTAAAAATAAGGCTTTTTATCCAAAATGCACCCCAAACCGTTTTTTGTATCAAAATGCACCCTTAATCTCCATTCTCGATCCAATTTGGTCTTTTTCCATTTGAGAGGTTAAAATCAGGATTAAATTGGTCAATTTGTACACCTAACCATCTAAAAATTAATGAAAAAAAACGGATGTTCCTCCACATCAGTGTAACGGCCCGTCCCGGGAATTAGGGCTAAGACAGTGATTAGTACAAGATTAGTGAGCTTAAGCGGGGGTTAGTTGGTCCCGATAAGGTCGTTAGCCTAGAATGACGATTTTGCCCCTAGTTTGGGTAAAAAATTGACTTTTAGTTCGGGCGGTCAATTGGATTTTGACCGATGACCAGGACGTAGTTTATGACGTCACGAATCCGTAGGCAGGTGGAACGCCCGATTCTGACATCCAAGGAGGAAGTTATGATGTTCGGAAGGTTGAGGGCATAATCGTAATTTGTCTAAACTAAGGGGAAAAGTTGACTTTTTGGACGATCGGGTTTTGACACGTTGACCTAGGACTGTTAGCTAGATCTCATCATCCTGAGTTCGATGACAGGCGGCACGTATTCATCGGACTTACGATGTGTGAGTTACGGGTCTAGGAAATTAGTGGCACAATCGTAATTTTGGGGTTCAAGAAGGAGCATTTTGGTCTTTTGCACTTGGGATTTGTGCAACAGAGAGGGACAAATGGAGGGATGAGATTGAGCCACTTGTGAGAGGAAAAGGGAGGATGGTGACACGTGTAGGGGTTCTGGTTGGTTCTAGGTTTGTACACGGTCCCAATTATTTGGGGTAATCGTGCAGGTATGTGTTCGAAGAACAGAAAACAGAGGGGGAGATTGAGAGGGAATTGAGAGGTGATCATGAGTGTTGGAGTGTTTTGGTGAGGGGGTGAGTGACCAGAGCCTGTGGGAGAGTTAGGGAGAAGGTTAGGAGGTGCGGTGGTGGTGTGTGTGTGAGTTGTGAGTCACGGGAAAATCAGAGGAAACAGAGAAGAGGTGAGGAGTTTTGGGTGGTGGTGCTGCCGTGTTCGATCAATCGAAGCTGCTGGTGGTGTTTAGAGATAGGAGTGGAGCCTTAGGAACCTAGTGGATACGGCGGAGCTCACGGTGGAGAGCAGGACACAGGTAATTTCTTTACTTTCCTCTCTGTGCTCTGTTTTGCCGTTTAGGTTCAGACGCCAAGTCGTGGCTTTTGGGGTTGAATCGAGGAGTCTAATGAGGTCTGGGGGACTCAGTAGGGTCCTAGGTAGCTGCTGGTTGTGCAGCCGTGACGGAGGAGTGCACGGCGGAGGCTAGAACGACGGAGAGTATCCTGTGTGCTCTGTTTTATTCGTTTTGCTTTAACGTTGAGTCGTGGGTTTTGAGTACGAATCGACGGTTTTGGTGAGTTGGGTGAGGTTCATGAAGGTCCTAGGAACCGTCTACGGTGGTTGCCGTGACGGGGGAAGACCTGGTTGGCCGGGAGGAAGAACAGGGGACTGGTTCTAATTTTGTTCGAGTTTGAGTCGAGGATTTAGAGGCTGAGTCGAGGTGTTTGGGGTAAGGGGAATGGATAGCTTAGGACAGGACGAAGAGGATGGTGAAGAGAGGAGTTGATTTGGCGCAGGCACGGCGAATAACCGGTCACGCCGGTTCTAGTTGCAGGGACTGTTTCGAACCGGGTCGACCAGAGGTTGCTGGTGACACTGTAGCTGGCGCGTAAGGGCCACACGCAGCCACTTTGGGCAGTGCGTGGGGGCGCGTGCGGCGGCGGTTGGGGAAATGGTCAACATGGTTTTTGGTCTAGGTGTTTTGACGAGTCCATTGGAATTGGTTTCGGATTGTTCGGACGTCGAATCAAAGTAGTTCCGCGAGGGTGAAGGTTTAGGGTTCCGGTTCGTTACGTTTAGGACCCGGGGATTTTTGGGGAAAATTAGGTGGACTTTCATAGATGTGTTAGTAACGTACTTTGGCGGTTGTTGACAGGATTGGGACTTCCCGAGGAAGCTGAGGATCGCACGGGACGCGATTGACACGCACGCAAGTTGTGAATGGACTGTTTGTTTTCTAACTAAGCATGCATAACTGTTTTATTTATTTAATTATGTTTTAAACATGTTTTTGTTCTTTCGCTATATGTTTTCATGAATTCTATTTCTATGCCCTACTATATGAAATTACGCTTTATATAACTGATCGGATTTGCACGTATTTCGAGAAGAATGATTTTGTGATGTTTTTGAGTATGGTTTTGAATATGTGTTATACGCATTCTGTTTAATTGAGATTTGTGGAATGATTTGAGGTTGGAAGCGAAATTCGGGAGGAAGTTCCCTTTTAATTAAATATGATTTCGGTTTTTGGAAGCTTTCCGGTTTGGTTTTGATTTCCGGATTTTGATGGTTTTCCTTATATATGAAATGGTTTTGAGTTTAAAGACTCGGATTGATTTACGGGGGGAAGGGCCCTGGATTGATGATTTGAGTTTAAAGACTCGGTATGGATTTGAGTTTAAAGACTCGTTGATATTGATACCCCCGAGGCCTGTGATTGTGTTTTGAGTTTAAAGACTCGTTGATATCTCGGGAAGGCCTGGCTATTGCGCATTGTGTTTTGAGTTTAAAGACTCGAGCGCATTTGAGATCCAGTAAATGTGTATGATTGATGTTTTTCACTGGTTTTCGAATATTTGGGCTGTGACCCGAATAACTTGGTTTTATGGCTTTAAGGCCAAGTGCCTGGACTTTGGTTTTGATTTCTGGTGATTTCTGCATGTGGTTTCATTTCGTACTACTGTTATTCTCAATTACTTGGTTACGCGTGCATGTTTTCAAATGGAGGGTGTAACCCTGGTTTCTTTTTCATAAAGGGTTTTATAACTCCTTATTTTTGGTCCACTCACATTTTTAATGTTTTTAACACCCTCCAGGTCGTGGAACTAGCGCGGGGTTTCGGTGTCGAGGCAGCGTCTGAGGCATAGAAGTCACGAGAACGATTCCAGAGTGTTTTAAAATTTTCCGTAGTGCGTGTACTCTTTGTATCGGTTTTCTTTCTTTTGTATTTAGTACTATGCTCTGTAAATTTTAACTTCGGGATGTTTTACAGTTCTTCTGCGTCTGACGGTGTATTTTAGTGATTTGCTTGATGTTGTGTCGGGGTGTCAGACGGGAGCAGGATTTACCTCGGTTTTCGGGGTGAAACCAGGGTGGGTCCTGACAATCGGCCACTGAAGTGGCAACATTAACCCATCAGGGTTAAATTGGTCATCTGCAGGACCCCAACCAACAGCTGTGATTTCACCAGCAATAACTCTTCGTTGTTACGCTGCTGCTGCTCTGGCAACTCCAATCTGCGACGACATTTGCTCGTCAAGCTCGCCGAGCTCTACGCCTCACTACTCTCCCTCAACTCACCCGCCGAGTCACCACCCAACTCAAACGACACCGTCGTCGCACCACCTCTCATTTTCCCGCCCAGTTTTCTCCGTTTCCTAGCCACCATTTCGGAGCTCCCTTTATCCGAGTCGGACTCCGATTGCCCGACCCCTGTCCTAGACGGTTCAACCGATTGGCGGGGAGAGGATCCGGTTCAACTACGATGCGATCTTTTGGACCGGGTTTGTTATCCTAATCCAGGTTTTTGGAGCAGGTCGAATTGGAGCCGTTCACCGACTGGCTCTCCTGGACCAGCCAATCGGAGACGTCGTAGCGATGGAGTTCTTGACGGAGCTGTGCGACGCGGATTTCTCGGAGGTTGTCCAGCCAGGGAATATTGACAGGATCGTGGCGGCGGTCCGATGGCGGGGAAAGGTCATCTTTGTGTTTTGGTTGTTGGGAGTTGAAACGACGGCGGAGGTCGTGGTACTTGCGCTTGCAGGCTCAGTGAACATTAACTGTAGGGTTAATGTTGGCACCTCAGTGGCTGATGTGGAGGCCACATCAATTTTTTCATTAATTTGTAGATGCTTAGGTGTACAAATTGACTAATTTAATCCTGATTTTAACCTCTCAGAAAAAGATCAAATTGGATCGAGAATGGAGATTCGGGGTGCATCTTGACACAAAAAATAGTTTGGGGTGCATTTTGAAACTAACATGGTGGTACAGGTCCCATTTTGGATAAAAAGCCTAAAAATAAAACGAGGGAGCTCACAAATTCTTCTTCAGAGTTGAGACGGGGGGATCTGTTTATCTTGGGTTATGTTCATCCCCGTAAACCCCGACTAATAGTTCAATTCTTCCTCCCAAAGGCCTCACCCGAAGAAATGGATCTCAGCCAGGTGAGTTGACTCTGTTCCTCGTCCATCTCTCTTCAATTTCTTGCTTACTATATCAGATCCGCAAGTTAGACTCAAGATTAGCACGCACCTTTGATGCTTCTCTGATTTCTGTTCCATTTATGGGTTCCATGTGCCGGATCTTGCGTATGGGTTTTGGTTATTGATAGGTGTTAAGCTTGCCTCGTGTTTGATTGGTGGGTCAATCATGGGAAATTATTAGAAAATTAACAAACAATTCATTAAGGAATCTTGTATTCTATATATTGTTGACGGAAAATTGGAAAGGATAACTATTGGACTTCTCTATACAATATGCCATATGTACCTTTTGTTTCTGCAATTTTTCTTTGATTAAGTTTTACCCTTATTACGGTCTACGCTGAATGCTAGATCTGTTTTCAGATTTTCATTAGGTAGATGTTGTTGAAATGATTTCAGCTTAGTTGTTTGTTTATTTGAGGAAAAAATTGTGCAAGCGAAGAGGATATTAAGTAATCATCCATTCATCCATTATGAATCCTTGAATCTGTAAAACTTAAATTTTTATTAATTTATTTATTTATTCTTGACAACCTGTACGTAGCTTAGTGGTCTGCCATTGTGCAGGTACTTTAGTTCTAATCTTCCCTTTTAGGATTGAAAACTAAACCCAATTTTTGAATATGAAAGATTTATTATAAGAAACAAAAGATTCGAAGTAAAACTTCTTCTTTTTTTGTTCGGATGAATTTGAGGGCCCATTATGTCATAGTAGTTGCTTAGTAAGGAAGGAGTTGTTTTGAACCTATTCATGTGTTCAAATGCGTTTCGATAATTTTTTGGCCGCCTTTTGCATTGTTGTTTCTGTCTATAATTCTACTCTATTTTCCTGTGCAGCCACAGGGGGAAAACTATGCCAACCCAAGAACATGTTTCTTTCATGTTCTTTTCAAGGTTTAGTATGCATGATTTTCTTGTTTAGTGTTTCTTAAATTGTTAATTATGGATGTGGTGCCTCCTTTACCATGTAACATTATGTTCCTTCTCTTCCACAGGCTGGAGCACTGGCTTTTTACATACTATCTGCCCTCTTTTTTGATAACTTTGTCATCATTTTTGTTGTGACTGTTCTTCTTGCCGCTCTTGATTTCTGGGTAGTTAAGAATGTGAGTGGACGCATATTAGTTGGTTTAAGGTGGTGGAATGAAATAAATGATCTTGGTGAGAGTGTGTGGAAATTTGAATGCCTTGACCAGGAGGTTAGTATTGCCATTACCAAAAAAAATTTATTATCAGTTTCTCTTCCCTTTTTTTACTATGCTTAATGGCTGAAGATAATCTACTATTTGCTCTGGTACCACTTGATTATCATCAATGCTAATCCTTGTTTGGCTTTAGTCATTGGCCCGGATGAACAAAAAAGATTCATGGCTCTTCTGGTGGACACTTTACATCACGGTAAGAAAACAGGCTTCTATACAACCTGTTGTCAATCACCAATTTTCTTTTGTACTATATTCTTAAAGATGTGTAGCAGACACATCATGTGATATATAGGAGTAGATAGCTGACACTTCATGTGATATATACTAATCAATTGTGTACGTTAGGTTATAGCAGTAGATATTACAAGTGTTGGGTTACTTAAGTGTTTATAAGAAGGTGAATCCATTTTGCAGTCAAAGATGATATCTATAATATTTAAAATTGAAAAGCATATAAAGTTTGTAGAATGCTCTTGTTTGGTTTCATGTACTTGTTTTGGAAGATCTTTATGTGCGTGTTCTTGTGCGTGTATCTGTTGTGTACTTGTAGTTTTGAAGTCTTAGCTGTTTTAATATCTCAAGTTGCTGTTTTTCATTTTTTGGCAGGCTGTTGCATGGATTGTGCTTGGAATATTTTCTCTAATAAAGTTTCAGGCAGATTACCTCCTTGTTGTTGGAGTTTGTTTGACCCTCAGCGTTGCTAATATTGTTGGCTTTACCAAATGCCGCAAAGGTAGGGAAGCATTGACTTGACTTTGTCGTTGGATATTTGGTTATATAACACGTTTTCTGTGTCATTGGGCCTGCTTAAACTCCCATATTAGATCTTCTGACATTGCATTCTATCAGTTATTGTAGTGATAATTGAAATTTGATACACTGAACCCAAACATAAAAATCAAGGATGTAGCGAACCCACAAGAACAATAAAATGTTTTTACAACTGTTAGTTCATTGCAAATTTTGCAATGAACATAGTAAAAAAGGGGAGAGATTTATGTTATAGATATGGAAGATTATGTACAACTGTTAGCTCATTGCAAATTTTGCAATGGGAGTGACTGCCCCAACTGAGCGTATGTTGGGTCCACCCCTTTCTTCTTAGGTTGCTGCTCACATAAAATTTTCACTTGGTAATATACCACAATAGATTCATATCTGTTGGTAAATAGGGTGCCTTGTTAATTGCGGTGAAGTTTTTTTCACTCATCAACTAATTTTTTTTTCCTTCTGTATTTTATTTATTTTATTTGTATGTATTAAAAGCCTTCCTCTTTTCTGTGTACTTGTGGTATGTGATGGGATATTTCGATTTCTTTTATGTAATTAAAAACACTTTGATGATCCTTTCAGATGCAAAAAAGCAGATCCAACAATTCGCATCTCAAACCATTGCTTCGCGGTTCTCATCCACGATACAATCAGCATTCAGTGTTGTCTGAGGCATGCATGCAGGAAGATAGAATAATTTGGAAGAAATGAACTTGTGTAAGAGCGTGTACATGATCACCATATTGAAGGGCAGTGGCCTGGCTTCTTATTGAGGTTTCGACATTGGTAGCGATACAAATATTGCAGATTAGGAAGTTTTTGTAATTTCTATGTTTTGTATGATATATATACAGGGTGATTCAAAATTGGACGGATGACTTGCGTTTTCTAATCAGAGTTTGTAAGATAAAACTCTCCATATTTGTAAAGAGTCAAACTTGTGTTTCAACTAAAAAGTGCGAGCCTTATAATTTCCTTGAGATTTGATGAACGGAGAGAAACCTTTGGAAGAAGAAAATGGCGGACAGAGGCAAAGGGCCTATTTGGCCCCCTGTTGTCGTTCTTGGTTTTATCATTAAATCTTCTATGATGGTTACTCATTAGAATCATATTTGTTCTATGATCTTACTTCTCTTCGATACTGCCCATGACACGTTTCCCTATACCCATTTTATATGACAGATTACTTTTGATTACAACCACCAGTTGCAATCATTGAGTGTTGTTGGAGGCAGTTGGGGGAGGTTCTGTGGCGATTGTTGCCAGTTAGAGGAAATTGAGGGTAATTGTTTTTTTGGGCCCAAAATTTCAGGAATTTTTGTAACATTCTTATTTTTACAGTTAACTATTATTTTTATTATTTATTATTAATTTTTTAATTTATTTATTCTTAATTTTATCAGCTGGGATCTCCTATTCTTGTTCCCCTTGCCTCCGCTTCTCTTAATTTTGAGTTGCTTCTTGTCTTTTACTTATCACTTTATGTAGGTGGTTTAATGTAACCCATGAATTAATTATTTCACTGCAAGCTAGTACTTTGCTATTGATCCACACAACTCTCTTATATTTCTGGTTACTAACCCTTTCATCACTTGGCTTTGTAGATCATAGCTAGCACTTGACGGTCGAACCAAGCTACTTCTTTGCTCACCATTGCTATTTGTTGCATTCATTATCTTTCGACTAGGTTTTTATCCCAAAAAGTTTTTCCTAGTATGGTTTTTTATTGAGACAACATTACAAGTTTTATCTTTCACTCTTCAATGAGGATATTTGTACTTGCTAAAACAACATTTAATTAGTGGTAGGATTTTTTTTTGTATTTTATTGCCCTTATGAACATATTCAAGCTGCAGATATTTTTAAGATTTTGCTATTGTTCCTGATGTGTTCATCAATGAATCTTTGATAGACTAAATATCTATCGGTACATCTTTAGATGTTTTCAATAAAATGTCTCTTCTGACCAAAAAAAAAAACTCTCGGTGATGTCTCCTTTCTACTTTTTAATTTTTTTAACGCACGCGATTATTCAACAACTCTCTTTTCATCACAAGCCCTGCCACTCTTGACCGGATCTTCTATAATTTGAGAAGCCTTAGTGTGTGGGGCTTGAAAGAAACACTACTATTTGTTGATAGGGAACGATTTCAAAATGTGCTTTTATTTAATATGTTGTGTTAATTTGTACTAACTGTTTGAGTTAGATGGATTATTTGTTTATCAAAGAAATAAATTATGTATCGACACCACTATGGGAACAATATTACAAGGAAAGACTGTTTGAGATGCTCCCTGTAGTAAGTATTGATGCCATAAGTTGTCTTCTCAGCATTTCTGGTTCATTGTTCAATCTTCAAGTAAAGACAGATCCCTAGCAAATTCGCATGTGCCAAGAGGCTAATATATTAATTTTTTCGTCACATCCCTTACCAAATTGGATGTTTTCTCTCCGACCGATGCCCAAAATCGCCCAAAACTGACGCCCAAAACCATCCATAACCGCCCAAAACCGCCCACAATTCTTCTTAAGGCTCAGAGATTATCGACATTGCCTCCAATTGTCATGCAGTGGCTTTCTTGAATCTGGCTTCTTTTGCAGGCATTGATTTTGTATGCTAATCAATCTTCTTGCAGGATTTTCACTTAACCGCCGTCGTTTATTCCCTTATTCATTTTTATATGCATATATTCTTTTGTGGATATTAAAATGCATGCAGGATCAAGGAGTTCATCCTCTCATCCTCTCAAGTCACACCCACTAACTATAATTTCTTGGATTGGCCTAATGTTATTTCAATGGATATATCATCCAGGTAATGTTAACAATCAAGTGCATAAGTCCCCAGGTAATGTTAACAATCAAGTGCATAAGTCCCTATTGGCCAGTTTTCTGTTTTATCACGTTGTGGTTGTGGATATGGTTGTGAATTAATGTTGCATAATCTATTTTCAACATTACATGCAGATTTTAGTACACCCACGTTTCTAATTACATTATTTTGTTCCATGTCTACCTAACATTTGATTTCGATTCTTTGATGCTCTCTTTCCTCACCAGTGGTCGCGATTGGTGTTACTCGTGGGCGATGGTGGAGGGTGTTGTTGGGGCAAATGTTGGTGGTGATGTGAGCGATGAATTTCTATGGGTGCTGTTGGTAGTGACCCGTAATTTTAAATTTTAAGTTTATAAATTTTTTTCGAATCCTTGGTTTAGAACTTTTTGTTTGAATTTTAAGATTTCAAACAAGTGATTTCTCTAGTGAGACAATCTTCGTAATATCCATTTGTTGGACGTTGTCTTTGTTCTTGGTTTGTCCTTGTGGTGGAAGGATTTTTGGTCCTCGTTCTTGGCTTGTCCTTGTGTTGGATTTTTTTTACAGACATTGTATTTCGCGATCGGTCGCAATTGACATTTGAAGGTGATTCCACAACAATTAAAGGCGGTTATCAGTGCGATTGATGGCAGTTACTTTGCCGCCACTAATCTCACGGATCACTTTTTTATTCCTCCTTCTGTTATCTTTTTTTACCTTTGTTTTCCCTAGTCCTATAAGGTTGAAAAAGACCTAGTAGGTTTTTTCCTGTCAATTTGTACCAACAGGGTCTGCATCATGCTTGATCAAACTGACCCAGTTGTTATTTTTGTGGTTTTTGGCGTCACTTTGTCTATCCTCACTTTGCTTTCTTTTTCCATACTACTCTTTTCCATTCACCCCCTTTCCTTTAAATTTCTTAGCATGATGGTCTTCAGTTTCATGTATTATTCTGCTATCCATTTTTTAATTTTACTTTCTTAGGTGTTAGTGAGTCTTCTTTTTTAGGTTCTTTTGTTTTGCTTCTAGGTGGTTTTTACAGTGCTTAATACTCTTAAGAATTTCTTTTTCCACTTAGCTTTATTCAAGTTTTGTTTATCTTTTTATCTACTTTGATTGTGGAGTGCTTGTGTCCTCATTTGATTTCCCGGTTGGAAATGGTTTAGTTGGTTTTCTACCCTGAGGGCTAACAAAGAATCGAGTTTTTTTGTTTTTAATTTTATTTTTGTTTTGTTTGTTTTGGATTTTGTTATTTTCTTTTTTTTTTTCCGAATTTTTCGTCCAAATGTGGTCTTTCTTTAAACAGCTTAATGTAGCTTTCGATTCATTTGTATTCCATTATATCAATAAGTCAACCTCTTATCCCATCTCAGGTACTAACATTTCCTCTTTTCAGCTCCATAGTTACATGACTCTTCACCCTTAATGACAGGATCATTTCCAACATTCATCTTTTCTCTGCTGATAGTTGCACTCTTTTCCTTCGACTAAATTTTTATCCCAAAAGATTTTTCCTAGAAAGAGTTTTTAACGAGACAACACCTATAGCTTTATCATTTGCCTCGTTTGAGGACACATGTATTGCTAGTATACTACTTAACGAGTAGTCGTCACTTTTTTTGTAATTTTATTACTCGTAAATCATTTTAGACGGCAAGTCTCTTTGATTGTGCTATTATTCATGGCGATCACGTTTTCAGTTCATAATAGATTACACACATATCTATTATACTATTTATATATGTTTCAATAAAACATCTCTACTATTAATAAATAAACAAATTATGTATCGACCAAAATAAAATAAAATAAAATCAGGCCTCTAATATTCTACCTAATAAAAATATCTATTATAATATATTGATCGAATTATATTATACTATGCTCCCGTAAAAAAAAATTAATATAGCTTTACGCCATAAATCCTCAGCCGACGAGAGAGGGAAAGGGAGGGAGGGAAGGAAGGTGCCCGACAACCCTTAACGACGACGATGGGGGCTAGTGATGCCTGACAATTTTTTCTTTTTAATTTTTAATTTGAATTTATTTTCAAATGAGTTCTGAAGTGACATTTAGGGTAGCATTTGAAAAACAAAGGTCAAAAGTCACTTTTATTTTCTTTAGTGTATTTTATTTTTCATTTGTTTATATAATTTCAATTTAACTGATTTTAACCTTATAATTTCATACTCATACTAATTTAAGGATACATCTAAAATTTCATCAAATTAATTAATGAAATAAGAACGTGCTCATTATATAAAAAGATATTTCATCTATGTTAGATTTATATATCGTTTATTTTCTTTTTCATGCTCGTGTGTCATATTTTAATATTAGTTTCACCAGGTAAATTACAATATGGTTTTCGAGCATCAAAAAGTAGGAAAACTAAAAAAAAAAAAAAAAAGAAGAATATGTAATTGTATTCTAAAAAAAAAGATATATGACTTATGGGGAAAATATTCTTTTAAAAGTGAAGTATAAGAACATTTCGTTAAATAATTGGATGAAAATTTGTATGTTTCATTAAATTCTAAATTTGAAACTATAAGGTTAAAATACATTTTATAAATTGAAACTATATGAACTAGAATGGGTAATTGAGAAAATTACAGGGACACAAAATAATCAAAAAACAAACCCAATTGTATAAACAAAAAAGAAGATATTTCAAATTAAAAATGGAATGTACAAAAATTAGTATTACTTTTCTGATGGTATTCCTATCGACACCCATGCGCAGTAAAAGTTCTCAAGTCTAACATTCGTAAAAGATTAGATTGATATCCAGGATCTTCACCCTTTCAAAATATCCTTATACAAAAAAAAAAAAGATAAAAAAACATGCAGCCACTGTATATCCCTGAACCCAACAAGCTGCATGACAAGACCCATCTCAATCCTCCGGTAATCATAAGGGAATGTGTCCTACTCTCGTCTGACAATCGTACTCAAAATACCGAAAATACCCTTTATGGGTCCAATTATAAACATGCAGAGTACGCTACTACATTGTCAGACAAGGGACAAGTATCTATCATACATGATCGAGCATATATATACATATATATATATATATATATATATATGTCAGTACAAAACTAGTACTAAAACCTACCTCGTAGGGTGTCAAGTACGTAGTAGTACTATCTATTCTCAGCCTCGGTATCAGCCGCAGTCTCTGTATCACAGCTTGGAGAGTCAATAAAAACAGTCAAAATGTGAGTGAACCATAAATAAGTAAGTTATAAACTCATTTTGAAAACATATACAGTGCAACCTTTCGTTTTATAAACATGCATGCATTTAAGATAAATCGTATACAATAGTCAAATCAAACATACATATACATACATATGGACACACACATCATTGAAACATAATATAACCCATCCTCAGACATCTGTGATGTCTCGACATCCGCGATTTCTATATCAAAACCAGTCACAATTTCCAATGCTACGTGTACAACTCGGGGTCTCATCTCCGAGTACTTCCCCAGGATTCGACTAAACGACGTCCGAGGTGATATCAACATGGTGTGCCTGCCTTGGATCTACCACATCCGGGACGGTATCATAATCTCGCACTCTTGATCCTGAGCCTCACCTCGGAGCTACTCATCTCAGGTAGTGCACCATGACTACTCCAGGATTCTCGATATCTGGAGGAGACTAACCAACTCACCCAGGATGGTATATGTGGAACCGTAACTAAATCCAACGAAAAATCATATTAAAACCATTTGTTGCTCAAACTAGATTAAATACTGTTCAATTAGGCCTATGCCCGAGACATAATTCTCACAAATCCGTTCCACAAAAATCACCCGAAAACCGTGTCCAAAACTTGTTTATAAATCCAGATTTATCATTATTCAAATCCAGTTGAAATGCATTCTTTCCTTTCAATTTCCCATTGACTCTAAATCTAAGTCAAATCATCATTCCATCGGGTCTCAAGCCCAAACCTCGTTTTCACGAAAATTCGGACCTGCCATGTCAGCTGCCACGTAGGTCTCAAGCTCAATTTCCTATTGGTCCACGTGTTCTGACAGTTGCTGACTGGACCTGCCATGTCAGCTGCCACGTAGGCTTGATAGGTCCTAACAAGTTGCCATGTGGCATCACAAGATTGGTCCACGTGGACTGACAATCTAACACGTTAGCTGTTGACTGTGTCTAACAGCTTGCCATATGGCATCATTTGATTTTCCACGTGGACTAATAGCCTCTGACAGATGATGGCGTGGGATGCCACGTCATCATCGTCAACATCCAATCGGGTAGACTCGGTTCTCTATAACGGGTCAATTCGACCCGCGACCAGACCCGATCCTATCTCCTTCAATACTTAACCATTTTTCACCATTTTTCTTCCTATATGATCGCAATGATCCCATGAAGGGATCTATGAACTCAAAATTAGCTTAGAAGGTCTAGAAATTACATGTGAAGCTTGATGGATTTCGAGCAAACTTCCAGCTTGATTTCTGTGCAGTCCCAGCCGCCTCAATCCTTCATTTTTGTCCCTATGTGATCTTACAGCTCCTAGGAATCACTTTTGATCATTAGAAACCCCCAAAAATCCCTTAAAATGGAATTGAAATTTTTGGACCCAAATAAGGTTTCAGGTTTTACTTGTGTCGTGAGTCTTCTGCCGTGCTCAGCCTCTCTCTGCCGTCTCTCAGCCTTCCTTTCACTCTCACTATCTCAGGTAACACAGAGGATGAAGGATTGGTGGTTGGGTTGGGTTGTTTGTGTGGGTTTCGGGTGAGGATGAAGAAACAAAGAAGAAATGAAGATGATACAATGAACCCATATTTTTGGGGCTTGGGCCAATTAGATGAGTGACACTTGACCTCATCAATTGGTCCAACTCCGATATTTTGACCAATCCTAAAATGCCAACTGTACACTTCCTCGTAACGCATGAATAGTGTTAGTTTTCTTCTGTGACTCATAACATTCCCATCGGACGTCCGATTTTGACGTGCTGCCTGTCTACGGACTCGTGACGTCTCGATCTACGTAACGGGCTTCGGTCCAAGTCAAAATAGTATCCTGGGTCAAAAGTCAATATTTTTTCCTAACGAAGGGAAAAATAGTCATTTCATATAAAATTTTTAAATTTAAAATTAATTAAAAGTTCAGGGCGTTACACTGCACCAACCACCTTAATCCACCACCAGCAAGTATTTAAATCTACTAACCCATAATATAGGCATTGAGGTCTTAGATCACAATCTTGGGTAGCAGTAACTACCATCACCAACACCAACACCACCACCACTATCATTCCATCTCTACCTTCACATTCTCCACCACTACCTCTTATACCCCAACCTCCCCTTGATAGGACCCAATCCAGAAAACACCATAAAAGCATACCCAAGTCCTGCTCTCGTCTGACAAGTAACCGAGATATAGAAATTTCCCTTGGAATCCTGTAAAAAAAGGGATACACGGGCATCCTCGATCCTCGTACGAAGGCCCTGGAGGGTTTCAAAATCAGAAAACAGTGTGAGTGGACCTAAAAGAACACACTTTCGAAAACGAGTTCATAAAACGTAGTCATTACCCTCCGTTTTGAAAAAAAACTATGCATGCATGAAGAGAAATTCTTAATCCCAATAGACAGCCAATAAAACACAAAAACCTCAAAGTACATGAAATAATAAAAAATCCAGTAATAACATTAGCCAAACAATCATAAACCATATCAAATACCAACACAGACACGATTATACCCAATGCACACCCAAAAAGATCACACCAAACTAATCACAATGTACCTGTCAGGCCGTGTAACAACCCAAACTTTCGTTAATTGTAATTTCAGAATTAGTTACGAATTGACTATTTTGCCCTTAGAAAGGGAAATTTTTTACTTTTGACCCGGGACACTTTTTGAACTTTGACCAAGGTCCGTTACGTAGATTGGGACGTCACGAGTCCGTAGACATGCATCACGTCGAAATCGAACGTTCGACGAGAAAGTTACGGGTCACGTAAACAAATCAAAACTATTTACGCTTTTCGGGGATTTGCACAAGTGGCATTTTTGGATTGGTCAGAAAATCTAGGTGGACCAATTGATGAGTGACAAGTGTCACTCATCTGATTTTTCCAAGGCCCAAGTAATTGGATATTTTGAACCCATTTTCCTCCCATCTTCTTCATTTCTCTCTATGAACCCGAAACCCTCCCAAACACTCACCAACCCACACCACCACATTATACCATCATCTTCTGGTTCGTCTGAGAGAGTGAGAGGAAAGAGACGGATGTGGGACGACAAAGTGAGACTGAGCACGACGGAGGAGCCACTGCCAAGGTAAACCTGAAAACCCATTTTGGACCAAAAAATGTAAACTCGATTTCTAGGGTTGTTTAGGGATTCTAATGATCCAAACATGTTCCTAGGGTGAGTACGATCTCAAGGAGACAAAAAACAAGGACTGAGGTGGTTGCAGTCGACGAGAAACCTAGTTTGGAAATCGACCGTTACTGTTCAAGCTTGGGAGGTAAATTCTAAACTGTTTCTTGTGTTTTTGAATCCATAGGCTTGTTTCTAGGTTGATTTCGAGTCGATAGGGAAAAGAACGGTAAAAAATGGTTGAGTTTTGAATGAGATAGATCCGGGTCAGGTCGCGGGTCTGGTTAACCCGTTATAGTCAAACGGGCTGACCCAGCTGGAGGTAGACGATGATGACATCAGCAGGTGATGTCATCATCTATCAGGGTTGTTAGGGCAAGTGGCCAATGGGGTACTACCACGTGGCAGTTGTCAAGTCCAGTCAGCACTGACGTGTCAAACACATGGACTAGTGAACGTGTGACACGTGGCACGTTTCAGAGACCTGTTAGGTTGACATCATGTTGACGTAGCATTGACCGTTGGCTTTGATGACATCAGCGCTGATCGTTGACCATGAAATCAACATTGACTTTTGACTTTTGTCGACGTCAACGTTGACTTTTGACTAGCATTTACCAAGAACTGTGACTCGAGCGTGGGGGCACATGGGCACATTTTTCGAGGTCAAATCAATCTTGTTTGAAAAGTTTTGACGATTAGAATCCAATGGTGGTGGTTTCGGATCGATAAGTGATCATTTGATAGGTCATTTTGGGGTTTAAAGCCTCAGGAAGCATGTTCAGGACGCGTTCTCGGTATTAGACTTTTCGAGGGTTTAGTGTTTGAACTTGTAAAGTCCGTTAGTGAACTTTGGATGTTTTTTGGATAGGCGCGGAGACTACGGTTTAGCTTCGGGACAGTTACAACACAGTTCGTTAGGGTAGCGAAGACTAGGTGTGAGTGGACTGTTGTGTTATAAAATTAAATGTATGCATAACTATTTTAACTGCTTATTTTATGATTTTAATTGAAATACTTTGGTATCATTCATTGATGGACTTGTGGATTTTAAATGTCGGTTACGAACTATTTTACGTATTACGATGTTTTGGGCTTGAGACCCGTCTGGATAGTGTGTTGACTAGTTTTTGAGTCAAACATGGACTTTGAAAAATGGTTTAAACAAGATTTTCACTGGTTTTGACTATTACATGACACATACCAACCTTATGGGTTATTATCTCCTCCAGACGTCTCGTAGTATCTTGAAGTAGTCACGGTGCACTGCCTGAGAGGAGCAGCTCCGAGAAGAGACTCAGGATCAGGAGTGTGAGAGATGGATATCGCCTAGGACAGTGTCCGATGATATCACCCGGAACTGGTGGATCATGGGGAGTACTCGGACTTGAGACCCTGAGTGGCTCGCGTAGCCTTAGGACCGTGACATTATTGATTAGACATCAGGGATGTTAGATATCTGGGCTGTCGAGGATTGGATATACGGTGTATTACTATTTTATCAGTCTAGATTTATATTGATTTATATTGCGTTATGATTCGATTTCCATTTCTCATGATTTGACTTAAATGCATACATGTTTGAAAACGGAGGGGAAAACCTTTATTTGTTTCCTTCAAATTGTTTTGGAATTACTGTTTATTTTTTGTCCACTCACTCTTTAACTGTTTTCTCGACCCTCCAAGCCGTGACAATGAGGCAGAAGCTGATCCAGAGGCCGAGGCATAGATACTTTTCGTTGACATCTGTAAAACTGTTTTGGTAGATTTGAGTACTGTTTTGTAAACTGACATATGTACTTTTTTTAAAGATACTTATCCCTAGTTTGGCAATGTAGAATTTGAACTTGTTAAATGTTAAGCCCATTAAGGGTATTTTCAGCACTCTAGTGTAATTATCAAACGGGAGCAGTGCACATCCCAAGGTGGTCCCCCGGGGATCGGGATGGGTCCTGTTAGGTCGGGCCAATCAATCATAACAATTGACCCATCCTCCATGTCTGCAAGCTGAATCATCATAACAAATGTCCACTACCAGTAGGCTAATATCACTCGGGAACTACGGAGCCCTAGGGTCGACGTCCGAGTGTGGACTGGCCCAGGAACTACGAAACATTACCTCGATGACTGAGTCACGGTCCTAGTCTCAGGAACTACGGAGCATTACCTCGACGTCTGAGACTAATCACAAGTCTCAAGAACTACAGAGCTTTACCTCGATGTCCGAGACTGTCCAACCAAATCTGAATATCTCGAGGAGGGTTTCCACACATCACTTCATATAACAAATACCAAGGAAACATACCCACATTGTTCATAGCAGATTCAGAAATCCAGATTAACCAAAATACGACACAAATGACTTCCTTGTAAATCGTGCATCAAACAATTATCGTAAATCATCCAAAACTCGTCATCAACAAGGAATACATTTTAAATCACACATAGAATATTTCTAGTTAAACTCACAATTCAAAACATGTAGTAATATAATATATAAATATCCAAAAATCCCCAAAATTCATATAAAATTTTAACCAATAAAAAATCTTCCAAATCACACAAAAAACATTTAAAATCATTAAATATGCATGCATAATAAGTTTAAGGAAGAAAGGGTCCACTCATAGTCAGTCCACGCTATCTAATATCGAATTGCACACCTATCTGTATACCCCGAAGCCTCTCCCACCTGTCAATATATATACTTCTCAGGTCATAAGATATACACTAAAAATCCTTAAAAACCACTCGAGACGGTGTCCGATCGTCTCAAATGGATTCAGAAGGTCGAAAACTGTTGGAAATGCACCGCCGTGTCTCGGGAATCATGCCCACGCGCAGCCACGCGCCGGTGGAAGCTCGGTGACCTTCCCACGCGTTAGCACGTGCGCCCACACATGCATACACGTGTGTTACAGTACCAGTTGATTTCATCCTGACGTCTGACAACATCTGGAAGGATGCCGCATGGCACCCTTTGACATGTGCCACGTGGCACTACTCAACTACCGCCACTTGTACCTAACGTCATCCTACCACGTCATCATTGATAACTATTGAAAGCTCGCCATGTGGCACCACTCAACTATGGTCACATGGATGACATGCTGATGTGGCTCATTGTCTACCTCTCGACGTGTCGACCTGATCTCTGGTTTCAGGTTTTTCGACCCAGCAGGTCGACTTGGCCTTAAATCACCAAATTCTGATCCTTTTTTTTCCTTTCTTCGATCAAACCCATCTACCCAATCTCTAGACTAACTCTATCAACTCAAAACACATACACTGTGGAGGTTCGTATGAACTCCCAGAACGTCTCTGGAGCCTCAACCCTGAATCTTTCCCACAAGAAATCGAGGTGCAATAATTTCCTCAAATGTTCCTCTCTCTGTTCCTCTCCTTCTCACGATCACTCCCTATCTGTGTCTACTCACATTCTCTCTTTCTCTCTCTCTTTCCTCTCTTTTCATTCATTTTTTTTTTCTTTCTTCTTCTCTTTTTCTTATTTCCCTTGTTTTTCCTCCATATTCCTCTCAGCTGATCCCATAATTAACACACACACACACACACACACACACACACACACACACACACACACACACACACACACACACACACATATGCTCACGAGTGAGGAGGTGACACAGTCCCCAAAGAGATCAAGGACACTTAACAACCACCAATTGATCCCCAAGAAAATTCTATAAGGTGAAAAGACCAAATTGCCCTTAGGGGTGAAAAATGACCAAAATAACCCTCAAAACTCTAGGTCGTAACATCACCCCTCGATGTCTAATCAACATGTACTAACCGTTTATGAAATTAGCGTTTCAAGACCTACGTAACCATGGTCACGGAGGGTCTGCAAGTTAACCAAATCGAAAAGTCAACAAAATTAATATTTGGGGAAAAATCGTCCAATTATAATTAAATATTATTTAAATACAATCCTCGACAAAACGGGGCGTTACACCCTCTATTCCAGCTCCACCTCATCCATCACTAGCTCTTCTACTCCAACCTCCGCCTCATCCATCTTTACCACCACCATTCCACCCCTATCTTCACCTCCTTCATCACTACCTCTTTTACCCAACCTCCACCTCTCCCATTTCTACCACCACCATTCCTCCCTTACTTCTACCTCATCTACCACTACCTTTTCTACCCCAACCTCCACATCTTCTGTAAGACACGTGTCCTGGAGGGAACGGTGAAATCCCACATTTCTACGAGGGGGAATGGTCTGGGAGGGGAATGATGGGTACCTTAAAGGTTGTAGGCAGACACCTATCTAGTATGAGGCCTTTTGGGAGCTCAGTGGCTTTGGGTTCGGTTGGAAATCCAAAGTTAAGCGAGTTGAGGCTGGTGCAATTCCATGATGGGTGACCCCTTGGGAAGTTGCACTATGAGCACCCAAAAACAAAACCGTGAGGGAGAGGAGGCCCAAAGTGGAAAATATCGTGCTAGAGTTGGGTCCTGACCGAATAAGGTCGGGTCCTGACAGAATGGTATCAGAGCCATGATGTCAATGTTGACTAACCGTTGACTTGACCCTTGACCAACGTCGACCACATGCGTGGGGGCGCGTGAGTGCAAATTTTGAGGTAGGACCAGTATCATTCGAAGGTTTTCGACAATTCAGATCCAATGGTGGTGGTTTCGGGTCGATCAGATATCGTTAGATTGGTCAAATCGAGGTTTTCACCTCGAGAAACATGTCCGAGACATGTTGGCTTTTCCGAGAGTTTTGGGGTTTTATCCTATGGACTTATATAGATAGTTAGTGACCTTCGGGTATGAATTGGACAGGTCTGGATGTCTCGGAGACGGTGGATTATCCTCGAGGATGCTTATGGCATGCGTATCGAGGCGACAGCTAGGACGGTATGAGAGTGGACTTTTGTTTTCTAAATATGATGCATGCATAACTGTTTATATGTTTTATATCTTTGTTTAAATGCCTTGAGTATGTATGTTTGTGGTATTTAGTCATTACGTATTTTCCCTTGACATGACCCATCCCAATCCCCCCGGGATTAATGCGGGATGTACCATGCTCCCGTCTAACCCACTTGTGACATGAAGGGCCAGATACCCATCTAACCCCCTGTGTAACGCGAAGACCAAACAAGGGATAACCTAAATGTAACGACCCGTCCCTGAAATCGGGATTAGATTAGTTGTTAATGATAGATTAGTGAAGTTAATTTGGTGATTAGTTGGGTGCGTTCGGACGGACAGTGCAAAATGACGATTTTGCCCCTAGAATGGGCAAAAATGTTGACTTTTTGTTCGGGCGGTCAAATGGACTTTGATTGATGACCGTGAAGTAGTTCGGGACGTCACGAGTTCATAGACAGGTAGCACGTCCGACTCCGACATCCGAGGAAAAAGATATGACGTTCAGAAGTTTGAGGGCATTTTCGTAATTTGGTTAAAAAAGGGCAATTTGTGGGCTTTTCAAACGACATAGAATTTTCACGCATTTTGAGGACCATTAGGAAGGTCTTGATCTCCTGAGTACAATGACAGGCGGCACACATTAATTGGAAGTCGGACGACAGAGTTATGGGTCTAGGAACGCGAGGGGCAAAATGGTAATTATGAAGGCAAGGGCATTTTGGTCTTTTCTAGTGTACGGGGATTGGTGCCCAGTTAGCTGTGGACACATGGTTTACTTTGGGATTGGTGCCCAACAAGATTGGGACACCTGGCTGCCCCTTGATGGTTGTAGAAGTTCCTCCATGTTTCTCACATTTTTGTTACACGGTTTAAACTTCTGATTTGCACGATAATGGAGGGGGAAAAACAGAGCAAAATGAGTCCCTCAACCCAAACTCTCCTCAAGCATGATCTTGTGCTATTTTGTCTGAACATAAATCCAGCTTAAACCCGAGTGCCACCGTCGTGGATAGCCGTGGACAGTCGTCCTGCCTCCGTGAGAATGAAACCCGCGAATTTTCCTGCAACCTGTGACTGTCCATACTTGACCAACATCCTTAAAACCTCTTCGATTGGTGTACGCTGTGAACGAAAGAGGAAATAAGAAGTATGAGGAGTCTCCAAGTGGCCACGGCGAGGCACAACGATGGAGGTAAGGTGGAGTCTCGAGAAATCCGGTTTGAGTTCAAAACTGGTACCTGGAGATTTACCGTCTGTTTTGTGGTTTTGATGATTGAATAATGTTTCTTGAGGTTCCAGAAACTATTTGGAGTCAAAATCAAGACATGAGGTGGCCGGAAGTGGAAGAGCACGGCAAGGGAAACATGGCTGGTTCACCTTTTGAATCAGAGAGATAAATTATAACGTTTAAACTCAAGGTTTTAGGCCATAAATTCATTACAAAGACTGAGACAATCATTAGGGATGAAGAGGATTCAAATTGGACTGAAATTGGATGAAAACTAGCATCGAACCGCTCACGCTGGTTCAGTTGAACTAGCTGGCCTGCTGAATCGGTCTGAACCGGTTGATCGCAGGTTGAAGATGAACAGTGGTTGAGCGCGTGGCTCCGACATGTAGCCCTTTTGGGCGGCGTGTGAGGGCACATGGGACCCTTTTGGGGAAGTTTCCAACTCGACTTTTAAACTATTCGATGTAACAAACATTTTGGCGCTGGTTTCGAGTCGATCAGACATCGTCTCGATATGTTTCGGGATGTCCGAAGGTTTTAGGGCTCGGTTAAAAATAGTTAAAAATTTGAAAAAATTACGGGGCATTAGTAGAAGCTTAATGAAGTAGTTAGTGACCTTATTATGGGATTTGGACAGGTTCGGGAAAGCGGTGATAGCGGATTATCCGGGAACGGCATAAGTGTGTGCGTATCGAGGCAGCGGCGTAATAGTCTATGAGTGGACTTTGCTTTCTAACTCTTGATGCATGCATATATGTTTTTATATGTTTTCTATACGTGATTCTATAATTTGATTTATGAGCTTGGTGGTTTAGGGTTTTGCACGTTTTTCGAGGTATTTATGGAATTTTACGTTTTACGAGATTTCGAGGGATGTTGTGATTTGAACCTGGTTTTAATGATTTGATGTCGGGATTTGAAATATGATTTAATATCCATGATTTAAAAATGGATTTCGGAAAAATGACTTCGGGCTTAGAGGCCCAGTTTAAAAGTGGTTTTGAGAAACGTGATTTCGGATTTTGGAATCGGATTCTAGGATGACGATTCTAGATTCGGTTTGGAACTTGAAAGTGGATTTCAGGGTTTGGGTTTGGAATGGTTATTCCGGATACTAGCTTACGGAATGATGGTTTCAGACTTGGATTTGGAAATGGAAATGGATATGAATATGAGTTATGGGTTTGGATCCGAGATCCTGATGAGATTGCGGATTTGGATTCGGAAATGGAAAAATGAATTTGCTGGATCTGGTTATTGGGTTTAAAGACCCGGATATGTTATGACGGGGGCGGGCTCGGATTGGGTTTAAAGACCCGGATTGAGTTTAAAGACTCAGATATTGATATTTCCCCCGTAGGCTTATTGAGTTTGAAGACTCGGGAGTTTGAAGACTTGGATTATATTGAAGCATGGTTTGAGTTTAAAGACTCGGGAGTTTAAAAACTCGAATAGATCCAGCAGGTTCGATGGATGGAAATGTGGTTTCAAATGTGTTTTGGTTTTCACTGAGACTTGATGATGATGGTTTTTAATAATAGTCTTCCGATGTTTTGGGCTAAGGCCCGAGATTTGAGAAAAGGAAATGAATTCGGTTTTCTTAATGGTTTGAATGAATTGAGTATAAAATAGTTTTATGGAATGGTTTAATATGCATGCATTGGTTTTTAAATGGTGGGTATAAATATAATTGTGTTTTCTGATAACCAGTTTTGAATTTATACTTTATTTTTGTCAGCTCACAGTCTTTTTGTGTTTTTGATACCCTCCACTTTGTTGCGGTG
Source organism: Prinsepia uniflora (assembly GCA_032719365.1). Classification (NCBI taxonomy): domain Eukaryota; kingdom Viridiplantae; phylum Streptophyta; class Magnoliopsida; order Rosales; family Rosaceae; genus Prinsepia; species Prinsepia uniflora. Next base: position 53,627,416 of record CM064872.1, read on the forward strand.
CGGGCTGTTGGTTGAGAGAGACGAAGACATCGCACAAGCAATCCACAGTAGAGTCTGCACACTCTAGGAAGTCCGGATGCTTTTGGATGGTCGGATCGAGAATCCCTTGTCCGACTTACGTGTCACATGGAGGTTGGACGTTGGTTTAGCCTTCGTGTCATGCGTAAGTTAGACGGGAGCAGGATTTAGCCCTTAATCCCGGGGGATTGGGGGTGGGTCCTGTCAAATTGGTATCAGAGCAGGTTTCGCATGCTCTGCGCGAGGTTTGGTTCCCAGGGTCGTTGGTTCGTCCATGTGGGTGTTGTGATGCTACTTTGGATGTGATGTCTCGACGCGGAACAACCCGTCACGGAACAACCTGTCATCAACCTGGACGTGATAGTGGTAGTACATTCGCTAGTGGTTAGTTAGGGGCAATTGTTAGTGCCATGGTGATAGTCGCTTGATACGCGGTGTAAGGTATGACGTATGACGACTTAGAGCCGAAGTAGTTAGCGTAAGTGGCGCTGGGTTTTGCTTGATGGTTGGAACATAAGGTCGGAGTTACGTCAGCAAGGTTAACCTGGATGGTAGCCGGCGAGCTACATTTGAGTAGGCTGGTCGATGTGTGGAGCCGATTGTAGCCTATTGAGCTAGTGGTATACGTGGGCCGAGGATGCCGATTGACGGTGGCATGTTGGGTCGGATGACGATTAGATGACAGTATGGACCTGTGACCATTTGGTCAGATTTTTCAAACTTGGACTTGTACGGCTACGAGTAGCCGGATGCTTTGAGTGGCTGGGATTAGGAACTACTTTGAGATTCAAGGGATTTTCCCCCTAGCAATGGATACTTGATTGATGTTGGTGTATAGAGTCGCGACAAGGAATGGTCTTAGTCGGGTGTGACGACCCGAGTGGTAAGGTTGTAGTGAACCAGTGGCAGTTGCGGGTTTGGATAACCCGGACGACGGGGATGATTTGAGAAACTCCGTGGGAGGACTAGGGCTGGACTGTGAGTTCCTTAGAGAGGAACCCAGAGGAAGTGTATGGTTTCGGACACCTGAGTTGGTGGATGTGGCCTGGGCCGACTTACGACCGGACTAGAGATGGTGCTGCTAGGTGCAGCCGAGGTAGGGAATGGTTGTTGGGTGACTCTAGACGAGTCCAGTGTTGGGTACTCAGAGTATTGGACTCTGAGGGAGGTTAGTTTCCCCGAACTGAGCAAAGTTCAAGGGTTTGGCTCGAATGGAGCAGAGGTTCGGGACTGTTTGTACTGGGAGTCCTGGATTAGAGAGGATATGCCACAAGTTGGGATGCTTGTGAACGATCTGATGAGTACATCGAGTCGAGGTCGTGGCCAGACTTGTAGTTCCAGCGTCTGGTAGGAACCACGAATCGAGCTGGGAGATGTGATGACCATGGGCAGGTCATGTTTAAGAACGAACGGTCATGATGTTGTTGGTTGATCAGAGTAGCGCAGCGGAAATGCGGTGGACCTAGGGCTCGTGTTGGATCAGGCTAGATTTGTATGGTTAGGGTTGACCGTTCGTAATGTTAGTTTTAGTAGACTTCCCCCAGACATGTTGGCATATGTCGGTCGGTGCCTAGGTTGGCACTTGGTGAGTGGCGACTTTGAGGGTGGTACTTGGAGAGTCTGAGTTCAGTGATTGTGAATTTCGCGAGTCGGTGACTTGTGTTTTAGCAGGTGTCCGGAGTTAAACCTCAGAAAGGTTGGAATGCGATCATCAGAATGAATGATGATTGATACCCGTTTGGATGGGTATAAACAGAGATAACCGACAGGCGAATGGTCGGTAAGTTGACTTGATCTTGGATACGTGGGTAGGATTCGTAGGAGTTGTGGACTGCCTCAATGTAGTAAGTAAACGGACGTTTGGACAGGTAGTCCGGAGGTAGCATGTTGAGATGAAGAATCGTAGTCGGAAGTTTGGAATCAGGTAGTCCGGACGACTCAAAGGAACCTCTGGAGTTGTGACCCCCCTCTTGATTATGGAAAATTGTGGATGTGTTCAGGAGTAGGAAGCGTAATTGGCGACACTGAGTGAGGCCTGTAAGGCGAACGTTTTGGGATCGTGCTAAGTTGGATTAAGACAGAATGACTTGTGATATTTGTGGACCATTGTGTGTTCCGTCGAAGGACGACGGAAGGAAGCTGAGAAGGAGTGACTATAACTGATCGATATGAGGTTATTGAAGAGAACCCACAATCTAGACGTGCGGTATACAAGATCGTTTGGATTTAATGGAGAGGTCTGACACCTAGTTAGTAGGATTCACTTAGGAGTGTGTGGATCAGGATTGGTTTGTTTCTGACAGGTTGGAGTAGTTGTGGAGCAGGAGGATTGCCTGTAAGACACAAGTTGGATAGCTTGACCACCTTGGAATTGTGCAGGACATGTTTGGTCCGTCTCACAGATGTAGGAGTATCGGATTTGGATCTGGTACGGGGTTTACCCTATGTACATAATAAGAGGAGCTTGAGGGTCATACTGGTCGGGCGACCCAGGAGACTGGAAAATTCAGAAGTAGACTTGAGCTGATGTTTTCAGAAGACGTGTTGGCCTATCATTGGATTGGACCGATGTGATTCAAAAAGTAAAGCGTGTTTGGACCGTCGTCAGGAGGTAATCTGTATGGTTATAAGGATATTTGTGTGCCCTGGAGACTTCACTGGGAGGGTGACGGGTACACTATGAGGTAGTTAGTCAGATTTTGGATGTCGTAGTGTGTAGCTGATTGCCACTGTGATTGATTAGTGGATGTACTGAAATAGTGACGTTGAAAGTACGTGAGGACATACTCTACGGGCTATGTTAAGGTATTCTAAAATACCTTTGTTTTATTTAAGTTCATAGGGTTGTCCTTGCGTGTGGTTAGTGGTATGCACCGTGGTTCTAGTTGGTGGTAACTGGTGCATGCACTTGGAATGTGTACGTACTAGTGCTGCAGTGGTCGGAACCAGGCTGATGTACTTGTATGTGCAGCATGATGTTTTGATAGAAGTGTTGGTAATCGGCTTAGTGTCGAGAGATGTTGTGAATAGATAGATGATCGGCGTAGTTCCGATATGTTGGAGTTTGGCAAAGCTTGTGGACTGGATTCGGGGGGATCGAAAGTGATTTGTTGATTCTTGCTGTTGAGCTGGATGCTCAGAGCCATGAGTGGCTGGTAGGACCCTGATTTGCATTGGGTGAGCACAGTTTATCAGGTTTGTGATAGGGTCCAATGTAGACGGGTAGTGGGGGGATGTGAATGGTATTGCCACAAGTTCATTGAGTTGATAGAACCACTACGAGTATGTTATACCTCCGGTGAGGTAGGTGCGGATCGCTGACGAAAGTGGTATGGATTGTAGTATGAATCTTGGTACATGGAGTACCGAGACCCGTTGATGCCGTCTTGTGAATGGATATACTTGAGACTTGAATTCGACGGTGGCGAACTCGTAAGAGGTACTGGGACATTGATACGAGATACGCTCGACTCGAGAAGGAGTCGGAAGTGTTGAAACTAGAAGGAGTGGTGTGGTGGCGTACCCCGTGTTGGTTGAATCGTGAGTGTTTGAACAACGTTAACCTCGGAGAAAATCAATAGATTACGAGATGGACTAGAAGTTGGTTGAGTTGGTTTGCTTGACAGAGATGTGGTGACAATCTGGGAACTGTCATGATAAGCTGAAGTGGCAGGTGTTAGACCCCGGGTAGGAAACCCAAGTGTGAGATCAGTTGGATTTCCCCCAGTTGGTTACGAAAGTACGAGATGTGGAATTTCGGGGACGAAATTATTTAAAGGGGGTAGATTGTAACATCCCATCCCAAAAATTGGGATTAGATTAGTTGTTAATGACGGATTAGTGAAGTTAATTTGGTGATTAGTTGGGTGCGTTCGGACGGACGATGCAAAATGAAGATTTTGCCCCTAGAATGGGCAAAATTTTTGAGTTTTAGTTCGGGCGGTCAAATAAACTTTGACCGATGACCGTGACGTAGTTCGGGATGTCACGAGTTCATAGATAGGTGGCACGTCCGTTTCCGACATCCGAGGAGAAAGATATGACGTTTAGAAGTTTGAGGGCATTTTCGTTATTTGGTTAAAAAGGGGGCAATTTGTGGACTTTTCAAACGACATGGAATTTTCATGCATTTCTAGGACCGTTAGGAACGTCTTGATCCCCTGAGTACAATGACAGGCGGAACACGTTAATTGGAAGTCGGACGACAGAGTTATGGGTCTAGGAACGCGAGGGGCAAAATGGTAATTATGAAGGCAAGGGCATTTTGGTATTTTCCAGTGTATGGGGATTAGTGCCTAGTTAGCTGTGGACACAAGGTTTACTTTGGGATTGGTGCCCAACAAGATTGGGACACCTGGCTGCCCCTGGATGGTTGTAGAAGTTCCTCCATGTTTCTCATATTTTTGTTACACGGTTTAAACTTCTGATTTGCACGATAATGGAGGGGGGAAAACAGAGCAAAATGAGTCCCTCGACCCAAACTCTCCTCAAGCATGATCTTGTGCTATGTTGTCTGAACAGAAATCCAGCTTAAACCCGAGTGCCACCGTCGTGGATAGCCGTGGACAGTCGTCCTGCCTCCGTGAGAATGAAACCCTCGAATTTTCCTGCAATACGTGACTGTCCATACTTGACCAACACTCTTAAAACCTCTTCGATTGGTGTACAGTGTGAACGAAAAAGGAAATAAGAAGTATGAGGAGTCTCCAAGTGGCCACGACGAGGTACAACGATGGAGGTAAGGTGGAGTCTCGAGAAATCCGGTTTGAGTTCAAAACTGGTACCTGGAGATTTACCGTCTGTTTTGTGGTTTTGATGATTGAATAATGTTTCTTGAGGTTCCAGAAACTATTTGGAGTTAAAATCAAGACGGGAAGTGGCCGGAAGTGGAAGAGCACGGCAGGGAAAACATGGCTGGTTCACCTTCTGAATTGGAGAGGTAAATTATAACGTTTAAAATCACGGTTTTAGGCCATAAATTCATTACAAAGACTAAGACAAGCATTAGGGATGAAGAGAATTCAAATTGGACTGAAATTGGATGAAAACTAGTGTCGAACCGGCCAGCCTGCTGAACCGGTTGATCGCAGGTTGAAGATGAACAGCGACTGAGCGCGTGGCTCCCACGTGCAGCCCCTTTGGGTCGCGCGTGAGGGCGTGTGGGATCCCTTTTGGGGAAGTTTCCAACACGACTTTTAAAGTATTCGATGTAACGAACATTTTGGCACTGGTTTCGAGTCGATTAGACATCGTCTCGATATGTTTCAGGCTGTCCGAAAGTTTTAGGGCTCGGTTAAAATAGTTAAAAATTCGGGAAAATTACGGGGCTTTAGTAGAAGCTTAATGAAGTAGTTAGTGACCTTATTCTGGGATTTGGACAGGTTCAGGAAAACCGATGATAGAGGATTAGCCAGGAACGGCATGAGTGCATGCTTATCGAGGCAGCGGCGTAATGGTCTGTGAGTGGACTTTGCTTTCTAACTCTTGATGCATGCATATATGTTTTTATATGTTTTCTATACATGATTCTATGATTTGATTTATGAGCTTGGTGGTTTACGGCTATGCACGTTTTTCTAGGTATTTACGGAATTTCACGTTTTACGAGATTTCAATGGATGTTGTGATTTGAACTTGATTTTAATGATTTGATGTCGGGATTTGAAATATGATTTAATATCCATGATTTAAAAATGGATTTCGAAAAAATGACTTCGGGCTTAGAGGCCCAGTTTCAAAGTGGTTTTGAGAAACATGATTTCGAATTTTGGAATCGGATTCCAAGATGACGATTCTGGATTCGGTTTGGAACTTGAAAGTGGATTTCCGGGTTTGGGTTTGGAATGGTTATTCTGGATGTCGGCTTACAAAATGATGGTTTCGAACTTGGATTTGGAAATGGAAATGGATATGAATATGAGTTCTGGGTTTGGATCCGGGATCCTGATGAGATTGCGGATTCGGATTCGGAAATGGAAAAATGGATTTGTTGGATTTGGTTATTGGGTTTAAAGACCCGAATATGTTATGACGGGGGTAGGCCCGGATTGGGTTTAAAGACCCGGATTGAATTTAAAGACTCGGGAGTTTAAAGACTCGAATATTGATATTTCCCCCGTAGGCCTATTGAGTTTAAAGACTCGGGAGTTTAAGGACTCGAATTATATTGAGGCCTGGTTTGAGTTTAAAGACTCGGATAGATCCAACAGGTTCGATGGATGGAAATGTGGTTTCAAATGTGTTTTGGTTTTCACTGAGACTTGATGATATGGTTTTTAATTATAGTCTTCCGATGTGTTGGGCTAAGGCCCGGGATTTGAGAAAAGGAAATGAATTCGGGTTTCTTAATGGTTTGAATGACTTGAGTATAAAATAGTTTTATGGAATGCTTTGATATGCATGCATTGGTTTTTAAATTGAGGTTTTAAATATAATTGTGTTTTCTGATAACCGGTTTTGAATTTATACTTTATTTTTGTCCACTCACAGTCTTTTTGTGTTTCGATACCCTCTAGGTTGTTGTGGTGCGGGCTGTTGGTTGAGAGAGACGGAGACACCACACACACGATCCACAGTAGATTCTACACACTTTAGGAAGTCCGGAAGCTTTTGGATGGTCGGATCGAGAATCCCTTGTCCGACTTACGTGTCACATGGAGGTTGGACGTTGGTTTAGCCTTCATGTCATGCATAAGTTAGATGGGAGCAGGATTTAGTCCTTAATCCCTGGGGATTGGGGGTGGGTCCTGTCACTAAACCTTAGGCCACTTGGGCCTCTAGAGTGCGCCAGGATCAGTGGTGGAGAGTGATGTCTCGGTTAGCGCTACAGCCCACACTGCGAGCAACCTGAAGGGCATTAAAAACCCTAAAAGTTGTGAGTGGACGAAAATAAATAAGTTAATAAAACTCATTTCATTAAAGACCTTTATGCCCTTCACTTAAAATCCATGCATGCATTCAAAAACCGTTTAACTTAATCCAATCAAATATATATAATAAAAGAGTTTATAAAACCAAAGTATTTTCTTCCTCAAATCATTGGGGCCTTAGCCAAAACCGTAAAATCACTAAGTATGGGACTCAGCTTAAAACCAGAAAACCAATCGTATGGGCCACTTCCCAAATCCATAAACACAGAAATAATAGTTCATAAATCAAATAAATCTGTAATCCAAATACCGATCCTTGGCATCCCAGATGTCTAGCGTCCCAGTAGCCCTTACCATTTAGCCCAAAAGCTTATGAGCTTATGAGGGCCCGATAAGCCCGATGGACAAAAGCCCTGCCCGACCCGTTATGGGTCGTGGGTCGGTCCGGCCCGAGAGTTAGCGGGCTGGGCTTGGGCTTATGGTGTTCAAACCCGATAGGCCCGATAGACCCGAGTCCAATAAAACCCGATAAGTCCAGTCCGACCCGCCCGGAATAAACCCGACCCATAAGCCCGAAAATATAAAATACTTATTATTTAAAAATTAATACTCAACCCATTCTTAATACTAATATTTTAACCCAAACCCAAATCTCAGCCCCAAGCCCACCTAATTTATTTTAAAAAGCCCAATACCCAATACTCAATACCCAATACCTAATACAAACCCTAACCACTCCTCCACCTACTTAATGGGCCCAACGTTTTTGGACCCTTGAGTATTTTATTTTAACGAGTCTACATTTTTGCACCCTTGAGTATTTTTTTCATGCATATATTTTTTGTAATTTTAAAATTTGAGGCATAATTTATTGCAAAAGCTCACGTAAGCCCGATTCAAGTGGGCTTAATAGGCCCGACCCGAAAAGCCCGATATAAACCCGACCCGATAATAGCCCATGGGCTCTTTTTTATGTCATTAAGCCTGCCCGGCACGACCCGCAAATTTAAAAATTATTTAATAAGCCCGGCCCGGCCCAATGCCGAGGACTACGTCCCAGATGCTTGACGTCCCAGACGTCATATCACGGTCTAAGGCTACGCGTGCCGCCCGGGGTCTCTCCAGGTCAATCTCTAACATCTTAGATGTCTGACTTCCCAGACGTATAATCATAGCAATCCTGCTCTTGAGTCACTATACGGTTCGGTCGCTTCGTACAATGACCCATCGCAGGCAATGCGCCGTGACTTCCCTAGTGTCCCAGACAGCTGGAGGAGACCATCCACATATCCTCATATAAGGATGGTATATGGAAACCATTTATAAAATCTTTCAAAGGGGCCATGCCCGAAATTTCCATAAAACCATCATAAATCTAGAAATCCAATTAGTCAAATCCAAATCCATTTTAGGGTCTCCGAACTCATAATCATATTTTATAAACCGCAAATGGAACTCATGCCCGATATTATAACCAACTGGGTCTCTATCCCGATCATGTAAACCAAATGGGCCTCTAGCCCGATATCTCATTAAATCAAATGGACTACAAGTCTGATAGTCTTCAAATAAAATGGATCTCAAACCCGATTCCATATTTCCAAATCCAAAACCATTCCATTAAAACATCATAGAAATACCAGCACGTATAAACACAATATAAAACCTTAAACCTCGAAATACGTGCCAATATGTAAATGGTAAATACCACAATCAGAATCATAGAAGACACATATATAAAACATATAAAATAGTTATGCATGTATCATATTTAGAAAACGAAAGTCCACTCACAGACCGTCCTAACTGCCACCTCGATAAACGTGTCATAAACATACCCGAGGCTAATCAATCATCTTTGGGACTTCCAGACCTGTCTAATTCACACCCGAAGGTCACTAACTATCTATATAAGTCCATAGGATAAAACCCCAAAACTCTCGGAAAAGTCAACGTGTCTTGGACAGGTTGTCCAAGGTGAAAAACCATGATTTGACCAACTTAACGATCTCTGATCGACCCGAAACGCTCACCATTTGATCCGGATAGTCGAAACCCTTTGAATGCCACTGGTCTCACCCTAAAATTCACTCTCACGCACCCCATCGTGTGTGGTTAACGCACAGTCAACGCTGGTCAACGGTGACGTCAACGGTTAGTCAACGCTGACGTCATGCTGTCATCACGCCTGACAGGTGTCAGACCTAACAGATGACGTCATCAGATGACGCCATGTTGATGTCATCTCATCCCTGACCTCCAACCGGGTCGACCTGACAACTTGAACCGGCTCTACCAACCCAGAAAACTGAGAAAAAGGCTCGAAGTTACCTGTTTGAAGTTGAATAGTGATCATGACCTGCAAACGTGCTCCGCTGTCGACTCTGGCCACCTCCATCCTCAATTTCGATCCCCAGACATTCGTACAACCACCAGGAACAAGTTCCAATCATTAAAACTGATCAATAAACACTACAACCCAATTTCTAATTTTTGAACGTAAACTCACCGTATCGAGCTTCCCGGCCACCGTCCATGACGGTCCATCCTGTTAGCACCATCACGATCGTCTCCCTTCACTCTCTCTTTAAAATTCACACACCAGGGGCATCAGATGAAGATTGGGGGTGCTTGGTGTGGGTTGGGTATATTTGGGTTAGTGGGGTGTCGATTTGAGTCGAATGAAGAAGATGATAATGAAAGGCAGTGGTGTGCATGTATGTATGTTTAGGGATTAATGGATGAATGACACTTGTCACTCATCCATTGGGCCTAATAGAAATATCTGGACCCACACTAAAGGACAAATGACAACACTGCCTCATAAAACGTGCCACTATAAATAGTACCCAAAATCGTCCTTGATCGGTAACTTCCCCGTCGAACTTCAGATTTCGACGTGCCACCTGTCTACAGACTCGTAACGTTCTGATCTATGTCACCATCATCGACCCTCGTGTATTTGATCGCCCGAGTCAACAATCAACATTTTACCCAATCCCATGGGCAAAACGGAGATTTTACGTCGTCCGTCTGAAATCTCTCGACTAATCCACGAGTAGTCACACTAATTAATCACTAATCCCAAAATTTTGGGACGGGTTGTTACAAACTTCCCCCCTTAAATTATTTCATGATGGAAATTCCAACCATCCAAATCCACACCTAGACGGTGGAAATCCAATCATGTCTCCCCCTCGGGGCATTCCCGTGTAATCGTACACGTCTGACACAAACCACAATATACGTCGGTGCTCACTGTTACTCGACATGAACCACAATCCAACCATCTAACCCATACTAGTACTGACTGTCGGATTGGATACAATCACAACTCAAGTCTCATGATTCCAAAAATCAACTGAGACGTCAATACAAGTCTAGCTCACCTATCACCGTTACAGGTGCACTCAAACATGTCTGCTATACTAAGTTGACATTCTGTTCGGTATCCGATCAGACAATCATCTTCATTGCTCCCACTAAGCGATCGTCTATCCTTTGTCACTAAATGGTCTGCAACCGTAACCCACTGTCCATAGAGATACCCCTTTCTTCTAAAACCCTCTAATTCCAAGACAATTATCAAGACTAGCCGGCAACTCTCGGCTCCACTGCGCTTTCTCTGCGCCACTCTGATCTGGACTCTCTCTCGAGTCCCAAATTGACACCTCGCTCATCCTATCGATACACCACTCAACCTCTTGATACCCTCAAGATGTATCTAGACCTCATCGAATACTCACATGTGCCCCCACATCATATCAATTGTCAAGGCACTACCTAGGCCTGTCCAAGGACTAAACTCTGGCAACGTCCAACTACATACTAATCCTTATTTTGAACACAACTCGGACCTCAACTGTTCATCACGAGGATAACATCAATCTATCACCATCTCTATCCTCATATCCAAGACCATCCTCACTCACGTATCCAGGATAGAGGTTGGATAAAAATTCTGGCTTACCTCGAGGTTGTTACAATACGATTTTCCTCTGTCGTCATGACTTACTCGATCCACGACACTGGTCCTCATACCAGTACCACCTGCCCCATGACAACTCGCTCCTGCTTCATAACAACTCGATCCTAGTCTATTCAGCATCACCTGATCCACCTAGGATCCACACTAACTCTCATTCTTAGTTAAATCTTACACCCTCTTTGAACCCCTTTAACTGTCATAACACTCCTCATCCCACGTCATCCTATGGGAACGTAAACACCAAGTATCGCTTGCTAAAGAGAAAAAAAATGAGAAGTCTCCTTCATCAACCAATAATATCTGCTGATAACTCAATCTATTTCTCATGATCAAATTTCTCCTCAAACAAGCTTATATGAAACTCAGGAAGTATGGTTACCCGTAGTCGACCAAAACCAATTCCCACTAGACTCTCAAGTCATCAACTCATTCAGGCATCCGTCCACGAGTCCGTAAACAATCCAACCATAGCCCCCAACTCTCCTGTCAGTTTATAACCATTTATGCACATCCAAAAGGTAGAACGGGACAACTACCTGATTCTCACATTTCAACCATTATGGGTTCACCTTTTGATCACACACTCGTGCCTGAGATCTCGCATCCATTAGGGAACTGGTCACCATCACGACTTACTATGCCACAAAACATCTATACCATGACATCCCATGCCAAATGACATTCATCCAGGATTCAACACACCCCTACTCATTAGCTCATCACAACCCAAATCCGACTAGATTTCGTTACTCTGACAAGACCACACTAGGAGAAGATGTTCCATCCTAATACCTCTAAGGTAGACCACCACTAGGTCTCCCAAGTCATTGTCTGAACGTCCCATCCAATTATCAACAGTCTCAACTAGACTCAACTAGGGTTATCACGCACCCGGCCACAACCTGCAACACCACTATCCGGACATGACACAATGGACAATCACGACTTCAGCTGCTCCCCGCAGCATAACCCACCTTTCATGATCAATGGTCTCAACTCTGCAATGTCGTCGTAGATGACCCTAGTATCCGACCTATCATCAGTCTTATCCAACCTTTCTCGGGCCTAATCGCACTCATTCACGGCATATCGAGCCAAACATCACCTATCCACTAGACTCTCATACTATTACCCTAACTTTCCAGGTTGATGACGGGCTGATCCTCGTAGAGACATCACATCCACAGTACCTGTACAACAATGCTCTGGTTCCAAACTGACCAACCTCGCTCTGATACCGCACTGACAAGGCCCGACCCTCCTCTGTCAGGACCCAACTCTAGCACGATATTGTCTGCTTTGGGCCTCCTCGCCCTCACGGTTTTTTTTTCGGGATCTCACGGTAAAACTTCCCATGGGGTCAGCCATCATGGAATTGCACCAGCCTCAACTAGCTTAACTTTGGAGTTCCAACCGAACCTAAAGCCACTGAGCTCCCAAAAAGCCTCGTGCTAGATAGGTGTGTGCCTACACCTTTAAGGCACACCATCATTCCCCTCCCAGACCATTCCCCTCTCGCAGGAATGTGGGATCGTTTATCGTTCCCTCCAGGACACGGGTCTTATATCTTCCACCATCACCATCATTCCACCCCCAACCTCCACCTCTTTCATCATTACCTCTTCTACCAACCCTCCGCCTTTTCCACATCTACCACCACCATTCCACCTATACCTCTACTTCATCCATCACTACATCTTCTACTTCAAACTCCATCATAACCTCTACCTCTTCTACCTCCATCACTATTGTTCCACTTTTACCTCCACCTCCCCGATCACTACCTCTTCTACCCAACCTTTTCCCCAACTGTAACGACTCAAACATTTGGGAAATTATAATGTAAATTGAGGATTTTTCCCTTGTATGTATTTAGAGGTTAAAATTTGACTTTTAATTTGGAGAATTTTCTCCATATTTATCTAGGATCGTCACATAGGTCTAGAAATTATAAGTCCGTAAACAAGTAACATACAAAAATCAGAGTTCAGACGAGAAAGTTACCGGTCTAGAATGGTTTGTGTTTGTACGGGGCAAGGGTTTTTGGTCATTTAATTTTTATAGAAAGGTGAGTCAGTACTTGTTGAGTGTCCTACTAAAGTGTGACACATGTCACACCCCGGGCAATGGATTTTAAATCCCACTCATTACCAGGAACAAAACCAGGAACAAAACTCCATGATTTTATCATACTATTAGGTTCCACTCATTACCAGGAACAAAACCATGCCCTCCACGAGCCGAGAGAACCATGGTGGACGACAAAGCACAAGTTTGAACGTGGACCGAAACTTTCGAGGAAATTTCCAGCCACCATAGGCCAAACATCTCCGGAGACTTCAGAGGAGCGTATAACTCGGGATTGAGCTGCTTGGACAAGTTGTCGTTGCATAGAGGCTGAGGCTCATATTGAGATGGAGACATGAGTAGGACATCAATATAGTTATCACTTGTTTGATGCGTGCTAAAGGTACTTTTGGAACTTTACTTTATTTGTCAGACGGGTGCAGGACCTTTCACGATTATCAAATTTTTTTTGGAAAGGGTCATGTCACCAACCCTTCACCTCTTCCACCTTCACCACCACCACCAAACCTTTATTATAGATTGACCACCATAATAACTTTCTTTACCTCCAGCTACTACTAAAAAAGCCACCACCACCACCATCATCTTCTACACCTCAACTACCACCATCTAGCTCTATATCCACCTCCACCTCAACCTCTGTAATTTGAACCACATCATCCACATCCACCTCTACCTTCACCTTCACAACCATGACCTTCTTCTCCTCCACACCTACCTCTATTTCCACCACCACCAACAACCCTTTCATTCCTACATTTATCTCAACTTCTATGACCACAATCACCACCACCACCACCATCGCTTCCACCTCATCCACTCCTGCATTCACCACCACCATCACAACCACCACCACCACCATTGTCACTGTCACTTACACTAATTTCAATTTTTCGCCTTATAAAAGGATTTAAGTGGAACGTCACTTTAAATCTCCAAAATTCATGAATTATCACTTGAAATTTCGAATCTAATGATGTTAATTTCTCAATCTATTGAAGGGTAGTTTGGATTTTTTGATAATAAAAAAAGAAGAATGAAAGACGCAAAACAAAACTTTCCCAACTTAAATGCCCCATTTTTATGACTTTGGGAATGAGACCAAATCCATTTTAAAACAAAAATCAACAAAATCACTTTATTTTTTACTGTTGGTTCGAAATACTCTTGAAGCGAATCATGTGCAACACATACTGATTTTTTTAGAAAAATTTGACACCATTAACATCAGGTGATAATCTTGAATTTTGGACAATTAAGTTGACATTTTATTTAATTTTATTAATATGAAGTGGTATATTAAAACTAATGTAAAAATCGAGGTAATATTTCAGCAAATATCCCTTATCATAAAATTACATATGTAGTGTGCATGGCTGCTGGCAATTTGATGGCTAATTGGACTGGTTTTCTGCCTGTAATGTAAAGTTAAGCGCACTTGGTTGTGGTGGTGAAGTGCACGGTTGGTGCTACTACCATGTCCATTCCAGCATGAATATACTTGTACTAAAAAGTAAAAGCTCACTGCTCTGTCCACTTTTATGGAAACACTTGCCTTAACAAAAAAAATTTTAACACTCCTTCTATCATCCCAACTTTGATAAAAAATAAATAGAAAAGCTCGGCGCGTGCGGCGAGTGAAAACTTTTATGGACTTCATGCAGATATATGTGTGTAAATATATGGGGGAATCATCTGATATGTCCCTTTTAATATTGTGCATTTTAAATGCCACTTTTGAAAAAGGCCATCTAATCTAAACTTTAAATTTACATATTTATAAAAATAACTCAACTTTATAAAGGAGAAAAAATTATAACCCATTTATATTCTCATCATTTCATTTGTGAAATTAACCTAAATTCAAACACCGATTTTCACTCAAAACACCGCACCCACAAAGATCTTGATATGACAAAATCGGAAACACCAGCCTTCCTTTTAAGCCTCCCCTTCCTCGATTTGTTCCTCGGAATCCCGCTTAGCTCTATCACACTTCTTTAGGCTCTCCAACGCTTGGCTTCGGTTCTTGAAAAACTCTTCCTGTGACGCCCTTAGGGTCTCATAGGCAATACAGAGACATTTCTTAGAAATACCCTTCTCCTTGCATTTACAAGCGACATTCGGGTTCTCTTTCTTGTATTTCTTCTTGTCCACAACAGATTTTCTCTTTCGAGTCTTATTGTGGGGCGAGGAAACAACCGGATTTGGGTTCTTCGAGGCTGATTTCTGGGATTTGGATGCAGATATGGTGTTGCTGAAATTCAAAATATTAAAGATGGGTCTTACTAGGTGAATGGAGATTTCTGGAATTTGGGTTTGAACGATCAACTTTCTTTTCAAAAAGTTCTTCTCCGAAGAACCCAAATCCGGCCGTCTTTCTTTTGTCCACAACAAATTTTCTATAATTGGTGTCTTTGAGCATTTTTGAGAAAAACCCATGTTCAAAGTTTCAAACTTGTTCTTTGTGTTACCACGCGAGTGTCAATTTATAGAATCCAAGGGCGGCTTACCCAATATTTAATCACTTTTATAGTAGATTTTAGTTGGGTTTTTGCTGCAGAATCTTAGGTCGTGTTTGGTATGCCATATTGTACTGGTTATTTCAATGACTAATCTATCCACTGGATAGATTGACTATTTAGTCGAGTGTTTGGTATTTTGTTGGATTAGAATGTCGACTATATTATACTAGCCGGATTATATTATAGTAGTTGATACGAAATAGTTATATCTTAAATATTAATTATGTATGTTATTATTATTATTTATTTTAATAATAATGATTATTATTACTATTTATTATATTTTTATTAATTATTAATTATTTATTTTTATCATTATTAGTATTCATTAAATTATCATTAATGATTAATTATTAATTAATTATTATAGTATTTATTAAATTATTATTTTATTTTTATTATATTATTATATTATTATTATTGTTGTTGTTGTTATTGTTGTTGTTGTTATTATTATTATTATTATTATTACATTTTTCAAAATTATGAGTCATCCGAGTATGACAATTTCGAGGGTATTATTTTAGCGTGCCTGGACCGTATAAAGATATTCAACTGTATTAACTTATACGGTGACTAACTAATAAGACTCGTACTAAACACTGGTTTCATACTATATTATCCTATCTAGTCCCTTATACGACGTACCAAACGTAGCCTTAGTGTTCAAAATAAATCTTTGATTCTCAATAATTTTCCTGGAATTTTGGGACCCAGGTTGGTCTTAGCAGAAATTAATTTTGCTTGCTTTTTTTTTTTGTTGGTTCAGTGTTCAATTCGCATGACTGATTTAGGTGATGGTCCTTGTTTATGTGCGTTTTGGTTCAGTGCTAAAGAACAAGGTCGGTGTTCACTTTTTTCTGGGTATTTCTGGGTTCTGTTCTTAGGCATGACCCAAGCTCTTAGTATTCCAAGACTTAAGCACGTCCATACAGCCGTCTTTGACCATAAAACCCAGATACAATGAACCCAACACATCCATTTCTTCTTTCATATTGAAATGATTAGGACGAACTCAACAAACTAAGACCAAGGATTGAAATATCGCTAGTCAAATTTACGGATATCTCGTCACAAATATCGGTATCGTTTACGGTCAACAAAAATGACGGAAATTTGATCTAAAAGTTGCAAATTTGGAATGAAATTTTGGGAAAAATAAGTACCCAATGATGGTTATATATGACTAATAAAAAACTATAAAATGATTTTGATATAATAAATATATGATGAATAATATGATGCAATATGATTCTGCCGATTACTAATAATATAAAATTTTAAATATAAACATAAATTGAAGTGAATTACTATAATTGAATATTAATATAATTAAAAACATAACAATAAGCATAAAAAAATTTCAATGGAAGAGAAATTATAAAATGAGTAAATATATTTAAAATTGGGAAAAATGATGAAAAAATAGAGTCAATCTTTGTTCAAAAATTGGAAAAAATTGATAGATTTAAAATTCAAAAAAAGAAAAGAAAAACAAAGTTGAAAATTTGGAAAAAAAAAAAACAAAAAAACTCAGCAAATGGATGTGTCTGGGGTTGAACCCAAGACCTTAGGTTTTTGGGGCAAAAGCTGAACCAACTCAGCTGAGCCAAACTAATTAAAAATATAAGCATTGTGTAATATATAAAGTATACAAACTAACACTCTTAAAAGTCATTTTCTTCCTCTCGCGAGTTTGCGATTCGGGTTTTTTCGACCCGGCGGCATGACCCTGACTGGAAATCGATGGTTTTACGTCCGATTTTCATGAAATTTGGTCATATCTTGATCGTTTTAATCAAATAATGAGATCTATGGGCTTAAAATAAGACAAAATGTCAAAATTTTGATCAATTTCTTTCCCCTCCTCTTACATGCCGCCAACCAAATTTATCGATATATCGACGATAATGTCGATATTTTCATTATTGTGTATAATATGCCTTTTGAGGGGTAAGCTTATCATGTCACCCTATAATTAGGTGTGTTTTTTTTTCTTATTAATAAAATTCACTTATATCGCCAAATTTTGCTAAAATTTCACATTAAAATTTAGTCAATTTTTTGTTCAAATCCTAAATTCGTGCCAGTAATTAGCAATAAAAAACATGGTCACATGGACATTATTTTATGCAAGCACAAATGTGAAGGCTTTATTGGTCGCTTGCAATTTTATTTAATTTTTGTATGCAATTAATATAATTTCTTTTCATGACTCCCTGATTTGCTACACAAGGAACTTGTTTAATTCAAGGCATCCGTCAAAGAGAGAATGCATATTTTACTATTTTATATACTTAATACGCTTACTTATAAACTCACTTACGCACATACCGACTTGCAAAAATATAAAGCAAATTTAAATCTTTATTGTTGATTTCCCCTTCTATCGCTAATTTCCCCTTCTATCGCTAATTTCGCGAAATATCGAAAAATTTCGTCAAAATCAGACGATATCCAGCTACATACTCTTGGCACGAAGAAAGAAGAGGTCACCGGAAGGCGAGGCCCAGCCGTCGGTTCCACTATTGACGTCCACATGGCGTAGGGACCCGCTGTGGACTGAATCGGAGATCCAGTCGGCGGCGTAAGTTGTGGGCTCGTCAGATCTAGAGCTTTTCCCAGCGTGCTCGGCGACAGAGCTCCTGTTCTTTTGCTTCGTTGGACACATGACGGGGGTGGTGCTGCTCATGTGTGGCCTATGATTTCTATCTGAGAGAGTACTGTGACTCTTGAGTGAGCCTCAGAAGAGAGTACGCCTCTAAGACCAATGAAGCAAAAAGAAAAAAAAAATTAGAAACTTTAATTAACTTTTTCCTGGATCTATAAGGATGTTCTTTCCATCAGCTCTGCAACTAAAAATTTTAATATTTGATTGTATTAAAATGATCAAGAACTCAATAAAATTAGACCAAGAAAAGGAACTTGAGTTAGTTGTGAGGAGGTTGTGGGGGCGATGGGGGTATAAGAATTTTACAATTCTTATTTCTGTCGAAATTCAACGCTTATTTCTGTATCAATCCGAATAAAACGTAAAAGTTTATGAATATTCAGTATGAATTTTGGAAGAATTAATAAAATATTGGGTGCATTAAATAAATTTTTTGAAGAGTCCAGCAAAATTTGCAGGATTTTGAAAAGTCTTATTTGGAATTGATTAATGATGAATTTGGTGGGCATATTGCATTTTAGGACAAACCCAATCCACACTCACCGGACTTGACTTCTAAGTGCTGCTCGATCTGATGATTGGTAGTGATTTTTGGTTTCGTAATAAACCATCTTAAAAGTTAGAAGCGTGTCTCTAATATTAAGTGGTGTCTCCCCCTCCTAATGTGTGGTTAATTAAGATCAAAGTTGATAGATCTGTGCAACCCTCAAGTTCTGTTTGAAATATTTTTCTAAATTAAGGAGAGGGATTAGCAAGCTGTACAAGTGTACAACTTTTAGTTCAAAGGTGCAACTTTATACATGAAGATGTGCAATTCTCAGTGAAGATGTGCGACCGATAGAAGAAATATAACTCTTTAAAAACACTATGTACAATTTCTATAAATATATATATATATATATATATAAATATATATACATATATAGGGCTTACTCCAGAAACTAATATCTGCAGCATTAGAGTTTACACCCAAAAATGTCCACTATAGGTCGAGGTGGGGGATTTATCAAATCAAAGACCGAATTCAATAAAGGCTCAATGCCAACTAGCATCCACTCATGGAGAATCGTGCGCATGATTGGTGCCATCACACTGATATGACGCCAAAACTTTCAAAAGGCAAAGGGGAGATGGTGCGACAAAGTTGTCGCACGGGAGGAGTAAGTGTGGAGGCACGTGTCAACCAACCTCACTCTCATGCTGCCTATAAAATGAGAAGAAGTCTCTTCAAAGAACATCCAACAACGCAATCAAATAAATAAATTGATCAAGCTCAGTTAATTTCAACAACTATAAACCCTCAAAATTTTCTTTATTTGTTACTCAAAAGCTTACTTTCTTAGCAAAACCTATTTTTTTTTTTTCGATTTAGGATCAAAATTCAGTTCTTTTCTCATTAATCAATTCCAAATAAGACTTTTCAGTCCGAGATCGAATTCCTAGAGACCAACTATAAGACCCGTGAGCTTGAGAAGCAAGAACAGTGAGCAAGACCCGTGAGCTTGGAAAGGTAAGATCGGTGAACGATCCCACATCGCTCGGGGAGGGAAAGGTGAAGTACCTTATATGTGCGGGCATGTATCTATCTAACACAAGGCCTTTTGGGAGCACAATGGCTTTGGGGGGGATTGGAACCCCAAAGTTAAGCGAGTTGAGGCTGGTGCAAT
Source organism: Prinsepia uniflora (assembly GCA_032719365.1). NCBI lineage: Eukaryota > Viridiplantae > Streptophyta > Magnoliopsida > Rosales > Rosaceae > Prinsepia > Prinsepia uniflora. The sequence goes on from CM064872.1 coordinate 53,647,242, forward strand.
CCCATGATGGGTGACCTACTGGGAAGTTGCACGTGAGCTCCCGAAAACAAAACTGTGAGGGATGGGTCCAAAGCGGACAATATCGTGTTAGATGGGCCAGGTCGTAACACCAGCAGAACCCGTGAGGGCCTACTTGACAGGACCCATCCCAATCCCCCTGGGATTAACACGGGATGACCCTGCTCATGTCTGACACGGAGTGTCAGACAAGGGATATTTTCGACCTTAGCCCTCCCGGGCTATCAGAGTACGCCAGGATCCGGAGGAGGTATGTGATATCTCGGTCTCTGCTACAGTCCGCATCGTATCCAACCTGAAGGGTATTAAAAACAGAAAGACTGTGAGTGGACAAAAATAAAGAGTTTATAAAACATATTTCATAAAAGACCTTTTTACCCTTCACTAAAAAGCATGCATGCATAGTAAAACCATTTATCCAAACACATATGTTTAAAAAACCATCACTAGGGTCTCAGCCAAAAATTCTGTAAATCCAAGTCTCACGGGCTCCTGCCCAAAAATATTTACAGAAAACCATAACATCATAAACATATGCGGGACCTCAGCCCAAATCCATTTATCATCATAAAACATAATTTCCCAAAACAATTGAAATCATGTTTATCCATTATATTTAATATCTAAGAACCTGTCACGGTAAAATAAAGCTACGCGCGTGCTAACCGGGGTCTCAAACCCAAGTCTCTCCAGGGTCCACCCAGGTCAAGGTCCGTAGATCAATGACCCTCCCTGGAGGTAACTAACCATGCCCATCATGAGAGTAAGGAACCCAACTGGGGGGCGACTCTACTCAGTCAGTGTTCCGTGACTACTCCGGGGTCCACCCAAGCTAACGACCCTCCCCGGAGGAGACAATCATATATAAAGGATGGCATATGAAAAACCATTTGAAATCATTCTTTAAACCTTTCAATGATTCATGTCCGGCACTGACTAGCCGTCATGAATCATAAATCCTTTCAAGGGTTCATGCCGGTTCCCATAAACCGTCATGACCCGTAAAATCCTTTCCAAGGGTTCATACCTGTTCCCATAAACCGTCATGACCCGTAAAAACCATTTGTAACACAGCTGGCCCTAGGCCCGAATCCACATACAAACTGGACCTCTGGTCCGAATCGTAAACAAACTGGGATCGTGCCCGATTTTGTAAATCAAATGGGTCTCATGCCAAATTCCATATTTCCAAATCCGAAATCAATTTAAGAACCAATTGGGCCTCTGACCCGATAACGTAACAAAAAGGGACATCGAGTCCGAGGGTTTCCGAAACAAAGGGGCCTCGAACCTGAGTTTACCTTTTGAAATTCAAAACCATTTCATGAAATCATATCCAAAACCATAAGTACAGAAAATCAGTGTAAAACCGGAAAATCTCGATTTACGTGCAAGCACATAAATCGCCTCGTAATGCGTGAAATCATATAATTCACAACCATCCAAATCATCATCATATAATAACATTCATAATCCATATAAAACGTTTATGCATGCATCACAGTTTAGAAATCAAGGTCCACTCACAGACCGTCCGAAGCCGCGCCTTGATACGAGTGCCATAATCGTCTCCCGGGTCAATCGTCGCCATCGAGATTCCCAAACCTGTCCAAATCGTAATAGAAGGTTACTAACTACCTTATTAACCTCCTACCAAAGCACCGTAATTTTTTGGTATTTTTAACTATTTTAAAACTCGATCCGAAACATTCCGATGCCCCGAACATTATCGAGACGGTGTCCGATCGACACGAAACCAGTCCCAAAATGTTCGTTACATCGAATAGAAGATTTCACATGTTGAAAACTTCCCAAAATTATGGGCCATGCGCCCCAAGAAGGTGCTGTGCATTGTTCATCGTCACCTACATCAGCTGAACCAGGTTTTTTTCTGCAACTGGACCGGCCGAACCGATCTGGACCGGTTCAAGGCCATAACTGGTCCATTTCTACTCCATTTCATCCCTTTTTAATTCTAATATAATCCTAACATCCTTTCCTATCATTTTACTATGAAAACCAAAAATAAAAGGACTAAAACCCACCTTGAATGTTCATGTTTGAACCGGCCGTTTGTGAGCATCCCCGCCGTGGCCTCCGGCCGTCCAACGCCTCGAAAACCATCCCATTTGTCTCCTAAAATCCCCAGAAGCCATTTCCAATTAACGAAAAAACACTCAATCCCTCCAGAATCCGAAAGCATGATTTTGAAACCATGAACCCATGGGTCGAGTTCCGCCGTGGACGGCCGCCGTGTGCCCTCACCGTCGCGTCCTCATCATCACAGTCATTCCTCACGGTCACACACAAGATGAATAATGGTGAGGTGTGGTGGTATGTGTGTGGTTTGGTGTTTGAAAATGGAGGATGAAGAAAATGGTGGGGGGTTCGGGTTTGAAGAAGAAAAGAAGAAGAAGATATCTGATGGGAGTGGGAATTAATGGATGGTTGGGATTTAGAGATTAGATGAGAGATAGAGGGCTAGGATTGAGTGTTAGGTGGGTTAATTATAAAATAATAATTATATTAATATTTAATTAGCTTAGATCCACAATTTAAGGGTTTGGACCAATGGGATGAGTGACACTTGTCACTCATCCATGGGACCCATTGAAAGTATCTGCCCAATCAGATATTGCCAAATCAGCCCTGCCTTGAAGTACATGCATAGTAAATCGAACTTCCGTGACCTATAACTTCCTCGTTCGAAGTTCGATTTCAGCGTGCCTCCTATCTATGGATTCGTATCGTCCCGATCTACATAACGGTCCTTGGCCCTCGGCCATCGGACACCCCAGTCCAAAAGTCAACATTTCGTCCCTTTTTACCAAAATTACCAAAATGCCCCTAAACTTCCGAACGTCATAACTTCCTCCTTGAACGTTGGAATTGGACGTACCACCTGCCTATGGACTCGTGACGTCCTAAACTACGTCACAGTCAATGGTCAAAGTCCATTTGACCCCCAGAATAAAAAGTCAACGTTTTACCCATTCTAAGGGCAAAACGATCATTTTGCACCGTTCATCCGATTTCGCCCAACTAATCACGGATTAACCTCAATAATCATGATTAGTCACTAATCTAATCCTGGAATTCGGGACGGGTCTTCACAACCTTCCCTCCTTAATTAATTTCGTCCTCGAAATTCCAACCGAACTAATTCCAATTGTTCTTCCCTCCTTAATTAGTTTCGTTCTCGAAACTCCAACTATCCTGATTCCACATCCACCTCATGGAAATAATTCGATCTTATCTCATGTGCACACTCGTACACCAACTAACCAGAACAAAACTCGTCTGCACCCAGACGTACCATTAACACTCACGTCGTATCGACTACATTCGACCACGTCGAAGTGGTCGAATGACAGTAGTCACCCGTTTCGAATTGACACCACTTGTCAAATCTACCAAGTCGCTGACACAAACACTCGACGGTTCCTTTCTCTATCACTGAACTATCCTGACGTTTGCTCCCTCTGGGAGTCAACAGACCTCACTCAACGATCCACGCTAACACCTCTGACAATCTGTCACCACTTGACAGTCGTCAGTCGAAAACTGACAATATGACCACTTGTGGTTACACTAACCACCAACTCACTAAACCATGAGTAAACACTTACCCACAAATACTCGACCTGTGTGTAACTGGACCCATCAGAAATACCATGACCCAATGCATTGTATCCAATGTCCAGTTCACGACCTCAACAAATCCAATGGTATCAGAACTAAGCCGACTACCAACACACTCACTAATGTACCACTGGTATAACCTATATACTGTCACCAGGCACGACAAGTCTACCTGGTATCGTACCTCGAACTACGTATAAGGTACATACATCCATTACCAACCAGACTACAACAATAACCTAAGTCGTAGCCAATCATGTTTCTATTCTGGAGTCCATCTGTCCAATCCAGTATGTGACAGATTACAACTCCGACCCATTATCCATTTTCAAATCCGAATTCGAATCCGCAATTTCGTAAGAAATTCTGAATCCAAACCCAGAAATCATATCCATAACCATATCCAAATCTGAGTTCGAAATCATCATTCCGTAAGCTAGCATTGGGAATAACCATTCCGAACCCAAATCCATAAATCCACTTTCAAGTTCCAAAATCGAATCCTGAATCGTCACCCAGAAATCCGATTCCAAAACCCAAAATCTTATTCACGTCTACCGAGATGCACTATATCCGAACGTATCGAATACCTGCTTAATTGATTACACATTACCTTCGATTGACTTCACAAGGAAGCCAATCACAACATCAACACATCTAGGCTGACCAAATCTGACCTCGTCGGACACCTACTCGACGGACAACTACTCGGGCGAGTAATAAGCCATATGGGATTTACCTCGAAAGAAGTTCATTCCCAACGTCCTCAACTCAAACATCCAAGTAAGAGCAATAAACTCTCCACCTATCTGGATCATCAAGATCATGATCCAGATCCATCACTACGTCACCCGACCATGAACGTCACGATCGAGGATCGTCACGACGTCCAAAGTCCACAACATCAAGATCTCGATCCATATTGCGATCCTAGATCATCACAATACCCTATATTCACAACCTCACGATCCTGATACACACTGCGATCCACACAGTTTAACTACCAGATTCGAAACCATATGGTCTTACACCCTCAACGAATCTGCATATTGTCACATCATTCATCAACCAATTCGCATATCTAAACAGATCAGTCAACGACGAAACACGCCGAGACTGTGGGTTCTCTCCAATTACCTCGTATCAATCCTTGTCATTCCACCTAGGAAAATCAAGAATGATGCAAGACAATAACATCAAAATTCATCCCACCGGAATGCAACAAAAACTCGCTGCACTCACCACGTCATGTAACCTGACATCCTCTGCCACCATGTAGAGAATGAGAAATCTCAGTCACCTAACTTCTATATACTCACTCCACCTGTTGACCCAAAAAAACCACGGGTCCACCAACCAATACACGATCAGTGTACTAGTGATAAAACCATCATCTGCCTTAGCAGAACCTGAAAAGTCACCTAAAATGACTTCGAAATACCCATTACTAATGCGGAAAACCCGTATTCCACTAGTCACCTCAATCGCAACCTTTCGCGATTCCGTAGTTCCAACCATGTCGAAATCACACTAAACGGTTTCTATTCCTGAGCTAGAAATCCTTCCCTGACCTTTCCGTCCAGCAAAGGTCATCGATAACTACTATAATGACCCATTCCATTTCCCAAAATCCAATTCCCCCACAAATAAGCCTACCCGAAACTCAGGAGGTATGGTCAACCGGAGTCAACCATAACCAATCTGAAATGGATTCTCAAGTTCCTAGCTCATCTGGACGTCATCCACGTGTCCCCTTTTAGGCTATTTACGGTCACATGCCCATTTACGTCCATTTATGTACATCCAAAAGGATGTCAAGTCATCATATCCTGATGTATCACTCGACTGAAGGGTCACAATAGACTCCTGCTGTGATCTGCAGTCAAATCTCTGCATACTACCATATCTGACCGATTTTGACCAACTCTGGCCAACACTGACCAACTAGTCACTAATCCCCTATGACAGATCGATCCTCACATCTCAACTACCGTTGGATCCTATCCAGTCCATCACTATCCGTGATCCACTCCCTAACCACAGATACCGAACATAAGCTTATCTCGACGGAGTCACATCCCGACTCGTAACTCATCGTCATCACAATCTCCGGCACCGGCACCAGCACTAGTACCAGCACACAGGCATCCACACTAGCATCAGCACTAACACTACCACACCGTGTAAAAAACTGACAACCCTGGATCTCCGCTCATACCGAGCGTCGATCCCGTACCTCTACTCGTATAGGAGAAACTCTGCCTCCCTCGTACCTAACACCTTTGGGTACAGTTACCCTGATAACTCATACGAGAAAAGAAAACGTCCCCTAAACGTCCCCGTCTCATTCTCCAATCGCACTCAGCCATAACCGAGTCGAATCCAGAATCACTGCTCGTACACATCCGTTACTCACGCACCTCGTATCGTCGTCACGACTGACAATCCCATCGTTACAATCGTCACGGCAACCTGAGTCTACTCGACCTGATAAGACTCGACTACGTCCATCGATAGTAGCATCCGCCACAACCTTGTGCAGACCTAACTATCAGGGATTCCATCGACAAGTACCAACCCTGGTAACCTGTCCAACAATCTCTAACCTGCCGTACCTCGACTAAACCAGTGTCGTCTACCAGGTCACCCATGACCTTTGTTGCACCAACAATCCATCACAACTAAAGTAGCACGATAACCAACTAGGTCTAACCAATAAATATAACCTCGACTGCAGAGTGCAGTCCCAACAAAAGCTGACATGACTAGACCAACTAACGAACCCAAATCTGAATAGTCATCAAAATCAAACCACTCGCCAACTCATATTTCCGAACCATACACCATAAGTTAGGGTTCCACGATCACACCTAGGGTCTCCCTGAACCCAACTGCAAGCTACCAACTGCAGTACAATCCACAATCTGACCGTCCCCGCGGTCTTGACATTGTAAAGACATCAATCCAATCCTATCGTAAGTTCCACCAAGATTCCTCGAATCCAGCTGTCCACTGCAACATATCCGTTTAACTCAACCAAATCCGATCATCGGATGGTCACAACTCCCAACCAGTCGTCGCAACCGATCCTACGACATCGTGAAAGACAATCCCAACTAACCGTCTCACGATCCAAACGCTAACGTACTATTACGTTCATCCTTCCCGTAGGGTCCCACACTGTCATCCTTGACAGAACTATGGCAACCCCGGCATCAAGTGCCGAACCAAGACATTCCACGATCCAATCCTACTAACTATCGTACCGGCACCCTAACTATCAGGTTGATCATGAACTGTAACCCATTGAGATTTCACATCCTCGACATACGTACACAAGAGAGCAAACCGTGCTCTGATAAGCAATCCTATGCTCTGATATCACGTTGACAGGACCCATCCCAATCCCCCTAGGATTAACACGGGATGACCCTGCTCCCGTCTGACACGGAGTGTCAGACAAGGGATATTTCCGACCTTAGCTGACAGGACCCGCCCCGATCCTCCCTGGGACCACATGGGGACGTGCCCTGCTCTCGTCTGACACCCAAAATAACGTTCCAATTTTAACCTTAACGTTCAAATGCAGAAATAACCAAATTAAAGTTTTACATCAAATCTGAAATAAATAGATGTCAAACAAGGAATGAAATCCAAAATTACAAATTGCGAGCATGACTCTAAAATAAACCTGTGGGTAAACCACCCAATAGGGTTTCAGGTACGCATAAGTAGATCTATGCCTCAGCCTCAGGTTCCTCCTCTACCTCAGTAGCACAACTTGGAGGGGTTACTAAACATTAAGGGTGAGTGGGCCGAAACTCAAGTTTATAAAACCGTTTAATAAGTAAAACATATAATTTACCCCTCCGTTTTCCAAACATGCATGCATCAGAATTTAAAACCATAAATCATATAATATGAACCATAAGGCATGTAATAAAACCATAAACATAATTTTTAACCACTGCACTATACACTCCAATCCTGACATCCCCGATGTTTGACGTCCCTAATGTCCAATAAGGTCACAGTCTCAAGGCTACGCGTGCCACTCGGGGTCTCAATCCCGAATCCAATCCCCGAACCCTGTCCGGGTACGGCATCTCAAATGCTTAGCGTCCTAGACGCTCGACGTCCCTGATGTCCAATTATAGCAATCCTGCTCCTGAGTCATTTTACGGTCCGGTTCCTCCGTAGAATGACCCCTCGCAGGCAATGCGCCATGACCACTCCGGGGTACCACATCCGGGGGAGACAGTATCACAAGAATGGATCTATACAGTGCAGTACCAAATACATTTTATCGATATCCACATGCAGAACATAGATATATATATATATATATATATATCAAATCCAAAACCAATCTTTAAGTTTCATCAAACGGGTCTCAAACCCAAATACCGTGAAACGTGCCATAACCATAATTTCAATAGCATCAACCGTTTCTTAAATCCAGCATGTGAATATATAAGTAAAACAGAAAACATTTAAGCATGCAAGGGTTTAATGAAATCGGGCCCACTCACAGTACGATCCCGCGGAGAATCTGCGCGTACGGACCAGTACCTGGATTATCGTACAATTCCTGTCAGTCCAAATCACACGTAAGGGTTACTACAAGTCTTAAACATTTATCCAAAAAGTCCGAAACAGAAACCGGCTCCGGGAAACCGTCCAACATGTTTCCCGAGACAATCGGCCCTAAACTGACCCTCCAAACTACCTCAGATCAACATGGTTAATTCACCAAAAATGTTCAGAATGATGAGAGGAACAAAAGTCATGTTGATCGTGCTCAGAGATAAGGTCCAATGCGCCCTCACGCGCCGCCCAAAGTGGCTGCGCGTGAAAGTCAGGCGCTTGACACTGTAGCTACAGTGTCACCACCTTCACCCGTTTGTCTGTAATACGGGCCTGCCACCCGCGGCTTGACCCGGTTAATTAACCGTCAATTTCCACTCGATTTCACTCGTATTTGATCCTAACATGTTCATTAACTATCCAATTTAGGTTCTGAGACACTAATCAGCCTCGACAAGTCCCCAATCGACCCATCGACCTGTGATCAACCAAACGGGTCAATCACCAGAACTTCCTGGTTTCTAACTCAATCTCCAATTAACTTCGCAGGAAGCATAATAGGATCAAAACGAACTAAAATGAACGATCAATTGAACCAACACTCACCTGGAAGTAGTCGTCTGATCCACTGAATTTTCTCTGAACACTGCAGTCACCGTCCCAACTCACCCGTGGCTGATGGCCTTCGATTTTGATATGGATGAGTTCCAAATACTCCCAGAAGACTAAACCAGGCTTTGGTTTGGTCCAACAATCACCAGAAATCAAAACCCGATTTTCCCTCCAATTTTCCCTGAAATGGTTTCTCTGGTTTTCCTCTCCAATTCTCAGTTTCTTCAATAGTAGAGTGAAGCTCACTCAAATTCCACTCAGTTTAAACTATCTATGCCACCCAACAGCTCGTGGAAACCTCACTGTCCACAGAAGAATGTTTCCCGCAAAGGTTCAAATCTTGAAATTAAAAATGACCGTGCTGGGTGGATGAATCAGACCACGTTTGATGCTTCCAAAAGTTTTAAACAATCCATACTTTCCAGCACACCCTTGAATAATCAATTGGGCACTCAGAACCACCCCACATGGTGGTGCCGCCCATGTTCCCTCGCGGTTGCTACAGTAACCAGGGGTAAAATGACCAAAATGCCCCTGGTTCAATAATTACCAAAATGCCCTTCACTTTCTAGACCCGTAACTCAGCCATACGAAGTCCGATTTCGGCGTGCCGCCTGTCTACGGACTCAGGGCATTGAGACCTACCTAACGGTCTTTGAGTCATGTGAAAATTCGTTGTCAAACGAAAAGTCAACATTTTTGCCCCTATCGTCCAAATTACGGTAACGCCCCTGAACTTCCGATAGTCATAACTTTTTTCCTGATCATCCGAATTGGACGTGCCACCCGTCTATGGACTCGTGACGTCCCGAACTATGCCACGGTCATTGGTCAAAGTCCGTTTGACCCACAAATCAAAAAGTCAACAATTTGGCCATACCATTCACAAGGGTAAAAACGTCAATTCATACATTAAGTTACATTATTATAATCCTCGAATTTCCGGGGTGTTGCATTAGACCTCCCGGGCTATTAGAGTACGCCAGGATTCGGAGGAGGTATGTGATATCTCGGTCTCTGTTACAGTCCGCATCGTATCCAACCTGAAGGGTATTAAAAACAGAAAGACTGTGAGTGGAAATAAAGAGTTTATAAAACATATTTCATAAAAGACCTTTATACCCTTCACTAAAAAGCATGAATGCATAGTAAAACCATTTATCCAAACACATATGTTTAAACAACCATCATTAGGGTCTCAGCCCCAAATTCCGTAAGTCCAAGTCACACGGGCTCCTTCCCAAAACCATTTACAAAAAACCATAACATCATAAACATATGTGGGACCACAGCCCAATTCCATTTATCATCATAAAACATAATTTCCCAAACCAATTGAAATCATGTTTATCCATTATATTTCATATCCAAGAACCTTTCACGGTAAAATAAAGCTACGCGCGTGCTAACCGGGGTCTCAAACCCAAGTCTCTCCAAGGTCCACCCAGGTCAATGTCCGTAGATCAATGACCCTCCCTGGACGTAACGAACCATGCCCATCCTGAGAGTAAGGAACCCAACTGGGGGGCGACTCCCCTCAGTCAGTGCTCCGCGACTACTCCGGGGTCCACCCAGGCCAACGACCCTCCCCGGAGGAGACAATCATATATAAAGGATGGCATATGAAAAACCGTTTGAAATCATTCTTTAAACCTTTCAAGGATTCATGTCCAGCCCTCACTAGCCGTCATGAATCATAAATCCTTTCAAGGGTTCATGCCGGTTCCCATAAGCCGTGATGACCCGTAAAATCCTTTTCAAGGGTTCATGCTGGTTCCCATAAACCGTCATGACCCGTAAAAAACATTTGTAACACAGCTGGCCCTAGGCCCGAATCCACATACAAACTGGACCTCTGGTTCGAATCATAAACCAACTGGGCTCGTGCCCGATTTTGTAAATCAAATGGGTCTCATGCCCAATTCAATATTTCCAAATCCGAAATCAATTTAAGAACCAATTGGGCCTCCGCCCCATAACGTAACAAAAAGGGACATCGAGTCCGAGGGTTTCCGAAACAAAGGGGTCTCGAACCCGAGTTTACCTTTTCAAATCCAAAACCATTTCATGAAATCATATCCAAAACCATAAGTACGGAAAATCAGTGTAAAATCGGAAAACCTCGATTTACGTGCAAACACGTAAATCGCCTCGTAAAGCGTGAAACCATATAATTCACAACCATCCAAATCATCATCATATAATAACATTCATAATCCATATAAAACATTTATGCATGCATCACAATTTAGAAATCAAGGTCCACTCACAGACCGTCTGAAGTTGTTCCTCGATACGCGTGCCATAATCGTCTCCCGGGTCAATCGTCGCCACCGGGATTCCCAAACCTGTCCAAATCGTAATAGAAGGTTACTAACTACCTTATTAACCTGCTACCAAAGCCCTGTAATTTTTTGGTATTTTTAACTATTTTAAAACTCGATCCGAAACCTTCCGATGCCTCGAACATTATCGAGACGGTGTCCAATCGATACGAAACCAGTCCCTAAATGTTCGTTACATCGAATAGAAGATTTCACGTGTTGAAAACTTACCCAAATTATGGGCCACGCGCCCCAAGAAGCTGTTGTGCACTCTTCATCGTCACCTACATCAGCTCAACCGGGTTTTTTTTTTTGCAACTGGCCCCGCCGAACCGGTCTGGACCGGTTCAAGGCCATAACTGGTCCATTTCTACTCCATTTCATCCCTTTTTAATTCTAATATAATCCTAACATCCTTTCCTATCATTTTAGCTATTAAAACCCAAAATAAAAGGACTAATACCCACCTTGAATGTTCATGTTTGAACCGGCCGTTTGTGAGCATCCCCACCGTGGCTTCCGGCCGTCCAACGCCTCGAAAACCATCCCATTTGTCTCCTAAAATCCCTAGAAGCCGTTTCCAATTAACGAAAATCATTCAATCCCTCTAGAACCAGAAAGCATGATTTTGAAACCATGAACCCATGGGTCGAGTTCCACCGTGGACCGCCGCTGTGTGCCCTCACTGTCACGTCCTCATCATCACAGTCATTCCTCATGGTCACACACAAGATGAATAATGGTAAGGTGTGGTGGTATATGTGTGGTGTGGTGTTTGAAAATGGAGGATGAAGAAAATGGTGGGGGCTGCGGGTTTGAAGAAGAATAGAAGAAGAAGATATCTGATGGGCGAGGGAATTAATGGATGGTTGGGATTTAGAGATTTGGTGAGAGATGGAGGGTTAGGATTGAGTGTTGGGTGGGTTAATTATAAAATAATAATTATATTAATATTTAATTAGCTTAGATCCACAATTTAGGGGTTTGGACCAATGGGATGAGTGACACTTGTCACTCACTCATGGGCCCCATTGAAAGTATCTGCCCAATCTGATATTACCAAATCAGCCCCGCCTCGAAGTACTTGCATTGTAAATCGAACTTCCGTGACCTATAACTTCCCCGTTCGAAGTCCGATTTCAGCGTGCCGTCTGTCTATAGATTCGTATCGTCCCGATCTATGTAACGGTCCTTGGCCCTCGGTCATCGGACACCCCAGTCCAAAAGTCAACATTTTGTCCCTTTTTACAAAAATTACCAAAATGCCCCTAAACTTCCGAACGTCATAACTTCCTCCTCGAACGTCGGAATTGAACGTGCCACCTGCCTATGAACTCGTGACGTCCTAAACTACGTCACGGTCATCGATCAAATTCCATTTGACCGCCAGGATGAAAATTCAATGTTTTACCCATTCCAAGGGCAAAACGGTCATTTTGCACCGTTCATCCGATTTCGCCCAACTAATCACGGATTAACCTCACTAATCATGATTAGTCACTAATCTAATCCTGGAATTCGGGACGGGTCGTTACGGTTGGGTGACTCTAAGATATCAACCCCCCAATTGAAAAGAGTCAAAGGTTAAATGTCTAGGAGTATCCCAACTGGCATTAAGGGTGACTCTAAGAACTTGAGAAGATCTGACGACACGAGGTCAAAAGAGGAATTCAGGCTTGACTAAAGGACATGTAGTTGAGCATCATTCCATCATGACTGAGATGGTCGAGATTAGGCATACGTCCTATGTATGTGGACTAGGGCAATCCTTTCCCCAAGAACTTTAAGCCACCAGTTTTTTCACTCTTTAGTGGAGATGGTAGTACTTCGTCCCTGGAACATATAGAGAGATTCTCGGTCAAATATGTAGCTCTTGAGGTTAATTCCTACCTTAAGCTACATTTATTCAGCAACTCTCTAGGTGGGATGCTTTTTCTTGGTATACTTCGCAGCCAGAAGCCTCCATACACATTTGAGGCGTTTTACTAGGTCGAGCTTGAGGCCACGATTAGTGACCTAATTTCCATCAAACAAGGAGAGCATGAAACCACTGAGAATTTCATTGCTATGTTTAAAAGACTAAAGATGAAGTGCATGTTCCCCATGAACAAAGCCTAGATAGTGTCTATTTCTCAGAGACCACTGAAGTTCTCATTTAGGAAGAAGTTTGATGACATTTCTTTCTCATACTTACAGGAAATAGTGGTATCTGAATCGAAATTTAAGAGACTGCTAGAAGAGGAACAATGGTAGAAGTATACCTCTAAAGTTCACCATTTCTACAAAAATAAGACACATGTACACTAGGTGGAGCACAAACATTTGGAGAAGGAAACCTAGAAAAGTGTAGAAGGGCATGAACTAGAGGTAGCTACTGCCGAGATCTAGACTACGGGTAAAGGGAGAATGACCATCAAATCACTCATCAAACCTTTGCGAGATCAGAAACCCGTTAATCAAACTAGGGGATACTTTTCCAATAAGGTTATGAGTTTCACCACATATCTATTCGACCTGATCAAGGCTAGAAAAATATATGATGAACTGGTCAAAGTAAATGTGATAAAACCATATCCCAAGCAAGATATGCCTAGAACAAAGGAAATCAAGGTAAGGCAGCTTTGTAAATGGCAAGTATCACTGCACCACTTCACTACAAATTGTGTCCAATTCAGAGACACAATCCACAGCTTGATCAACTAGAGGCATATCAGCCTGGCCCAATACCAAAAGCGACAATGACATTGGACACTAACTCATTCCCTATGGCTTTCATGAACATGGTCAACCTATAATGGCCATATCTTGAAAAAGGCAAGGTGACAAAGAAGGTCACCCAAAGGTTCCCAGGAAACTCAAGATCTTGAGAAGTCATCGGCCAGAATCACTGGGTGTTTGGTCATGTGTAGTAAAGGCAGAACGAAATGTATGCTAGAAATTCCATGCCTCAAGCGCTAAGATAGACTTAGAGCTCAAGAGGACAAAAGAAAAAAAAAGACGAGGATTTCCTCAAGAGTCACAAAACCAGCTACAGACCTCACAATTTGAAAGGAAAGCTCCCTTGAAGTTCCAAAGGTTAAGGAATATTAAGAAAAAACATAATCGGCCAGCAAACACGATGATTGCCAATGAACCATCTCGAGCAATGATCGAGATCCCGACCAACCACGATGAGAGCCAAGGTTTCATTTTTAAACCTGCAAGTTTTAGGGAGAAGATAATCTTCTCAAATCCTACTAAGAAAATGAAGGATCACTTACGAACCATCTTCATCACGGCTTATCTAAAAGGTATCTTGATTAGCGAAGTCATGATCGATGGAGGAGTTTCAATTAATGTCCTGCCATCCAGAATGTTGGAATGGCTTGGTAGGACAATCCAAGATTATTTTTCGATAACATCCATAATGTCCAAATTGACTTGGACTGTTACCAAGACTCTTCGAGTTCTGACTTTTTTTGTGATCTATAGTAGTGCCAGCTACAATTTGCTATTAGGTAGAGATTGGATCCACATGAGCATGTGTACCTTGTCCACCTTCTACCAATAAGTGATCCTATGGACCCCAACGAAACTGCCTTCGAAAAAGCTCTTTGAGAAATAATCCAGCCAGATATGTAGCCACTCATAACTAACTCGACTATAAATGAGGCCAGTTTTTTCAATCTTGACTAAGGAAGTATTAGGTTGATCGGGAAAGACAAGGATGACCGCCCCACCAAAATTATTGCCCACACAATAGTAATGCAAGAGCCCTTGGCTCTTGAAGAAGAAACCTTATTCTAAATAAGGGAAGAAGGGTCACAAATTTATGTAGGCCGTTTTGGATCCATAAAGTGAATGAGAAAGAGTTTTATTACTTGAGAAGTAATAGTAGCACAATGGATAAGAATCTGACCGATGCCAACACATCTCAAAAATCCTAGCCCTTTGGTATTCAAAGAAAGAAATGATCAGGTAATAACCTGTGCAGGATGTATGTAACATCATCTTAAAAGAAGAGGAAAAGAACAAAACATGGTATTAAAATTAAGGTGGGATTACAAAGGCGATCCAGAGACTGGACCTGCTACTGAAACGACATTAGAGACGGCAGAAAATGAAGGTTATTCTGGTTGTCAACTTGATGGGAGTATACCAAATCTTGGAGTACTACAGATCTATGGCCTGAGAATCGGCTAGACGCCTGACAGTAAAGGTCTGCATTTCTATGAAAATGACTAGATTTAAAAATCCATTTTGGATATTTTCTGCTTACAGATTGGTCAGATTTCT
This sequence comes from Prinsepia uniflora, assembly GCA_032719365.1. Lineage (NCBI taxonomy): Eukaryota > Viridiplantae > Streptophyta > Magnoliopsida > Rosales > Rosaceae > Prinsepia > Prinsepia uniflora. The sequence continues at coordinate 53,662,700 of CM064872.1, forward strand.
TGAACTTGCCATTTTGAGGAAGAGAAAGTGAATGATAAAAAGGGATACCATTTATCGAGCTTTATAAGCTGAGGAATCAGGACTGACGTCAACTTACAATGATTATCATGCATGAGTTAGTAGAAAAATTGGCACTAGTAAATAGTTAGATTGGGCCCACCAACGAAAAGCTGAAATTAGAAATAATGTTATTTAAAGATTTGAAGATAAGGTTACAGCAAGATTTGAGATTTCCTAAATCTTGAAATGGGAAATTACAAATTCAAAGTCTTTGGATGGGTCTTGCTTACCGTACTGCCAGTGAAGCCCTGATAAAACCTATCTCGATGACAAGCCTCCTTCAATTGATGCATCCACTTGTCACGGATGCAACATCTACTTCATGGAATGGAACCTCATCTTTTATCATAGCATTTCACCTCCCAAATGTAGCAAAGTATCCCAAGAGTCTCTTATTTTCTCATTGAATAAGTAAACTGATTCTAGATCCAAGGAGGACAACAACTGGTAACTAATGATAAGATCGGCCTCCTCTAAAACTCTCAAGGAAAGGATCTCATTTCGAAGATCAATTAACATGAATCACTCCAAAAATGTTTTGATAACCGTGCCTAGTCCTGCTCTCGTCCAATCAAAGTTTCGAAAAAATCCCTTACACTTGTTAGACAAGAGATAACCTCACTAATTCCAACTCATGCCTCTATCTCTAGATCAACCTCGATTTTTGTGCAATGACTTAAAGGGTCAACAAAACCAGTAAATGTGTGATTGGAAAAAAATAATTGTTTGAAAATACATCTCGAAAACAAACTTTACTCTCTAATGTAAAACATACATGCATAGAATAAAACATGAACACATGAACAACCGTGTTTCAAATCACATAATATTACAACCTGCGGGGCCCACCAACCGATGTGTATATTGCTGTTTATACTCCCAAGGACAAGGATAAGTTTGAAGGGAAAATTAGGGTAGTTGTTCAATCTCTCATTATTGATAGTGGAATTGATGTTAAAGTGATCAGCAAAGCTTGATCCAAGGCTGAAAAGCAGCGACTTATATATAGGTAGATTAAAGTATTCACATTAGGTAAATTAATATAGTATGTTTGCTTTTGTAGGTACATTGTGATTGTCTTTCTGTATTGAAGAGTAGGATGAAGGTATTTCTATTTTGCAGGTATACTACATAACTATTTTCCTATATAATAAGTTAGATATATTATATTTCTACTGTCTTAGTACATTGTATTTGACTACCTACATAGTAGGTATACGCACTACAAGAAAATATGCCCTGCCCGTCTAATTTTTGCCCGGCGCACCTTGATTTGTCGCTAAATGGGGCTTTGCCCGGCGGACTATGAGAGACTCGCCAGGCAAAAATTGAGCGGGAAATTGGGTTCTCCTGGCGCGTAAAGGGTAGGCATTTGCCCAGCGGCTGGTCAAACTCCGCCGGGCCAGCTATTAGTAACGGCAAATCAGATTCGTCGGGCCAAGTGTTTACGGCGGCCTGCGGCAGGAAAAAGTTTGGCGTGAAGACGAGTTGGCGCTATTTTGTTGCCCCGTGGGTCATTAACGCGGGCCCGACGAACCATACGCCGGGCAAAAGTCTCATCTGCATTTAGTGCAGATCGGATTCATTTTTTCATCTTCTTCCTCATTCCTCATTAACTCTCACATTTACTCTCTCTCTTTTACTCTCACAACCTCTACATAATATCATCATCATTTCATGATTATTTCATCATCACTACTTCACGTAAGATAAAATTAATGATTTTATTTATTTTATTTTTGGTGATTTGAATATTTATTATAATCTAAAATAATTTTTTATTTTAGGTAATTTGTGGTTAATTTGAAGGATTACTTATAAAAGGTATGTGTAGCTTTACTTCTCAATTTAATTTTTGTTCAAAAACTTGTATTTAATTATGTTTGAAAATTGAGATATACTGTGGAAAATACTTAGAAATCTGAATATTATTGTGTTAGGAAATTGTGGTTTATCCATTAATGCAAAGCTAATAAACGTGATTAACTTTGTATATTGCAATTCGATAGAAAACCTTAGACCCATTTGAGAGACAGTGAATTGGATTGATTGAATGGCTCTTGAATTGTCTATTTATCAGGACAGTTTGGGAGTGCACAACTATGTGTTGTATAGTTTGGTGGGTATGTGGTTAGGTTTGGATCGTGGGAAATTTGGTTAATATCCCCTTACTTTTCTCTAAATGCATACTAGATATTAGTTTGAAATATCTATGTCGTGTATTTGGAGAACTGTGGGGTGATGCCGCCGAAATTTCTCTCGGTCTAAACTTCACCTCGTAGGTCACAAACTATACAACACAGAACGTGCACTCTCGAATGAGATAGGGACAAATCACCGGAGGCATAAGGAGACGAGCGGGTTTATATAAAGTGATAGAGTCTCAAACATTATAATTATCTACTTACATTGATTCTATTTTGTGGAAGCAAGCACAATGGACAGAGACTGGATGCAAATGTTGGATAGATCTTCTAATCAGTATTTGGATAGGATTGACAGCTTCATCGCTTTTGCACGGATTCACTGTAGTGATCCAAGACGCATATTATGTCCATCTTGTAAATGTAACAACTGTTGTTGGATGTCGCTGAGTGATGTTCATTTGCATCTGGGACGGAACGAGATCATACATAACTACACTAATTGGATTTATCACAGGGAACCGAATGTTTCTGCATCGACAACGTCAGTTCACGGGAACCCTCGAGATGGTAATCGGTGTGATAATGATCAATTTATTGAGATATTAACCGATATCTTTTCCCCTGCATCTGATGCTATGTATGCGAATTCCCTTAGGTCTCAACCCGAAGAATCAGATCTTCATTACGAAAGGTTATTGAAAGACGCTCAGCGCGAATTATACCCTGGTTGTAAATCCTTTTCGGTTCTAGGGGCAGTTGTGGAGTTGATGCACATGAAAGTTGAGTATAATCAAACGAACAAGCATTTTGATCACATGATGGACATCATCACCCGAATGCTCCCTGAAGATAACAGTCTCCCTAAAGATCATTATAACTCGAAAAATCTTTTGAAGGACCTTGATTTAGGGTATGTCAAGATTCACGCATGTACGAAAAACTGTGTATTGTTTTACGGTGAATTCGAGAAACTCGACAAATGTCCTATGTGTAATGAGCCTAGGTTTCGAACGAATAAGACTCTGAATAAGGTGTTGCGCTATTTTCCACTGAAACCAAAATTACAAAGATTCTTCATGTATGCTCACACATCTCGTGATACGAGGTGGCGTAAAGCTGAACACACTGATGACGATTCACTAAGGCATCCGGCCAATGGAGATGCGTGGAAGGAATTTGATAAGATGTATCCTGATTTTGCATTGGAACCAAGAAATGTCAGATTAGAACTTGCTACTGACGGTTTTAATCCTTTTGGAAGTTTTGCAAGACCATATAGCACTTGGCCGGTAGTTTTAGCTCCGTATAACTTGCCACCTTGGAAATGCATGAAAAAGAATTCACAATTCTTAGTACGTTAATACTGGGGCCTAAATTATCGAGTAATTCAATCGACGTTTATTTGCGTCCTTTGAATGATGAGCTTGTTGATTTGTGGGAAAATGGTGTCCGAACTTATGACAAGTTTAGGGGAGAAATGTTCACGCTACGCGAGGCTGTAATGTGGAAAATTAATGATTTTCCTACTTATGGGATGCTCGCGGGATGGAGCACCAAGGGTTATCTTACTTGTCCGACATGCGGACCAGACACAACATCCTTTTGGCACGTATCTAAGGTATGTTATCTGGGCGTGAGACGATTTTTACCATGGGATCATCGATGCCGTATGCAATCTGACTCATTCGATGGTAAAACTGTGTTACGGACACGACCAAAAGAGAGGTCCATCGAAGAGATACTTGACATCTTAAACAGTATTCCCACTTTCATTTCAAAAGGCCCAAACAAGAAAACTGGACGAAGAAAAGTATATTTTTTCGGTTGCCATTTTGGTCGAAATTAAAAATTAGGCACATCGCGGATCACATGCATATTGAGAAGAATGTTGCTGAGAGTCTTGTCGGAAAAATTTTACCTATTGAGGGGAAGTCAAAAGACACCAAAAAAACTCGTCTGGGTATGCAAGAGATGGGTATTTGGCCACATTTGTGGCCAAAAGTTGTGAACGGTAAATACAGCATGACCCATCCAGGTTATACTATTACCCCAGAAAATAAGAAAAAATTTCTTAAGTGGTTGCAAAGTGTGAAATTTCCCGATGGTTATGCAAGAAACATCTCCCGAAATATTAGCACTGATGGTAGCACTCTATCTGGCATGAAAAGTCACGACTACCACGTTTTATTACAACAAATCATTCCTATTGGCATTCGGCCTTATTTGCAGCCTAAAGTTGTTGAGACGGTAGTTTACTTACTAATATGCTGAATCACTAGCGAAGGTGGAACTCGAAGCAATTAAAGAGGACATTGTCTATATTATTTGTCGACTTGAGCAAATATTCCCACCAGCTTTCTTTGATGTAATGGTTCACCTACTAATATATCTTCCAGACGAGGCAATCTTAGCCTGCCCAGTTCAATTTCGTTGGATGTACCCAATCGAAAGGTATAAACTATTCCTAATATTGTGACTATGTCCTTAATAAACCGTTCATATTTGAATCACTTTGTTTATGTCGTTGCAAAATGTTAGGTACCTACAAGAGGTACGTCTGCAACATGACACGCCCTGAAGGCCCTATAGCGGAGGCATACAATGCAAAAGAGTCACTTACATTTTGCGCAATGTACCTTCGAAATGTTGAAACTTCTTTCAACAGGGCCCTGCGAAATGACGATGGTGGTCAACATGAAGAGTCCTTATTAGTATTTTCCCAATCCGCAAAACCGTTCGGGACTAGTCCAATCTCAGAGCCTTTTACTGATAGTGACATGGAAGTGGCGCATTGGTTCATATTGAACAATTGTGACGAAGTCTGGCCTTTCCATGAAGAGCACGAGGCATTGATGAAGGCCCAATATCCTTCTAATTGGGAGGAAATGGACAAACAATTGTTTCCACTTTGGTTTTCCAAACATGTAATGTAACACCCCGGAAATTCAAGGATTAAAATAATGTGATTTAATGTATGAATTGACGTTTTTACCCTTGTGAATGGTATGGCCAAATTGTTGACTTTCTGATTTGTGGGTCAGATGGACTTTGACCAATGACCGTGACGTAGTTTGGGACGTCACGAGTTCATAGACAGGTGGAACGTCCAATTCGGACGATCAGGGAAAAAGTTGTGACTATCGGAAGTTCAGGGGCATTACTGTAATTTGGACGATTGGGGCGATAATGTTGACTTTTCGTTTGACATATAATTTTCACATGACTCAAGGACCGTTAGGTAGGTCTCAATTCCCTGAGTCCGTAGACAGGCGGCACGCCGAAATTGGACTTCGTATGGCTGAGTTACGGGTCTAGGAAGTGAGGGGCATTTAGGTAATTATTTGAACCAGGGGCATTTTGGTCATTTTACCCCTGGTTACTGTATCATACCGCGGGGAACATGGGCGGAACCACCATGTGCGGTGGTTCTGTGTCCCAATTGATTAATCATTGTGTGAGTTGGAAAGCTGGGATTTGTTTAAACCCTTTGGACATCAGCACATGGCTGGATACATCCAGCAAAGCCACTATTTTTAATTTCAAAGATTCGAACCTTTGCGGGAAACATTCTTTAGTGGACAGTATGGCTTTCACGAACTGTTGGCTGGTATGGATTGTTTAAACTGAATAAGAATTGAGTGTGCTTCACTTTGCTGCTGTGAGGACTGAGAATTTGAGAGGAAAACCAGAGAAAACCATTTCTGAAAAATTGGAGTGAAATTCGGGTTTTGATTTCTGGTGATTGTTGGACCAAACCAAGGCCTGGTTTAGTCTTCTGGGAGTGTTTGGAACTCAACCACATCGAAATCTAGAGGAACCAGCCACGGTTGAGCTGGGACGGAGGCTGCCATTTTCAGAGAAATTACAGAGCTTGGGACGACAACCTTCAGGTACTTTCAGGCACAATTGATCATTTATTTTAGTTCGTTTTAGGCCTTTGATGCTTCCTGGAAGGTTAATTTTTTTATGGTTTGGAAACCAGTGAGTTGGGATGATCAACGCGTTTGGTTGATCACGGGTCGAATGGCCAGTTAAAGGACTTGTCGAGGCAAATTAATGTCACAGAACTTAAATTGGAAGAATAATAAACATGTTAGGATCAAATTGGATTGAAATCGAGTAGGAATTGATGGGTAATCAACCGGGTCAAGCCACGGGTGGCAGGCCCGTATTACAGACAAACGGGTGAAGGTGGTGACACTGTAGCTACAGTGTCAGGTGCGTGACTTTCACGCGCAGCCACTTTGGGCGGCGCTTGAGGGCGCGTTGAACCTTATCTCTAATGATGATCAACATGACTTTTGTTCCTCTCATCATTCTGATCATTTTTGATGAATTAACCATGTTGATCTGAGATAGTTTGGGAGGGTCAGTTTAGGGCCGGTTGTCTCAGGAAACGTGTTGGACGGCTTCCCTGAGCCGGTTTCTGTTTCGGAATTTTTGGATAAATGTTTAAGACTTGTAGTGACCCTTACATGTGATTTGGACTGACAGGAATTGTACGATAATCCCGGTACAAGTTCGTACGCGCAGGTTCACCGCGGGATCGTACTGTGAGTGGACCCGATTTCATTAAACCATTGCATGCTTAAATGTTTTCCGATTTACTTTTATGTTCATATGCTGGAATCAAGAAACGGTTTTGATGATATTGAAATTATGATTATGGCACATTTCACGGTATTTGGGTTTGAGACCCGTTTTGGTGAAACTTAAAGATTGGTTTGGATTTTATCTATGTATATATGTTTTGCATGTGGATATCAATAAAATGTATTTGGTACTGCACTGTATAGATCCATTCTTGTGATACTGTCTCCTCCGGATGTGGTTCCCCGGAAGTGGTCACGGCGCATTGCCTGCGAGGGGACATTTTACGGAGGAACCGGACCGTAAAATGACTCAGGAGCAGGATTGCTTATTTGACGTCAGGGACGTCGAGCGTCTAGGACGCTAGGAATTTGAGATGCCGTATCCGAACAGGGTTCGGGGATTGGACTCGGAACTTAGACCCGAGTGGCACGCGTAGTGTAACGACCCGTCCCGAGTATCAGGAATTAATATTATTTAATTATGATTTAGAATGGCTAATCTGGGATTAGTTGAGTGAATTCGGACGAATTGTGCAAAATGACCGTTTTGCCCCTGGGCGTGGGCAAAACGTTGACTTTTAATTCGGACGGTCAAACGGACATTGACCAATGATCGTGACGTAGTTTGGGACGTCACGAGTTCATAGACAGGTGGCTCGTTCGATTCCGACATTCGTGGAAGAAGTTATGACGTTCGGAAGTTCAAGGGCATTTTCGTAATTTGGACGAAATAAGGGGAAATGTTGACTTTTTGATCGGGAGGTCCGATGGCCGAGGGCCAAGGTCCGTTAGGAAGTTCTCGATGGCCTGAGTCCGTAGACCGTTAGTAAACCTCTAATGTGATCTGGACAGGATTGGGAGTCCCGGTGATAGTGGTGTGGCCCGGGAAGGCCTATGGCACTCGTATCGAGGCGCTCGGTTAAACGGTCTGTGAGTGGACATTGGTTTCATAAATTCGATGCATGCATAACTGTTTCATGATTGTTATAATTGTGATTAAATGATTTATTTTGGATATCGGTGAATTTATATGATTTCACACATTTCGAGGTGATTTACGTGTTTGCACGTAAATCGAGATTTTCTGGATTTGCACTGATTTCCATAAATATGTGGTTGGATATGATTTCATGAAACGGTTACGGATTTGATAAAGTAAATTTGGGCCAGGGGCCCAGTTGGCTTATGAAATCGGGTCAGGGGCCCAGTTGGTTTATATATGTGATTTGGGTCAGGGACCCTAAAATGGAGTTGAATAAATGATTTCGGATTTAAATCAATTATTTGGACTTATGACGGTTCGGGGCAGGGCCCTTGTGATATGTTGGAAATAAATAATAAATTGTATTTTGTGTTGCACTGTATAGATCCCTTCTTATGATACTGTCTCCTCCGGATGAGGTACCCCGGAGTGGTCAAGGACGTCTAGAACGTCCAGCGTCTATGACGGTAAGCATTGGGGATGCTGTACCCGAACGGGGTTCGGGGATTGAACTCGGAATTGAGACCCGAGTGGTACGCGTAGCCTTGAGATTGTGACCTTATTAGACGTCAGGGACGTCAGACATCGGGGATGTCAAGATCAGAGTGTATAGTGCAGTGGCTAAAATTATGTTTATGGTTTTATTACATGCCTTATGTTTCATATTATATGATTTATGATTTTAAATGATGGTGCATGCATATGTTTTTACTGAGGGGCATAAATGTTTTTATAAATGTTTTAAACAGACCTGTTTATTTTCGTCCACTCACAGCTTTATGTTTTTAATGCCCTTCAGGTTGATTCCGGAAGCGACTGCAGCAGAGGCTGGAGCATCGCACACCTCCTCCATCGATCCTTGCGTACTCTGGAAGCCCGTTTGGGTAGTGGCAATTGGTTATCCCTTGTCTGACACCTCTGGTCAGACGGGAGCATGACACATTCCACGGTAATCCCCGGGGGATTGGGATGGGTCGTGTCACGTAGCCTTGAGACTGTGACCTTATCGGACGTCAGGGACGTCAGACATCAGGGATGTCTGGATCGGAGTGTATAGTGCAGTGGCTAAAATTTATCTTATGATTTTATTACATGCCTTATGGTTCATACTATATGATTTATGGTTTTAAATTCTAATGCATGCATGTTTGGAAAACGGAGGGCTAAATTATATGATTTACTGATTAAACGATTTTATAAACTTGAGTTTCGGCCCACTCACCCTTAATGTTTTGGTAACCCCTCCAGGTCGTGCTACTGAGGTAGAAGAGGAACCTGAGGCTGAGGCATAGATCTACTTCTGCGTACCTGAACCCCTGTTGGGTGGTTTACCTGCAGGTTTATTTTAGAGTCGTGCTCGCAACTTGTAATTTTGGATTTCTTCCCTTGTCTGACATCTGTTTAATTCGGATTTGATGTATAACTTTAATTTGGTTATTTATACATTTGATGTTTTGAGGTTAAAATTGGTATGAATTTTGGGTGTCAGACGGGAGCAGGGCACGTCCCCTTTGTGGTCCCTGTGGGATCGGGGTGGGTCCTGTCAGCTTGGTATCAGAGCACTAGGTTGTGGTCAGCATGCTAGACTAGCGATTAGTACTAGTTACTTTTCGAGTTTAAGGATAATGTTAACTGATCTATGCCTCTTGACAGTTGGTTATGCCTCCAAGGAGGATTCCTCATACACGAACTGACGAGGATCTGGAAAGGAAAATGGAATGCGCAAGCATTGAGTTTGCTCAACGTCTGGGAGCCCTCCTTTCAATGGGGGATCAAACCCCGAAGATGCTCATGATTGGATCACCAAATGGGAAAGGATCTTCACGGTGATGCACTGCCCTTCGGTGCGAACGGGTGACCTTGGAGGCCTTCTTACTGGAAGAAGGAGCCTACTAGTGGTGGCACGTCCTTGAAATGTCTGGATGGTCTGTCCATACCACTACTTGGGATGTTTTCCGTTCCCGATTACTGGACCAGTACTACCCGCGATCGTTTCGCGCGGCACGGGAGGCAGAGTTCCTGCGGCTGGAGCAGGGGGATATGTCTGTTGCGGACTACGAGCAGACTTTCGGAAAACTATCCCGGTTCGCTACATCATTCGTGAGCACGGAGGAGGACAAATGCCAAAGGTTTGAGCTTGGACTCCGAGGGGAGATCCAGGCAAGTGTGACTGCTGCTACTCATGTTTCTCTGAGAGATATGGTCGACGCTGCGGCGCATGTCGAGGCCAGTCTGGCGGCACACCAGACACGACAGCCTACGGGCGAGGGGCGACGTCAGGATCGCCCACACCGTGGGCCATCAGGCCAGAAGAACAATAAGGGAGGGGGCTACAGGGGAGCACCCTCATCCTTTAAAGGTCGTGGCTGGTCAGGTCGACGTGGGGGCTCTCAGGGCAGAGGATCAGGATTCAACTCTTTGCAGCATTCATCTTGGAGCGGTGCTTCTGGTGGGCATTCGGACAGGCCGGGCCAGTAACCTGTTTTTCTTGCGGAGAAGAGGGCCACTATGCATGTGATTGCCCGTTGTTGTCCAAGAGCAACGACGCTGGGGGCTCTAGTGTAGTGCAGATCACGGCTTCCCACACTAACGGAGGTCAAGGTCAGGGAGGTGACCGTGGTGCTGGGCATGGCGCGCGCGGGCGCGGACAGAATGGAGGGCCTAGGGCCGAAGTGTTTGCAATAACCCAGCAGCAGGCGAGGACTGCCCCAGGCGTGGTTACAGGTACACTATATATCTTAAACCTTCTTGTATGTGTGTTGATGGATGCGGGGGCTACACATTCTTTTATTTCAAGGAGTTGTGCTGGTATGCTTGATTGTGTGGTATCAGCCTTAGATTGCGAAATGGGTGTTGGCACCCCGATGGGCATCGTGTACCTTGTGTAGTAGGCAAGTGATTCTGCGGAGCCCGGGTTTGCCGGAGGTTATCTTTCAGGGGGAGCGTGACGGTTCGCCTCCTGAAGTGATTTCTTCACTTACTGCTACCAAACTTCTACGAAAGGGATGCCAGGGTTATCTGTCGCATATCGTGTCAGATCAGGTTGATACTCCGGGTATCGACGAGATACCGGTGGTACGTGAGTTTCCAGATGTGTTCCCGGAAGACTTACCTGGATTACCACCATCGCGGGAGATCGAGTTTATGATTGAACTACTCCCTGGTACACGACCTATATCCCAGGCACCATACCGGATGGCGCCGACCGAGTTACGGGAACTCAAAACTCAATTGCAGGAGTTGGTGGATTTGGGATACGTCCGACCGAGTACTTCACCTGGGGAGCACCGGTGTTGTTCGTAAAGAAGAGGGAGGGGAGTCTCCGTTTGTGTATTGATTATCGACAACTCAACAAGGTGACACTGAGGAACCAGTATCCTCTACCCAGGATCGATGACCTTTTTGACCAGTTGAGGGGAGCACAGTGCTTTTCGAAGATTAATTTGCGGTCTGGGTATCACCAATTGAGGATTTCAGAGGAGGATATTCTGAAAACTGCTTTTCGAATTCGTTACGGACACTACGAGTTCCTAGTGATGCCTTTCGGCTTGACGAATGCTCCAGCAGCGTTCATGGATCTGATGAACCGGGTCTTCCGACCCTACTTGGATAAGTTTGTGATTGTGTTCATCGATGATATCTTGGTGTACTCGAGGAGTGACGGAGCACATGAGGAACATCTACGGTTGGTGTTGGAGAAGCTGAGACAAGAACAGTTGTACGCCAAGCTGAGCAAGTGTCAGTTTTGGCTAAGCAGTATTGGTTTTCTGGGACATGTGATATCAACGGATGGGATTAGCGTGGATCCCCAGAAAATGGAAGCGGTGACCAACTGGGCTTAACCGACAACAGTAACGGAGGTGCGGAGTTTCGTCGGGTTAGCAGGTTACTACCGGAGATTCGTGGAGGGTTTCTCCAAAATTACTGCACCATTGACTCGATTGACTCGGAAGGGAGTGAAGTTTATTTGGGACGAGCAGTGTGATCAGAGTTTTCAAGAATTGAAGGACCGATTGACCACTGCACCTGTCCTTGCTTTGCCGGATGACAGTGGAGAATTTGTGGTCTTTAGTGACGCATCACTACAAGGTCTGGGCTGCGTGTTGATGCAGACTGGCAAGGTTATCGCCTACGCATCCCGGCAGCTAAAGACTCATGAGTTGAACTACCCTACCCATAATTTGGAGTTGGCAGCGGTGGTTCATGCCCTAAAAATCTAGAGACATTACCTATTCGGCGCAACGTGCCGGATATACACCGACCACCAGAGCCTAAAGTACCTATTCACTCAAAAGGAGCTTAACATGAGACAACGGAGGTGGATAGAGCTGCTAAAGGATTATGACTGTACAATTGAGTACCATCCGGGTAAGGCCAATATGGTGGCAGATGCACTCAGCAGGAAGTCAGCGGGATCGGTTGCACACCTAGGGATGGTGTATCTTCCTTTGCTGGTGGAACTCCGGAAGGCAGGAGTTATTTTGGATACAGATGAGCATGGAGTTTTGTTGGCCAGCTTCCATGTACGACCTGTACTGATTGATCGGATCATCGAAGCACAACTTCAGGATCTGATACTCTGTGTTTACAAGATTGAGGTCGATGCGGATGGGAGACAAGATTTTACCATCCGGGATGATGGAGCACTTGTGAAGTTGGGCCGTTTGTGTGTACCTGCAGTGGCAGAGTTACAGGCCGAGATTCTTGAGGAGGCCCATAGTTCGGCTTATGCTATGCATCCGAGAGGTAAAAAGATGTACCGTACCCTCCGGAACCATTATTGGTGGCCAGGAATGAAGAAGGATATTGCTGAGTTCGTGAGCAGATGCTTAACCTGTCAGCAGGTTAAGGCGGAACGGAAGAGACCTTATGGGGCTATGCAGCCACTTCCGATTCCCGAGTGGAAATGGGATCACATCACCATGGACTTCGTCTTTAAGTTACCAAGGACTCAGAGTGGAGTTGACGGAGTATGGGTGATCGTGGACCGGTTAACCAAGTCAGCCCATTTTCTGCCAGTTCAGGAGACTTATAAACCTAACCGACTGGCTCAACTGTTCGTAAAGGAAATCATACGATTGCATGGTACACCGGAATCGATCGTGTCCGATCGTGATCCGCGTTTCACTTCCAGGTTCTAGCGGAGTTTGCAAGCCACTTTGGGAACAACCCTACATTTCAGTACTGCGTTCCATCCACAGACCGATGGACAGTCTGAACGGACCATTCAGACCCTAGAGGACATGATGAGGTCCTGTGTGCTACAGTTTCAGGACTCATGGGATACTCATTTGCCATTGATGGAATTCGCTTACAACAACAGCTATCAGACAAGCATCGGGATGGCACCCTATGAGGCACTGTATGGTCGACAGTGCAGGACACCTATCTGCTGGATGGAGATAGGGGACTGAGCGGATGTAGGGCCAGAATTGATGGACTTAACACTGGAAACTGTTCGTGTTATCAAGGAGAGATTGAAGGCGGCACAGGATTGCCAAAAGAGTTATGCCGATCGACGAATTCGAGACTTGGAATTTGAAGTGAGAGATTTTGTCTTCCTGAAGTTATCTCCGTGGAAAGGGATTATCCGTTTTGGTCGACGGGGGAAACTGAGTCCTCGTTTTATCGGACCGTATGAGATTGTGGAAAGGATTGGCAGGGTTGCTTACAGGTTGGCACTACCTCCAGAACTTTCTAGAGTTCATGATGTTTTCCACATATCGATGCTGCGGAAGTACGTACATGATGCTTCTCATGTACTGGAGGAACAACCTATCGAACTCCGAGAGGATTTGAGCTTTGAGGAACAACCAGTGTAGATTTTGGAACGGAAGGACAAGGTACTACGTCGGAAGACGATCCCTTTCGTGAAGATTCTCTGGAGAAACCAGAATGTGGAAGAAGCCACATGGGAGCCCGAGGCTCAGATGCGAGAACAAATTCCTTATTTGTTTCTTTGAAATTTCGGGACAAAATTTATTAAGGGGGGGAGGTTGTAACACCCCGGAAATTCAAGGATTATAATAATGTGATTTAATGTATGAATTGACGTTTTTACCCTTGTGAATGGTATGGCCAAATTGTTGACTTTTTGATTTGTGGGTCAGATGGGCTTTGACCAATGACCGTGACGTAGTTCGGGACGTCACGAGTTCATAGACAGGTGGCACGTCCAATTCGGACGATCAGGGAAAAAGTTGTGACTATCGGAAGTTCAGGGGCATTACCGTAATTTGGATGATTGGGGCGATAATGTTGACTTTTCGTTTGACAACTAATTTTCACATGACTCAAGGACCGTTAGGTAGGTCTCGATGCCCTGAGTCCGTAGACAGGAGGGACGCCGAAATTGGACTTCGTATGGCTGAGTTACGGGTCTAGGAAGTGAGGGGCATTTTGGTAATTATTTGAACCAGCGGCATTTTGGTTATTTTTCCCCTGGTTACTGTGGCAAACCGCGGGGAACATGGGCGGCACCACCATGTGCGGTGGTTCTGTGTCCCAATTGATTAATCAGTGTGTGAGTTGGAAAGCAGGGATTTGTTTAAACCCTTTGGACATCAGCACATGGCTGGATACATCCAGCAAAGCCACTATTTTTAATTTCAAAGATTCGAACCTTTGCGGGGAAACATTCTTTAGTGGACAGTATGGCTTCCACGAGCTGTTGGCTGGTATGGATTGTTTAAACTGAATAAGAATTGAGTGTGCTTCACTTTCCTGCTGTGAGGACTGAGAATTTGAGAGGAAAACCAAAAAAAAACCATTTCTGGAAAATTGGAGGGAAATTCGGGTTTTGATTTCTGGTGATTGTTGGACCAAACCAAGGCCTGGTTTAGTCTTCTGGGAGTGTTTGGAACTCAACCACATCGAAATCTAGAGGAACCAGCCACGGTTGAGCTGGGACGGAGGCTGCCGTTTTCAGAGAAATTACAGAGCTTGGGACGACAACCTTCAGGTACTTTCAGGCACAATTGATCGTTTATTTTAGTTCGTTTTAGTCCTTTGATGCTTCCTGGAAGGTTAATTTGTTTATGGTTTGGAAACCAGTGAGTTGGGATGATCAACCCGTTTGGTTGATCACCGGTCGAATGGCCAGTTAAAGGACTTGTCGAGGCAAATTAATGTCACAAAACTTAAATTGGAAGAATAATAAACATGTTAGGATCAAATTGGATTGAAATCGAGTAGGAATTGATGGGTAATCAACCGGGTCAAGCCGCGGATGGCAGGCCCGTATTACAGACAAACGGGTGAAGGTGGTGACACTGTAGCTACAGTGTCAGGCGCGTGACTTTCACGCGCAGCCACTTTGGGTGGCGCGTGAGGGCGTGTTGGACCTTATCTCTGATCACGATCAACATGACTTTTGTTCCTCTCATCATTCTGAACATTTTTGATGAATTAACCATGTTGATCTGAGATAGTTTGGGAGGGTCAGTTTAGGGCCGGTTGTCTCGGGAAACGTGTTGGACGGCTTCCCCGAGACGGTTTCTGTTTCGGACTTTTTGGATAAATGTTTAAAACTTGTAGTGACCCTTACATGTGATTTGGACTTACAAGAATTGTATGATAATCCCGGTACAAGTTCGTACGCGCAGGTTCACCGCGGGATCGTACTGTGAGTGGGCTCGATTTCATTCAACCCTTGCATGCTTAAATGTTTTCCGATTTACTTATACGTTCACATGCTGGAATCAAGAAACGGTTTTGATGATATTGAAATTATGATTATGGCACGTTTCACGGTATTTGGGTTTGAGACCCGTTTTGGTGAAACTTAAAGATTGGTTTGGATTTTATCTATGTATATATGTTTTGCATGTGGATATCAATAAAATGTATTTGGTACTGCGCTGTATAGATCCATTCTTGTGATACTGTTTCCTCTGGATGTGGTACCCCGGTGTGTAACGCCCTGGAAATTTGAAAAAGGAAAATTTGTAAACTTTGGGGAAAATTACGATTTTGGCCCTGAAATTAGGCGAAAAATTGACTTTTAATTTGAGCAGTTAAACAGACTTTGACCGATGATCGTGACGTAGTACGGGACGTCACGAGTTCATAGACAGGTGGCACGTCCAATTCCGGTAATCGAGGAGAAAGTTATGACGTGCGGAAGTTGGGAAAAAGGGGCCGAAAATTGACTTTTTTGACCGGGACCTTGTTTGGACTTTCCTGGAAGACCGTTGGATAGGTCTCGGGACGCCGAATTCGTAGACAGGCGGCATGCGTCAATCAGAGCTCGGACGAAAAAGTTGAGGGTCTGGAAAGTTAAAGGGCTAAACGGTAAATTGTCACATGAAGGGTAAAATGGTAATTTGGGTCGTTAAGGCCCTAAACGGTGCCACATTTGGTTTTAAATAATTTAACTTGGCTGATTCAGCCTATTTAGATTAAGATTAAGTACTAAGTGACATTTGTCACTTGCTTAAGCAAATTAGTGGCATTATTGAATGCCTAACATGACAAATTCAACCGTCCATTTCATTTCTTCAAAATTGACCAAATTGATCGATGAAAAGGGGGAAACAGAGAGAGTTTGAAACGGGAAGAGAAACCCAGAGAGAAAACGAGTAAGATTGAAGGAATAATTGAGAGAAAATTGAGCTGGAAACTCAAGAACAAACCCGAAAATCACCGAAGAACACCAAATGTCGATTTTGATTTTGTACAATATTTCGGATGAAATTGATTAGATATTTAGCCTTCTGAGAGCTCAACGAAGAGAATCAAATCAATTGGACAAGAAATTGGAGGCGAATCGACAGAGAATAGGCTCTGCGACGCCATTGAAGTGAGAGCTTGGGTTCGATTACTTAGAGGTGATGATTCTTGAAATTGACTTCGATTTCATATTTAGAATGATTGTTAGATGCTTCTGGTATAATTAATTGAATGGTATAGGTCGTGTTTGGGTAGAACCCGAGTTAAGACCCGTCGGGTTTCGAGGTTGAGTCGTGGACTTTGGGGCATGGTTTCACGAAATTAAGATGACAGACCCTTAATCCATATTGAATTGATGCTAATGGTTGAAAGAACGAGAGTAATTGAGTTCGAATTAGCTTAGATTGAAACGGGTTGTATCGCGGGTCAGAGGATCCGTTTATCAGAGAAACAGGTGGAAGGGATAACTGTAGCAACACTGTAGCACGGCGCATGGACTCACGCGCAGCCGCTTGAGGCGGTGCGTGAGGGCGCGTGGCACGTTTTCTGAGGAAAGTTTCAACAGGTGTTTTACTCCTTGTAATGTAACAGACATTTTAAAATTGGTTTCAAGTCAATCGGACACCGTCTCGATAATGTTTCGAGGGGCCGAAGATTTAAGTTACGTATTTAATTAATATTAAATTCCCAAAAAATTATGGGAAAATTAGATGATGTAAATTGACTTGTTAGTAACCTTGAATAATGATTGTGAACAGGATTCGAGATTCCGAGCAAGTGTCGGAAATTACAGAAACGCGTGCAGCGCGGGAAACGAGCAGTTGGACGGTGTGTGAGTGGACGTTTGTTTTCTAAATTGATATGCATGCATAGTTAAATGTTTTATATGATTTATGGCATGATTTGAATTGCAATGATTCGATATGATTATTTTGAGATTTAATGATTATTTTAATCGGTGCTTCAGGCACGTTTTCCGAGAAAATGTGAAATGACTGTTCTGGGCGAAGGCCCGAGATTTGTGACTGGTTTTGGCTTGAATTATGAGTTGGGAAATTGATTTAATGAATTTGTGATGTTTTCGGATATGATTTTACGGATTTGCGTGTATTGAATTATTTAATGATTTTATGGATTGACGAGAAATGAGATTTGGGCATATGGCCCCGTGATAATGGTTTTGACATGGTTGTGATACTTGATTTGAAATAATGCTTTTGATTGTGTATTGATGTTTGATGACTCCAGATGTGTAATTCCTGGAGGGACTCCAGATGCGTAATTCCTGGAGAAACCGGATGTGTAATTCCCGGTGAGGCTAGATGTGTAATTCCCAGCAATGGATGACGATTCTGGATGTGTAATTCCCAGAGGATCCTCGGATGTGTAATTCCTGAGTTATATGCTTTATTATTATAGTGAACTGATTTTATAAAATGATTTAAATAATTTATGTGCTTTTCCCTATGCATGCATACGTTGTAAAACTGGAGGGTAACAAATGTGTTTCAAATGTGTTTTACTTGATATTATTTTTGTCCACTCACACCTTTGTTTTTAATGACCTTCCAGGCCGTGGCACGATACTCGGGGCAGATTACGAGGCAGAGGCATGAGCAGAAATCAGTACAGCTATCCCTGGTCTGACGGGTGCTGAAGGGTACTTTCGGGATTTCAGTTGACTTGTCAGACGGGAGCAGGACCGGGCACTGTTATCGAGGTCCAGTTGGGACAGGTCCTGTCACGGAGTGGTCAAGGCGCATTGCCTGCGAGGGGTCATTCTGCGGAGGAACTGGACCGTAAAATGACTCAGGAGCAGGATTGCTTATTTGACGTCAGGGACGTCGAGCGTCTAGGATACTAGGCATTTGAGATGCCGTACCCGGATAGGGTTCGGGGATTGGACTCGGAATTGAGACCCGAGTGGCACGCGTAGCCTTGAGACTGTGACCTTATCGGACCTCAGGGACGTCAGACATCAGGGATGTCTGGATCGGAGTGTATAGTGCAGTGGCTAAAATTTATCTTATGATTTTATTACATGCCTTATGGTTCATACTATATGATTTATGGTTTTAAATTCTAATGCATGCATGTTTGGAAAACGGAGGGGTAAATTATATGATTTACTGATTAAACGATTTTATAAACTTGAGTTTCGGCCCACTCACCCTTAATGTTTTGGTAATCCCTCCAGGTCGTGCTACTGAGGTAGAGGAGGAACCTGAGGCTGAGGCAAAGATCTACTTCTGCGTACCTGAACCCCTGTTGGGTGGTTTACCCGCAGGTTTATTTTAGAGTCGTGCTCGCAACTTGTAATTTTGGATTTCATCCCTTGTCTGACATCTGTTTAATTCGGATTTGATGTATAACTTTAATTTGGTTATTTATGCATTTGATGTTTTGAGGTTAAACTTGGTATGAATTTTGGGTGTCAGACGGGAGCAGGGCACGTCTCCTTTGTGATTCCTGTGGGATCGGGGCGGGTCCTGTCATGTAAGTCAAATATTGTATCAAATTACTTTTAAGTGAAATAGTGTAACAATGTGTGTTTTCCTTTCAGATGTCACAGTTGAAACATGAAAACTCGCCCAAGTTATGCAAAGAATTGATGTAGCTTGCAATTGGCCCATTTTGAGGAGAAACATACGCTAGTTGTTACGTCAACGGAGTTAAGTTCGTGTGCGCAGAGCGTGAAGACAGGTTGTCTACTCAAAATAGTGGGGTATTCGTGTCGGGGGATGGATTAAATGCTGATACTGGCTTTTACGTTAAATTATTAAGTGTGGTGAAGGTATTTTATGCGCACCAGAAGATTGTTGTCTTGTTCAAATGTCATTGGTTTGATATAGACCCAAGTATACCGAGAAGGATCATCAAAGATCATTTATCTACCTCTGTCAACACAAACATCCGGTGGTTTGAGAGTGATCCATACATCATTGCTAGTACAGCTAAACAAGTTTTCTACGTTGATGATCCAAAAGCTGGTGCTGGTTGGAAAGTAGTTGAGACGGTGAAACATAGAAACATTTGAGACTTGGAGGACTGGCACCGTGAAGATGGTGGAGAAATGGAAAATGACGATTTTGTTTATCAAGAGGATTCCTCAGCACACACCATAAACGTGGAAGGTGTTTGAACCGACGACCTCACCCCGCTAGTTGCGATTTATGGTATTTTTATTGATCTCGGTACCTTAGAACCAATTGAAAGTGACGCGAAGGATACAAGTAGTTTGCATAGCTCAGACGATGAGGGTGATTGGGAGGGGGATAGTGAAACCGACATTGAGTAAATGTTGTCTACCCACCATAAGTATGGAATGTATATAATACATTGTTGCTTAGTTAATGCATATATTAATGATATTTTTATATTTTACTATGGAATGTATATAAATTAAAATAAGATATATGTAAAATAAAAATATATATATATATATATATATATATACAGGGGCTTGCTCGGCGCCAGGGTGACGTTGCCTGGCGCATATGGCGTATTCGCCGTGCAAGATCATATTTTTTTTTTTTGAAATTTTACTTATTAATTAATTACATAGGTTCATAGTTGGGCTAGTATATATTCATATGTAATATACGTTAATACTCATATGTAATTACAAGATAGGTTATACACTCATAAGCATGGAATGTATATAAATTACACTGTTGCTTAGTTAATGCATATATTAATGATATTTTATATGTTACTATGGAATGTATATAAATTAAAATAAGATATATGTAAAATAAAAAACATATATATACGAGCTTGCCTGGTGCACATCCGCGGGCCAGGGTGACGTTGCCCGGCGCATATGGCTTATTCGCTGTGCAAGATCATATTTATTTTGAAATTTTACTTATTAATTAATTACATAGGTTCATAGTTGGGCTAGTATATTCATATGTAATATACGTTAATACTCATATGTAATTACAAGATAGGTTATACACTCATAAGTATGGAATGTATATAAATTACATTGTTGCTTAGTTAATGCATATATTAATGATATTTTTATATTTACTATGGAATGTATAAAAATTAAAATAACATATATGTAAAATATAAAAAATATATTAATTATACTATAATTATTCACCTCAAATATAGTTGTTGGGAACTTTGATATTTTATTTTATGACAGGGGCTGGCACGGTACACATCCGCAGGGCTAGGTGGGTTGGCCCTGCGCATCCAGTGGATTCACCGTGCAAGACCCTGCGTATCAACTGGTTTCTGTTCATGGTTCGAGTGATCCAAACGTCGCCATTCTCAAATTCACTCGTTACCATTTCGATCGAACGAAAAAATGAAGATTAGTATTGAAAATTCCTATAAAAGTTTTAAGCGTTAATGAATTTGATGGTTTTAGTATTTTCTCTATGTTCTATTCATTGGTTTGAGTGATCCAACCGTCCAAAATATTTAGAATGATTCAGAGAACATGTACGTAAAATTTCACGGAATTTCGACGTCCCGACAATAGGTAACCGTGCAAAACGAATCGACGGTAAAAAATCGTCGGTCATTGATCGGAGGCCCCTAAATCCACCAAACGTGGCCATTTTCGACATGCGAGGTCTATACGCACATTATCACTATCTGAACGGTCAGATTTCTCAAATTCACTCGTTACCATTTCGATCGAACGAAAAAATGAAGATTAGCATTGAACACCTGGCCCGGCGGATTATGTATATCCGCCGGGCAAGGTTATTGGATCGTTTTTTTGAATATGTTGAATATTTGGAATTGAATGTTTGAATGTTTGGAATATGTTGTATTTGAATGTCTGAATGTTTGGAATATGTTCATTGGATTTGAATGCTTGGAATATGTTGTATTTAGATTAATTTATAATAAGATTTGTTTTTGGAATATGTTGAATATGTGGTAATTTTCAGAAATTATTGAAAATATTGGAAATTATTGATTTATTGGATGAAAATATTGGAAAATATTTGGTAATTTGACTCCTATTGGAAAATATTTGGTCATTTGACATTATTATATATTTTGGTAATTTGACATAATTATATACTTTTGGATGAAAATATTGAAAATTATTGATTTATTGGATTTTTGGAAAAAAATTGGGATTTATTGAATTAGTAGATTTTTGGAATTTATTGGAAATTATTGAATTAGTGGACTGTTGAAAAATAGTGGAAATTATTGAAATTTTGGATATGTTGGGAATTTAATGGAAATTGTTGTATTGTTGGATATGTTTGGAAATTATTGGAAAATGTTGGATTTTGATACATTTGGAAAATATTGCATTTTTAATATTTTTTCAAATTTGAACATTATTAGAAATTTTACGAAATTATTAGATTATTAGAAATTGTATGAAATTATTAGATTATTTGTTTATTTATTTAATTATTTCAATATTAATAATTAATAATTACTGTTGTATTTGCAGATGTCGTTATGTAAATTTATCACTTCGCAAGGTCGTCGTAATACGTCCGCAGAACAGCCATCTCCAACACCAGTGCCTTCCCCGACGGAGCAGCCATCTCCGGAATCAGTTCCTCATCCGACGGAGCATTCATCACCTTTTACTGGACCATCATCATCAGATCAGTCAGGATCTTTCTCAGAACACCCGCGAGTCATTCCTGACGATCGAGTGATACCAGGGCCCCAATCAACGAGACGTCGCACCAGCTCGCAACGAGGGCAACCTCGTACTGCCCCTGAGGCCGCTGGAGTTGCCGCTGCAGAGGGAGGTGATGCACAGATCCCATCGGGTAAGACCCCTTATCTTATTGAATTTAAAACTTGTATATATTTTGCATACCATTTTGTACTATTGTTAA
The DNA here is from genome assembly GCA_032719365.1 of Prinsepia uniflora. NCBI lineage: Eukaryota > Viridiplantae > Streptophyta > Magnoliopsida > Rosales > Rosaceae > Prinsepia > Prinsepia uniflora. The sequence goes on from CM064872.1 coordinate 53,684,991, forward strand.
TCAAATTTTTAGGGAGTACCATAAAGGTGCGGGGTATTAGCAAGGGTTTAAAGTCCCAGCAGATCTGTAGGTCGATAGGAGCGAAGATTCAGGTGGAGTGGGTTGACCGACTTTCCGCACTGTACCCCAACGTGCTTACTCTGCTGGTGCGGGAAATGAGGACGATTATTCGCACTAGATCGAAGATGATGGCTGACACCTTCAGAGAAAAAGCCCCCGCGGAGCTCGTCGTTTGTTGGTCTGGTTTACGGGGTATGAAATTTTTTATAATTTTTTTATTATTTTTATAATATTTTATGGTTTAACATATGTTTATATTGGATTGCAGATTAACTTTGAATGAGATGAGACCAACGCCGCGCTAATGACATATATGAACTTCCATTGGCAGAGGCGTTATTCTAACTGGAAGTTCGAGCTCCATGTCTACTACGAGCGCTGGAGCTCGCATGCTCTGGCCCTAGCAAATCCTCCTGAGGAGATGATAGGGGACAAGTTGGTTGGGTGGGAGTGGTTATGTGAGCATTAGATCAGCAATCAATTTAAAGTAAGTTTTTTTTTTCTATATTTATTTAATATTAATTTACGTACTTCCGTATTAGTAATACTTGTTTTCCTAATGTGCAGGTAAAATCAAAGGCTAACAAGGCGAATCGGGCAGAGAAGAAATTTGAGCAGCACGGGGGATCTCGCCCCTTGTTGGTCCGACATGAGGCACGAGGTACGGGTGGGTCCCTATTCTTGGAGGTAGAAGCCTGGGGGGAGGTTTATGCTGGGCGAGGCAATGAGTCAGCTGACGTTATTCACGTAAGTTCAATATTTGCAGTTATTAAATATTTTATTATTTTTAATTATGTAATTTTGTAATTAATATTTTATTCAACTTTGTAGGCCGCCATGGTGGATGACGTGCAATAGACTTAGGAACAATTGACCCAGCAACAACCTGAGCTCCCGCTACAAGACCAACTACTGAATCCCGGGACGTCAATTAACATCCTGGAGCGCCATCTTGGCAGACGACCTGGGAAAGTTGTTCGGGGCGCTGGAGCAGGGCTCTTTTGAGACGTCTCGAGCAGATCCTCCAATTCGTCTCAGGGAGTTAATCCCGAGGAGATCACTCAGTTGCGGGGTAACTTGAAGGCTCTTCAACCGGAAAATACGGAGCTTAAGGCTGGCCATGCGCGCCTCGAGGCCCAACAGGCAGTTATGCAAGCACAGCTTGCAATGCTTTTCACCTAAATGGGTCAGCGCATACATGACGTCAATGGTACACCCTCCCAGTTGGATCCTAGTCAGCAGTCTGCTCGGGATAATGCTCAGCCACCACCGAACAATTAAAATTTTTTTAGGTTTTTTTTAAAAAAAAATTATGTAAAATTATTACATTTATTTTACATATATTAGATTTAATTTTCTTTTATTTATAATTTTTTCCATTTTTTAATATTTTTTCCATTTATTTTTATATATAATATAACATAAATAGAATTATTCAAATATTAAAATAAATTTAATAAAAAAAAATTTAACGGTTGCCCCGCGGACATCCGTAGGGCAATGTGTGATCTGGCTCGACGCATCCCTGCCAGGCAAACCTCGCGTGCCTCATATTTCCGACTACGTTGCTCAGCGAACACTGCGTCAGGCAAATGGCGTTGACTAATATTTTGCTCGGCGGATCATTTTAATCCGCCAGGCTAAATCTTTGCTCGAAGAGTCCTGCTCGACGCAGTTGGTCAGACGGCAATGCTCCTGGCAAACAGTTGCCCGATGTACGGTTAGGATTGCTCGGCAGAGCCCCTCCGCCAGGCAAATCCTATTTTGTTGTAGTGACGTTTTTATTTGCATATGATTATGGTAAAATTTATATTGGAGCCATATGTTTTACATGGTTGTGCCTACAATGGAGGTATAATACACCTTTCTAATTTCCTACTGTATAATATTTGCATTTGTGTTAGATCGAAGTATAATGGGTACTAGTGTCTTCTTAATTATAATGAATTGGAAGTTAATAATGTAGTATTATCCCAATTGTGGTTGTTGATTGCAGAAGGATTTTGACAAAAAAAAAACACATTTCATTAATTCAATATTTATACTTGAGATAAAGAGATAAATCTATAAAATATGGAATTTCAATTTGTTTATACTTCTATTTTTAAAAGTAAAAAAGGTATGAAAATATATAAAATGGTCAAATTAATATCTGGACTAAATTCAAAAGTAAATTAAAACTTTTGGACTTAAATATAATTGCCCTTTTAATCTTATACATTTTTCGATTAGATTTGTGAATTTTACATGGCTGCTTTTCCAACCCAATACTGATGGTAAAATTGTAAAACTTTTGTTCCTACGTACAACTTTACATCTTAAGTACGACAAAATTAATGTTGTTGCTAATTTATACATATTAATTAGGTAAGCTTGTCTGATAATTGATCTATAATTTACAGGTGTACCTTATATAATCTTTTTATTTAACAACAAAAGTAATAATTAGGGAAGCTTGTCTTTACGATCGAGAATCCAATTAATTAATCTGTCTATCAACCCTAATAGCAGACGCAATTAAGTTATTAGAAATGATGAAAATGAAAAATGAGGATCATCAGTACCATACACGTGGGGGTTGCATGGATGGTTGAAACATGTACAAGTGGGAAGCGATTTGCAGCATCTATATTTAAGGGGAGGGGAGTTGGCAGATGTAGCCTACAGGCAGGTAGCTAGTATAATTAAGCTGAAATAAACCAAATCTCAGCTGGCTTACTTAGCTAGCTAGTTACGCTGATCATCGAGAAGACACACATATATATGAGTTCGATGTCGTACATTTGTTGCTGTTGTTGTCGGAGTAAATTTGTACAGGGTTTGAAGCCAGCGATGATGATGGTGGTGGTTCAGGCGGCCTATAGGGGAATGAATATATTAATTTTACAAACTGGCGGCGGATGTCGGAATGAACTTGACCATCCTCATTGCCTATCGGAATATCTTCGCTGCTTCCCTTATGCTTCCTCTTGCTCTTATACTCGAAAGGTCCGTATATTATTACTTCTGTTTAATTATTTAATTATTTTTACTAATAAATTATACTCGAACTATTAAGGTTTGATGCTGGAGCACAGGATTGTAATACAGGTGAAGTTCTTCACTCAACTTCACACTACAGCACACACTAGCTGATTGAATCGAGGCTAGCTCGTGGTTTAGGATAAAATGAATGTTTTGCTTGTTATTACTGTTCTATTGATCAAATGGAAAGTAGATGATGATGAATGAATCGATTTGTGGTATCACCCTCAGTGGTGCACACCAAGTGTTTGGTTAAATTCCTCACTCAAATTCTCACCAGAAATCACTCTGAATCTTCTCTATGTTTTTTTCATTTCATTCATTCTGTTTTACATTAATGCACCTCACACGTACATAGCAATCTTACACACACTCTGGATACTCTCACACAGCAACCAATAGTGAAATGCCACCTAGCTAGTTAGTTACACAAATCTTGGTAATCAAGTAAACCTCACCACACTCCTCACGGTTACATCACAGCTCACACACTCACACTTGTCATGCCTAAATCTACTAGATTCACTTATCCAGCTGTCAATCTGTCCATGTGGCAGTTTACACATCAACAGCCCCTCCTAAACTGTTCACTGGACATACTCCTAGCAAACCCCGTAGGTAGTTGAATCTAGCTTTAGGCAGTGGCTTGGTGAAGATGTCTGCAATTTGATCTTCAGTCCTGCAGTAGAGGAGTGTAACATCTCCATTTTGTATAGCCTCCCTTATGTAATGCACTTTCCTGTTTATATGCTTTGTTTTCTAATGGAAAATAGGATTTCTAGCCGTAGGTAGTTGAATCTAGCTTTAGGCAGTGGCTTGGTGAAGATGTCTGCAATTTGATCTTCAGTCCTGCAGTAGAGGAGTGTAACATCTCCATTTTGTATAGCCTCCCTTATGTAATGCACTTTCCTGTTTATATGCTTTGTTTTCTAATGGAAAATAGGATTTCTTGCCATAGCAATGGCAGATTGATTGTCACACATCAAACTTGTAGCTCCCACATGTTCCTCTCCAAAATCCTTTAGGACAAACCTTAACCAAATGGCCTGTGTTGTTGCTTCACAAGCACTAACATATTCAGCTTCTGCTGTAGATAGGGCAATACTTGATTGCTTGACTGAGGCCCATGAGAAAACTCCACTCCCAAAACTGAAAGCATACCCTCAAGTGCTTTTGCTATCATCAATCGATCCTCCCCAATCACTATCACAGAAACCAAGTAGAACAGCAGCTTTTCCTTTCTTGTACTCTAGGCCATAGTTCAAAGACCCTTGCACATACCTAAGAACTCTCTTTGCTGTTCCAAAATGCTTCTTAGTAGGGTTGTGCATGAACCTGGCTAGAAGACTTGAGGCATACATAATATCTGGTCTGGTGGCAGTAAGATACAACAGACTGCCCACAATCTGTCTGTATTCTTGTTCATCTGCAGCCCCACTTCCATCTTCCTTCTGCAGTTTGTCATTTGCTGCAAGGGGAGTTCCTGCTGGTTTGCATTTTTTCAGTCCAAACTTGTTGAGTAGTGTCTGAGCATATGTTCTTTGATGAATATAGATGCTAGACTGAGACTGTAAGATTCCCATTCCAAGGAAATGGTGAAGTAATCCTAAATCAGTCATCTCATATCTCCTCATCATTTCTGATTTAAATTCTTGCATCATTCCCTCACTGTCACCAGTATAGATAATATCATCAACATATATTGATACAATCAAGGTTCCCACATCTTGATTTAACCTGAGATATGGTGTTGCTTCACTTGTGCTCCTCTGAAAACCACACCTAAGTAGATAGGAGTCGATTTCCCCATACCAGGCCCTAGGAGCTTGCTTCAGCCCATACAAAGCCTTGTGTAGCCTGTAGACTTTCTCCTCCTGTCCCTTAACTTCATAACCTTCAGGCTGATGCACATACACTTCTTCCTGTAAAACGCCATTCAAGAAGGCTGATTTGACATCCAGTTGATACAGCCTCCATTGCTTCTGTGCAGCCAATGCAATCAGAGTTCTGATTGTATCTAATCTGGCCACAGGGACAAAGGTCTCATTAAAGTCAATCTCTGGCTTTTGAGAGTATCCCTTAGCAACCAATCTTGCTTTCTGCTTCTGTACTGAACCATCAAGATTCAGTTTGGTTTTATAAACCCACTTAACACCAATGACTGGTTTATTAAGTGGTTTCTTAACCAACTCCCATGTACCATTCTTCTCAATCATGTCAAGCTTATTTTCCATGGCTTTCTTGTTAGAGATCGAGATTCCGGCCATTATATAGACTCGAGAGTTCGGCCCTAAAACGAATTGGTGATAGGGGGAGTTGCCCAAGGCTATAAAAGGCACACATTCTATTTCCTCTTTTCCGATGTGGGACTCTTATCCTCACATCCCAACACGCCCCCTCACGTGTGGGGCCTCTTCCAGCCAACACGTGATGATGTGAGCCCATTGTCCCACATTCGTATGAGCCTATTGTCTCATACCTCTCTCAACTCTGTTTTTTTTTCAACCACTCGCAGGTTGTCATCACTACGCCCCCACGCAGCGAGTGACTGAGCAACGTGTGGCACGTGTGGCGGTTAATCCATCCACGTGGGATAACCCGCTCTGATACCATATTAAGGTTCGATGCTGGAGCACAGGATTGTAATACAGGTGAAGTTCTTCACTCAACTTCACACTTCAGCACACACTAGCTGATTGAATCGAGGCTAGCTCGTGGTTTAGGATAGAATGAATGTTTTGCTTGTTATTACTGTTCTATTGATCAAATGGAATGTAGATGATGATGAATGAATCGATTTGTGGTATCACCCTCAGTGGTGCACACCAAGTGTTTGGTTAAATTCCTCACTCGAATTCTCACCAGAAATCACTCTGAATCTTCTCTATGTTTTTTTCATTTCACGAACATCATGCATGCATATATGTATAAGCTAGCTAATGATTATTTAATTATGGCTCTATAAATATTAATCCACAGGAAGAGCAGGCCCAAACTCACTCTAGCTATGCTCCTTCAAAGTTTTGTCTCTGGTTTATTGGGGTAAGCTAGCCTTCAAAATATTTGAACAACATATATACAATATATAAAGTTGGGATGAAATTAAGATATGTGGCCTCGTTAAATCTTAGTTTGAAAAATTCAATACCTTTGCTTCACCCCGTGTTGAATCAAAGATTGATCTCGTCGCGAAAAAGTCCTCACAATTCCTGCAAATAGCAAACAAATAGCTATCGTTGCTTCGATCAATTTACCCGAGGGGTTGTTCGACCAAGAACACTCCGATGCTTAAGTTAGCTTTGAGAGAGGAAAGGGATGTACTTCGAAACGAAGAATCAACATACCTTGGAAATGAAATGTGCCTTGCTATTTATAGGAAAATCTTGGGAACTTTGGAGCGTTCTGATTTGTCAGTTGAATATTTAATTAATAAAAAATATATTATTAATTAAATTTACTATTTAATAATTACAATGATGGTTACCATGATAGTAATGATAATTATTGTATTTTAACATCAATAATAATTATCTATTATTAAGAATAACGACAATTAACTCTCGGGGAGAATATTGATATTACGGAGATTTTAACCCGATCAAATAATGTATTTAACTGGTAAATAGATTATTTAATATGCGGGTGTTTCCAAATGATCAGCGTTATTGCCAGGGGCAAATTGGTCATTTTTAGGAATTAAGGGCCACGTGGCAGCTCCATAATTTTCGGATGATTTCGGGTTCCACAAATGACCCCACATCGATTCGGAATTCGGGGAATCTGATGGGATGTACATTGTTCGGAATCTTATATTACCAGGTTTTCCAATTACTGTTGGGTTCAAAAATCGAGCCCCAGTGTCTTTTGATAGTTTTACCCCTAGTTATAAGGGTCAAAAGTTGACTTTTGACTCGGACGGTCAAACGGACTTTGGCCAATGACTGTGACTTAGTTCGGGATGTCACGGGTCTGTAGACAGGCGGCATGTCTAAAACGGAGCTCGGATGTGAAAGTTTACGGTTCTACGTAGTCCAGGGGTAAAACGGTAAATTTCCGAGCGAAGGGCGAAACAGTCTTTCAAACGAAAGGTGGATGCTGACTCAAGCTACCAGCCAAAGATTCATGTCACTTTCACTCTCACTTTTACACCTGGTTTTAGGGATGGAATCAAGGATTTAGGAACATTAAGCCCTCAATTAGGGAAAAAACATTCCTTTTGTCTAATTGTGATATTGTTAAATAGAAGATTGAATCAGTTGTGAAAATGAGAAATTGAAAGGGTTGAATTAAAGAAAGAAAACACGAGGGACAGAGGGTTTACTGATTTTACAAAATTTGAAAATTTTCGAAAATTGAGGCACAAATTCGAATTCAGAGTTGCGATCTCTGTGGATCAAAATTGAAGCTGAATTAAGCTTCTTGAGATCATTTCGAGCTAAACCACAGCAAAAACGGAGAGAATTGGAGTTGTACTGAGCAAGAACAGAAGCTTCATTCCCTTCCCAAAATCGAGCTTGGGTTCATGTGGTTGGAGGTAAGTAATTACGAAATTGATTATGTAAAAATGTTTATTTTACTCTCACGATGCTCTCTGTGTGAATCAATTTGGAAAATAGGGTCGAATTAGGTGAACCCGATCATGAAACCCGTTTGGGAGTTCATCGTCGGTTTGTTGGATTTTGGTTGTAATTGAAGTAATTAAATGTACAGAACCTAAATTAAGATGGTTTAGATGAAATCAGTGTAAAGAACGGAAGAAATCAAGGTCGAATCGATGGAGATTTTTCCGGGTCTGATCGCGGGTACAGGACCCGTTTAACAGAGAAATGGGTTGCAGGGACGACACTGTAGCAAAACACTGTTCACTGCGCACTGTAGCAAAACACTGTTCACCGCGCGAGTGGTTAAAAAAGCGTCGGAAATTACGGGAATGCGTGCAGCTTGAAAAGCGAGTGGTTTGGATGGTGTGTGCGAGCATTGGTAGGCTGGTTTACATTCAATGTGACTTTTGCTAGTACCACAAAAATGCTTGCTACGCGTCAAGAGTCCGCCGAAGGCATTTAGAAACTTTGTTGGAGCTGGTGTTCAACTGGCGCCACGTGGTGGGCGGTGATTTGGCGGAACAGTCGACGTGGATTTGGAGGTGACTGAGTGTACCTGTGGACGTGACTAGTGATCATTGGTAAGCTGGATCACATTTACTGTGACTCTTGTTAGTACCACAAATATGCTCGCTATGCGTCAGGGTACCGAGAGACCCAGCAAACTTGCTTTGTGGGAGCGTGGCGGTTCTCGTCGCTCAGCCTGTCCCGAGGGAAAGATATGGAGTTTGAGAAGCCGGAAGACTTTATGGAGTGGAAGGCTCGCAATAAAATTTCCTTTCCGGATGACATTTTTGTGGAGCATGGTGAGAGATGTTCTTCCATGAAGGCTCTTAAACATGGAAGAGGAAAAAACCCTGTCGGTGGTCGGTGGACTAAATTCCACCCTTTGATTATTGGGTGGGGTTTCAAGTTCCCGTTCTCGAAGTTCTTCTCCAAGATTATTGGCCGGATGGGATGCAGTCCTGCTCAACTAGATGTCGGTGCCTATCGACACATCCTGTGCTTCGAGAAGCTGAACAAGTTCTTTGGCTTGAGTCTCACTGAGGATGAATTCGGGCATTGTTATTCCGTGTCGCATAACGGAATTACCGGCGGTCGGCTTTCTCGAGTCGTCCCCAAAGTGGAGCTATTTTTTAGGACGGAGTTTGATGACGACACGTACAGATTCAATTGTATCGAAGTTGGTGGTGCGTGGGACAAACACACCTCTCCGGACTTGAGGATTGCCTCGCACTTTCGTACGTTTGATGAGTTGTACAGTGGTTTTGGAGGTCATCCTGATCTCAAAAAGATTGACATGGCCTTGAAAATTCCTCCAGAGTTCCGAGACATGAGCTGGCTACTCTCTCCACTCAAAGATATGAATGGCGGGAGGCCTTCGGACATCCTAATCAAGGAGTGGTTGAGTGCTCCACTGCGGTTGAAAAAACCTATTATCCAGAAGAGGGACGATAAGAAAGGACCCATTGGTTCTTTGGAGAAAAAGCATGTCGAGCAGCCTCTTTCTAAACCCGACCGTTTTAGTCATGCAGAGTCATCTGGCAAGCGTAAAACTTCGGATGGTCCCTGTTAAGGTGCAGGAAAACAGCTTAAGAAGCTAAAGGTGATTCCTTCTTCCCACTACCTAGCTCGTCAATCGTTGAGGGATGAAGGCCCGGAGGGAATAGTGGGGGAGACGCGGTCGTCACTCGAGACTCCTGGTGTGATAAGTGCCCCTATCCTGGCAGAGGACAGTGAAAAAACTGTTCCGCAAGGAGCTTACGACAAGGTAGTCCGGGACCTTAGGATTGCAAAAGCTGGGGCTCGTATGTTGGTTGACATGCTTCGTAGAAATGTTGGTTTGGAAGATGAAAATGAGCGAATGAAGAGTGAATGTAAACACCTTCGAGAAGCTCGAGATCACTCGAGACGGAACAATGAAGTCTTGGTCGGAAGGATCCGTACATTGGAAGTCAAAGTGAGTGAGCTGGAGACAAGCTGCGCAGAGATGGTGCTGATAGAGAAGAAGCGAGATATCATTCGAGACGAGCTCTCACTGCTGCGCAAAAACTTGCAGGATTCAGAAGAAACAGTCAGGCGTTTGGAGGTGGATATCCAAAGTCTGAAGATAAGAGGGCTCCCGGGACATGACCATTTACTGTCACCGAATGCCCCCACAACTTTGTGCCAAAAACCCATTGAGGCAGAAAAGTTGGATATGGCAAGTTGCAGCAGAGTTACTACCAAGGAGCGGGAGCTGGAGTTGGAGCGAGAGCTTGAGCTTATTCCGATACCTGGCCCAGGGGCCGAGACTGGGACCAGGAAGGAAGCTGCCCTTGAGACTGCTGATTCATTGTTTAACGATGCTTCCCTACTTTCAGCAGAAGAGTGGGAAGAGTTTAGAAAAACAATGGGATTTGAAGACTTGTCTCCATAGTCCCTTTACATTTGAATGTTGGTTATTGCTTGTGTTTTTATGTTTTGAATGACTGGTGTGAGCAATCGACATGTGATTTTCCAAACACCCTCCAAATGAATGAATAAGAAGAATCATTTTAAATTGTTGAAACGCAAATGTTAACTTTCTTATATGTTATGTGTCGAACCGAACACTTTTAAATGCCTGTCAATGCATTGGTGTGAGCTCGTTTATATGTCTCTACTGCAACCATGCTTGTATAATAGTGAGTTCTAAATAACTTGTGACGTTTTAGATGATTAAGTCTTTGGAATGATGCCTTCAGGGAAGGGCTTGTGCTTCTTAAGAGAAGGCTTGAAGTGCTTCAATGAAGAAGACTTAGGGAGCTTCCAAGAGGAAGGCTTAGGGTGCTTCCTAAAAGGAAGGCTTAGGGTGGTTCCTTAGAGGAAGGCTTGAGGTGCTTCCTGAAGGAAGGTTTGAGTTCTTCCCGGGGGAATAAAGTCTTTATTTGGCACCAAACAATGACTATCTTATTATTGAGCTCTAGTTTGCATTACACATAATATTTTCGGAGGTGATGAGCGGTCATGGAACCACTCACTAACTTCCCGTCCATGGTCTCCAAGGTATAGCTTCTTTTTCCTCCTACTTGATAGATACGATAAGGTCTTTCCCAGGGGAACTTGAGTTTTTGAGACCCTGGACGATTAGGTGCTGCAAACGTTTTCTTGAGAACAAGGTCACCTGGGATAAAGTGCCGGAGTCGAGCCTTCTTGTTATAGGAGCTTCTAACTTGCTGCTGGTAGCTGGAGATACGCTTCACCACTTACTCTCTTAATTCCTCGCTGAGATCAAGTGAAGTTCTCAGAGCGATGGAGTTGACTACTGGATCATCGAGCCCGGTGAAGGGTGTCGAGACAACAACATGTGGAGGAATGACTACGTCAGTGCCGTATGCAAGGGTGAATGGAGACTCTCCTGTTGCTCGACGCGGAGTGGTACGGTACGCCCAGAGCGTGCCATCCAACTCCTCCTCCCACAAGCCTTCTTATCATCGAGTCGCTTCTTGATACAGTCAAGGATCGTTTTGTTTGAAGCTTCTGCCTGGCCATTACCCTGGGGGTAATATGCAGTTGAAGTGAAATGCTTGATCTTCCAAAGCTCAAAGAACTCGTTGATTATGGCACCAGTGAACTGAGTCCCATTGTCAATTAGAATGACCTTAGGGAGCCCAAATTGGCAAATAATCTGGCTCCAGATGAATTTTTGGACATCATCCTGGGTTATGGTGGCTAAAGCTTTTGCCTCCACCCACTTAGTGAAGTAGTCAGTGGCGACAATCAAATACTTCTTGCTTGGGAGCAGTCCAACGATGTCAAGTCCCCATTGCATGAATGGCCAAGGGCTTACCTGTGCATGCAACTCTTCCGGTGGTGCTAATTGGTTAGGCTTGAACCTTTGACATTTGTCGCATTTCTGGGCATATTGCAGAGCTTCCTGGGGTAGAGTAGGCCAGTAAAATCCTGCACTAAGCGTCTTTTGAGCAAGCGACCTTCCACCGGAATGATTTCCACAATGTCCTTCATGAACCTCCGCCAAGACTTTTAATGTTTCTGGATGCTTCAAGCATAACAAGTTTGTTCCTGTGTAGCTCTTTCGAAAGAGTTGGCCCCTGTCGACATAGTATCGCACAGCCTTCAGCTGGACTTTGCGGGCCTCTAATCGTTCATCAGGAAATATTCCATGCTTCAGATAGTTGAGGAAAGGATCTTGCCAGCTTGGAGATGAACCAATTTGTCTCACTTCGATCTCCCTCATATCGATACTCCTCTGCTCGAGATACTCAATCGGGATTGAGCGCTTGAAATGAAAGTCAAGTGATTATGCTAGATTGGCCAACGCATCTGCTTGCGTATTTTCTGCTCGTGGAAGTTGATGAAAAGTAAAAATCGGGAAAAAGGTAAGCATTTCCTGGACCTTGTTATTATATCTGAGCATCCTTGCATCACGTGCAGCATATTCACCGGTTGATTGGTTAGTAATCAATTGCGAATCCGAATGGATAGCGAGGCGTTTGATTCCCAACTCCTTGGCAAGTGTGAGCCCGCAAATCAAGCCTCATACTCCGCTTCATTGTTAGAGGCTTTGAATCCGAACTGTACCGCTTGTTCCATTATTGAGCCATCTGGAGTGATAAGGATAATCCCTGCTCCTGCCCCCTTCTGGTTCGAGGAACCGTCAACAAAGAGTTTCCATAGAGGATTGGAGGTTGAGGGCTGAAGGGAAGAAGAACTGGCTTCTTGATCCCGTGGTATAGGAGTGTTGGCGGCTCTGGGGGTTTTTCCAAGCTTATTGCCTTCTTCCAGTGACGCTGGTGTGAATTCCACAACAAAATCTGCTAAGGTCTGGCCTTTGATAGTTGTTCGTGGGCTATAGAGCAAATCATGCTGACTCAACTCGATGGCCCATTTCATTACCCGTGTCGATGCATCGGGTGCATGAAGTAACGAACGGAGCGGATATTCGGTCATGACGATCACTCGATGAGCTTGAAAGTATGGCCTCAGTTTCTTTGTGGTAACTAGTAATGCCAGAATCAGCCTTTCAAATTTCGGGTATCTTGTCTCAGCATCAAGGAGGGCCTTGGATGTGTAAAATACAGGAAGCTGGATCCCATTTTCTTCCCGGATAAGTGCAGAACTTACAGCAACATCTGAAACCCCTAGATACAGGAACATGTCCTCGTTTTCTTTGGGCTTCGATAGCAATGGCGGAGATGTCAAGTAGGCCTTGAGATCTTGAAATGCTTTCTCGCAATCTTCATCCCACTTATCCATGGACGCCTTTTTTACTGCTTGGAAGAAAGGTCGACACCAGTAAGTTGATTTGGACAGGAACCTATTCAATGTTGCCGCTCGTCCAGTGGGACTTTGAATCTCTTTCAGACTTGATGGGGATTTCATCTCGAGTATTGCCTTTATTTGCTTTGGGTTTGCTTCGATCCCACGCTGAGTTACAAGGTATCCTAAGAACTTCCCTGCTGACACTCTGAAAGTACGTTTCAGAAGGTTGAGCTTCATTTTGTACTTCTTTAGCAAGTTGAAGGTCTCTCGCAAGTTGGCGATATGATCCCCTCGTTTTTCTCCTTTGACCATGATGTCATCCACATAGACCTCCATGGTTTTTCCGATGAGATCCTTGAACATCTGATTGACGAGCCTCTGGTACGTTGCTCCTGCATTCTTGAGGCCAAATGGCATGACCTTGTAGCAGTACACACCTCGGTCGAAGACGAAGGCAGTTTTGTCCTTGTCTCTTTCGTGCATGAAAATCTGATTATAGCCCGAGTATGCGTCCAGGAAGCTCAGCAGCTCATTCCCTGCAGTTGAGTCCACTAAGAGATCAATTCTAGGCAGAGGATAATGATCCTTTGGGCATGCAAGATTGAGATCGGTGTAATCGACACAAACTCTCCACCGTCCAGCTTCCTTTTTCTTGACAAGCACGACATTTGCTAGCCATTCAGAGTGCGGAACTTCTTCAATGGATCCAGCAACGAGTAACTTTTCAATCTCCTCTTGGATGATAGCAATTTTCTCTGGGGAAAAATTGTGTCTTTTCTGCTTGACCGGCTTGTGGTGGGGATTGACGTGTAGCCTGTGGCTAACGATGGTAGGGTCAATCACTGGCATGTCGGACAGAGACCAAGCAAAAACTTCTTTCTCCTCACGTAGGAAGGCTATGAGTTCTTCCTTTTCTATGTTATTCAGTCGGGCGCCAATACGGGCCTCTTGCTCAGGATATCGAGGGTCAAGTTGAATGAGGACGACGTCATCCTCCGGCTGCCACCCTTCCGGAGTTGTTGGCTCCTCGTGAATGTTAGGATCTTGACCCGCGATTAGTTGCTATTTGGGGAATGAAGAAGAAAGCTTGCCCCCAATGGATGATCCTGCTTGGGGAATAAATTCTGCCGCCTTGACCTCCTTTAGCCCTTCGGTAAGGCACCATGGAACCATCGTCTGATCGCCCCTGATTTCTCCGATTCCACCACCGGGAATAGGGAATCTAATCCTCTGATAAAGGATTGATGTGGTTGCGAGGATTTTGTGAAGCCATGGCCTTCCGAGGATTCCATTGTATGGGGAGTATTCGTCCATGATGTAGAAGGTCTGGGCCGTGACAACGGGGTTTGAATGTACATCCAGCTGGAGAGTACCTACGGTCATGCTGGTTGACCCATTGAAACCTCGGAGAGGGATGGCCCCTTTTACTGCGAGGCTTTCTAACCCCATCCTGCGCACGGCATCCAGGCTGAGGATATTTGCCGCGCTCCCTTCATCCACGTGAATCCTATCAACCTAAGCATGACCGATCTGAATTGATACGACTAATGCATCATCATGCGGCCAATCAAGCCCCTCATTGTCCTGCAAAGAGAAACCAACGACAAGGTCATTGGCCACCCCGGGGGTGGTAACTTGGGAGACTTGAGAGACGGCAAGTGCATCTCGTATCTTTCTCTTTTTCTGCTTGGAGGTGGTTCCTAGTAATTCTGATTTAGCCATGATGGTGTTGATGCGAATCATCTTGGTTGCAGGTTCCTTTGGTCCCTTGTCAGTAGGTCGATCCACAGCCTTCCCCTTGACGTACTCAGTGCAATGTCCTTCCTTGATGATATTTCGGAGATATCTCTCGAAAGATATGCATTTTCCGATGTTATACCCATAGCACTCGTGGAAGGCGCACCACTTCATTTTATCCGCCTTCTCCTGATCTCCTTTGACTGGCTCCGGCTTCTTGAACCATGGTTTGTCCTTGATTTCACTGTGGATCTTATGGACTAGCAAAGATAGTTGCAAGTTAGGTTTCCCTACTGCCGGAGTTTGGGAAGGTTGTCCCGCTTTGCGCTTGTTGGACTTTCCAGCAGTAAACTTTCCATAGGACTCCTCCTTTTTGGGGGTGTTCTCACCAGCTCCAGCATGGTCTTGAGTTTGAGTGGCGTTCTTCTCATCCTCCAAACTTGCATGTCGCTCTGCTAGCGAAAGTATTTTGGTGAGATTTCGTGCATTGCTCATGAAGATGTCCCCGTAAAGTTGGCTGTCCCGAGGGAGTCCTTGTTTGAATGCCATCGCTGCTACAAGGTCACTACAGCCGACAATGCGAGACTTCTCTTCGCAAAATCTCCGTATGTATTGTCGCAGAGTATCTTTTGTTCTCTTTCGGACAGAGAAAAGATGGTCATCTTTCACCTCGATTGTCCGAAGTTGTGCGTATTCCCTCACAAATGCCAGGGCCAACTCTTCAAAGAACTCAATCGACCTCGGGGGGAGATGATTGAACCAAGTCATGGCTTGGCCTTGAAGAGAAGCTTGAAAAACTTTGCACATAAGTGCATCGTTAGACTTGTGGGGGATCATGACTCCTCGGTAATAATCTATGTGTTTTACCGGATCGGAGGTTCCTTTGAATGGGGTAAAGTTCGGCGTTGCGAACCTCTGGGGGAATGGCTCCTCCTTGATATCCCTTACAAAGGGTGTAGAGAGCTGTATTTGGCGACGTAGATCGTCCTCTAGATCGCCACCTCGATGAGCACGAAGGTGCCTGTCCAGCATCTTTTGAACATCATTAGCCCGCAATGCGCCGTGCTGAGGCGATGAGTTCCGTTGTGACAGTCGTCGAGAACCTCCATGGGCCTCTTCCCTCGATCTCTGGGATCGCGTAGGGGAGTAGGCCTCATCTTCTCCTTCACTATCGTGGACAGATAGTCTTAGGTCTTGGTATAGAGCTTGCGGTTGCCCCCTACTCCCATGTGAGCGCTGTGAGAGCTCTGCCCGTGAGGTTGCCCCAACCCTACCTCCTAGCCGTTCACGTACTAACGGCTTTAGGCGTTGTGGGCTTTTCGCTCGATGAGTGTGACTTTCTTCTCCAGAGTCGCTTAGCGAAGTATCTCGTGACATTGTTTGGCAGCGGACCTGTTCTTTCCCAGGACGTCTTTGGGCATTCTCTTGTCTTCCACGTGACGTGGATCGTCTGTCCTGCTCCTGGATTGGTCTCCCTGCTAGGAGTTGCCGCAAGAGCTCTGACTGAAGTTGAACTTGGTTGCTCAACCTTTCAACTTGTTGCGCCAAGATATCCTGGGGGGTTGGGGGTGACCTCTCCCTGAGATGTCATGATACCCATCCAAGAAGTCCCTTAGGACCATGTTTGCTGCAGGCTGTTCATGTCGTGATGTACTTCCCATCAATCTCCTGCCTGCCTGTTGTAGAGTCGAAGTTCCTTCCCCCGGCGGGGGTATTTGGCTGGCTGGAGAGGGGAATGTTCCGAAGCTGAAGGTTGGTCTCCCTTCGAGCGTCTCAATGGGCGCTTCTATGGACACACGCCTGGGTTGAGCTGGGCGCTTATCTGGAGTCTCAATGTGAGCCTCATTCCTCGTCTGAGCTGTTGAGGCAGAAACACCTTCTCCGGCTGACTGAACGGATCGACGAACCTTAGCCATGCTGGATCGAAGAATTTTGAATTGGAAAGCTTGTTGATGGATGATTTGAACAACGTTCAAAATCTTCGAACAATGTCGATGAATGACGAACGAAGAACGAAGAAAGATGAACGATGAACGATTGAGAGAGCTTCTTCTGAGTATTCCTCAATAGCTCTCAATGAAAGCACCAATTGTTGAATCAAAGATTGAACCCGTCGCGAAAAGTCCTCACAATTCCTGCAAACAGCAAACAAATAGCTATCGTTGCTTCGATCGATTTACCTGGGGGGTTGTTCGACCAAGAACACTCCGATGCTTAAGTTAGCTTTGAGAGAGGAAAGCGATGTACTTCGAAACGAAGAATCAACGTACCTTGGAAATGAAATGTGCCTTGCTATTTATAGGAAAATCTTGGGAACCTTGGAGCGTTCTGATTGGTCGGTTGAATATTTAATTAATAAAAAATATATTATTAATTAAATGTACTATTAATAATTACAATAATGGTTACCATGATAGTAATGATAATTATTGTATTTTAACATCAATAATAATTATCTATTATTAAGAATAACGACAATTAACTCTCGGGGAGAATATTGATATTACGGAGATTTTAACCCGATCAAATAATGTATTTAACTGGTAAATAGATTATTTAATATGCGGGTGTTTCCAAATGATCAGCGTTATTGCCAGGGGCAAATTGGTCATTTTTAGGAATTACGGGTCACGTGGCAGCTCCATAATTTTCAGATGATTTCGGATTCCACACCCCGTAAATTACAATATATATGAACACTAATTTGTAGTGGTTATATATTGCAGGGGAACAGTCCCACAAAGTTTTTACTTGGAGAGCTTAGCCTTAACCTCAGCAACATATGTTACAGCCATCAGTAATCTTGTTCCAGCCCTCACCTTCATTATAGGACTCACTTTTAGGTAATTAATTTCACAAAATTAATTCCGCTAGAAATATTTCTGTTCCGCGCCAAAACCTTGCCTCATCAGGTTAGATTAGACATGTTTTTGCCCTTCATCAGGCTAGATTCGACATGAGTTTTTTCGTCGGCCAAAATTTAATCGAATGGTTAGAAACAGTACTCACTTTCGAGTTGGGATATTTTTTTTAAATGATTATTTAAATTACATTCTAAAGCTTAATTTAATTAAACTTTTTGAATAAGAGGAATGAATGGGCGTTAATGAATTAATATGGTGTGGTGATCTCAGAATGGTGAGGTTGGAACTTGGAACGTATTCAGGGAGAGCAAAGGTGGTGGGGACACTGGTGGCAATCGGAGGGACAATGCTTTTCACGTTCTACAAAGGCAAACAAATGCTCGCTTGGTCAACGCATACAAAGCTTTTACGTCATCACACCAGCCACGTGGCATCATCCCATCAAAACATCCGCACTCAACTCCTGGGCTCCTTCTGCGCTCTCTGCAGCAGCACCTCCTTCGCATTCTGGTTGATATTTCAGGTCTTCTTTTTCCTTCTACTCCCCATGGGACTATTTCTCTTATTATATATATATATATATATGAGAATATCTGGGTACAATTTAGGTAAAAATGAGTTTCGTCCTTACATCCGACGTTTGATCATATGTACGTTATGCTCTATTAATTAGTCAGTCATTGAATTTGTTATTGTACGAATATATGCAGGCAAAAATGAGTAAGAAATACCCATGTCAAAGCCATTACACAAGCACGCGCTCTAATGTGTATCATGGCATCAATTCAGTCAGTAATTTTTGCATTCTGCAAGGAGAGGGTATGGAGTCAGTGGAAGTTGGGTTGGGATATTCGACTTCTTACGGCCATATATTCGGTATATATTTAACTTACTGCGACTATCAATTTAATTTAAATTTACTTTGAATATATTTTGTATTAATTGTGCATTTGCGATGTACATAGGGAGTGGTGACTACTGGGCTCGTGGTGACTGCAATTGCATGGTGTACAAAAACGTGGGCCATTGTTTGTGTCCATTTTTAGTCCGCTTTGCCTTTTGCTGGTTGCCCTTTTTGCCACTTTCTTTCTGCATGAAAACTTTACATCTAGGAAGGTACGTGTAAGTCGAACAAAAAAAAATCGAAGGTACGTGTAAGTCGACCAAAAAAAAAGGAAGGTACGTGTAAGTCGAACAAAAAAAAAAGGAAGGTACGTGTAAGTTTCATCTCCATTTCATATTTACACGGAATGCGATTGTGATATTTTTTGTGACATTTTCTTTTAAACGTACGTGCATCCGGACTGACATACACGGCGTTTTTAATTCCTTATGCCAGGTTTAGAAAAAATTAATTGTTTTATTTTAAATCCAGGTATTTTTACTTTTAAATAACAGATGAACGGCATGAAAATAATTAATAAGTGGAGTGGTAGTGGTATTTATTCTAATTTTTTATTTAATAAATAAATATGGTAATCTGCTTATTATTATATACACCTTTATAATTTTCACAAAAGAGAGGGGAAAAAATAATAATCTTGTAATTGTGTGTACGTAGTGTTAATATATAATATGATGATGTTGATTACAGTATATTAGGAGGAATCGTAATAGTGTGTGGATTATACATGGCGCTCTGGGCTAAAAGCATGGAGATGAAGGCTATGATGATTACTAACAGCTGCCATTACCATCACCATCACCATCACCATCACAAGATGATGATGATGATCATTCCCATTCCCATTTCTATCACTACAAGAAATTTAGCTTTACACAACACCACTTAGACAACACAATTTATAAAACCGTTGTATCTACTAGTTTAGACATCAGTAATATTATTACTGTTGTCTAATGTATAAAATAACATCAGTAGGCATATTTACTGTTGTCTATACTCTCAATTTAACATCAGTAAACTTTTACTGTTGTGATAAATAACTTTTAGCATCAGTAAAATATGCCAACTGTTTTATAAAGTAGTAGCAAAACAAGCCAACTGTTGTCTAAACTATAGCTACCAAAACACGCGAGTTACTGTACACGAAATAAAATGTGCGACCAAACATCATGAGTTCGATCCTTTGCGCATTCAATTTCTCGGTAATTTTTTTTTTCTTAACCCTATCATATCTGCTCTCAGTGGTCGTCTCCTTCTCAAATCTCAATCGCCTTGATAATGTCTCTTTCTCAAATCTCAATCGCCTTTTCTCAAGCCTCTGTATCACTAAGTCGGCGATGACTTACTCGACCCTAATTCTTCCTATCCATTCTCTCCCTCTCGAAGTGGATGTGACTTTCTCAAATCTCAATCGCCTTCTCGTTCTCAAGCTTCTCTATCTCTGAGTGCTTATTTCAAGGACCCTCGTTGTGTTGTCCAGTTCCTCACTAGTCTTCTCGATAAGGTCAAAAGCGTCGTTCTCAAAAACCTACGTTCATTCACTTCCGTGTGAGTTGGGGCGACGACTAGCTTAAGGGCTTTGGAGGGAGACGCTTCCGACTACATTCTCCAAGCTGTATGTGTATTTGTTACATGTTTCTCTTTTGTCTGAGTTACATTAGGTTTTACCTTGAATGAATTTTTTGATAATTTGTCTCCTCAATTTCTTTACAAACTCAATTCAACTGCTTGTTTGCTGTTTGTTTGGTCATTCGAAGGTTAGGGATCTACTCAATGAAAGAAGCAGCCTCAGCTTCATCCGTGATTCAGTCACTATTATTGATGGAACTCAGGAGGGTTCCTTCTAGTGGGTATGTTATTCTACATGTTTACTTCTCCTGTATACCTTTCGTTAATTTCGACTACCTTCATGACTCATTCTTGGGGTATCCCTAAAATATCATTTTCATAGAAGTTAAATGATTATGGTTCAGGAGTCTGAATTGAGGCTATGTTCTATTACATTTAGTTATTCTAAAATAAGCAATGATGGGTTGGACAACCAAAAAGATTTTCATTGAACAATGGTGTTTATCCAGAAATTTTCAGAACCATGTTCTGAAAGTGTAATCTAGGAAGCATACATAAGTAAGGTGTGACTATAGAAAAGAAAAATTGAGCACAAAATATTAGGGGGAACGACGGAAGGATGACCATCTTACGTGCTGCTTACCCCATCCAGAAGCACGAAAAAAAGGTATTCATGGTTGTACATCTTCTTTTACCCCGCTTTCTTTTACCTTCTTCAGGTGACAATAAATTATCTACTAGGAAATGTGGGGAAGATGACACGACCCATCCCAATCCCCCGGGGATTACCGTGGAATGTGTCATGCTCCCGTCTGACCAGAGGTGTCAGACAAGGGATAACCAATTGGCACTGCCCAAACGGGCTTCCAGAGTACGCAAGGATCGATGGAGGAGGTGTGCGATGCTCCAGCCTCTGCTGCAGTCGCTTCCAGAATCAACCTGAAGGGCATTAAAAACCAAAAGCTGTGAGTGGACGAAAATAAACAGGTCTGTTTAAAACATTTATAAAGACATTTATGCCCCTCAGTAAAAACATATGCATGCACCATCATTTAAAATCATAAATCATATAATATGAACCATAAGGCATGTAATAAAACCATAAACATAATTTTAGCCACTGCACTATACACTCCGATCTTGACATCCCCGATGTCTGACGTCCCTGACGTCTAATAAGGTCACAATCTCAAGGCTACGCGTGCCACTCGGGTCTCAATTCCGAGTTCAATCCCCGAACCCGGTTCGGGTACAGCATCCCCGATGCTTAGCGTCATAGACGCTGGACGTTCTAGACGTCCGTGACCACTCCGGGGTACCTCATCTGGAGGAGACAGTATCATACGAATGGATCTATACAGTACAGCACCAAATACATTTTATTATTTATTTCCAACATATCACAAGGGCCCTGCCCCGAACCGTCATAAGTCCAAATAATTGATTTAAATCCGAAGTCATTTATTCAACTCCATTTTAGGGTCCTCGACCCAAATCACATATATAAATCAACTGGGCCCGTGGCCCGATTTCAAAAGCCAACTGGGCCCCTGGCCAGAATTTACTTTATCAAATCCGTAACCGTTTCATGAAATCATATCCAACCACATATTTATGGAAATAAGTGCAAATCCAGAAAATCTCGATTTACGTGTAAACACGTAAATCACCTCGAAATGTGTGAAATCATATAAATTCACTGATATCCAAAATAAATCATTTAATCACAATTATAACAATCATGAAACAGTTATGCATGCATCGAATTTATAAAACCAATGCCCACTCACAGACCGTTTAACCGAGCACCTCGATACGCGTGCCATAGGCCTTCCCGGGCCACACCACTATCACCGGGACTCCCAATCCTGTCCAAATCACATTAGAGGGTTACTAACCTCCACATAAACATCCTATTCAAGTCCCGTAATTTTCCTGAATTTTTAAGTATTTTTAAACTCGATTTAAAACCTTCGGACATCCCGAACAATATTGAAACGGGGTCCGATCGACACGAAACCAACGCTAAAATGTTCTTACATTGTATAGGACAAAAGTCATGTTGACCTTACCTCGAGATTCGTGCCCACGCGCCGTCACGCGCTGCCGTGAGTAGCTGCGCGTGAAAGCCACGCGCCTGCTACAGTGACTGCTACAGTCACCGTCCAAACACTCAGTGAAATTACCATTCTGCCCCTATGCAGAAAATTACCAAAATGCCCCTCACGCATCCAGACTCGTAACTGGGTCATTCGGACTTCGATTGATGCGTGCCACCTGTCTACGGTCTCAGGGCATCGAGACCTTCCTAATGGTCCATGGCCCTCGGCCATCAGACCTCCAGATCGAAAAGTCAACATTTTCCCCTATTTCGTGTAAATTACGAAAGTGCCCCTGAACTTCCGATAGTCATAACTTTCACCACGAATGTCGGAATCGAACGTGCCACCTGTCTATGAACTTGTGACGTCCCAAACAACGTCACGGTCATTGGTCAAAGTCCATTTGACCGTTCAAATTAAAAGTCAATGTTTTGCCCACGCCCAAGGGCAAAACGGTCATTTTGCACAATTTGTTCGAAATCACTCAACTAATCCCAGATTAGTCATTCTAAATCATAATTAAATAATATTAAATCCCGATACTCGGGACGAGTCGTTACAGAAGAAGTATTCTGACACTGTTCATGTAGTCGATCTTGGTGGTGGGTCTGTTCAAATGGCTTATGCCATCTCAGTTGTTAATGCTTCAAAGGCACAAAGGTTATCTGATGGGAAGGATTTATATGTAAGGCAAATGAATCTTAAAGGAAAAAACTATAACCTTTATGTTCACAGGTTTTCCTCTTTCCTTTTATTTTGTGTTTGTTTTTTTTTTCCAGCTATTTCGTTCTCATATTTCACATGACTTAGCTCTTATAGATTTATACCTAAGTTAATTCTTTTCATGTTTTCATATAGTTACTTGCATTATGGGTTACTAGCAGCTTAAGCAGAGATTTTAAAGGTTTGTGAAGATTCTAGCAACCCATGCATCTTAGCTGGATATGATCATATGTTTAGTTTTCTAAATGGACTACTCTTTCTTTCTTTCTTAACTTTTTTTATCTCAAATTCTTGGTTTCCATTTCGATAGCTAGATCATTTTTGTGCACACGTTTTACTTCTTTTGTGTTGCATATAAATTCTCTTTAGAAAATCAAAACTATTGAGATTTGTAAGCCTAAGTCAACTGACATTAGACTAATTACATGCATTTTGTATTATAATATGCGGGCAGCTCTATGCATTATTTAGCAATGAAGTACAAGGCATTGAACTTTTTACTTTTCATTTCATTTGTGAGATACTGAGAGTGGTTTTTTCATGCTTATTTGGGTACATCTGCATCCATCGCCGCTAGCAGGTGAGATACTGATAAGGGTTTTTTCATACTTATTTGGGTACATTAATACCTTATGCATGTGATTCAATCTGAGCTTATCACATTGTTGATTTTGGGTAATAATGCGTTGGGAATCTCCGTTATTGGATTTCTGCTTAAGTCTTTTTGTTCTTAGTGGTTCGGAATATGTCATGGAAGAAATAGACATTCTCTTTAGTTTCGATTTGTAGAAAATACATGAGATAGAGCGAGTGCAGTCCCTACCATGTTGTTTTTCTATGCTTTTGTCATTACCTTTCTTCAAGTAGGGATCATTTCAGTGTTTCTAAAAATAAAATTGAAAGTAGTACTTGGTGTCTCTTTCTTATATTTGCATAGGCGCCGAGATCAACCCTTTATAATTTATTAAGAAAATTTTCATCTGTAGTAACTATGTTATTGGGACATAACCTATTGGTGTTGTTGGTGCCAGATTGGACTGTTTGATGTCATCACAGATTCTACCAAGTAAGCTTCAAGATGTTTTCTGAAGAAAAAAAATAGTGGATCCTTTGATTTCTGTTCATGGTCCCAAGATTTAAATATTTGTTAAAATGTTAGATTTATGTTAGAAAGTTACACCATTTTTAGATTAAATTATACGAAGAACGATTTGGAAAACTTGGTTCCATCAGAGACATCTACTTGCCTAGAGATTATTACACCAGGTTATAACTCTTTTCGTCTATAGAGTAATCTGTCTGTCTTGGTTATGTTATGTTTCTCTTGAAGCTGATGTAATTGTTGTTAGATTTGTTAATCTATTTTTCTTTTGCAATGGCATGTCTTATGGTGTTTTTAAATTGTATTTTTCATTATTTGTTCATTATTTCATTTGTAAGTACTACCTTATGTATTATTCATCAAATTTCTATATTTTTAGACCTATCACATTTTTATTTTGGCCTAATTTACATACTTTCCATTTTCCTTTTGAAAAAATTTAGCCTGATTTTGGCTTTTGCAGTCTGCTTGGATGGAACCTTACTGGGGTATCATTTGGATCGTGGATACGGTTTAGGAGCAAATAGTTGGCTCATTCAATTGGAGGTTTATGATTGGGAGCTAAATTAGTACATTACTTTCTTGCATATAATAACAAAATGTTAAAGATGGTTTCGGAAAATAAAGGCAGGTTGCTGATTGTAGAATGAAAATCATGTTTGGTATTTTATTGAGTTACCTTTTGGTTGATTAACTGCAAACAAGCCTCTCAAGTCCTCAGATATTTTGACAATTTACTTATTTTGAAGTGCTTGACTTGACTTGACTAAACTTCATGTGCCACAGAGGCGGATGGTGTAATAGCCTTAGAGATTGTGTTTACTCCAAAACAACCAAACGGAGATCATCAATATTCATGGAAAAAGTTATTCCATTTACTGGAATACTAAGCAACAAGGCTCAAGAAAATCCTGTTTTTTTCCTCGAACTTAATGCAAAGTTTACATGCACTGCACTTTCATCTGGTTTTGTCTATTATTCTGTATTGACCCTGATCTCATTCTATATGGGATTGAAGATTTTTTTTCAACTAGAACCGAGTAAAGCTTCGGTATTGTTATGGTGCTTCTTTTACTGGGGACAGTGAACATAAGGTTCGTAGGATGTCCTCACTTTTTACATGTTCCCACCAAGCACAATAGAAGATTTGAAGGCAAAGGGCATGTAGCATGCCAAACAGGTATAATAATACTTCTTGCTATCTTGACTTTCATTCTCATTCCTATTTCATGGCACTTGTTTCTGTAACATGTTATTTGCCTATTTTATTTCAGATACTTATTTCAGGTTGCTCTACTTGTAGTCTGGCAACTATTTTGCAATGTGATGAGTGATGATATAAGTGATGATACATATTTGTTTTAAAATATATAAAAAAATTGGAATTGATGGATATTATACAATCTTCTGAGTAAATGCTTAGGTTTTCTGCCAATGGACATTATTTTGGAGATTTTGCTTGTCATTATTTTCAGTAACAGTAATTGTTGAAACAATACAATATTTGTTTCTTCTGTTTTTTTAATTAGCAATACTGGACCAGAATTTCACCCATAACCATGTTCAGTACAATTTTTTTAGGTTAGATTTCTTTCCTTTCTTTCCACTATTTCACCCATAACCATATTCCAGTACAATTGTTTGAGGTTAGATTTGTTGCTTCATTCTCTTATATGTTTATGTTATATTGTATGCGTAAAATTTTGCATTCCATCTTAATGAGTATTTTGAATTCCATCTTCTATATTGCAGTTTAAAATGTAGAATCAACAAGAGAAAGCAGAATAACCAATAAGGAACAAAGAGCGAAAGACATTGCCAGAGCATTGAAACGAATAAGTGCTGACAATATTATTTTAATGTTATTCTTTGCAATTGGTGTTTCATAGCATGAAAACTTCAAATCTTTAATTACCAAATCTAATATCTGTTTATATTTCTTACATAGTATTTGAAGTCTGTGAATAAGTCGAAGGTTCATTACACATTTAATGACCTTGATGAGGTGCGAGAGGAATTGACAGATCATCTAATATTAAAGTGGGTGTAGCGGTGGTGAAAGTACAACTATGTTAGCATTGATCCTCATATGGTGCGTTTGTTTCCTGGTGGCTAAATTTTAGAATTGTTGCAACACTTGCTATTTTATTTAGAACATACACATTTGTGATTTGATTGACTTTAATCGAGTTAGGATGCAGAATGTACTATGAGTACTCTTCAGATCTCCATTGTGAACTTGATTAATCATTTATGTATTTATATGAAGTTCTTTTATATTTGGATTGGCGAAGAATTTTAATAAGAATTAATTTTATGTTATGATATAGGATTTTAATATGATTTTTGTTGTGTAAAAGAACATTAGACAACGTGGAGTTTTTTTATTAACTATTGTGTAAAGCACTTTTTAGAAAACGATATTTTTGAATAAATCATTGTGTACAACACTCTTTAGATAACAGTAGGTTTAAATAAACCGTTGTGTAAAGTTACTTTATACAACAGTATCAACAAAATACCGTTGTCTAAAGTGACTTTAGACAACGGTAATTATGTATAAACTGTTGTTCAAAGTCCGTTTAGAAAACGATATTCATAAATACCGTTGTCTAAAAGGTACCTTAGACAACGGTATACATAAATACCGTTGTCTAAAGGGAGTGATTAGACAACAGTATACATAAATACCATTGTCTAAAGTACCCTTTAGACAACGGTACTTTGGTGATACCGTTGTCTAAAGTCACTTTAGACAACGGATTTTCTCCGTTGTCTATAGACCCCCTTTAGACATCAGGGGCAATTGCAACGGTATTTATAGGGAATAGACAACGGATTTTCTCCGTTGTCTAAAGGAGAATTTCTTGTAGTGTATTCCCACTCCATTGATATAGCAACATCTCCAGTTGCTCATCAAAATCTAGTTCCATCGTCAAGTACTGCTTCTACGCCGGGTATTCAGAGTTTCAAAGGAAACAATGTTGACAAGTAATTCTAGTTATAACGTGTTGGAAGATAAGCAGCTTACTAGAAATGACTTGGCAGTGGCCAGCTGTCAACTCGTGAGAAAAGTGTGGTAGCAGGACAAAATGAGTGAGTGTTGTGTGTGTGTGCAATTCAGTTAGATGAGAGGAAGTGACGTGTAATGTGATCCGTGAAAGAAGGATCATAGTGAGTGTGTAAGGAGTGTGAGAGAAATGAGAGCATGAGTGTATATGTAATTGTCCTCCTAATTAATCAATGAGAATCAGAGAGAAAAAGATACATATAACTTGAGTAAGAGAAAATACTTAGTCCTCAGAGAAAATTCAGAAACCAAAAGTCACTCTAGCATTTTATCAAACACCTAGTGAGCACCAATCTATCTTATGAATCAATTCGATTTCTTCTAATAATCTGAGCCTAGAATTTGAGTAGAAGAAGATCATTCCTATTCCTAAAACCACACGAGCTACTCTCGTCATTTTCAGCTAGGAGATCGAGTTGGAAAGCTTACATGAGGCAATGGAACAGTGCAATGGAGAAAAGTAGTGATCAAGATCATCATCCAACCGTCTGATTGCCAATATGGTATCAGATGTAACGACCCGTCCCGAATTCAGGAATTAGATTAGTGACTAATCAGGATTAGTTTAATGACTAATCAGAATTAGTGAGGTTAATCGGTGATTAGACTAATCGTGATTAGTGGAGCGAAATCGGACGAACGATGCAAAATGGTCGTTTTGCCCCTAGTCGTGGGTAAAATGTTGAATTTTTGACCAGGAGGTCCGATGGCCGAGGGCCGAGGACGGTTACATAGATCGGGTCGATACGAATCCGTAGACAGGCGGCACGTCGAATTCGGACGTTCAACGGGAAAGTTTCGGTTCACGGAAGTTTCGAGGTACTATTGAAGACGATACATTTTACGAGGAAAAAGTGGACTTTTATCCTAAGTGGGGCCCAGATCTTTTCCCTAGGCCCAATGGATGAGTGACAAGTGTCACCCATCCATTGCTTCCCTACACACACACATACAACCACTCCCCCTCCCTCTGTTTCATTCGATCCACATCCAAACCCAGTTAACCCCAAACACCAACCCTGCCTCTCTTTGAATCTGAGGACCAAGAGAGGAGTTGAGGATGGTTTGTGGACCAAGGCAAGGTAGGGAGACGGCTGAGCCGCCGGAGACGGCTGAGCCGCCGTGGACGGCGGTGGATTGCACGGCCAAGGTAAAACCGATTCCCTTGTATGTTTTCAAATTTCAATTTTTGGGTTTTGGACGTTAGAGAGCTTAGATGTTGATTAGGATAGGTTTATGAGGTTGGTAGGAAGCTTAGGAGAAGGTTTTGGAGGCTGACGATGGCTAAGGAAGTAGGGAACGGCGGCTGGAGGATTTTCGGTGGCTATCCACCGAATTCCAATTCCGACCAAGTTAGGCCAAACCAATCCTTCCAATCTCTTTCTAGTAATCCTAGGAACCTATTGGAATCCTTAGGTTGAAGCTTTGACCCCTAGAAGTTCCCAGAACATTGAATGGAAGTTTTGGTTCAAAATGGGTTTTAGAACCCAAGGATTTTAGGCTTGGTTTCTTGGTTTTGAGGGCATGGTTAGGTTGGCAATGTTGTTAGGATTGTATAGGAGTTGGAATGGGTGAAAAAGGATGAAAAACAAAGGAGATATAGAACCGAATCGAGTGCAAAATCGAACTGGGCCGGCCGGTTCAGACCGGTTGGCGAGAGGTTGAAGACGCACTGTTCCTAGCTCGTGGTCTTCACGCCCAGGGAATTTAGGCCGCGCGTGGGGGCGTGTGGGCCACCTTTTGGTGATGCTTCCGACACACGAAATCATCTATTCAATGTAACGAACATTTTGGGACTGGTTTCATGTCGATCGGACATCGTTTCGATAGGTTTTGGGGTGTCCGAAGGTTTAGTATCAGGATTAAAAATAGTTAGAAATTTCAGAAAACTACGGGGCTTTAGTGAGGGGTTAATTACGTAGTTAGTAACCCTCTATTACAATTTGGACAGGTTTGGGAGTCTCGGTGACGACGATTGGCCCGGGAGAGCCGTATGACATGTGTATCGAGGCGGCAGCTCGGACGGTCTGTGAGTGGACCTTGTTTTCTAAATTGATGCATGCATAAATTTTTATTATATGATTTAATACATGTTTTGTGATGTCATGAGTGCATTTGTGTGTGTTTACGTATTGGCACATATTTCGAGGTTTCAGCCTTATACGGTGATGGACGATACGACGCTTGCCTCCAGATTGGGATGTGTTCCTTCCGGAGAGGTCACCATGCACGAATCGTTGTCAAGCAGCCACTGAAGGCTCGACTTCAAAGTGCTTACGGTCCAGGATATCGATCGGTGATTAGTGCACCATGATCTAGAGGTGGTCGCGTCAGTTGATACGTTCACAACGACATACCGTGATTGAGAGCGGTCCTAGACGAATGGTTGCACGCATCACTACGATTGGAATCGTGACTGACCCTGAGATATAGGGCATGATGCCCAGTTGAGTCATGAGTTCGGGCACGAGGCATAGTTACCTTATGTTTATGATTTTGGGTCGAGGTTCCTAAATGGATTTCTAGTTTCATGACGGTTTATGGGGACCGGGCATGAATTTTTTTCATCATATATATATATATATATTCATATACCTTCCTTATTTGGAATGTCTCCTCCGGGGAGGGTCGTTATCTTGGGTGGACCTTGGAGTAGTCACGGAGCACTAACTAAGTGGAGTCGCCCCCGTTGTGTAACTTATTCTTAGGAGGACTTGGATTATAACCTCAGAGAGGGTCATTGATCTACGGGCATTGACCTGGGTGGACCCTGAGAGACTTGGGCTTTGAGACAGGTAGCACGCGCGTAGCTTTATAAACAGTGACAGGATTGGTTATGTGATTTATATGTATATGCTATATGTTATATGATATGTGATGTGTATAGGTTTGGGGCTGAGTCCCGCATGGATTTGGGGCAATGGTTCGTATGGTTGGTTTCATTATGGTTCTTTTGGATAAATGGTTTTCGAATGCATGCATGCTTTTATTGAAGGGTACAAATGTCTTTATGGAATGTTTTATAAATTATTGTTTTGTCCACTCACAGCTTTTAAATGTTTTGACTGCCCTTTAGGTTGACAGCGGAAGCGGGCTGTAGCAGAGACCGAGACATCACATACCCAATCTGGATCCTAGCGTACTCTTAAGCTCGAGTAGGCTAATGACGGAATTTTCCCTTTTCTGACACTTCGTGTCAGACGAGATCAGGATCGTTGACAGGACCCATCCCAATCCCCCCGGGATTACCGTGGAATGTGCCCTGCTCCCGTCCAACAAGGGGTGTCGGACAAGGGATGACCAAAAGTCACTGCCCAAACGGGGCTTCCAGAGTGCGTAAGGATCGATGGAGGAGGCGTACAATGTCCCAGTCTCTGCTGCAGTCGCATCCGTAATCAACCTGAAGGGCATTAAAACCAATAAAAGCTGTGAGTGGACGAAAATGAACCTTTAGAAATACATTTATCAAAACACATTCTTACCCTTCAGTTTTCACAAACGTGCATGCATAACATAAAATATGAGTAATAGTGTGAAATCAATCAAGTATGATTAGTGGACCGATAAAATCTAAGCATATTTTTTCCCATGGTCCATAAAAACTCATGTTCATCAAATCAGTTCATGACATAAAGCATCATGTTTTTAAAGCATCTGTTATAAAGCCTCTGGACACAAATATCAATAAATCATAATACCACCAATCCTCAATATCCAATCTCAATATCCATATATCCCGTCACGATATCAATGCAACGCGTGCAAACTCGGTGTCTCACGTCCGAGTACATCAACTCCAGGAATCAACAACATCTGGAGGATATCAACATAATCCCACGCTCCTGCGAGTGAGCCTCCCTCAGAGCTACTCATCTCCAGGTAGTGGTACCACGCTCCTGCGAGTGAGCCTCCCTCGGAGCTACTCATCTCCAAGCAGTGGATCGTGACTACTCCAGGATCTACGACGTCCGGAGGAGACTATCAAATCACAGAGGATGGTATATGTGGAACAGGTCACCAAATCCAGCAATCTCATTTTAAAATCATTTATGTCTCAAATCAAGTCAAAAACATTTCAATGGGGCCTATGCCCTAGACATAGCTTTCACAAATCAAGTTCCACAAAACCATCATAAAACAGTGTCCAGAATTCACTTTATAAATCAAAATCATCAATTTAATCATATTCACATGTGACTCCAAATCCGAGTCAAAAGTATTATTCACTTGGGTCTCAAGCCCAAAATATCATTTTCACGCAAATCCGTGCAACCGTAAACCCGAGTTACCACGATCACGTAAATCCATAAAATCAATCACTGACTCATAATCCGAGTCCAAATATCATTTTCAATCTGGGCCTAGCCCAAAAACATCAATTTCATCATTTCTCGAAAATCGTGCCAAAATATAATATAATAATCATAAAATCGAGAAATCACCGGATTGAAACATCAATCATGCCAAAGCATATAAAATCATATAATAAAGTATTTAAAATCATATATGTATGCATCACGGTTAGAAAACAAAGTCCACTCACAGTCTGTCCTAGCTGTCACCTCGATATGCGTGCCATAAGCCTCTCCGGGCTAATCCGACCTCTCTTGGTCATCCTGACCTGTCCAAATCATATCCAAAGGTTACTACTAACCTATACAAGTCCATATTAAGAACCCTAAAATTTCTCGGAAAAGTCAACGTGTCCCGAGGTGAAAAATCTCAATTTGATCAACTTAACGATCTCCGATCGACCCGAAACCACCGCCATTGGATCCGGATCATCGAAACCCTTGAAATGGTCTTGGTCCCACCTAAAAATACG
This sequence comes from Prinsepia uniflora, assembly GCA_032719365.1. NCBI lineage: Eukaryota > Viridiplantae > Streptophyta > Magnoliopsida > Rosales > Rosaceae > Prinsepia > Prinsepia uniflora. The sequence continues at coordinate 53,716,819 of CM064872.1, forward strand.
CTCCTACGCGCGGGTCAAAGTTTTAGTCAAATGTTGACCAAAAAGTCAACACTGACGTCAGCAAAGTCAACGCTGACGTCATCATGAACAGTAAGTCAACGGTCAAAAGTCAACAGGTCAGAGTCAACGAGTCAACTCGTCGGTCAACGAGTCAACTCGCCGGAGACCGAGTCAACTCGGCGGCGACTCGCCGGAAAAGTCCATTGATGCCCCAAACATCAAACTTCGATATCTCACTCGTTTCTCAACCAAATTCGACGTTCTACCTATGTAAATCCATCTACTCGAGCCAATGATTCCAAATATCAACCCATAAATTTCAGAAGGTACATGGATTTTAAGTTATGGTCAATCAAAGTTTCGGCCAGAATTCCAATCTTCGTTCCGGCCACCTCCAACGTCCAAATCCGTCCCAAATTGCACCTACAAGTTCGTGAGAGCTCAAAGAACATCATCCTAAACTTAGAATCAATCAACACCATCAAAATCAAAAACCCAAAATTTGAATCCTACAGTTTTACCTTCCAAAATTTCGGCCACCGTGCACAACGGTCCCTTACCGTGACCACCATTGGGTTCGTCTCAACATCCTCTCCAACTTTCGTTCACGGGTCATAAGCAATGGATGATGATTGAGAGGTGTTTGTGTAGGATTGAGGTATATGGTTTTGAAGAAAATAAATGAAGAAGATGAAGATGACGGATGATGAAGAATGAATGATGATTAAGGATGATGAGGAATGATTAAAAAATGGATTAATGGGAAACATGTTCCACAATTTAGGGCCTCAAAACAAGGGATGGGTGACACTTGTCACTCATCCAAGTGTTCACAAACTCTGATCACTATTCACTATTTAATAATATTTTAATCGAAATCCCGGTTCGTTCAGTTAATCGATTTCGCTCCCGAGACCACAACTTCGTCGTCGAATCTCCGATTTCGGCATGCCGCCTGTCATTGGATTCGTATCGACGAGACCTAAGTAACGGTCCTTGACCCTCGTCCATTGGACTTCCCGGGTCAAAAGTCAACATTTGGCCCATTTTTAGTCAAATTACCAAAATACCCCTCAAATTCCGTACGCCATAACTTTTTCCTCGAATGTTGGAATCGAACGTGCCACCTGTCTATGAACTCGTGACGTCCTGAACTACGTCACGATCATCGGTCAAAGTCCATTTGACCGAAAGATCAAAAAGTTAACATTTTTGCCACGACTAGGGGCAAAACGGTCATTTTGCACATTTTGTTCGATTTCGCCCTACTAATCACCGATCAACCTTACTAATCAAGATTAGCCACTAATCTAATCCCGAAATTCCGAAATTCGGGACGGGTCGTTATAGTAGTCCCGCGTCAATCCCGGGGGGATTGGGACGGGTCCTAACATCAGAGCAGTGAAGATCTTATACATCTCGGGCGTCTAACTGTGTAGTCGACCCGAGTCCGAAGGCGTGAGTTCTTGCTAGACGATTACTTCGAATCCAAGGCATCGACAGTTGGATCTGGAGGAGATTCAAAAATACCTGTATTCACAGGAGTTAATTATGACTTATGGAGTATCAAAATGAGAACATCATTAAAGGCATGTGATCTATGGTCTATAGTGCTTCAAGGATTACCAAACATTGAGTATGACAGTGAAGATGAAGAAATTGAGCCTGATGTAAGTCATACTGATCTGATCAAGAATACCAAGGCACTGAACTTGATCCAGAATGCAGTCTCTGAGGAGATCTTTCCCAGGATCTCGAATGTGGAGGTTACTAAGCAAGCCTGGGAGATTCTGAAGAGAGAATTCAGAGGAGATCTTAAGGTGAGAGCTGTTAAATTGCAATCGCTACGTAGAGACTTTGAATACACTCGAATGGAACAAGATGAAACCTTTTATGTCTACATATCTAGGTTGTAAGTGATTGTGAATCAAATGAAGTCCTTTGGAAAAGAGATCTCTGAGAAGAGACTCTCTCAGAAAATCCTAATCAGCCTAACTAAGAACTACGATTCCATTGTTTCAATCCTTGAAGAAATAAGAGATCTAGATCAGATCAATGTAGAGAGTATAACAGCGTCAATCAGGGCATTTGACCAAAGATTGGAAATGCCCAATGAAAATAAGGTTGTGAAGGCTTTCTCGAGCATGCATATGGCAAACAAGTCACAAGGACAGACAAGTTCTACTTCCTGGAAGCCTAGGAGGTCACAAAACAGACCAAGGTATAAAACCTGGAACAATAACAGGTCCAAGGGCAAAGAAAATGTTAGAAAGGATAAGTTCTCTGAAACTCAGAGGGGAGATGTCACCAAAGTGTTTTGTAATGTTTGTAACAAGTACCACTGGGGAGATTGCTGGCTCAATAGAGGAAAGGTCAAATGCTTTAAGTGCTCAAAGCCAGAACACATGGCAAAGGACTGTCCAGGAAAGCAATATGCTGCTATGTTTTCATAGAAGGCAGAATGAGCAGAAGGGAGAATGTTCTATGCTTGTCATTCAGCTTCAATAGAGAAAGATGAGATTATCTAGTACTTGGGAAATTGGGTGCAGTAACCTTATGACTGGACATGAGTCTTTACTGACTCACATTGACAGAAATTTGAATGTGAAGGTCAAGATGGGCACATGAGACCTGGTTCAAGTCGCAGGAAAGGGTTCATTGTTGGTTCATACAGACCAAGGTATCAAGTACATCAAAGAATTAATGCTTGTGTCTAGTTCGGATGAAAACCTACTCAATGTAGGACAAATGGTGGAACATGGATACAATCTGGTGTTTGGGAATAGGTTTGCAGAAATCTATGAAGGTGATACTTTGAAGCAAATGATTGCAAAATTCCTACGACAAGGAGCAGGTGTTTCAAACTCTCCCTAGACTATGTTAGTCCTATGGCCAGGAAACCAGAGAATGTTGAAGCTAGGAAAGTTGAGACTAAGGGGGCTTCAAACCTATGGCATAGGAGGTTTGGACACTAAAACTACTCAAGCCTTAAGATGCTCAAATAGAAAGAGATGGTGATAGGCTAGCCTAGATTATAAGGTGACAAGGAACTCTATGAAGGATCCATTGCAGGGAAACACCATGTGAGCTCTTTTGACACAGAAGGAGCCTGGAGAGCATCCTCACCACTGGAGCTCATACACACTTATGTGTGTGGCACAATGTAGACAGAAACAATGGGAGGAAATCTGTATTTTCTCAAATTCATTGATGATTATTCTAGAATGTCCTGGGTGTACTTCCTAAGACATAAATTTGGAGTGTTGAATGTATTCAAGAAGTTCAAAGCCTTGATTGAACTGCAAAGTGGTTTTTAGATAAAAAGGTTGAGAAGTGACAGAGGAGGAAAGTACATATCATCTGAATTTTAGAGAGTCCTAGATGAAAGTGAGATTGAAAGGCAGTTGACAATTACATATTCCCCCCAGCAGAATGAAGTAGTTGAGAGGAAGAACAAGGCAAGACCATTGTTGAAATGGCCAAATCAATGCTTCACAACAAGCATATTCCTTATGAGTTCTGGGAAGAAGTAGTGAACACTGTTGTGTATCTACTAAACAGGTGTCATACCAAGTCCGTGCATGATAAACCTCCATTTGAGAAGTTTTTAGGAAGGAGGCCAAAAGTGTCTCATCTAAGAGTATTTGGATCACTGTGCTATACTCATGTTCCAAGACAAATAAGACAGAAGCTAGATGACTCTAGTAGAAAAATGGGTATTTGTTGGATATAGAAGTTGTGAGAAGGGGTACAAGGTGTTTAATTTGGAGACCAAGAAGGTCGTAGTCTCAAGAAGTGTGATCTTTGATGAAGGAGGACACTGGGATTGGGAGAAACAGAAGGAACTCTCAAGTGTTGTTCCTCTAAGTTTCAGTTCAGGAAATCTCTACTCTGAACTAGGAACTACAACTCAGGAATTAGAGGCTTCAGGATCTGTCTCAGATACAGGAACATATATCATCCATAGCTCTAGCCCCTCACTGAGCAGTGAGTCAAGTGATTCCTCAGGTCAGAATACACCTGTGAAGTTGAGGGATCTCAGTGAAATCTATGATAGATGTCATATGAGCATGATAGAACCTGAAAGCTCAGAGAAGTTATCAAATATCAAGCCTAGAAGGAAGCTATGGAGGTAGAGATACAAATGATAGGGAAAAATGAGACTTGGGAGCTTGTGGAGAGACCTACTACTAAACCTGTGATAGGGGTTAAGTAGGTGTATAAAACTAAGTTGAACTTAGATGGGTCTGTGTAGAAACATAAGGCCAGATTGGTTGCTAAAGGATACTCTCAGAAACCAGAAGTGGATTTCAATGAGACCTTTGCACCAGTTTCAAGACTAGACACAATAAGGATTCTTGTGGCATTAACAGCTCAGAAGAAGTGGAAATTGTATCAACTAGATGTGAAATCAGCATTCTTGAATGGGGTCCTAAAAGAAGTGGTCTATGTTGATCAGCCCGAGGATTTTGTAATTCAGGAAAGTGCAAATTGTGTCTACAAGTTGAATAAGGCACTCAAGTTGAATAAGACCTATCTACTGAGTTGTGGGTTTGAAAAGAGCACAAGTGAAGCTACTCTATACCTAAAGGTCAAGAAGGATGAAGGAACCTTAATAGTGGCAATCTATGTGGATGATATTGTGTATACAGGTGATAGCACAAGTTTGATGGAAGAATTCAAGTAGGATATGATGGGGAAGTATGAGATGAATGATCTAGGATTGTTACATCATTTGCAGGACAAGTTTGGTATGAAAGATTGAAAACCTATAAGCATTCATCTTGCTACAGGTGAGAAATTACACAGAGATGATGGCAATGAAGCTGCAGATGAGCAGCAGTACAGACAGATTGTAGGAAGCCTACTTTATCTGACTGCCACAAGACCAGATTTGATGTATGCCTCAAGCCTATTTTCTAGGTTCATGCATAATCCTACCAGAATTCACTATGGAACAGCCAAGAGAGTTCTCAGATATGTTCAGGGAACTCTGGACTATGGGATAAGCTACAAGAGAGGAAATGCAACCATTCTTTTTGGCTATTGTGACAGTGATTGGGGGTGGGAGAGGGGGTTGGGGGGGCGCTCTCTAGATGACATGAAGAGTACCTCTCCAAGGATAGCCACACGTACTTACTCATGCCTCTGCCTCTCGATCAGCCTCGATCAACTCGCCACGACCTGGAGGGTCAATAAAAACCAAAAGGTGTGAGTGGACAAAAATAAATCAGTTTACAAAACAGTTACAGAAAGACGTTTTTACCCTCCACGTAAAACCAATGCATGCATTCAAAAAATCATTTCGCAATCCGTTACATTTTCAACGTAAGAAAACAGTGCATGAAATCAAATCATTTTCCTTTTCTTAACCTTCGGGTCTTAGCCCGGGATCATAAACACAGGGCCTCATCCCAAAACCATGAATTAAAAACAAATACACAACATGATCCAAAACCATCAACCACATATACCGGGACACTGCCCTACTCAACCGAAACATCAGAAATTAACAATAAATCACAAGTCAATCATTTTGCTGGATATCAAGTGCGCCCGAGTCTTTAAACTCAAAACCATGCGCATAATCAGGCCTTCCCGGGATTTCAACGAGTCTTTAAACTCAAAACATAATCAATAGGCCTCGGGGGTATCACAATAATCGAGTCTTTAAACTCACGAGTATTTAAACTCATTAAGGGCCCTCCCCCGTCATCAATTAACCGAGTCTTTAAACTCAAAACGTGCTCCCATAATAGCACCGGGTCTTTAAACCCAAAACAGTTTTCAACGGGTCTTTAAACCCAAAACATTTGTCAATAACAACAACTCGGGATTCATCCCGAAATCACATTTTTTCATAACAGGACTCATGGTCCGAATTTCCACATTCAAATCCCCAAACCTTACTTCACAAAACATAATCAAATCATCATTACACACGAGGCATGTATAATCAAACCAAATCACTTTATTAAATCCTCTTCCATTCCCGAATTCGAATTCGCAATAATGATTCCGTAAACCGGCATCCGGAAACATCATCCCAAACCCAAACCAAGAATTCTATTTCAAACCTCCGAAAACCGAAATCTCGTTCATCGAAATTACTTTTATGCCCCGAGCATCAAGCCCGAAATCACCTTTTTTTCAAAATCCATTTTAAATCCTTGAAATCGTATCATTTTTCAAATCCCAAGGTCAAAGCATCAAAACCACAATCATAATCACCAAAATCACGATCAAATCACAACATACTCGAAATCTCGTAAAACGTGCAAATCCGTGTCATTCCCGAAATACGTGTCAAAACCGTAAACCATACTCACAACCGCAATCAAACATCTTAATAACATGATATGCATAAATCATATAAAATCATTCGTTAAACCATCATCCAAAACATACGGGAAACCATAATCTTGAAATACGTGCAATTTCGTGTGTATATCAAAAATACGTATAAATACGGGAATCGAAATCATCATAGTTCATAATCATAATTATAGAAATCATAGAAATATTTATGCATGCATTAAATTTTGAAAGCAACGTCCACTCACACAACGTTTAACCATGCACCTCAATACGCGTGCCAACGGCCTCCCCGGGCCTCGTCACTAACACCGGGACTCCCAAACCTGTAAATGTCACATTAGAGGGTTAATAACCTCTTCATTAACCTCCTATTTGAGTCCCGTAATTTTCTTGAATTTTTAACTATTTTTAAACTCGACTTAAAACCTTCGAACATCCCGAACAATGTCGAAACGGGGTCCGATTGACACAAAACCAACGCTAAAATGTTCGTTATATTGTATAAGATAAAAGTCATGTTGACCTTACCTTGGAATTCGTGCCCACGCGCCGTCACGCGCCGCCGTGAGTGGTTGCGCGTGACACCCACGTTCCGCCGTGAGTAGCTGCGCGTGACACCCACACGCCTGCTACAGTGCCCATCACTATTCATCTCCTTCTTTACCCGTTTCCTGCAATACGGGTCTGCAACTCGTATGTTCGACCCGATCAATTACCCTTCAATTCAAGCTCGATTCCTTTCATTTTTTATCCTAAAACATTCATTAACCATCTAATTAAAGTTCTGTGTCAATAATCAACCTCAACCATCCCTTAATCTGACCGTCGACCCGTGATCAACTAAACGGGTTGATCACCCAAACTCTATGGTTTCTAAACCAAACTCAAATTAACTTCACAGGTAGCATATAGGGACCCAAAGGAACCAACACATCTAACCAATTGAACGAACCATTACCTGGAAGTAGTCGTCCACAGCATTGAAAATCCTCTGAAACTGGAACTCAGGTTCTCGGGCAACCAGTGCTCCACCTCCTTCGATTTTTGCACGGTTGTGTTTGAAATGGACTCAGAAGACTAATCCCACTCACTGTTTAGCTCAACTCACCTCAAAACTCAACCTTCGAATTTTCCCTCCATTTCTGGTTTTTCTCCACCCGACTCAGTTCTCTCACTCTCAGCTCTCTCTCAGGTGCAAAATGATCCTCTCACTCACCAACACTCAGCTAATGGTTCAGAATGAACGGCAACCCGTGGGAATCCATCTGCTACCCCTCTGAACTTGTTTCCCGCAAACAGAACCCAAAGCCATTTTCAAAGTTTCCAGTGCACTGATGCAGTCCACACCAATCAACCCTGTCTCCATTATCCTCAATCCAATTAAACAATCCATTCTGGCCAGCCACTAGCGCCCATAAACAATTGCACGCTCAGGGAACTCACGGCATGGCCGTGCAACCTGTTTCCACCGCATCTGAACAGTACCCTGCACAAATTACAATTTTGCCCTCAGTTCAATAATCACCAAAATGCCCCTCATGCATCCAGACCCGTAACTTGGTCATTCGGACTCTGATTGACGCGTACCGCCTGTCTACGGACTTAGGGCATCGAGACCTTCCTAACGGTCCTTGCCCTCGGCCATCGGACCTCCCGATCAAAAAATCAACAACTTCCCCCCTTTTCGTCCAAATAACGAATATGCCCTTTGACTTCCGAACGTCATAACTTTCATCGAGAACGTCGGAATCGAACGTGCCACCTGTCTATAGACTCGTGACGTCCCAAATTACGTCACGGTCAATGATCAAAGTCCATTTGATCGTCCGAATAAAAATTCAACGTTTTACCCACGACTAGGGGCAAAACGGTCATTTTGCACCGTTCGTCCGATTTTGCCCAACTAATCACCGATTAACCCCGCTAATCATGATTAGTTACTAATCTAATCCCGAATTACGGGATGGGTCGTTACACAGCATGGCTAAGGTTTGTGCTTGGTGATTTAGAGGAAGGACAAGCAGAGGATACACCACTCCTATGTGACAACATGTCAGCCATTGCCATGGCCAAAAATCCTGTCTTCCATCAAAAGACTAAGCACATCAGTAGAAGGTGGCATTACATCAGAGATGGAATCTGGAATGGAAAGATATCCATTCAGTACTATAGGACTGAAGAACAGGTAGCTGATATCTTCACTAAAGCTCAACCTAAAGACAGGTTCTGTTTCCTAAGAAGTCTCCTAGGTGTGGTTCCAGTGAACATCTTAGAGGGGCTATTGGAAGATAAGCAGCTCATTGGAAATGACCTGGTAGTGGCCAGTTGTCAACTCGTGAGAAAAGTGTGGTAGAAGGAAAAAAAGAGTGAGTGATGTGTGTGTGTGTGTGTGTGTGTGTGTGTGTGTGTGTGTGTGTGTGTGTGTGTGTGTGTGTGTGTGTGTGTGTGTGTGTGTGTGTGTGTGTGTGTGTGTGTGTGTGTGTGTGTGTGTGTGTGTGCAACTTATATGAGAGGAAGTGACATGTAATGTGATCCGTGAAAAAAAGGATCACTGTGAGTGTATGAGGAATGTGAGAGAAATGAGAGCATGAGTGTATATGTAATCATCCTCCTAATTAATCAATGAGAATCAAAGAGAAAAAGATACATAGAACTTGAGTAAGAGAGAATACTCAGTCCTCAGAGAAAATTCAGAAACCAAAAGTCACTCTAGCATTTTATCAAACACCTAGTGAGCACTAATCTATCATATGAATCAATTCGATTTCTTCTAATAATCTGAGCCTATAATTTTTGTAGAAGAAGATCATTCCTATTCCTAAAACCACACGAGCTACTCTCGTCATTTTTAGCTAGGAGTTCGAGTTGGAAAGCTTACCTGAGGAAATGGAACAGTGCAGTGGAAAGAAGTAGTGATCACGATCATCATCCAATCGTCTGATTGCCAATATAACGTACCCTCGATCTAGTACTAGCTAGTCTTATTAAAAAAAATAAAGGGTTCATAATAATAAGGACGTTATTTGAGAGTATTAGCACACAATGAACTACTGTTTCCAATCATTGAGATAATTGTACGTACGTACCTATTTTTATTTTTTGGGAATTTTATTTATTTAGGATGATGTTGAAGCACAATTCCTCCTTTAAACTCTAAAGACTTAAGGATCCCTGCAAACAAGCAAATAGTAAGATATCGCTCGTTCAATGATCGAGACCCGGGGGGTGTTCGACCAAGAACGCTTCAATGCTTAAGTCAACTTCGAAAGAGAATTCTCAAGAGCTTAAGTAGCATTGAACAGAATTACTTGGAAAGTGAAATGAGCTCCTCTATTTATAGGAAATCCTTGGGAGCCTCGGAGCATTCTGATTGGTCGGTTGAATTTGTAATTAATAAATAATATATTTATAATAAAATATATTATTTAATAATTGTAATAATGGCTCATTATGATAATAATGATAATTATTGTAATTTAATATTAATATTAATTGTTCGTTATTAAGAATAAAGACAATTAACTCTCGGAGAGAATATTAATATTACAGAGACTTTTAACCCGATTAAATAACGTATTTAGCTGGTAAATAGATTATTTGTTATGCGGGTGTTTGCTAGTCATTTGTATAATTTCCAAGGGCAATTTGGTCTTTTCATGATTTATGGGCCACATGGCGGTTCCACAATTTTCGGGTGATTTTGGGTTTCACAAATGCCCCCACATCGCTTAAGAATTCAAGGAATTCTAAGGGATGTACAAACTTTGGAATATGTTCAGGAAGTTTCACTAGGCTTGGTGTTGTGCTTCGAACAAAATTTTGACTTCGGTTTGTAATATTCAGACTAGCAAAATTGGGCTTGAAATCTGAAAATAGGTTGGCCTTTTAACTTGAAGAAATTTTGGACTTGTAAACAGGCTAGCCCGTGGTTGGATTGATGTGTGTAAAAGAAAAAGAAACTAGTTTTTTTTTTGTAACATTTTGGAAATTTAAATCCCATAAGTAGCAATTAGTCTCATAAAGAGAGAGATTAATTCTATCATTCCGTTGTGAAGTTTTTTCCTTACTTAAATGACATTTGTCTGCCAAGTAGGGTAAACAGAAGGGGGAAAAACACTGAGCCCTTGCCTTCCTACCTGCCTTGTTGGGTTTTGCTGCTGGTGATAGAGAAGGGTGCTGCGTCAAACCCAAAGAAAAAGGTTTAAATTTTCTTTGTTGCTTTTTCTTTTTGTGTTGAATTTTTTTGTGTGGCCTCTATGTTTGGTTATTGAGTCAGGAATGAAATGAAGTGTGAAGTGTGAGAAATGGTGAGCAGGTGGGTCTGTCACGTTGGTTATGAGAAATGGAAAGCAGTGGCAATGTTGGACAGAGCACCACGTGGAGGGCTCCGATTGGAGGGAGAAGGTGAGGAGGTCAGGCTAGTGGGTACATGCGCTGATTAGTTATTGCTCCTGGCGGTGCAGCTCTCCCGTTGGCTCATGGTGGCATCAGGACGGGCCTGTGTGCAGGGCTCATCGCGACACGCACCAAGTCATGTGGGGGCATTGGCAGATGGCCCAGGGTGTAGGATTGGCTGATGGCGCTGGGCGCGGGCCTGCATGCAGGGTTTGGTTGGACAAAATCTAGCGGAGCTTTTGTTTGGGTTTTGGGCAGTGGAGCTACTGCTGCTCCTTTTTGCGTATAATACATATATTATAAATATATATATATATATATATATATATATACATTTGAGTTTAGGGAAGTGGACTTACTATATATATATATATGTAAGTGTTTTGGCATTTGGTGCGCAATAACATACGTATATTAAAACGTATTTTCAATATACTTGCATTATTAATGTGTTTAATAATAACATACATACTTTGAATATATGGATATTTAATTTATATTAAAAATGTGTATTTAATATATTAATATTATTAATGTGTTTGATAATTGCATTCGTATTTTGAATAATCATATGCATATATATTCAAGTGCGTATATACTTGATATATATTTATTTCAGAACGTCTATTGACTTCGACTCAAGCGGCGTCCACTTTATTTGTTCGAGGTGGTCATTTCAAGATGCGTCAAGTGCACTCCTGGAGAGACCCAACAGGCTCGCATTGTGGAAGCAAGGTGGCTCGCGTAGTCAGATTCCATTCCGAGGGAAGGACAAGGACTTTGAAGGACCCGAAGATTTCTAGGCGTGGAAGATCCGCTACAAACATGCATTTCCAGAAAGGATACTAGTAGAGCTTTGCGACAGTTGTTCCTCCCAGAAATCTCTCAAGAATAGCAGAGGAAGAAATCTGAAGTCCAATAGATGGACCCAATTCCACCATTTGATCATAAGCTGGGGATTCAAATTCCCATTTTCGAAGTTTCTCTCCGGGATTCTTAGTCAGATGGGTTGCTCGCCTGCTTAGCTGGACGTTGACTCTTATAGACACGTCATTTGTTTTGAGAAGCTGAACGGATTTTTAAAAAATGAAGCTTACTGACGAGGAATTCTGGCACTGCTACACCATAGCGCACGATGGGCTTTCTGGTGGAAGTCTCACGCAGGTCGTCCCTAAAGTTGAGTTGTTCATAAACACTATATTCATCGACGGGGCATACAGGCAGAGCTGCTTTGAGGTGGGTGGCACATGGGATCGCAACTGCAGTGGAAATGTGAGGATTGCATCTCACTTCCGTACTTGCGATGAACTGTACTCAGATTTCGAGAGCCATCCTGACCTTACAAAGATTGACAGAGCCCTGAAGATTCCTCCTGAGTTTCGCGAGATGAGCTGGCTGCTTTGCCCATCTAGATATGCTCATGACGGAAGACGGAAGACTTCATGCTAGCATAGTCAAGGAGTGGTTAAGTGCTCCGCTACGTCTGAAGAGAGCAGTCATCCAGAAGAAGATCCATAGAGAAAGACCTGATGCACAACCAAAAAGGAAATCAGGTCCTAAAATGCATTCACAAGATGTCTCGGACTCCTCACCCTGTCAAGCTAGTCCAGCAGGATCATCCAGAAAACGTAGAGCCTCAGGTGGTCCTTCAAAACAAACGTCGGATCCTTCCAAGAAGTTGAAGGTTATCTCTACTACCCCTGGAATGATTGAAGCTCTTCGGGATGATGGTTCGGAACGTCTAGTGGAAAGGGCACAACCAACTTCTAGAACTATGGACACAGATGCCGCTCCTGAGACTGCGAAATTACGAAGGTAGTACCACTTGATGCCTATGATAAAGTTGTTAGAGAACTCAGGATTTCCAAAGCTAGGGCCCACAAGTTGGTTGACATACTTTGCGGACAGGCTGGCTTGAAGGCTGAGAATAAGCGAATGAAATCAGAGTACATCCGCCTTCGAGAGGGTCGCGACCATTCCAAACGAAACAACAATGCCTTGGTGGGGAAAATTCGTTCATTAGAGAACAAAATGCTCGAGGTGAAGACAAGTCACGCAAAAATTTTTTTTGGTAAAGAGTGAACGCGACACTACCCTTAACGAGTCTGTTTTGCTGCGTGGGCGTTTGCATGAGTCGGAAGAAGAAGTCAAACTCCTGGAAGCTGAAATAGAAAATCTGAAAGCTGATTACTCGTTTCCACCACATGCCACCATAAATTTGTACTTCAAGGAAAGTGAAGTGCAAAATTTGGGTACGGAGAGCCGGAGTGGGATCATAACCAAAGAGCAGGAGCTGGAACTAGAGATGAAGCTTAAGGCTGAACCTGAGCTTGAGGATGAGGCCAAGAAAAGAGATGTTCCTGAAACCAACGAGTCACCTTTTGACGACATTTCCCTACTATTAGCAGCAGAGTAGGCAGAGTTTGGAAGAACCATGGGATGTGAAGACTTGCATCTATATTTACTTTATCTTTGTATGTTGATTATCGTATTTGCATTTTTGTATAGAATTACTGGTTTGTGAAATCGAGATGTGATTAGCCAACCACCCTTAGAATAAATGAAAACGATATTTATGAGGAATGTTAAGCTCCTGTGTTTTTTTCAAATTCTACGAACTGTCTTGATGTATCCAAACTTATTCGATCATCAAATGCCCCCATTAAAGCCATGGGCGTCCAACTTCGGGGTTTCAGCTAACTTGGTTAGCGTTCATTTCTGTGTTGCCTTCAAGGAAGGGCCTTTGCTTCTGAAAAAAGGCTTGAAGTGCTTCCATGTGGAAGACTTGGAGTGCTTCCAAGAGGAAGACTTGGGGTGCTTCCTAATGGAAGGCTTTGAGTGCTTCTTAGTGGAAGGCTTTGAGTGCTTCCTAGTGGAAGGCTTTAGGTGCTTCCTAATGGAAGGCTTTGAGTGCTTCCTAGTGGAAGGCTTTAGGTGCTTCCAGGTGGAAGGCTTTGCAAACAACCTGATTAACTTGAGAATGACTTGGTATCTTTATTGAAAAGTTTAATAAAACATTCTCAAAAGACAAAGTCTACATTTAATACACAACTAAAGCTGGTCTAGTTTTAGGTTTGTATTAAACATAGTATTTCCTAAGGTGATGAGCGTTCATGGAACCACTCACCAACTTTCCGTCCATGGTTTCCAAAGTGTAACTCCCCTTTTTTCCTACTTGGTAGATACGGTAAGACCCTTCCCATTGGGACTAGAGTTTTTTAGAGCCAGAACGGTTCGGTGTTGCGAACTTCTTCTTAGGAACAAGGTCACCAGGGAGGAAGTACCAGACCCTTGCCTTTTTGTTGTAAGAACTTCGGACTTGTTGCTGGTAGCTAGAGATACGCTTTACCACTTGCTCCCTTAATTCCTCACTGAGGTCAAGAGAAGTCCTTAAAGTTATGGAGTTGACCACTGGATCATCAAGCTCGGTAAAAGGAATTGATACAACAACATGTGGTGGTATGACATCATTGGTGCCATACGCAAGAGTGAATGGAGATTCTCCAGTTGCATGACGCGGAGTTGTGCGATAAGCCCTTAACGTGCCATCCATCTCTTCTTCCCACAATCCTTTTTTATCATCAAGTCGCTTCATGATACAAACGAGGATTGGCTTGTTCGATGCCTCAGCTTCTCCATTACCCTGGGGGGTAGTAAGTAGTTGAAGTGAAGTACTTTATCTTCCAAGACTTGAAGAATTCATTGATTATTGCGCTAGTGAACTGAGTTCCGTTGTCCGTTAGGATGACCTTGGGAAGTCCAAATCGGCAGATGATCTGGGTCCAGATGAACTTTTGAACATCAGTTTGGGTAATGTTAGCCAAAGCCATTGTTTTCACCCATTTGGTAAAGTAATCTGTGGCGACGATCATATACTTTTTCCTTGGGACATGTGTGCTTGGAAGCGGTCCTACGATATCAATTCCTCATTGCATGAATGGCCAAGGGCTCGTCTGTGCATGCAACTATTCCGGTGGGACCAATTGGTTAGGGTTGAACCTTTGGCATTTGTCGCATTTCTGGGCATATTGCAAGGCGTCTTGGCGCTAAGTTGGCTAGTAAAATCCTGCACTAAGCGTCTTTTGAGCAAGCGACCTTCCACCAGAATGATTCCCACAACTTCCTTCATGAATTTCAGCAAAGACTTTCAACGTTTTCGGATGCCTCAAACATAGTAAGTTTGGCCCCGTGAAGCTCTTTCGAAAGAGTCGGGCCTTGTCAACATAGTATCGTGCAGCCTTCATCTGGACTTTGCAGGCTTCTAATCGTTCATCAGGCAATATACCATGCTCTAGGTAGTTGATAAAAGGGTCCAGCCAACTCAGAGATGAATCAAGTTGTCTTACTTCAATCTCCTTAACATCAATGCTACGCTGCTTGAGATACTCAATCTGGATTGAGCGCTTGAATTGGTAGTCAAGTGATGACGTTAGATTTGCCAACGCATCTGCTTGTGCATTTTCTGCTCTTGGAATTTGATGAAAAGTGAAAATCGAGAAAAAAGCATGCATTTCTTGAACCTTGTTAGGCATCCTTGCATCACGCGCAGCATATTCACCGATCGATTGGCTAGTAATCAGCTGTGAATCCGAATGAATAGAGAGTTTTTTTACTCCTAACTCCTTGGAAAGTGCAAGCCCATAAATCAAAGCTTCATACTCCACTTCATTATTTGAGACTTTGAATCCAAACTGTAATGCTTGCTCCATTATTGAGCCATCAGGAGTGATAAGGACAATCCCCGCTCCTGCCCCCTTCTGGTTCGAGGAACCATCAACAAAAGAGCTTCCATAGAAGATTGGAAGTTGAGGGTTGCAGAGAAGAGGAACTGTCACCATGATCTTGTGACAAGGAGGTGTCAGAGGCCCTAGGGGCTTTGCCAAGCTTATTACCATTGCTTCCTTCTAGTGATGCAGGAGTGAACTCCACAACAAAATCCGCTAAGGCTTGGCCTTTGACAGCTGTTCTTGGATGATAGAGCAAATCATGCTTACTCAACTCTATGGCCCATTTCATTACTCGTGTTGATGCATCGGGTGCATGAAGTAATGAACGGAGTTGATATTCTATTATAACGATTACCCGATGAGCCTGAAAGTAAGGCCTCAACTTCTTGGTGGTAACCAGTAACACCAGAATCAGCTTTTTGAACATCGGATATCATGTCTCAGCATCGAGGAGGGCTTTGGATGTGTAGAATACAGGCAGTTGAATCCCATTCTCTTCCCAGATAAGTTCATAGCTTACAGCAACCCTAGAGAACCCGAGATATAGGAATAGGTCCTCGTTATCTTTGGGTTTTGATAGTAGCGGTGGAGACGTCAAGTAGGCCTTGAGATCTTGAAACGATTTCTCACAACCTTCATCCCACTTATCTCTGGATGCTTTCTTTACCGCTTGGAAGAAAAGTCGGCACCGGTCAGTTGACTTGGACAGGAACCTGTTCAATGCTGCTGCTCGTCCTGTGAGACTTTGAATCTCTTTCAAACTTGATGGGGACTTCATCTTGAGAATTTCCTTGATTTGCTTTGGATTTTCTTCGATCCCACGCTGAGTCACGAGGTAACCCAAAAACTTCCCTGCTGATACTCCGAAAGTACATTTCAGAGGGCTGAGCTTCATTTTGACCTTCTTCAGCAAGTTGAAGGTCTCTCGGAGGTTGGTGATGTGATCCCTTCATTTTTCTCCTTTGACCATGATGTCATCCACATAGACCTCCATGGATTTGCCGATGAAATCTTTGAATATCCGATTGACAAGTCTTTGGTACGTTGCACCCGTATTCTTGAGACCAAACGACATGACCTTGTAGCAGTACACACCTCGGTCGAAGACGAAGGCAGTTTTACCCTTGTCCTTTTCATGCATGAAAATCTGATTATCGCCCGAGCATGCGTCTAGGAAGCTTAGGAGCTCATTTCTTGCAGTAGAGTCCACTAAGAGATCGATTCTAGGCAGATGATAGTTATCCTTTGGGCACACATGGTTGAGGTCGGTGTAATCAACACAAACTCTCCATCATCCTGCTTCCTTCTTCTTGACAAGTACCACGTTTGCTAGCCATTCAGAGTGCAGAACTTCTTCAATGGATCCAGCAACGAGTAACTTGTCAATCTCCTCTTGGATGAAAGCAATTTTCTCTGGGGAAAAATTGTGTCTTTTTTGCTTGACCGGCTTGTGATCGGGATTGACGTGTAGCTTATGGCAAGCGATGGTAGGATCAATCCCCGGTATGTCAGATGGAGACCAAGCAAAAACTACTTTCTCCTCACCCAAGAAAACTATGAGTTCTTTTTTTTTCTGTGTCACTCAACCGAGCACCAATACGGGCTTATCGCTCAGGATATTGAAGGTCAAGTTGAATGAGGGTGACATCATCCTTCGATTGCCATCCTTCCAGGTTGGTGATTCCTCATGAATGTCAGGATCTTGACTCGTGATTAGTTGTTATTTGGGAGACGAAGAAGAAAGCTTGCCCTCAGTAGATGATCCTACCTGGGGAACAAACTCAGTCTCCTTGACCTCCTTCAGCCCTTCTGTGAGGCACTGCTGAGCCATCACCTGATCGTCTTTGATCTCCCTGACTCCACCTTCGGGGATAGGGAATTAAATCTTCTGGTAAAGGCTTGACGTGGTTGCGAGGATTTTGTGAAGCCATGGCCTTCCCAAAATTCCATTTTATGGAGAGTACTCGTCCATGATGTAAAAATTCTGAGACGTGACAACGGGATCCGAATCTACATCCAGCTAGAGAGCGCCCATGGTCATGCTGGTTGCCCCATTGAAACCTCGGAGCAGAACGACCCTTTTTGTTGTGAGGCTTTCTAACCCCATCTTGCGCACTGCATCCAGGCTGAGGATATTTTATGCGCTTCCTTCATCAACGTGAATCCAATCCACTTGAGCATATGCTATCTGGATTGACACGACTAAAGCATCATCATGCGCCCAATCAAGTCCTACCTTGTCCTTCAAAGAGAAACCAACGACATGGTCGTTGGCCACCCCGAGGGTGGAAACTTGGGAGACGGCCAGTACATCATGAATCTTTCTTTTCTTCTGCTTGGAGATGGTTCCTAGTAACTCCGACTCTGCTGTGATGGTGTTGATTCGAATCATCTTTGTTGCAGGTTCCTTCGGTCCTTTGTCAGCGGGTCAATCCACAGCCTTCTCTTTGACGTACTCAGTGCAATGTTCTTCTTTGATGAGATTCTGAAGATATCTCGAGAAAGATATGCATTTTTTGATGTTATTCCCGTAGCACTCATGGTAGGCACACCACTTCATTTTATCGGCCTTCTCTTGATCATTTTTTACTGGCTCCAGCTTCTTGAACCATGGTTTGTGCTTAATTTCATTGTGGATATGATGGACTGGCAAAGATAGCTGCAAGTTGGGCTTCCCCATAGCTGGTGTTTGGGAGGATTGTCCTGCCTTGCGCTTGTTGGACTTCCCAGTCGCAAACTTTCCATGGGACTCATCTTTATTGGAGACCTTTTCACTAGCCCCAGCATATTCCTGTGCATGTTTGGCTTTCTTCTGGTCCTCCTAGCTTGTATGTCGCTCTGCTAGATAGAGTATCTTGGTGAGACTCCGTTCATTACTCATGACTATATCTCCGTAAATTTGGATATCCTGAGGGAGTCCTTGTTTAAAAGCCATTACTGCAACAAGGTCGCTACAGCCGACAATTCGAGACTTCTCCTTGCAAAATCTCCTTATGTATTTTCGCAGAGTCTCCTTTGCTCTATTTCGGACAGAGAAAAAATGGTCATCTTTCACCTCGATTGTCCGTAGTTGTGCGTACTCCTTCACAAATACCAGAGCCAACTCTTCAAAAGACGCAATCGACCTCCGGAGGAGATGATTGAACCAAGTCATGGCTTGACCTTGAAGAGAAGCTTGAAAAACTATGCACATGAGTGCATCGTTATGTATGTGGGGGACCATGACTCCCCGGTAATAATCTATGTGTTTTACCGGGTCGGAGGCTCCTTTGAATGGAGTGAAGTTTGGCGTTGCAAACCTTTGAGGGAATGACTCTTCCTCAATTTCCCTTACAAAAGACGTGGATAGATGTATCTGGCGACGTAGATCGTCCTCTAGATCGCCATCTCATTGAGCACGAAAGTGCCTGTCCAACATTCTTTGTACATCATTAGCCCGCAATGCACCTTGCTGAGGTGGTGAGTCAATGCTAATCACCTAGAGCCTTCTTGAGCTTCTCCCCTTGACCTCTGGGATCGCGCATGGGAGTAGGCTTCATCCTCCCTCTCATTGTCGTGGGAAGATCGTCTTGGGTCTTTGTGTGGAGCCTGAGGTTGCCCCATGCTCCTATGTGAGCGCTCCACCTATGCAGTTGTCCTGATCCTACTTCCGAGCCGCTCATGTACCGATGGCCTTGGGCGTTGTGGGCTCTTTGCTAGGAGAATGTGACTTTCTTCCCCAGAATCGCTTAGTGAAGTGTCACGTGACATTGTTTGGCATTAGAACTTTTCCTTCCCCAGACGTCTTGGAACATTCTCTTGCCCTCCACGCGAAGTAGGATGTCTCTCTGGTTCTCGTGCTGGTCTTTCTACCAGAAGTCGCTGCAAGAGCTCTGATTGGAGTTGAACTTGGCTTCTCAACCTTTCAACTTGCTGCGCCAAATTGTCCTGGAGAGGTTGGTGGTGACTCCTTCCTGAGACGTCGTGGCGCCCATCCAAGAAGTCCCATAAATCCATGATTGTTGTGGGCTGACCTTGCCTTGATGTTCCTCTCATCAACCGCCCCCCTACTTGCTGCAAGGTTGAAGTTCCTTCCCCTAGCGCCGGCACTTGGGTTGTTGGAGAAGGAAACACTCCGAAGCTAAAGGTTTTCATCCTTCCTTGCATCTCTATGGGCGCTTTTATGGACACTCGACGGGGTCGAGTTGGGCGTTCCTCTGGACTCTCAATGCTTGCTTCATTGCTCGTCTGGGAAGTTGAGGCAGAAACACCTTCTCCAGCTGAACGAACAGATCGTCGAACGTGGCCATGCTTGATCAGCGAATCTTGAATGGAAATTTTTCGAACGATGAACACTTTCAAGATCTTCGAATCAACGTTATGAATGATGAACGGAGTAGGATGAAAGAAGAACAATCGTGAGAGCTTTTTCTTGAATATCTTCAAGCTCTCAATGAAAGCACTAATTGTTGAAGAAGATTTTGTCCTTTACACTCAAAAGACTTAAGGATCCCTACAAACAAGCAAACAGTAAGCTATCGCTCGTTCAATGATCGAGACCTAGGGGGTGTTCGACCAAGAACGCTCCAATGCTTAAGTCAGTTTCGAAAGAGAAATCTTAAGAGTTTAAGTAGCGTTGAATAGAATTACCTGAAAAGTGAAATGAGCTCCACTATTTATAGGAAATCCTTGGGAGCCTCGGATCGTTCTGATTGGTCGGTTGAATTTGTAATTAATAAATAATATATTTATAATAAAATATATTATTTAATAATTTAATAATGGCTCGTTATGATAATAATGATAATTATTGTAATTTAATATTAATATTAATTGTTTGTTATTAAGAATAAGGACAATTAACTCTCAAAGAGAATATTAATATTACAGAGACTTTTAACCCGATTAAATAACTTATTTAGCTGGTAGATAGATTATTTGATGTGCGGGTGTTTGCTAGTCATTTGTATAATTGCCAGGGACAATTTGGTCTTTCCAGGATTTATGGGTCACATGGCGGTTCCACAATTTTCGGGTGATTTTGGGTTTCACAGATGATAATGATCATTATTGAATTTCATTAATTATCATGAGATGTCACCCTTGTTAGAGTCAAATCAGTCTTTCCTGTGGATCGATCATTACAATAAACTCTCCGGCCCGCCGGTTTCTTTCCTCAATTCTAACATCTACGTACACCAATCAAGCAACCATATATCATCATCAAGTGGGATTGTCACCTCCACTAATTAAGCTTCCAACTGGTTTGTTCAGCTAATTATGAAAACACACCTGAATTTGGGGATAACAGACATTATCTTTTAGACTCTTACTAGCTAGCTAGACTAATGAATTCATAACTAATTAAGGACGTAAGTAAATAAATTTATCATTCAAACTAATCTGTCTGATGCTTGATTTTGTTTATTTTAATTATCAATGGCTAATCATTTCAACATTTGCATGTTCATCCCTTTATAATTTTATGGCTTGCGATATTTATACATATTGTTGAAGTAGACATCGTATTCGTCGTGAAAGGTCTTCACAATCTCTGCAAACAACAAATAATTAGCTATTGTTGCCTCAATCGATTACCCGGGGATTGTTCAACCAAAAACACTCTGATGCCTAAGTTAGCTTTGAGAAAAGAAAAAGAATACTTTGAGGCGAAAAATCAACTTACTTTGAAAGTAGAATGAACACCTCTATTTATAGAGAATCTTTGGGGGGTACGGAGCATTTTAATTGGTCGGTTGATTTTGTAATTAATAAATAATATATTTTTATTTAAATATATTATTTAATAATTATATTATAGCAATTTAATAATAATAATAATTGTTCATTATTAAGAATAATGACAATTTATTTCTCTGGAAGAATATTAATATTTTCGAGCCTTTAACCCGATTAAATAATATATTTAGTTGGAAATACAGTATTTAATCAGTAAGTGTTTGTGAGCTGTTAATGTTATTACCAGGGACAATTTAAACATTATGAGAATTATGGGTCACGTGACAGCTACACAATTTTTTGGTGATTTTAAGTTCCACTCATATTCATCGGTACAAGCTATCACTATACCATTTTCCTTTTGAAACTTTTCATTTACTACGGACTAGAGGTGTTGTAACAGGTTTGCAATATAAATTTTGCATATTTCTTTTGGGTAATAAAGATTCTATCTTCTGATTGACTAATACTAATAACAAAAAAAAATAATGCAACATTCCAATATCACTCATCTCATACTTTCTTATCATATCATTCTCAAAATTCAAGATTATTTTCTCATTATTTCCCATATATATCAAATCATCAATATATAAAGAAATAATGAGGATATTTGAGTTACATTTAGTTTTGATATAAATGGAAACTGCATTTCACTTCTTTGAAGTCCCCTCTCACTATAATATAAGTCGATCTTTCCATACCATTCTGTAGGTTCTTACTTAAGGCTATAAAGTGCCTTTTGAAGCTTGTGCACTTTCTGCCTTTGTCCTTCAATAACAAACCCTTGACGTTGTTCAACAAGCACTTCTTCCTTTAGGACTTCATTTAGGAAAGTAGACTTCCAAATCTAGTTGGCGTTGGTACTATCTTTCCTCAGTAGCAATAGAGAATAGGCCCTCTATAACATAACTCAACCCTAATCTCCCTGGATTAACGTGGGAAGACCTGCTTCCGTCTAACACCACATGTCAGACAAGGGATAATACCCTGACCCAAATAAGGTTTCCAGAGTACACAACTTCATGTAATGCCTTAGTCTCTACTACAACCTTCATCCACGATCAACCTGAAGGGTATCAAAAACCATTTAAAAATGTGAGTGGATAAAAATAAGCATTTCAAATACATTTCGGGAAAATACATTTATACTCTCTAATTAAAAGCATGCATGCATCAGAAAACATGTAATCTCAAATGCCTTCTCGAACAAGTTATATATCTTTTCAAAACCAAAACATGTGAAAATATCTAGACATAAAGAAATAGACCAACCATCATATCCCACATCTGTCTCATCTCATATCATCATCAGTCACGATATTCGTACAACGCTTGCTAATAAGCTCCAGGAGAGCTCACGTCCGAGCACTTCACTGTGAGCAAATTGACGATCGATACCACGCATAAGCACTCCTGAGCCGAGCCTCCCACGGCTACTCGTCAATAGGCAGTGCATCGTGACCTCTCCGGGGGAACACATCTCATCCCGGAGGGTCCTCTATGGAGAAATACATTCAAAACCCGAGGCCCTCTCCGAGGAAACACATTCCTAACTAGAGTCATATCAATATCAAGGAGGATGGTCTAGGTGGAAACAATTGAAATACACTTTCATAAGCAGTTGTGGTTCAAATCAAAACAATTGTTCCACATAGGTTGTAACAACCCGTCCCGAATCTACGAATCAATAAATGACTATTAAGAATTATCGAGACTAATCGGGAATTAATCGAGGATTTTTCGGACAGTGGGCATAAAATGATAATTTTGCCCTTGGAATGGGTAAAATGTTGACTTTGACCAAGGAGGTCAAATGCACGAGGAACAAGGACCGTTACGTAGATCGAGACTATACGAGTCCTTAGACAGACGACACCTCGAAATTAGACATCATATGTAATGACCCGTCCCGAATATCGGGATTGAATATTAATTAATTATGAATTAGAATAACTAATCGGGGATTAGTTGAGTGAAATCGGACGAAACGTGCAAAATGACCGTTTTGCCCCTAGCGTGGGCAAAATGTTGACTTTTAGTTCGGGCGGTCAAATGGACTTTGGCCGGTGACGTAGTTCGGGACATCACGAGTTCATAGACAGGTGGCACGTTCGATTCCGACATTCGTAGAGAAAGTTATGATGTTCGGAAGTTGAGGGGTATTTTGGTAATTTGGCATATTAGGGGCCAAATGTTGACTTTTTGATCGGGAGGTCCGATGGACGAGGGCCAAGGACCATTTCGTAGGTCTCGTCGATACGAATCCAACGACAGGCGGCATGCCGAAATCGGAGATTCGACGACGAAATTATGGTCACGGAATCGGGCTCGATTAACCGAACGAACCGGGATTAAAATAATATTTTAATATGAACAGTACCCGGTGACTGTGCACATTCGGATGAGTGACAAGTGTCACCCATCCCTTGATTCCAGCTCCATGTTTCCCTCCCAACACTATCATTACTACATCATCATTCCTACACCATCATTCCTCCATCTTTTTCCCCATTTTTCTTCTTCTTTGTTTTCTTACCCGTGAGAAGGGGAATCAAAATTGGGAGAATTGAGCTCCCTTTCACAACCAGTTTTGAGGGGAATTTGTGAGTTTGTGAGAGGGGATTAAACTGGGGAAACACTGGGATCGATTAATGGCTGAGAACTGGGAATTCGAAAATTGGGTTTTTGGGAGGAAAAATCAAATTGGATGAATTGAGCCTTGTTGATCGAAATTGGGTTCAGTTTCAGTCTTCTGGGATTACTACGATCAATTTTGTAGAAGGAACTAAGTGGAATTGAGGTCGAATTGAGGTAGAACTGAGGAAGGAAGCTTTCAGAATTTTCGAGCTTGAGCCGAGGAATTAGAGGCTTCGATGGATGGAATTGAGCTGGGGATTATGTTCCTGAGGATCCCACGATGCTTCTGGATCCATCAATTGGAAGAAACTGGTTGAGATTGACTGAAATCCATGGTTGCACAGTGACGAAGAATCGAGTTTGAGTCGTGGAATTTGAGCCACGAATTGATTCAATTGATTTGGGGAAAAGGTTTACCTGAGTCCCTTGATGCTTCTGGTTGAATCAATTGAGAGGAATCGACTGAAATTGAGGGAGTTCTGATGATGAACAGTGTGCAGGGTGTCCTTCGATTGTTCATCCTTGATCGTGAGGATTGAGGTAATGTTTCAAGTAATTGATGTTACAGAACCCTAATTGAACTTATAACGAAACTAACTGAATGCTCAATTGAAGAAATCAATGTCGAATTGATAGGATTGGAACCGGGTCTGATCGCGGGTTAAACAACCCGTTTACCAGACAAACGGGTGAGGGAGACAGCACTGTAGCTGGCGCGTGGGTTTCACGCGCAGCCACTCACGGCGGCGCGTGAGGGCGCGTCCGGCCTAGTCTCAAGGTGAGATCAACATGACTTTTGATCCTCTCAGTGTAACGAACATTTTAACGTTGGTTTCGATGAAATCGGATATTGTTTCGATAATGTTCCGCGTATCCGAAGTTTTGTATTACGTTATAAATACGTATTTAAATCCCGGAAAAATTGGGGAAAATTATATGTTGTATTTTGAGATGTTAGTAACCCTCTATAATGATTTTGGGCAGGAGTTGCGATTTCCAGATTTTACGGAAAAACGTGCAGCTCGGAAACGGACCGTTTTGAACGGTGTGTGTGAGTGGACTTTGTTTTCTAACCGTGATGCATGCATATATGATTTAAATTCCTTATTATATGATTTTATATGCTTGGGCATGATTTGTGTTTCAATCCGGTAATTTCTCGGTTTTATGAATATTATATTATTATTTTTGGGTAATTTTCGAGAAATTACGAAATTTGGTAAAAATGATGTTTGGACTTGGTTTGTGAGTCCAGGATTAAAATTGGTTGGAAATAATGTGTGGACTCGGATTATGAGTCATGGATTGAGAATGATGTTGTGACTCGGGAATGAGTCAAGGATTTCGTGGATTTACGTGAAAATGGCAACGGAGGTTGCAACACATGGATTTGCGTGGTAATGTTATTTTGGGCATAAGAACCCAAGTGAATAGTGATTTTGACTCGGATTTGGAGTCACTTGTGAACTTGCGAAATTAATGATTTATTGGGAATTTATGATTATTTTAATCAGTCTTTCGGGCACGTTTTACGAGGTACGTGCAAATGATGTTTTGGGCTAGGCCCGGAGTCTAAATGATTTCTAAAATGATGTTTTGACTTAGTTGGTAAGTCAATGATGATTTCTGGATTATTTATTGTTCTAAAAGGTGATTTTAAAGAAATACGTGTAAATGGTATTTTGGGTTTGAGACCCAGTCAGGGATGATCTTGACTTGGTATGAAGTCAAGATTTGATTGAAATGTTTTGGGATGTAATTCCCTGGATGGTTTTCATTGTGATTGTGATATTCCCAGACGGTCGGTGCTTGGGGGGATTACCCAGACGACCTGAGCTTGGGGGATGTGATTGTAGGATCGGGAGTTGATCCTATGGTAGTCAGCTTCTCGGATGAGACTGAGCCTGGATGTACCACTCGGAGGTGTCTGAGCCTAGGGATGTGTTCGCCCAGAGGTGACTGAGCCCGAGGGGGTTGAGCCCAGAGGTGTCTGTTCCCGAGAGAGTGACTAGATATTGGCCTACGCGTAGTGCAGCACTTGTGAGTAGTGCAGATGTGATTTGTGATATTGTGCACCTGTGAGTAGTGCGGATTGATTGGATTGATATATGTATTGTGCACTTGTGATTGGTGCTGATTGATGTTATTTGTGATGACGTACTGGTATGGAGTACGGGTTTTTGGTCTTTGTGGCCAGTGATTATGTTTTCACATGGTTTGGCCTGAGAGCCGGGATTTGATGTTTTATAACATGAACTGATTTGGTGAACATGAGTTTTATGGACCATGGGAAAATATGTTTTGATTTTATCGGTCACTCATGTTTTACAATATGCATGCAAGTTTGTGAAAACTGGAGGGTAAGATTGTATTTTGATAAATGTTTTTATAAGAGGTCATTTTTGTCCACTCACACCTTTTCTGTTTTGTGACCCTCCAGGCTGTGGTACGACGTTCGGGACTGATCGTGAGGCAGTGACAGCAGCAGAAATCCGCGCAAACATCCCTTGTCTGGCAAGCACTGAAGGGGAGTTTCGGACCTTTAGTTGACTTGTCAGACGGGAGCAGGACCGGGCACGGTTTTTGACGTCCAGTTGGGACGGGTCCTGTCATCATACGGGAAAGTTATGGTTCACTAAAGAAAAATGAGACTATTCACGCTTACCCATAAAAGTGTATAGTTGGCTTGTTTGATTGGTTAGAAAATACGAGTGGAGCAATTGATGAGTGACACATGTCCCTCATCTGATTGGCCCATTACCCCAAATATTTTGGGATCTAATATTTTCATCTTCTTTGTTCCTTCACACCCGAAAACCATACAAACCCACCCCAAAACGTCCATTTTCATCCTCTTCAGTTAAGACCAAAGAGAAGGGAGGCTAAGAGGGAGTGAGAGACGGGGAGACAATGCAGGACGTGGCAGAGATACTGTGGATGGCAGAGGAACCGGCGAAACAGGTTAACCTGAAACCGTTTTAAGGTTCAAATTTTTTAAGTGGGTTTAGGGGGTTTTTTGGATGTTTCTAATGCTCAAATCGTATTCCTAGGGGCTGTACAATGTCACTTAGATCAAAAGGAAGGTCTGAGGAGGCTGAGATGGACAAGAAAGAAAGATTGAAGTTTGGATGTCACTATTCATCATTTGGGAAGGTAATTTCGATATATTTTTACTAATTTTGGGTTCATGGATCACTTTTAGAGATGAAGACTATCACGTAGGAACAAAAATGGCACAATTTGATGACCGGACGGCTGAGATACGGCAGGATCAGGTCGCGGGTCCGGTTGACATGGTTGCAAGAAAACGGGTTAACCCGTCGAGAGGTAGATGATGATGATGTCAGCGGGTGACATCATCATCTGTCAGACGTGTAAGGCCACATGGCAATTGTTAGGTCCAATCAGCACTGACAGGTGTCAGACACGTGGACCAATCAGGGGCTAACACATGGCACATGCCAGACCTGACATGTGTCAAACCTGTCAAGCTGACGTCAGCAGTTGACTTTGACCGTTGACTGTGACGTCGGCGTTGACTTTGCTAACTTCAGTGTTGCCTTTTGACCAGAGTTGATCGGGAGGTTTGACCAGTGAGTGGAGGTACGTGGGCATGAATTTCAAGGTGAGACTGGTCCCATTCAAAATATTTTGATGTTCGGAATCCAATGGTGTTGGTTTCAGGTCGATTGAGATCGTTTGATTGGTTAAACTGAGGTTTTTAGCCTTGGGAAACGTGTTCGGGATAATGAAATGATTTTAGATTTGGAAATATGATTTCGGGCTTGAGGCCCATTGGTTTATGATATCGGGCTTGAGGCCTATTGGTTTATGATATCGGACTTGAGTCCCAGTTATGGTTTGTGAAATGAGATTTCAGGTTTGGGACACTATGAATATGATTTTGGGCTGAGTCCCTTAGAGATTTTGATTTGGGCAGAGTCCCGATGATATTTGGGTTGGATCAGATTAGGGGAATCCTGGTTTTGTGGAAACAGTTTGTGGAAACGGTTTGTGGAAACTATACCTCGGGTAGAGACCCTGTTGAAATGCTTTAGACTGGATTTGAGGTTTAAAAGGTTTTATGATTTTTTCGTTGGATTTGATTACTATTTTACATATACCATCCTTATGTGAGGATTGTCTCCTCCAGACGTCTCGTAGTATTCTGGAATAATCACGGTGCACTACCTGGGAGAAGACACTCTACAGAGATGCTGAGGAACAGAAGTGCAAACATTACCTGAGAGGGGTCGTTTCGAAGAGGAGAGGCTCGGGATCAGGATTTCTAGATATGGATATCACCCAGGATAGTGTCCGATGATATCACCCCGACATTGGTGGATCCTAGGAAGTACTCGTACTTGAGACTTGGAGTGGCACACGTAGCCTTAGAGACAGTGATAATATTGATTAGACATCTGGGATGTCGAGGATTGATTAAACTGTATTTTACTAATTTGGTCAGAGACCCCAACGTGTTTTGCTTTTGGGCTGAGACCCTACTAAGTAAATGGCTTGATTGATGATTGTTTTCACTGGTTTTTAAATTGAAAACCCATATGAGTTGATTTAAAGAAAGTGGTTATTATAACTTGTTTTCTGATGCATGCATGTTTTTTAGTGAAGGGTATAAATATTTTTTTTGTGAAATGATTTTATAAACTGTTTATTTTCGTTCGCTCACAACTTTTAATGTTTTAATACCCTTCAAGCTAATTGCGGATGCGGGTTGTAGCAGAGACCGAGACATCACATGCCTCCACAGATCCTGGCTTACTCTTATAGCTTCGAGAGGGTTTAGGTGTATCTCTGGTCTGGCATGGGGTGTCAAACAGGAGTATGGCACATCCCGCGTTAATCTAGGGAAGATTGGGATGGGTTGTGTCAGATTGGTATCAGAGCATTGGGTTACTCTTGGAGTGTTACACATGTGCTGGGTGTGATCTCTCTATGAGGAAACATCCAGTCATCAACATGATAGTTGGGGTAAGAGTATGATTATTTAGTGGAAATGAACCTCGGTTAGGTTACGTTTGGCACAGTATGTCATGATTCAATGAGATTAGACCCTTAAGAGGGCTGGATATGACAACTTTTATGAGTGATTGAGATCCTCAGATGGTAGTTACAGATTAGTTGGATACCAGTTATCCTATTACGGTGACTTTTCAGAGTCGAGACCACTGGACGGTCAGGTAAGTTTTTCTACATGGAACAGCCATGGTCGTGGATGACCCTAGTTGAGACTGGTTGGAAAAGTTTCCATGAGAGTGGTACTTGTGAATCGGACATGTTTCGGTTGGTACAGAGCAGTTGGTGCAGGCGGTGAGTTGCCTGTCTGAGTACAAGGTCTTGATAACGGAGTGTTGTCTTGGTTGGGTCTGTATGAGGTTGTCATAGACACAGCTATGGAGGGTTGTGGTTAAGACTGTTAAGAGTTGGGCAACATTCGAGGAACATTTCTTACACAATTTTGCCCAGAGTTGTTGAGTTACGAGGGAGGCAGAGTTTTCCCGAATTGAGTAAAGGATTGGTTGTTAGCTCATACCGAGCTGACAAGCAGAGGTTGCGAGGATTACAAAAGCTTATAATTTTGAGGAACACTGAGTGCGTCGAGAGGATGTGATTGTAATCACAGTATCCTCTATGTTGAATTGGATTATGCCTCTGTACCCCTATGCTTGAATTGGAAACGAGTGCTTTGTCTTGCCTTGGTAAGTGTGCATGAGTGTCGGATGCGGGAGTTGATCCCATAAGAGTTCTGACATGAGAATCAGGAAGTTCCATCACTACCAATTGAATATGCATAAACGGTATAATGGAAGACAGGCGAGGTTGACCTTGAGTTGGATTTGTTTTCCAGGACGCACAGTACATGTTTTGATGTCCCTGGTTCCATCGAAAATGGGGGCAGAACTTCGGGAGTTTGTTCTAACTAGACTCCTAGTAAATATACTTCCTTCACCTGAAGGTTCTTAGTGAACTTCTCATCACTCGTGGAAGTGTAAGTTTATTAAGGTTTAACTAAAGTAAGGGGAGATGCGAACATGGAAGAATCACTACAGTAGTTATCAACATATATTATTGGTTGGCGAAGGAGACTTCTCATTTTCTACTTCCATGGTTGCAATGTCTCTTGGTGAATGGATGTCAGGATAGGCAGTGGATCAAATTTGAATGAGTTTAGGGGAATATGCTGTTTCGTGTTACCTAGCTTTGGTGAGTGTAGTTGGATTGGTATTCACACTCACGTAGGATGAATTTTGATTCCATCATCTTTGATTATCATAGGCTAAGTGAAGGAATTCGCAATCCATAGAGTAAATGGTGACAAGTTCTATGGCTTACGAGCTTGGGTTACGAATATCGAGAGGATCGAGGATCACATGATGGATGATCGAGTTGCTTGTGGATCGAGAGAGTTGGGACTGGCCACTGCAGGTAGGACGATAGAGTTTGGATTCACTCAGATAGGATGAGTGTATTGACTATTGGGTAGAGGTTATGTCGTGGTAAATGAGACGATACTTTAAGTATCATTCAGGACAAGATGAATAGTTGATGTCTCGAGTAAGATGTTGGTAGGTTCATTATCTCTACAAATGGAATGTTGTTGAATGGGGGCAGGTAACTGATAGGTTTGGGATTGGTACGTCTTGGTGGCGTATATTGGTTAACCTTTGGAGTGAGCCAAGGGATGAGATTGGTTAGTAAACTGGTTGGGCTATTTATGGAGTTGGTCAGGTGACCAGGAAAACTTAAGAAGGACGCTGAATTGAGAGTACGATCTGTCTAGAACAAAGATCAGACAGACACGCTCTTAATTGAAGCGTGTTTGGCTGGTAACCATGTAGTGGACGGACTAGATCCAAGGTTGTTGTTGTACATACACTAGTAGTGGTTGTGTGTTGTGTGAACCTATGCCTTACTCATGTTGGACAGTGTAATTGTGGACAATTTGTCAATCAGATTAGTTTCAATATTAATGGTTCGTTGAGGACGTGGATTAGACATCGAATATTGTGCACTAGAGTAGAGTGATCTTGTGAGGGTTCAGTGATTGTATGAGTTGGAGCTCAGAGCCATGATTGGCCAAAGGAACCCTAGGGCTTGAGTTGTGTTATCCCTGCTAGGGCAAGTATTTGATGAGGTCCAGATACACTCAGGATGAGTGAGATGCTAGTTTGGTATCAAACGACAGTTTAGAACTCCTCTCGAGTTAGGAGTACAACGTTAATCACTGGGTGGTGTGAGATATTGTGTGACGTACGGTACGAGGACTCTAAAGTGAGTCGAGTTTCTCAAGTAATGATCATAAAGTTGGACACTGAGTGAGACGAGGTTTGGTACAAGGTACCCTGGTAGAACTTTAGAGTGAGTAAAGGTTTTGTTGGTGACTCAAGTAGCGGTAGTGGAGCCGTGAGTACCATCTGAGCACGACGTTGTGTAGCGAGTGTGGCTTGCAATTAAGAGACGGTGTAGCGACATGTGATTTGAGATTTGAGATCAATCAGAGAGAGCAGGATGTCATCTTGGGTTGTCGATTGAGAAGGGTAGTCAGGCTGAAAGCTGAAATGTGCCAGTTTGGTATCTGAGTGGTATGTTAGCTTAATTTAACTGGATTGTAGGCCTAATTTGTCAAATGAGCAGGACGGTAAGTTGACTTGTCAGTTTGGATTTTGAGCACAATTGAATAGGTTACAGGTGAGATCGATGAGTGTTGGCGTCTGGAGCGAGACATGCGAGTCAAGATTTGGAAATTGAGACTTGGTTTTCGAGACAGGCAAGTTGACGTTTGGATTCTTGAGACATGGTTGTGAGAGTTGAGTTTTGAAGCTTCCAAGTTTCCAGAGACGGTTGGTCGCGTATTTTTGGATACGATCACATAGGATTGAGATGAGTTTCTACATTGATCGTTGGATTGTGGTTAACGTCAAGTGACGTTTGGGTACAGACGAGTACTGTGACTAGTTGATTGGACGTGTATGTATATGCAAGAGCGCCTTGAGTTTGAGGCAGGATTGGATTTTCACAGTTTGGATGTAGATTTAGGTCAGTTTGAATTTCGAGGACGAAATTCATTAAGGGGGGAAGATTGTAACAACCCGTCCTGAATCTACGGATCAATTAATAACCAATTGAGGATTATCGAGACTAATAGGGAATTAGTCGAGTATTTTCCGAATAGTCGGTGTAAAATGACGATTTTGACCTTAGAATGGGTAAAATGTTGAATTTTGACATGGGAGGTCAAATGTACGAGGCCCGAGAGCTGTTATGTAGAACGAGACGATACAAGTCCGTAGACAGACAGAACGTCGAATTCGATCATCATACGGGAAAGTTATTGTTCATGGAAGAAAAACAGGATTATTCACACTTACCAAGAAAAGTGTACAGTTGGCTTGTTTTGATTGGTTAGAAAATCTAGGTGGAGAAATTGATGAGTGACACAAGTCCCTCATCTGATTGGCCCATTACCCCAAATATTTTGGTATCTAATATTTTCATCTTCTTTGTTCCTTCACACCCGAAACCCATACAAACCCATCCCAAAACATCTATTTTCATCTTCTTCAGTTAAGACTAGAGAGAAGGGAGACTGAAAGGGAGAGAGAGAGAGAGAGACGGGGAGACGACGCAGGACGTGGCAGAGCCGCCGTGGATGGAGGAGGAGCCTGCATGCCCGCGAAACAAGTTAACCTGAAATCATTTTAAGGTTCAAATTTTCAAAGTGGGTTTAGGGGGTTTTTCGGATGTTTATAATGCTCAAATCGTGTTCCTAGGGACTATACAATCTCACTAAGACCAAAAGGAAGGTTTGAGGAGGCTAGAATAGACGGGAAAACAAGATTGAAGTTTGGCTTTCGTTGTTCATCATTGGGAAGGTAATTTCGAGACCTTTTTTACTAATTCTAGGTTCATGGATCACTTCTATAGATCCGGACGATCACGTAGGAACAAAAATGGCACGATTTGGTGACCCAACGGTTGAGATATGGTAGGGTCAGGTCGTGGGTCCGGTTGACCCGATTGCAGGAAAATGGGTTTACCCGGCGAAAGGTAGACGATGATGATGTCAGTGGGTGACATCATCATCTGTTAGAGGTGTCAAGCCACATGGCCAATCAGGGGCTCCCATGTAGCAGTTGTCATGTCCAGTCAGCATGATGTCAGCCGTTGACTTTGATCGTTGACCGTGACGTCAGCATTGACTTTGCTGACTTAAGTGTTGACTTTTGATCAGAGTTGACCGGGTGGTTTGACCAGCGAGTGGGGGCACGTGGTCATAAATTTCGAGGTGAGATCAGTCCCATTCAAAAGGCTTCGACGTTCTGAATCTAATGGTGGTGGTTTCAGGTCGATCGGAGATTGTTTGATTGGTCAAATGAAGGTTTTTAGCCTAAGGAAACGTGTTCAGGACTCGTTGACTTTTCCAGGAGTTCTGAGGGTTTTTTAATTAGAACTTTTCTAGGTTGGTAGTGACCTTTAAGTATGTTTTTTACAGGTGCGGAAGACCCAAGGAGTTCAGTACAGCCCCTGAGTGGATTACGGCGCAGCTTGCAAGCGTGCAACTTGAACGGTCTGTAAATGGACACTTGATTTCTAAATATGATGCATGCATAACTGGTTTATATGTGTTAAATATGTGATTTGAGATGCCTGGAGTACATATGTTTTATATATTTGATTATGGTGCTTTGGTATTTTCATACAATGTGGTATTACACGTATTTCAATATTTATGCTTTATGTTGTTCCTTAGGCTTAGGCCAGGTTTTTATACGTGCTTGTTTTTCCAAATGATTTTGGATTTGCAAATATGATTTCGGGCTTGAGGCCCAATTGGTTTATGATATCGAGCTTGAGTACCAGTTATGGTTTATGAAATGAGATTTCGGGTTTGAGACCCTATTGAGATGATTTTGGGCTGAGTCCCTAAGTGATTTGAATTTGGGCAGAGTCCTTATGATATTTGGATTAGATCAAATTTGGGGAATCCTAGTTTTTTTTGAAACTATATCGCGGGTAGAGATCCTGTTGAAATGCTTTAGACTGAATTTGAGGTATAAATGGTCCACTGGATTTGATTACTGTTTTACCTATACCATCCTTATGCGTGGACTATCACCTCCAGATGTCTCGTAGTATCCTGGAGTAATCATAGTGCACTGCCTAGGAGGGGCCTTCTGCGGAGAGGCTCAGGAACAGGAGTCCAAGCATTACCCGAGAGAGGTCGCTCCTAAGAGGAGAGGCTCAAGATCAGGATTGCTAGATATGGATATCACCTAGGACAGTGTCCGGTGATATCACCCGGACACTGGTGGATCCTTGGGAGTACTCGGACTTAAGACCCTGAGTGGCACGCGTAGCCTTAGAGACCGTGACAATATTGATTAGACATCTGGGGTGTCGAGGATTGGTTAAACTATATTTTACTAATTTGGGAAAAGATCCCACGTGTTTTGGTTTTGGGCAAAGACCCTACTGAGTAAATGGCTTGATTGATGAATGTTTTCACTGGGTTTTAAATTAAAAACCCATATGAGTTTATTTAAAACAACTCGTTGGTATAACTTGTTTTCTTATGCATGCATGCTTTTTAGTGAAGAGTATAAATGTCTCTTCGTAAAATAATTTTATAAACTGTTTATTTTCATCCACTTACAGTTTTTCATATTTTAATACCCTTCAAGTTGATCGCCGAAGAGGGCTGTAGCAAAGGCCGAGACATCACATGCCACCACAGATCCCGGCATACTCAGGTAGCCCCGAAAGGGATTAGGTGTATCCTTGGTCTGGCACGGGGTGTCAGACGGGAGCATGGCACATCCTACGTTAATCTAGGGATGATTGGGATGGGTCGTGTCATAGGGTTTCAATCCAAAACGTAGTTTCCACCAAATCTCATAAAAACAATGTCTAGTGCTCATTTCATAAATCACGACATTTCTTTCAAATTCACATGGACTCACACTCGGAGTCAAACATTTTTCCAACAGGGTCTCAAGCCCAAACATTATTAAATAAATACCAAAATCATTTAATTGAAATCGAATCATCATTCAAATCACCTTTAGTGAAATCTCAAAGCATGTAGGAAACTCGGCCTAAGCTCAAAGTGTGACATAAAGCATAAATCTCGAAATACGTGCACAATAATACTTTCCACAAAAATGATCAACAATAATGATTAAATCATTATACAATCATTTCATTTCAAATCATGATCATAAGACATTTAAAATATTTATGCATGCATCACATTTATAAAACAAGGTCCACTCATACCCGGTCCATGCATCGCGCTCAAAACCTACGTCCTAAGCCAAACAGAAGTTTTCGGAACATCCGTGCTTGTCCAAATCACACCCAAGGGTCACTATCAATCTTTACAAGTCCATACAATAAACCCTCAAAAACCCTGAAACCGAAAATGTGTCTCAAACATGCTTCCCGAGGAGAAAACCTCCAAAATACTAACTAGATGATCTCTGATCAACCTGAAACCACCACCATTGGATTCAAAACATCAAAATATTTCAAACAATACCAGTTTGACCTCAAAATTCGTGTCCACTTGCCCTTACGCGCCTATCAAAGTTCAGTCAACATTGACGTAAACTCCTGACGTCATCTGCTGATGTCACCTGCTGACATTAGCCCTACCTGACATCTGACATATAACAATTCTGACTGCCTGCCACGTGGCACCTCTGATTAGTGCCATGTGTCACCCTCTTACACATGTGACATGTCACATGATGACGTCATGCTAACGTCACTATTAACGTCATCACTGCCATGTCACTCTGACATCTCTGACAGCCCTTTGACACACTACCACATGGCACCACCTCACTTGTCCACACGACCTAACAGCTCTGACGTGGACTTGGCATGTCAATGTTGACTCAGCTTGACACCTCACCATGTGTCACCATCTGGTTGGCCACGTGGCATGACAAGATGACATGGCTTGCCACGTCATTGTCCCCTACCTCAAGCTGGGTCGACCCATGACCCTATAATGAGTCATTCGACCCGAAAGCCGAACCCGACTGTTTTCCTTCATCTTACCACCATTATTCACCATTCTTTTACCAGAAAACCCTAATTGAACAAAAAAACCAGAAAACGATGCTAAAACCGTAAGAACTCACCTCGAAACCCCTAGCCAAGTTTGATCCCTCTTAGCCGAACTTCTACCTCGTCCCTAGGGCTGTTCTAGCTACCATTTCTTCCCTTTTTCATTCCTGGAACCTCGTATGAACTCGAAGAACATGTCCATGGCATCAAAACAAGACCCAAACGTCCAAAAATCAAAATTTCAAAATCCAACCTAAACTAGTTTTCGAGTTTACCTATTTTTCCTGGGCTTCTGAGCAGCCACCTAGGTTCTTCCGTCCACCATCGTCCCTCTCATTCTCTCAACATCACTCTCATCCTCTCTCAAGCAGCCAAGCTGCTGAAGTAAGGAAGAAAATAGTGGGTAAGGGTTTTCAGATGGTTTGAACAAAGGGAAGGGATGATGCATGAATTAGGGAGATGGGCGAATGAGATGGGTGACACTTGTCACTCAGCCATTGGTCTAGAACTAGATATTTTGGGCCCACAGAAAAACAAACAACTTTCCAACTTCCTCGTTAAACATGTCATCAAAATCCAATAGATATATTCTAGACTAGTAACTTTCTCGTACGTCGCCCAAATTTGACGTGTTACCTATCTACATGATCGTAATTCCTCGATCTACATAATAGATCTCGATCCATGTGCACTTGACCTCCCGGGTCAATAGTCAACAATTTTTCATTTTTCCCTTCTAGGGGCAAAATCGTCAGTTTACCTCAATCGTCCGATAATCCTCAATTTAATCCTTAATTAGTCTCGCTAATCACGTAATTTCGAGACGGGTCTTTACACTTTAATTGTTTCATGTCTAACTACTGGTCCAAATGTTTCATGTAAGTCAATCCTAGGTTTTTTTATAAAGGGAAAGGAATGGAAGGATTTTGTCTCTTTGTATGGAATCATCTTTATTGAGTTTTTTCTTGTAAATCCACTTCATTCTTGTAATGACCTGACCGAAAATTTCGTGATTATAAAAAATTAATCGAGGACTTTCAAGATTAGTTGAGGTGAAATGACAATTTTGTCCCTAAGTTGGGAAAATATTAACTTTTGACCCGGAAGGTTATTTTCACTTTTACAGATGCTCATTACGTAGATCGAGGGATTTCAATTACGTAGACAGGCGACACATTGATTTTGGACATCGTAGATTATTTTATGGGTCTAGAATGTATTAACGGGATTTTACGGTGCATGTTTCTATAAAAGAGTTGACTTTGTTGGTTGGTTTTGGGACCTAAAAAATCGAAGTCTGAACCACAAGATGAGTGAAAAGTGTCACTCACCCCATTGGCACATATCCCTCCATACATGCACCTACAAATCACTCTCTCTTGTTCCCACAACCGTTGGGTCCGAGAAGTATCCAATGGTGGCAATGTTCGATGGCAATGGCTATGGTTTTACCTTTCCTCGTCCCAACCAAGAAGCTTAGGTTGCAACCTTCGATACAAATGTTCTCTGTAACATTGGTCTTGAATAGATGCATTGTATACAGGTAAGAGAAAACTTTTGAGATTCATTGCTTATTGGTTTTAGGAAATCCAATTAAACAATAAAAAACTTCAAACCCTAAATCCTCATATCCATCCCCAATTAATAGCACGGGACCTTAAAACACAACATTACCTCATTCCAAGTGTAAACATATACAAAAAAGTTATAAAGAGAAAGAGAGAAAATGGCAGACTATCACTTTGTGTATAAGGAACCTAAAAGAGCATCGAAAAAGTGGGACAACATATAGAGAAGGCTAGGTAACCTTCAGGCGAAGCCAAAGGCGTTTAACCTAGCGCCTTTCGCTCCAGATTTGGATAAAGCTTCTCTCTCTAAAGACAAGTCCTGGATCGATGAAAGATGGAGCAGTATCTTGAAGAACTAGAGGAAAATCCCAATCTAGACGACGATTTCTTCCTTGAAGAATACAGGTCTAATTCTTCATCTTTCTTCTAAACATTTCTTACAAATTAAAATTGGAAATGTGAAAATTGGGGTGGTTTGGATTTGATAGGAAGAAAAGGCTGATTGAGCTGAGAGAAGTAGCGAAGGCTGCAAAGTTTGGATCAGCCCATTCATTCAGACTGAACAATCTCACATTTGGGTTTCTTTTTTAATGGTGAATAGTAGTGAGCGTGCTTTGCAAATTTCTACTCTCTAGTTTTGGGAAATTTTCATTTCCTCTCCTTTAATAGACTCAATAAACAACACTACATCAAAAAAATTGTTGTCTATTAGTTCCCAAGTATTGAAAAACTAGGGCAGCCAACACCTTTACATGACCATAGATGAAAGTTTTAATTAAAAATGTCATCTCTTAAAATAAGATGACAGTTTTAATTAGAAATGTCATCTCTTAAAATAAGATAACAATTTTAATTAGAAATGTCATCTCTTAAATAATATGACAGTTTTAATCTAAATTGTCATTTAATTAGTGTCATATATGACTAAAAATGGCATAGTGAGTGTTTTGGGCTCATGCCCATTTTGAAAATGTTTTGACTTACTTTTGAGTCATGGATTTATGTTAAAGAAAGTTTTCTTGGTTTATTTACTGTTTTTCACGGTTGACCATCCTCGTGTGTTGTTCTCTCCAAACGTCAGTTTGAGATCTTAGAGAAGTCACGAGTGACATTCCTTAGACGTTAGTTCGAAGACTCGAGTTCCTAGGAATGTTGTGTTTTAGTATCGCTTGGACGTCGACAGTTCCCTTAATTACCACCCGGAGGTTGTCTGAATCCCAAGGATGTTAGCACAGTCCGGATAATGTGTAAGTGCAAGTTCTCGAATGTGATTTGGATGATGCATGGGTGCACTTCCTGAGTTTTGCCCACACGTAGTGCCAATTGATTAATCGTGATTGGTATTAGAGTATTGAGGATTGGTTGTGTTTGATTATTGATATTATGTTCATATGCTTTCATATGATTTGATATACTGGGATTTCAGGGAAATGTGGGTTACACACTTTAGATGCATTATGACAGGACTTTTCCCTCCCTTAAACAACCGAACTAGTCCTGCTTCTATCTGACAACTCTTGTTAGACAAGGGAATTTACTAATTTTAGTTATACCAAATTGATTCCACCTTTGCGAGGTTACCACCACATCTAATCTACTAAACGCGACTGATTGTGGAAAATTACTAATTTACTCTCCTTAACAACGTATGTGTGTACTTACTATTAAAGATTCCTTTAATCCTATCATTTACATAATCATTGTATATTTGTAACTTCAATATACTCACAAATTAAACCATACTCACACACACACACACACACACACACACACACACACACACACACACACACACACACACACACACACACACATATATATATATATATATATATATAATCATACATAATATACCTCCAATCACATACCAATCTGCTGAATATGAAGCAACTTATTTTAAGAGCTTTGATTAATCAAATCACCCTTAATTATCCTTTAATACCATTATGTTAGTTATAAACTTAAATATAACCTCTAGAGAAATCCTTAATCAACAACAT
Source organism: Prinsepia uniflora (assembly GCA_032719365.1). Lineage (NCBI taxonomy): Eukaryota > Viridiplantae > Streptophyta > Magnoliopsida > Rosales > Rosaceae > Prinsepia > Prinsepia uniflora. The sequence continues at coordinate 53,756,278 of CM064872.1, forward strand.
TATACTAATAATATATATACATATATTCACATATTTCAACTTAACATATTTTATTATTATAAGGTCACTTAGATTAAAACTTGACCATAATTAACTCTTTGATTATCCTTTAATTGTAGGATTAACTAAAAATGGTTAAACAAAGCATATGATATTTCAAAAAAAGCATAACTGTCTCAAAACAGGTTCAATTAACAAAAAAACTTGAACCATTGAACCCAGAAGACAAAGAGGAAAAACTTTCGTGTTGGTTAAACAGCGAAATTCTGCCACACGCGCGCCACACGCCACCACAAGTCTATGCGCGTGGTGGTCACGCTCGTCACAGTGCATAGTCACTAGTGCACTCGTCGTCTTCTTCGTGCGGGTCTGCGATACACGTCGCCAGACCCAGCAACCCGACCCAGCCGTATTTTCTTCATTTCTTACTCATTTTCAATTCTTCAATGTCTAATCTACTCATATTACTTCCAGAAGAAAATCTATAATCTTAGAACAGTAAGAACTTACCTCAAACGCTTTGTCCAAGATCATATGGTCTTTCGACCATGGAGTCAAAGGCAGCTCAGCTGTTTTTCCACGACCAACATCACTCATTCTCGTCCCAAAAGGGTCGTCATGATCTCTAGGAACGTGATGGAATGTATCTTCTAAGATTCCTAGCTCAGAATTGAAACCTGAAAGCAAGGCTTCACGGGTTCCTTTGACCTTCACTCTTTTCTTCCCTCTTTTTACTGGTTTCAATCAGTTTCCTCCTCTCTTCATCCCTCTCTTCCTATTTTCCTCTTTTCCTTACTGTTTTTCCTCCTCCTACTCTCTCACGAGTGTCTTTCTCAAAGACTACCCTATTTTCGGTTACTAGCCACCGACACTCACATAATACACAGCACACACACGCATAGGCACTTAGGTCGGTGAGAGGAACAAAGGGAGGAAATCAGGAGAGGCCTAGAATATTCTAGTTCTTTTTTTACCAAATAACCAAAATACCCATTAGTGGTAAAATGACCAAAATACCTCTAAGCCTTCCTTGACCCATAACGTACTTATACAAACTCCATTCTCGACATTCCGCCTGTCTATATATTCAAGAGGTCAAGACCTTTTGTAACGGTCTTTCAAGGTTTCTAAAGATGTTCCTGGCAAAAGTCAACACTTTGACTTTGGTTAAACGTCAACTTTGACTTTTAGGGGCAAATTTGACATGCCGCATGTCTATGTACTCAAGAGGTCAAGACTTTTCGTACGGTCTTTTCAAGGTTTCTAAAAGATGTTCCTGTAACACTTTGACTTTGGTTAAAAGTCAACTTTGACTTTCAAGGGCAAAATGCCATTTTTCATTTTCTCGAATATCCAGGGTGTTACACATTATATGATTTGTGGGTCCCACGGTTTACGTTATGATTTAATTTGAAATCCGATTATTCGTATTTTATTTTATGGTACATGTTTTTATAACTGGAGGGTAAAAGTTTATTTTTGAAATGTATTTTCAAATTTTTATTTTTTTCCACTCACATCTTTAATTTTTTGTTGACCCTCCAGACCGTTGCTCAAAGATTGGGACTGATCGAGATGTGGAGGCATGGAATAGGTTATTAGTACAGTTATCCCTTATCTGATAAGTGTTAAAGGTAATTTTGGAACTTCGGTTGATTTGTGAAACGGAAGTAGGATCAAATACGATTATCAAAGCATTTTCGGAGAGGACCCTATCAGTTAATAAGGCGCAATCAAACATCCAGAGTGCCCCTCTCATTACCTTTTTGGTGATTTCACTCACTTTTCAAAGATATATAGCAAAAAGATCTTACCCTTAATTTATCCTCCTGCAAGTGCTAGATTTTCCTCATTGTCCGTACTAGGGCTTCCCGACGAAGGGGCTCCAATGTGATCAGTTTCCAACCACAAAAACCTCTCCACACTTGAAGGTTCGTCATTCTTGTCAAGGACAATTTCAACGGCCTCGTGGTTTGATATGGCCCGATTTGATACCAAGGACGACACAACACCCTCAACTGATTCCATTTCGCCAACACCAATCTACCGCAATGCAAGAGACCCTAAGGTAAACTCGTAACATAGACCACCAGTTACGGGGCCTATGAGCGGCAGTCAACCACACTCCTCGAGACCCTAACCAAAACAATAGGAAGGGACTTTTCAGATTAAGTTCTACACTACAAGAAAACTGGACTTAGTACACCAATAATTATATGTGTATTTTGACTATATGGACACAATTATTAGTGTCTTATAACATTGGACACAGTGCTGCCACTATTATTTACCTGTGCGCAGCACTGGCTTGCCATTTGATCAAAAGACACAAACAACTTACTTTGTGGCCAATTATCAATGATCAAAAGAGACTGATGTTTTGTGTCTTTTTCTGACAGTGGGTCCACATGCTTGTTAAACTCATGGACACAAATATATTATTGTGTCCTCTATTCTAATTTTAAATAACAAAATTCGTGATACAGTATGCAGTTACTGTATCACGAATTAGTCGTATCTCTTGTTGAGGCACGTCGAGCATCAAGGTTGCTCTGTTTTAATTTTGCAGTCTTGATAAAAAAAAATTAAGAATCACAAAATTCACCACGAAATCAAAAACCAAAAATTAAACCTAAATTATAAATCAAATTCGTATCACCTAATCTCACAATTTTATACCTTAAATCAGCCATGACTTGGACCTTGCCACCACCAGATCCGCCACCGTTTAGATCTGCCATGACAAAATTCAAATATTAAAATTACAAAAGAACTCTTCCTTAGATCCCCCATTTCAACAGAAATTTGACACCATCACAATACCTTACCACCGAAAGTTAATGTTACAAAAAAAACAAATAAAAATATATGAATGATGTTTGAATACATAATGAACTATCATTCAATAGATTTGGATTCTCACTTCCATTTCAACATGAGAGAAATTAATTTTGAAACTAAAATTTACAACTCGACTCCAACTAGTACATACCGCTTGGTCAAGGGATGGATCTATGCTGGTAGGGTTGTGAGCAAGCCATGAAGCAATATAAGATCCTTGATGTGCAGCCTAAAAGATGGAAGGGCATAAAAATTAATAGTAATTCCATATTAGCAGAAAGAGAGAGAGAGAGAGAGAGAGAGAGAGAGAGAGAGAGAGAGAGAGAGAGAGAGAGAGAGAGAGAGAGAGAGAGAGAGAGAGAGAGAGAGAGAGAGAGAAAGAGAGAGAGAGAGAGATGTAAACCATTACAATTGCAATTATATGGGAGTGTGATAATACAGACCCACGGTTGGAGATTATATTAGAAGTTTTGCACTAAAAGACACAAATATTTGTGTCTTATAAGTTGAAGTATATCACATTTTTCGAGGAGGCATTTCAAAAAATTTGGCGGATTGAAAAAGGAGGGAAAAATCAGCACATTTAGTTTATTTATTATAAAGGACACAAATATTTGTGTCTTATAAGTTCATGCACAAGCCCTCTATCAAAGATGGATAATTTAAAGACACAAATATTTGTGTCTTATAAGTTGAAGTATAACACATTTTTCGAGGAGGCGTTTCAAAAAAATTTGGCGGATTAGAAAATGGAGGGAAAAAATCAGTTTATTTATTATAAAGGACACAAATATTTGTGTCTTATAAGTTAAAGCACTGCATGTCACGATCTGGTTCATCTAACACGATATTATTCGCTTTAGGCCCAGCCCTCACGGTTTTGTTTCTAGGAACTCACACACAACTTTCTAGTTGGTCACGATATGTGTGTTTTATAAATTGAAGGACAACTTTCTTGAGGAGGGTTATAGACACAAATAATTGTATCCAAAATTGAAACAAGTCTGGCAACGTTCCATCTAACATAACCTGTATGTGTATTGTACACGGATTCTGTGTCTAGTAGGATGTCGGTGTGCATTAATAAAATTATTGGACACAAATAATTGTGTCCTTTATAAAGTGGAAACAAATATGATATATTTGTGTTTATTAATTATTAAAGGTCACAAAAGAAATAATTTTGGCTTAGAGACCTATGTCCAATAGCCAGTTTTCTTGTAGTGCTATCTATGTCAAAGGATGATCTCTTTAGCAATCTTTGTTGTAGTAGGATACATATTAACAAAGAAAAAAGTTAATTTTTTTTCATTTTTTCTAAGGGTATTTTAGTCATCAAGTTAGTTTTTATTTCGATTCATAATATCTAGTCAATCACAACAATAAAAATAAATAATCCCCTAACTCTATATGCTTAATAAATATCTCAATGAGTTTTCAATTACCTATTTATCTCATTCCTAATAAGTAAACATGTCATTCAAATTTCTTATGCAGGAATGAATTTAGGCTATTTAGCCCAACAATTAATGTAAACAATGCAGAGTTAGAAGGTCATTGTTCATGACATTGTATCAAAACAATGTCCATGGGTCATTGTAATATGCATTAATCATTTTAGTTTTGTCGTCGTTTGAAAAATTCATATTCATTTCAAGAGTGAAAATTTATGTAATTAATGTTGAAATTCCAAAAACAAGATAATTTAGTTTGTAAGCTGAGCTCATCGATGACATCTATACACCAATCTGAGGTGGCAGTACTGAGGGTATGAACATGAGTTGTACATATTTTCTAAGATATTCTAGGATTGTTTTGTATCCCTAAAATTAGAAATAATCTTCTATAACTAGTGAATGAGATTGCGCCTTTAAGTTTTCTCTTCCTTATTAGACATAATTACTTATTTACTTGCATACATATATAAAATCAAGAAAAGAATCAACACACTGAATTATTCCAAAAACCATATATACTTCTGACTTCTGACAACCACCACATCCCGACCACTTACAAAATGAGGAAAATATATTCACAGTACATATACAACATAGTAACGTCGGAAGTAAATCCAATCATATCTTAGAATTTATCTTCTTCATGATTCTAAATCACGAACAATCCCAAAAGATTCTTTAATTACATCTTCGAGTACATAAAATAACCTGGAGAAAAAAATCTGACTGGTTTCTTATTAAGAATAAAATCCCATTATATATAATATATTGTAAAATTATATATATATATATATATATATATATGTATGTATTACTTGTGTGTGTCTTACATAGCTTCGTGAAAGCATATATTGTAGCCGGAGTTGGGATAATTTATTCATCTCACATAATTGGATTTGTTATAATCTGATCACGAAAATTGTATATTAATCCAAGGATCGTAGAAAGGGTCAATTGCAAGGATGGTGGGGTGCGTGCGAATTTTCAATGTGTTGCATGGCCTGAAACCAATGTTTGGAATGATAGTGGTTCAAGTTGTAACTGCAGGATTGAACATAATTATGAAGCTCGTAGCAAACGATGGCATGAGTTTGAGGATCTTCACTGCCTATCGTGTTCTTTTCGCTTCTGCCTTCATGATACCTCTTGCTTTCCTACTCGAAAGGTTCATTTCCTTCTTTTCTTTCTTTCATTTTCAACTATCTATCCAAAAACAACGAAAAATAGTCATCGATCAATCACTTTACAGACAAAGTAATCCTTTTATACACTCACTTGTTGTTTCGGCGAAATCATGGCCTTTCTTATTTTTCAATTCTGTTTATGTGCAGGAATAAAAGACCAAAAATGACATGGACTATACTAGCCCAAGCTTTTCTCTGTGGACTGCTTGGGTACGTAAGTTTATATAACCTGAACATTAATTACAATATTCATATGTGCATGATTAACGAATTTTTCTTACTGATCGATCGTATTGAAAAAGTAGAATTAATATTTTTTAAGCTGTACTGTAGTTGTTGCTTAACATTATTATTAATTACAATTTCCAAATGCGTACTGCAGGATAGCAATGGCTCAAAATCTATACATCGAATCCATAGTGTTAGTGTCAGCAACATTTCCGGTGGCCATCGCTAATCTGATTCCGGCCATCACCTTCATATTGGCGGTATGCTTTAGACTGGAGAAGCTGGCAATAAGAAGCAGTCAAGGGATGGCAAAAGTGGCTGGGACGGCGGTCGGAGTCGGCGGTGCAATGCTCTTCACTTTATACAAAGGCGTGACGGTAAACATGTGGTCAGTCCATACTCACCTCATTACGGCGGCGCCTTCTTCATCTTCACAACCGCAGCACTCTAACAACTACGTCTTGGGCTCCATTTTAGCTCTGGTCGCTTGTTTGTGCACTTCGTCATGGCTCATAATTCAGGTTCCAATATCTAACTGATTCACGCGTTTGAGCGCTTTTTATTTATAAAGATAAATAAAGAATAACTACGTACGTACTAAACCGTAGGTACGTTGATTAAGTTATATACTTATTGATGATTAATAAGGAATAATGCAGGGGAAAATGAGCAAGACATACCCATGCCCCATGTCATCCACAGCTTTGGTGTCTCTAATGGCAGCAATCCAATCCGTGGTGTTTGCCCTATGCATGGAGAGGGATTGGAGCCAATGGAAGTTGGGGTGGAATATTAGACTATTTGGAGTTATTTATGCGGTGTGTATATAATACCTACTTTATTATTTTATATTTTGATATATATCAAGGGCACGTTACGTTGAAAATGAAATAATTAATATGTGATTAATTAATTAAATGAATTTGTGGTGCAGGGAATACTAGTTTCTGGAATAGCCATAACCTTGACGGCATGGTGTATAAACATGCGAGGGCCATTATATGCAGCGAGTTTTTCTCCTGTCCTGCTCATACTCGTTGCCATATTTGCCTCCTTGTTGCTCCAAGAGAAGCTCTACCTCGGAAGGTATTTTGTTTAATTCGTTACAGATTGAATTCATTCTAACACGTACGTACGAACCCCGCGCGAGTAACTAATCATCGTGCTTTTGTTTTGCCAATATATAATATGGCAGCATTTTAGGAGCAGTGCTAATCATAATCGGGTTGTACTTAGTGTTGTGGGGTAAGAGCATCGAAATTAAGAAGTTGAATCGAGTTGAACCAGTACTGGAAACACCCCGTCCTTCTGAATTTCAATCCATCCAGATCGTTTCAACGTCTCCGCCCATTATCACAAATCATGAAGACATTATTAGGCCGGAGACTCGCCGGCATTAAAACTTAAAAGTAGTGCGTTCTTCAACCACGAACACACATGCATGCAGCGGTCGCTATTTAATTTCTTCTACGTACGTACGTACGCGCGTACGTACTTCGGAAATACCTGCGAGGTGCGTTAATTTCTCCCACTTTTTATTCATCTTTTTAGTTTTATTAGCTCATTGATCCTTATCGATCGGCACGTGAATATACCAATCGTTCTGTGAATTTTCTCAACAATTTATGTCAAAAATTAAAAAAAAAAAAATTGTCCTTTATGATCTGGTATACACTATTCCTGCCAATTATAACCCCATTGATTCCTTTTTTTAATTTCTTTCATAATTAAAGAGGAATGGAGGGATTCTTTGACGGGAAAATTGACAATTTTCAGATGGAAGCTTGATGTATAATTCAGAGAAGATTGCAACCATGCATTAGCTCTCTTATTAATTATGTTAACGTCTTCTTATAAATTCATGCACAGATCGAATAATTACGTGCAATTTGAGGATTGGATTTGGAGGGAGAACGAAGTCAATATACTCCTACAATATTTCATGTTACGACGGCCACCCCCCGTTGGATTACTTTTTTAGTACTGCATATATATATATATATATATCAGTTAGATTTAATTTACTGAAAATGAGAAAAAAATAGAAGCTAGCATAGCTTTTCAACACATGTACTTTGTTCTTACAATCAACTTACTCTCTTGAAAGGAATACATATACAGATATCAATTCTTAACTTCAGTTCTTATATATGATCGGCAACTTCAAATTATTTTATGAATATTTTATTAGTTTTATGTTTCAAGCACTATTGAATTAAGTATGTACATCACTACTAAATTTGCTTGATTGATTTCGCAATGAATGATTTATTTCTTAAGGATGCATATACGTTAATATTGTTAGAGGATGAGCTGTTAAAGGACGGTTAAGTTAGTAAAGTTAGTTACCAGCTGTAGAGTTTGTTAGATTGACAACTATTGGCTAGTGACAGCTACTTGACAGCTGTACAAATCAGTTAGAGACCTCTCTTAGGTATATGTATGTTCATCGTGTAAGAAATGAAATCAATGAGAATCAGTTTTTCACAATTACTCTTCTTCTTCTTCTTCCTCGCTTCATCTTCTCTCTTTCTCTTAACTCTTTATTCTCTCAAGTCCTCAATTCTCTCTAAGTTTTCATTCAAACCAAGAATCCATGGAGTCTTTCATGGTATCACAGTTATCAGAGCTATCAGACCTATGAATGCTCACAGCATACGATCCTGCATTACTCGACTGTTGATTTGATGTCTACACAGCCCCAAGATCACTCGTCTATTTCTGCTCATTACTTCTCACTGCAGATCTCCTTCTAAATCATCGATTCAGACTTTCCTCCTCACTTAGATCTCAAGCTTCCATCAACGATCTCTGAAGATAAGTATTATCCCTCTTCTAAAGATTAGAATTTGTGTTCCTGAATTTGCATCCTCATAAACTTGTGAGAAAAGTATGCCTTTCTCAATCGAACTACTCAAGTATGCAAGTGATTTTGTATATGTTAAGCTCAATGATATGAACTACATCTCATGGAGTGTGAAAATTCAAAGATTGCTAAAAGGTCTTCATCTGTTTAAGTTCCTTGATGGTTCACATCCCTGTCCATCTGTCTCTGATGAATCTCGTCAGCAATGGCAAGATATGGACGCTGCCTTGCTTAACATGCTAATTGCAACAATATCTGAAGATGCATTCGCAAAGATTATGGCCTGTGAAACCTCTCGAATGGCCTGGCTCACACTGCAAGAAAGGTTTTCTTCCCTGTCAGAAGCCAACCTCATGCAGCTCATGACCAATCTCCAAATAATTCAAAAGGGAGATGACTCAATTGAAACATATTTGACAAGGATCAAAACTGCTAAGCAGCGCCTAATAAGTGCAAGACTTGTTGTCTCTAATAAAGATGTCATATTGATCACCTTGAATGGCCTATCGACAAACTACTACACCTTCAAGTCTCATATTTGGGCTCGTCCAGTTCCTATCACCTTGACTGAGCTACGCACTCTTCTATTAGCTGAAGAAGCAGATCTCTTGAAGGTAGCTGAACATGGTCAGCAGACTCAGTCTTCTCCACTTACTGCCATGGTTGCTACCAAAGACACTCCTGAGTCTTCCCCCCAGCATTCCACCTCTTCTCAAAGAAATCACTGGCAAGGAAACCAATGGAGTGGCAAGAACTCTTATCCAAACCACTAGTATGGGAGAAACAGCTATTGTGGTCGAGGTCGTAACAATGGCTATCGTGGTCGAAACAACAACTATCTAGGCAATATGGCCAACTCAAACTATCACTACAATAACAATTCAAGTGGCTACGGTGGTTATGGCAACAACAATCATGGTGGCTACGATGGATATGGTAACAATCACAAAAACAACTACTGTCAACAGTAAGTGTAATGACCCGTCTCGAACTCCGAGACTAGCATAGTGATTAAGGAAGGATTAGTGAGATTTATCGGTGATTAGTTGAGAAATTTTGGACGGACGGTGCAAAATGACCGTTTTTCCCCTAGATGGGCAAATTGTTGACTTTTGATTCGGGTGGTCAAACAAACTTTAACTGATGATTGTGATATAGTTCGGGACGTCACGAGTCGGTAGACAGGCGGTACGTTCGATTCCGAAATTCGAGGAAGAAGTTATGACGTTCGGAAGATATAGCGGCATTTTGGTAATTTGGTACAAAGGGCATTGTGGTCTTTTCCTTTTGCATTGGGATTTGTGCCCAGTGAGATTGGGACACTTGTCCCCTCTTTAGACGTCTGTGGAAGCTCCTTCACCACCTCACATTTGTTCAAAAAGGAATGAACGGTTTTGGGAAGAAAACAGAGAGTGTTCGTGTGTGCAAGTGAGGACCTGTGAACCCAGACCTTCACAAACCCTTTTTCATTCTTTGCTTGTGAAATAAACTAAGAAAAGACGATGAGAGGAACATGGTGGTGTTGCCACGATGAACTGTCGTGGATTGTGGCCTGAATCCGTGGAGAAAAAAAACAAAGATCGTGAACAAGCCCACTTAGCCAATATCCCTTTGATCTTCATCCTTTGGCCATGAAGTGTGAATGAAAGTTGGAAAGGGAGTCGAGTAGATGACGGTGGTGGCCACCGTGGTGGCCCACGATGGCAAGAGGAGGTAAGACCCATGAATGTTCTGTATTGGTTCAAAAATGGTGAATCTTGATTTGGTGATTGATGAATGAATTGGTTAATTGGGTGAGCATCTGAAGGTTAAGGGGAGTTGATTAGGACCGATTTCGTGACCGGAGGCTGTCTATGGTGGCTGGAGACAGAGGTCGAAGGAAGGCCGTATGTTCTTTGGATTAGAAGGTATGATCTAGAGTTAGTTTTCGTGTTTTGAAGTCATGGATGGATAGAAAATAGTTAGACGAAGCTTTAGGAGGAAATAGGATGGAAAAAGAATCAAAAATGGAGGAAAACCAGGAACGTCGGTTTGGGCTGGACCGGGTTGCAGAGAACCGATCTGAACGGGTCTAGACCGGGTTCACCCGAGGTAGGGGATGATGAACAGTTCGCAGCGTGAAGCCCATGCGCAGCATAGTTTTGGGGGAAGTTTTCAATATGACTTTTAATCTAATCGATGTAACGAAAAATTTTGGGACTAGTTTTGAATCGATCGGACATCGTTTCGATATGATTCGGGATGTCCGAAGGTTTAGGATCGAGTTTAAAAATAGTTAAAAATTCGAGAAAATTACGGGGATTTAGTGGAAGCATACTGAAGTAGTTAGTGATCTTAGAATGTGATTTGGATAGGTTTGGGAAGTCTGGTGATAGTGGATTAGCCGGGAACGACGAGTTGCACGCGTATCGAGGCGGCAACGAGGACGGTCTGTGAGTAGACTTTGTTTTCTAAATTATGATGCATGTATAAATGTTTTATATGTTTTCTATATGTGATTTATATGATTATGATTGTGATATCTATGATTTATGATTCGCACGTATTTCGAGATATTTTACGTATTTATACGTATTACGAGATTATGCTTTTGTGCTATGATTTGATAACGGTTTCGATGATATGATTTCGGGATTTGAAATTTGATTTGATTTCAAAGATTTATAAATTGATTTGAAAAGTGAATTCGGGCTTGAGGCTCAGTGGATTTTGATAAATGATTTAAAATGGTTTTTGAATTGGATTTGCTAGATCTGGTTGTGGGTTTAAAGACCCGGTGATTGATGTGACGGGGAAGGGCCCTATATGTGATTTGAGTTTAAAAACTCGTGAGTTTAAAGACTCGGTTATTGATTTCCCCCGGGGCCTGTTATTAAGTTTAAAGACTCTACGTTTAAAGCCACGTTGATTACCCGGGAAGGCCTGTTGAGTTTAAAGACTCGGATTGATATTGTGTTTAAAAACTCGTTGAGGTCCAGCAAGTTCGATTGGATGAAATGTGTTTTGATGTGTGTTTTGGATTGCTAATGATGGTTTTCATATGGTTTTCAGATGTTTTGGGCTGAGTTCCCGTACTTTGGTTTTGCGTTATGGTTTTGGGCTAAAGCCCGAGATTTGAGAAAAAGAAATGTTTTCAGGTTTTCATAAACAGTTTTTGTATCTTGCAAATGAAATGATCTTCGCATCTTATGATATACTGAAGAAGTTGGTATGAGGTACATTTGGTGTAACTCGAAAGTAAGTTAAGGTTGTTGTAATGATTCGACTGGTGATGGCTGAGCCATGAATGTCGGCTTGTGCGAGGTTAGAGGTACCCCGGGAATGAGTTAAACATGAAGTAGAGATATGTTAAACCTCAGTGAGAATGAGATGATCGCCTGATGGACCGAAAGTTGGTATGTGTTGGTCCGCTTGGCAGAGATGTGGTGATAGTGTTGGTGTTTGGGAACTATCAGGATAAGAGCAGGATTGGCAGGTGATGTACACTGGGTAAGAGGGCCAGGTGTGAGACAGATTGGATTCCCCCAGTTAGTTGTAGACGTACGTTATTCGGAATTTCGGTGACGAAATTCTTTTAAGGGGGGAAGAATGTAACGACCCGTTCCGAATTCTGGGACTAGAATAGTGATTAACGAAGGATTAGTGAGATTGATCAGTGATTAGTTGAGAAATTTCAGACGGACGGTGTAAAATGACCATTTTGCCCCTAGATGAGCAAATTGTTGACTTTTGATTCGGACGGTCAAACATACTTTGACCGATGACTGTGATGTAATTTGAAACGTCACGAGTCTGTAGACAGACAACACGTTCGATTCCGACATTCGAGGAGGAAGTTATGACGTTCGGAAGATGTAGGGGCATTTTGGTAATTTGGTGCAAAGGGCATTCTGGTCTTTTCCTTTGCATTTGGATTTGTGCCCAGTGGGATTGGGACACTTGTCCCCTCTTTAGACATCTGTGAAAGCTCCCTCACCGCCTCACATTTGTTCAAAAAGGAATGCACGATTTTGGGAAGAAAACATAGAGTTTTTGTGTGTGCAAGTGAGAGCCTGTGAACCCAGACCTTCACATACCCTTTTTCATTCTTTGCTTGTGAAAGAAACTGAGAAAAGACGATGAGAGGAACGTGGTGGTGCTGCCACGATGAACCGTCGTGGACAGTGGCCCTGAATCGGTGGAAAAAAAACAAAGATCGTGAACAAGCCTACTTAGCCAATCCCTTTGATCTTCATCCTTTGGCCATGAAGTGTGAATGAAAGTTGGAAAGGGAGTCGAGTAGATGATGGTGGTGGCCACAATGGTGGCCCACGACGGTGAGAGGAGGTAAGACCCGTGAATGTTCTATATTGGTTTAAAAATGGTGAATCTTGATTTGGTGATTGATGAATGAATTGGTTAATTGGGTGAGCATCTGAAGGTTACGAGGAGTCGATTGGGACCGATTTCGTGACTAGAGGCAGTCTGTGGGTAGGAGACAGAGCTCGAAGGAAGGCCGTATGTTCTTCGAATTAGAATGTATGATCTATAGTTAGTTTTCGTGTTTTGAAGTTATGGATGGATAGAAAATAGTTAGATGAAGCTTTAGGAGGAAATAGGATGGAAAACAGATCAAAAATGGAGGAAAACTGGGAATGCCGGTTCGGGTTAGACTAGGTGGCAGAGAACCGATCTGAATCAGTCTGGGCCGAGTTCACTCGAGGTAGGGGATGATGAACAGTGCGGCACGTGGAGCCCACACGCAGCGCTTTTGGGTTGCTTGTGGGGGGCGCATGGCACAGTTTTTGGGGAAGTGTTACCTATATTTCTCGCCATGTCCTCTTTGATGAATCTCTCTTCCCCTTTTTGTCTCATTTCGACTTTGGTCCTCGTTCCTTGTTTCCATCGTCCCTTGGTTCTTCACAGTCTCTTGGATCCATAGGCTGTACTCCCTTAACCAGCCCCTCGACATCGGTTTCCATGTTTCCCATCATTGCGCATGTTCTTTCTAGTTTCTCTCCTCCAACGGAGCCCCATGCTTCCTCTTCATCCCTGCCTAGTGTCCTAGACCCTAGTTCCAGTCCTTTAGTCTCTCATCTGGATCTCTCCAGCGAGGCTTTATCTTCTTTAGACTCCTCAACCCATCCAATCCCTTCCACTGCATCATCTCCTGATGCTCTTATTAATTTGGTTGTTGATCTCTCCTACCCTGCAACTCTTGCTGCCATCATTCCTCATTTTACCTCCACAAATCCTATGATTACCATATCAAAGCTAGGGGTTGTTAAGCCTAGTCATAAGGTTTTTCTTGCATTACACGGTACAGTGAACTCAGCAGTCTTCACCATGGAACCCTCCACATATAAGCTCACGTTACAAATTCCTGAATGGCATCAAGCCATGGTTGATGAGTTTAATGTTCTTCACTATCAGAAGACTTGGACTTTGGTTCCTTCTCCCTCTCATCGCCGTGTTATTGGCTGTAAGTGGGTGTTTCACATCAAAAGGATTGTGGATGGTTCTATTGCCCGTCACAAGGCCCGTCTGGTGGCCAAGGGTTACTTACAAGAGGAGGGTGTTGATTATGATGAGACCTTCAGTCCCGTAGTCAAGCATACCACCATTCGATTGGTTCTTGCCCTTGCTGCTCAATTTGAGTGGTCTCTTCGCCAAATTGATGTGAAGAATGCCTTTCTTCATGGTCTTCTTGACGAAGAGGTGTACATGCACCAGTCTTTTGGTTTTTAGGACTCCTCTCATCCCAAACTCGTTTGCAAGCTTGCAAAGTCGTTGTATGGATTGAAGCAAGCTCCCCGTGCTTGGGACACCCGTTTCACCTCTCACATGATCAAGCTAGGCTTCCTCTAATCCTCAAATGACTCTGCATTGTTCATCTCCCATTAGCACGAGGTTCTCCTCATTGTCCTTCTATATGTGGATGACATCATCATCACAAGCAACAACCCCACGGCAATTACTCAACTCATAATTGATCTTGGTACCGAGTTTGACATGGAGGATCTCGAACCTCTCACGTATTTTCTTGGTTTATAAGTCGTCTATTCAGACTCTGGCGTGTTCATTCACCAACAAAATTATGGTGCTTACCTCTTGGCCAAGGTCAGAATGGCGACTTGCAGCCCCGTTTCCATGCCTATGGTTCCTAACTCAATACTCACTCTTACGGATGGTACTCTCCTTGCTGATCCAACCCTGTATCGACGCATGGTTGGAGCTCTACAATATCTCACATTCACTCGTTTGGATATCGTCTTTGCTATCAATACTGTCTGTCAATTCATGCATGCTTCCACTGACTTACACATGGTTGCTGTAAAATGTGTTCTACGCTACATCAAAGGTTCTCTCGATTGTGGCCTTCATTACAAGCTTGGTGTTCTTCATCTTCATGATTTCTCAGACGCGGACTGGGGCGGTGATTCCTCTACTCGACGGTCTACATATCCTCTTTCATGGCTCTCTTGGTTGCTAGCTTTGCCTTGGTGACGGTGGCAACGACCTTCTTGTTATGTACTACTGTTGGGGTTTTAAATTTGAACTTTTGTTGGAATCGGCCTATTTAGAGTGCATTGTGATTGGGTTTTGTTTGAGCCAGGTCGTAATCCGACCTCGTCAAATTCAATATTCAAAAATTGGATACTTTTGGGCACAAAAAATTATTTAAGGCCAAAAATACAGCTAGAAGCCCAAAATGACAAGTCCAATCATATAAAAAAAGATTTAATTATGTTTCAACTCACAAATAGAAGAGAATCGTGATAATCCGAAGATAATATAGTAATGATCAACATGGAAAGTAGATCAAATCATGTCTCAAATCAAGCACGCGTATCCAACAATTATGGAATTAAAGCCAGCTTTTGCTAGAATCATGTTGATTGAGGAATCAAAGATAGTCAACATCAATCATTTCTAAACAAAGAAGTAATCTTGCTAATTGAATGACTTGCCGAGTTTGAATGCATCCAAACCCCTATACATATCAAACTTTGAGGAAAAGAAGAGACATCTCCAACACACCACACAACTTATCTTTTTACATTCTCTTCAATCATATCTTGGGAGTAGTATAATATAATTTCTAGTAGAGTTTTTATTTTATTTTATTTTTCATTCTAGTTTTTTTGTCTTCATTTCTACATTTATTCACTTTAAATTCTGTACTTGCGTTTAAATTATTTATTTTATTCAAAATGTAGTTCACACACTTGTAGTTAAGTTATTTTCCTTATACAATTTAAATTTCGCACCTGCCTTTAATTTATATTCTTTATTTTATGCACTTTAATTTATATTGCTACTTCAATTGCACTTAAATTATAGCATGTTATTTTCCTGCACTAATTTTTAATTTAAATTACAGTTCTTTCAATATATTTATGTTTTATTGTATTTACTTCCAATGTTTTCACAAACTTCATATACATTAGTTGTTCATTTAAAGCTTTGACTCGATGTAGTGAAAGAACCTAGGCCAAGAGGAGGTTCCTTACTTGCTCGAATAATCACTTGATTAGAAGTCAATTTTACGGACACACAACACACTTTCTGTGATGACCCGTCCCTAATCTTAAGGTTTAATTAAGACTAATGACGGATTAGTGGGGCTAATCAGGGATTAGCCGAAAATTAACAGACGTTCATGGCGAAATTATGATTTTGCCCTTGAATGGGGACAAAGTAAACTTTTGACCCAGGAGGCCCGATGGCCGAGGACCTATGACGGTGGAGTAGATCGGGACGTCATGAGTTCGTAGACAGGTGGCACGTCGAAATTTGACGTTCGACGGGAAAGTTACGATTCACGGAAGTTCTGATGAACTATTCACGGTGGTACGTATTACGAAGCAAAAGTGGACTTTTGTCCAGAGTGAGGCCCATATCCTTTCCCTAGGCCTAATGGATGAGTGACAAGTGTCACCCATCCATTGCTTGCCTTACACGGACACATGCATTCACACCCCCCCCCCCCTCCCCCTCCCCCCTCTGTGTTCATTCGATCGATCCAAACCCAAACCCAAACCCAGTGAACCCAAATCCAAACCCTTCCCATCTGCATCCATCTGAGGCCATGAGAGGAGCTGAGGATGAATGAGAGGATGAGGAGATGGTGGAAGACGGCCAGCCGCCGTGGACGGTGGTGGATTGCATAGCCAAGGTAAAACCCGATTCCCCTGTATGTTTCAAAATTTCAATTTTGGTTTTTGGACGTTAGGGAGCTTAGATGTTGGTTAGGATGGGTTTAAGGAATTGGTAGGAGGGCTAGGAGAAAGTTTTGGTGGCTAAGGACGGCTGAGAAAACCGGGAACGGCGGCTGGAGAGATTTCGGTGGCTACCCACCGAATTCCATTTCCAACCAAGTTAGCCCAAATCTGTAACGACCCGTCCCGAATTCCGGGATTAGATTAGTAACTAATCAAGGATTAGTGAGGTTAATTGGTGATTAGTGGGGTACTTTCGGACGGACGGGGAAAAATGACGATTTTGCCCTTGGAATGGGCGAAACGTTGAATTTTCGTTCTGGCGGTCCAATGGACTTTGGCCAATGACTGTGACATAGTTCGGGACGTCACGAGTTCATAGACAGATGGCACGTTCGATTCCGACGTTTTAGGAAGAAGTTATGACGTTCGGAAGATCATGGGTATTTTGGTAATTTTGTTAAAAGGGGAAAATAGTTGAATTTTGATCTGAGAGGTCCGATGGCTGAGGGTCGAGGACCGTTACATAAATCGGGTCAATACAAATCCATAGAAAGGAGGCACGCCGAAATCAGACTTCGAACGGGAAAGTTATGGGTCACGGAAATTCGATTTCACTATGCATGTATTACGAGGTAATGATGATGTGGCATTATCTGATTGGTCAGATATTTAGGTGGGACCCATGGATGAGTGACAAGTGTCACTCATCCCATAGGCCTAAACCCCCAATTTGTGGATCGATACTAATTAAATATTATTATTATTATTATTTTATAATTTAATCTACCAAGCTCTCAATCCTATCCCTCCATCTCATCTAATCTCTCAATCCTCACCCTCCATTCCCTTCCCTCTCTCGCCTGATCATCATCTTCTCTCTGTTTCTTCAAACAATCCAAACCCTAGCACCCTTCCTCCATTTTCCATTTCCATTTGAGCAAACAACACACACCACATCACATCATCACCGTACTTGCATTCATACGTGTGTGGGAGGAATAATGAGAGGCTGAGAGTGGCGAGGATGGCGGCCCACGGCAGCTCACGACGGGGATAAGTCGAACAAACCCGAGAGCCAGGTTTTAATTTCAAAAATTGGAATTTTGGTTTTGATTGTTTTTTTGAGTCCCTTTTGATTCTATTATGACCTAGGGACCAAGGCAACACTATGAGGATCGAATTGGATGGAAAAGGGTGGCTATGAAGCTAAGAAATCGAGCTTGGAAATCAAGCTCGCGGCTTGTTCATGGAAGGTGAATTTTTATTGGTTTTTCTTGTGTTTTGGAGTCTTAGAAAGATTAAGTTTGATGTTAGGAAGGTTTAGGAATTGAAAGGGGAAAGCAAGGATGGAAAATAAGGGAGATTGAACAGTGAACCGGTCACACCGGTTCAGACCAATCTGGTTCGGTTCGAACTAGGCGAACCGGGTTTGCTGGAGCTTGATGACGATGAATTGTGCGGCACGTGGGCTTCACGCGCAGCCCCTATGGGCGGAGTATGGGGGCACGTGAAGCACTTTCTGGGGAAACTTCCAACACACGAAATCATCCTTTCGATGTAACGAACATTTTGGGACTGATTTTGTGTCAATCGAACATCGTTTCGATAGGTTTCTGGGTGTCCGAAGGTTTAGGATCGGGATTAAAAATAGTTAAAAATTCCAGAAAATTACGGGGCTTCAATGAGAGGTTAATAAGGTATTTAGTAACCCTCTATATTGATTTGGATAGGTTGGGAGTCCCGGTGACGATGATTAGCTCGGTGAGGCTTACAGCATGCAAACCGAGGCGGCAGCTTAGGACGGTCTGTGAGTGGACCTTGATTTCTAAACTGTGATGAATGCCTAAATGCTTTAAATGGTTTATAGATATGATTCTATGATGATGATTTGGATGATTGTGATTTACATGGTTTCACACTTTTTGAGGTTATTTACGTGCTTGCACGTAAATCGAGGTTTACAATTTTGCACTGATTTTCCGTACTTATAGTTTTAAAAATGATTTCATGAAATGGTTTTGGATTTGAAAAGGTAAACTCGGGTTCGAGACCCATTTGTTTTGGAAACCCTCAGACTCGAAGTCCATTTAGTTACGATATCGGGCACGAGGCCATTTGGTTTACGAAATCGGGCACGAGGCCCAGTTGGTTTACAATTCGGGCTGTAGGCCCAGTTTGTATGTGGATTCGGGCTGTAGGCCCAGTTATGTTTTAAGATTATAATTTTGGGTCGGGGACCCATAAATGGATTTATGGTTCATAACGGTTTATGGGGACCGGCATGAACCCTTGAAAGGTTTTTATGGTTCACGACTGTTTATGGGGACCGAGCATGAACCCTTGAAAGGTTTTAAGAATAATTTCAAACGGTTTTTCGTATACCATCCTTTATATATGAATTATCTCCTACGGGGAGGTTCGTTGTCCTAGGTAGACCCCGGAGTAGTCACAGAGCACTGACTGAGTGGAGTCGCCTCCGTTGGGTTCCTTACTCTCAGAAAGTGTAACAACCCGTCCCGAGAATTGGGATTAGTAGAGTGATTAAGGTGTGATTAGTAAGGTTAATCAGGGGTTAGGTGGTCCCGAGGGGTCCGGGAACTTAGAATGACGACTTTGCCCCTGGGTCGGGCAGGAATGTTGACTTTTATTTCGGGTGGTCAATTGGAGATTGACCAGTGACCAGGACGTAGTTTAGGACGTCATGAACCCATAGACATGTGGTATGTTTGATTCCGACATCCGAGGAGGAAGTTGTGATGTTCGGAAGGTCGAGGGCATTCGTGTAATTTTGGAAAAATAGGGGGAAAAGTTGACTTTTTGAATAATCGAGTTTTGGTAGGTTGACCTAGGATGGTTAGATAGTTCTTGTCGTCCTGAGTTCGATGACAGGCGGCACGTATTCATCGGACTTACGGGGTGAGAGTTACGGGTCTAGGAAGTTTTGGTTAAAACGTAAATATAAGTTAAAAAAAGAAGGGTATTTTGGTCATTGTGGCACATTGGGATTTGTGCACAGAAGAAAGGAATGGACGGCTGGGATTAGGCCAGGTGGGATAAAGGATGAAGGGATGGTGACACATGGCAGGTGTGTAGTGGCTTCTGGTGAGTTCGAGTGTGTGCACGGCCCAAATAATTGGGGTGCACCCGTGTTGTGTGAGGCTGGTTCAGAAAACAGAGGGAGGTCGTGAAGGAAATTGAGGGCGGTGGTGTGTGTGTTGATGATTTGTGAGTGTGTGAGGATGATCAGAGAGTGAGAGGGAAGCAGTGAGAGAGGTTGACGGTGTGGTGGCCGTGTGTGAGGGTGTCGAGAGCTGCGGGAAAATCAGGGAGGAAACAGGTAGAAATTGTGAGAATTGTGGCGGTGGTAGCCGTGTACGGGGCAATTGAGTCCGTGGTGGTGTCGTGCGGGTTGCGAGGAGTCAACCACTACCGGAGGAGCTCACGGTGGCAGCAGGAGGCAGGTAATTTCCTCATCTCCGATTCGGTACTCTGTTTTCCATTGAACTTCAATGTGAAAGTCGTGAGTCTAGGGCTAGAGTCGAGGGAGTTGGAGGTTAGGGTGAGGCTCCTGAGGGTCCTAGGAACGGGTTGAGTGTGCTGCCGTGATGGGTGGTGCACAGGGGCGGCCGGTACGACGGAGTGCACTTGTGTGCTCTGTTTTAGCCGTGAGGTTCGAACGGCAAGTTGTGCAGTTGGGGAGTGAGTCGACAGTCCAGGAAGGTTGGTTGAGGTTTGGTAGAGTCCTAGGAAGAGGTTGGTGTAGCCTCCGTGAAGGGGGAAGTCGTGGGTGGCCGGAGTAAGAAACAGGGCAGTGTACAGGTTTTTGTTCAAGGTTGAGTCGACGAGTTTTAGGGTGAATCGAGGTGAGTGACACACGGGAAGGAGTAGCCTAGGACGGGACGATGCTGCTGGTGAAGAGAGGAGTCATTTTGGTGGACGGAATGAGGAGAACCGCTCTCGCCGGTTCAGGGTCCAGACCACTGGTGCGAACCGGGTCTGCCCAAGGTTGACGGTGCACTGTAGCTGGCGCGTGGGTGCCACGCGCAGCCACTTTGGGCGGAGCGTGGAGGCGCGTGCGGCGGTTCTGGGAGGAACGGTCAACATAGTTTTTGGTCTAGGAGTTGTTGTGAGTTCAATGGAGTTGGTTTCGGGTCAATCGGAAGTCGTTTGAGTTGAGTTCCGCGAGGGAGGAAGTTTAGGGTCCCGGGTTCTTACGTTTAAGATTCGGGGAATTTTGAAGGAATTTAGGTGAACCTTCGTAGACGTGTTAGTGACGTATTTTGACGGTGATTGACAGGATCGAGATTTCCCGAGGAAGCCGAGGAACGGGCTGGACGTTCGGGACGCGAGTAGGGCTCAGTACTGTGAGTGGACCCTTTTCTTTAAACTCGAGCATGCATAACTGTTTTTATATACGTGTTTTATGGTTTTACTTATGAATCTATGTTTATTGAATATGAAGTGATGATTTTACGTGTTTGCACGTTTTTCGAGAAAAAGACGGTTTTAGCACGTTTTACGAGAAAAAGGTGGTTTTGGAAAATAAAGATACGGTTTTCGGGCTTTCAAAGGATAAATGATTTCAATGATTATAAAGGGATTTTGGAACAGGATTTCGATGATCAAAGTTTTCGATTTTAGAATCGGATTTCACTAATCGGAATTTGGTTTTAAGATTGGAAAGTGGACTCCGGATTTGGGTTCGGAATGACGGTTCTGAACGCCGGAAGGGCTTCGGACCAGTGATTTCGGATTCGGGTTTGGATGTGGATTGGTAAATGGTTTTCAAATGGTTTTGGGATTGGATTTGCTGGATCTGGATATTGGGTTTAAAGACCCGGATATATGTGACGGGGGACCGGCCGGATTGGGTTTAAAGACCCGGATTGAGTTTAAAGACTCGGGAGTTTAAAGACTCGGATATATATTGATTTTCCCCCGTAGGCCTTGAGTTTAAAGACTCGGGAGTTTAAAGACTCGGATATGATTAAGGCCTGGATTGAGTTTAAAGACTCGGGAGTTTAAAGACTCGGATAGATCCAGCAGGTTTGATCGGGAAAATGATGATTTGGTGATTATGGTTTTGATACGGTTTCTGATACTCATGTATGGTTTCTTATGGTATTTTATAGTGTTTCTGTTTCTTATGATGTTTAAGAATGATTCTTTTATTAATGTGTTTATAACTGTTGGTTATGCATGTGGTTTTAAAACGGAGGGTTTAACTCGGTTTTCTTATAAAATGGTTTTTGAACTTTTGTACTTTCTGGTCCACTCACATTTTCTGTTTTAAATTGCCCTCCAGGTTGTGGAGCGAGCGCGGGGTCTTGACGTCGAGGCAGTGTCCAAGGCATAGAAGTGACGTGAGAGTTCCCAGAGTAGAGTAAAGGCTTCCTTGTGCGTGTAGTTATCGGTTTTATTTTCTTTGTATGTTCGTACTATGCTCTGTAAATGCTTCTTACGGGACTTTGTGTCTAATTACTCCTGCGTTTGACTGGGTTCGAGTAAGTGTTCCTTAGGTGTTGTGTCGGGGAGTCAGACGGGAGCGGGATTTACCTCGAGTTTCGGGGTGAAAACGGGGTGGGTCCTGACAGAAAGGCTATGGATTATAACCCCTAAGGAGGGTCATTGATCTACGGACATTGACCTGGGTGGACCTTGGGGAGACTTGTGCTTTGAGACCCCAGGTAGCACACGCGTATCTCTAGATATCGTGACAGGATTGGTTATATGATATATATAGATAAATATGATTTCTTGGATTTGCGAAATTGTGTTTTATGATTGATAAATGGATTTTCGCTGAGATTCCACATATGTTTGTTATGTTCTAGATTTCTGTAAATGGTTTTGGGCAGAGGCCCGTATGATTATGGTTGTTTAAACATATGTGGTTTGATAAATGGTTTTACTATGCATGCATGTTTTTTTAGTGAAGGGCATAAAGGTCTTCTATAAAATGTGTGTTATGAACTATTACTTTTTGTCCACTCATAGTCTTTCTGTTTTCAATGCCCTTCAGGTTGAATACGGTGCAACTATAGCAGAGACCGAGACATCACATACTTCCTCCGGATCCTGGCGTACTCTGGAAGCCCAGTGGGGCTAAAAGTTCAAATTTTCCCTGGTCTGACACTCTGTGTCAGATGGTATCAGGAGCGTCCCTCGTTAATCCCGGGGGGATTGGGACGGGTCCTGACAAGTGGTATCAGAGAAGGTTTGCTCATCTTACTCTGAGTTCCAGAGAGAGGTTTTCGAGGCGTATCGTAAGGGCTATGCGCACAGGTCGAGGATGTGATGTCTCTATGGGCTGCAGTTCGTCATCAACCTGATAGTTAAGAGGCCGATACGATAGTTTGTAGGATTGAATCGTGGAACGTCTTGGTCCGGCATTTGACGCCGGGGTTGCCATAGTTCTGTCGTGGTTGGCAGTGTGGGACCCTATGGAAGGATGAACGTAACAGTACTTTAGAGTTTTGATCGCGCGACGGTTAGGTTGGGATCGTCTTTCATGATGCTGTAGGATTGGTTTTGACGAATGGTTAGGAGTTGTGATGACAGGACCGCCACCGAAGGAACATTGATAACCGTGCCCGGTCCTGCTCCCGTCTAGCAAGTCGACTGAAGTTCCCAAATTACCCTCAGTACTTGCCAAACAAGGGATAGCCACATACGTACTCACTCATGCCTCCGCCTCTCGATTAGCCTCGATCAACGCGGCACGACCTGGAGGGTCAATAAAAACACAAAAGGTGTGAGTGGACAAAAATGAATCAGTTTATAAAACAGTTACAGAAAGACATTTCTACCCTCTACGTAAAACCAATGCATGCATTCGAAAATCATTTACAATCCATTTCATTTCCAATATAAGAAAACCGTGTATGAAAATCAAATCATTTTCCTTTTCTTAACCTTCGGGTCTTAGCCCGTAATCATAAACACAGGGCCTCAGCCCAAAATCGTGGATCAAATCCAAGTACAAGAACATAGTCCAAAAATCCATCTAATCACATAAACCAGGCCACTGCCAACACATCCGAAAACATCAGAAATCAACAGTAAACCACAAGCCAATCAGTTTCTTGGATATCAATCACCGAGTCTTTAAACTCACATATATCAGACCTTCCCGAGATATCAACGAGTCTTTAAACTCAGAACATAATCAATAGGCCTCGGGGGGGTATCACAATAACCGAGTGTTTAAACTCCGAGTCTTTAAACTCAATCCGGGTCTTTAAACCCAATCCGGGCCCGCCCCCGTCATCAATTAACCGAGTCTTTAAACCCAAAACATAATCCAGCAATAGTACCGGGTCTTTAAACCCAAAACCATTTGTAAATCACAACAATCCAGGATCCATCGTGATCCAAATTCCAAAACCAATCTGAAATCACATTTTGTCATAATAGGACTTATGTCCGAATTTCACATTCAAATCCCCAATCACATCCGTCATCCATTCCCGAATTCGAATTCACAATAATGATTCCGTAAGCTAGCATCCGGAATAACCATTCCGAACCCAAATCCAAAAATCCACTTTTACGTTTCCAAAACCCGAAATCTCAATCATCAGAATTACTTTTATGCCCTGGGCCTCAAGCCCGAAATCACCTTTTTCCAAAATTTGTTTTAAATCTTTGAAATCCAATCGTATTTCAAATCCCAAAGTTAAGGCATCAAAACCATGATCGAATCACAAAATACTTGAAATCTCGTAAACGCGCAAATCCGTAATAATCACGAAATACGTGTCAAAATCGTTAGTCATACTCACAATCACAAACAAAACATCTTTGAAACATCATACGCACAAATCATGTAAAATCGTTCATCAAACCATCATCAAAGCATAGGAGAAACCATAGTCTCGAAATACGTGTAATTACGTATTGCATATTGAAATACGTATAAATACGGAAATCGTAATTATCACAAGTCATAATCATAATCATAGAAATCATAGAAACATTTATGCATGCATTAAACTTTAGAAAGAAAAGTCCACTCACACACCGTCCATAACGCTCGTTTTCGCACTGCACGCATTTCCGTAATTTCTGACATTTTCCAGAAATCTCAAATCCTGTCCGAAATCATTCCTCAGTGTCACTAAGGATTCAAATAACATCATACTAATTTCCCATAATTTTCCGGGAATTAAATATTAATTAAAAACGTAATATAAACCTTCGGACCCTCGAAACAAAGTCGAAACGGTGTCCGATTAACTCGAAACCAACGCTAAAATGTTCGTTACATTGCATAGGACAAAAGTCATGTTGAACTCACCTCAACAATCAGGCCCACGTGCCCTCATGCGCCGCCATGAGTGGCTGCGCGTGAGTCCACGCGCCTGCTACAGTAAAAGCTACAGTCGTCGTCCCAACCCGTCTGATTGATAAACGGGTCCGGTTGGCCCGCGACGTGAACCGGCTGGGATTCTATCAATTAGACATTTATTTCTTCAATTGATTCATCGAAAAGCATCATTAGGAAGCTAATTAGGGTTCTGTAATTTAAATTTCATCAGAACTCACCTCAATACGTCAATTCGAGCTCAGATTCCCGCTAAACATCTGAACAATGTTCCTGCATCGAAGTTCATCGATCCTCACCGTTTTCCTTCAATTGATCAAACCAAAAGCTTCGCAGGATTACCAGAAACCTGTCCTCAATCTCAATTGCAAGCTCTAATCCCTCTAACCATTCCAACTCAACTGGAATCTCTAAAACTGAACTCAAATGTCGTCTGGGCTTATCTCTACACCATTTTCTTTACTGTCAATCCCATTCGACTCGTTTGGATGTCTAGAAGCTCAACCTCACCTCTGATTCCATCAATTGACCGTCCAATTCAAAATTTGATCTTAAGTGGGAACTCTCAAGGTTTTCGGGTGGGTTCAGTTTTTCTGGGGTTTTCCTTCCTATTGCTCTTTTTTTTTTCCACACTATTTTATCCTCTCAAATCCTCTCCAGCCCTCATTTTCTCTCAATTCGTTAGTGGGGAGGTCGATCAAGCAAAGGTTTATCGGTCTCTGTTTTTCCATTTCAAAAACATAAACACAGTTCGATGTGCATCTGTTTCCCACACCCCACCTCAAACAACACAACCCGTGCTCTGTCTTCTGTCTCCGTTCCCTCACTCAAATGCATAAACAAATCAAAAGCAACGGTGCTCCATTCCCAACCCCACTCGTGCACACACTCATGCCCATACTCTATTTTTCAATTTCAAAGCACCAGCACAGTACCTGTTCCCAAACCCACCATTGCATACCCGTGCTCAGCCCAAACCACATAATAGCATAAATAATCCCTCAGTGCTCGGCCCAACCAGCCACTAATCCATCCTTAGTTAAACAATTCCCTCAAAACCCATTCACGGAAGTTTCAAATTGCAACCTTGGAAAATTACCATTTTACCCTTCCTTCACCAAAATGCCCCTCCTCATTCTAGAACTGTAACTCATCCGTCTGAGGTCTGTTTTCGGTGTGCCGCCTGTCTACAGACTCAGGGCATCGAGACCTACCTAACGGTCCTCAAATTGCGTGAAAAATAGTGGTCGATCAAAAAGTCAACAATTTCCTCATTTTCAACCTAATTACAAAAATGCCCTTGAACTTCCGAACGTCATAACTTCTTCCCTGATCGTCGGAATCGGACGTGCCACCTGTCTATGAACTCGTGACGTCCCGAACTACGTCACAGTCATTGATCAAAGTCCGTTTGACCGCTCGAGCCAAAAGTCAACCGTTCGCCCACTTTCCAGGGGCAAAATCATTTTTTTCTTCAAATTTTCCAAATTTTCCTTTTCCGAAAGTCCGGGTTGTTATATGTGACCATTAGATGGTCGGATTTTGTTGAGTTAGGAGGATATGCTGCCGGGAGCAGTCGGGTTCGTGGAACCCTAGTTGAACTTACGGTAGAATTGGATTGACGTCTTTATGATGTCAGGACTGAGGGGTCTGTTAGATTGTGGATTATACTGCCTTCTGCAGTTGGGTTCAGGGGAACCCTAGGTAATGATCGTGGAACCCTAAGGTAGGGTGTATGGTTCGGAGAGGTGAGTTTGCGAGTAGTTTGACTTTGATGACTTTTCGGAGTCGAGACCGTCGGTCGGTCTAATCATGTCCGTTTTAGTGATGGGACTGCACTCTGTAGTCGAGGTTGTAGTAATCGGTTAAACCTAGTTGGTTGTCATGCTACTTAGTTGTGATGGATTGTTGGTACAATTAAGGTCATGAGCGACCTAGTAGGCGACATTGGTTGAGTCGAGTTACGATTGGTTAGAGTTTGGTTGGACAAGTTATTAAGGTTGGTACTTGTCGATGGAATCTCGGAGTGGGGATACGGAGTATTTAGTATGGGCGGTTGATTTCGTTGGATGCAGAGACTCGATAGTGATGTCTAGTGGTTGGGTCTGCACGAGTTTGTGGCAGGAACTACTACCGAGAGTGGTTGTAGTTACGGTTGTTGAGAATCGGGGACGTTCGGGGAACATTTTCTTTTCTCGTATGAGTTGTCAGGGTGGATGTACCCAAAGGTGTTGGGTACGAGGGAGGCAGAATTTTTCCCATTTGAGCAGAGGTACGAGGTCGTCGCTCGGTATGAGCGGTGATCCAGGGTTTTTTGTTTCACACACTATGTGTGCTGATGCTGATGCTAGTGTGTTGGTGCTGGTACTAGTGCTGGTGCTGGTGCTGGTGCCGGCGACGGTGATGACGATGAGTCATGAGTCGAGATGTGACTCCGTCGAGATGGGCATATGTTCTGTGTCTGTGGTCTGGCGATGGATCACGGATAGAGTTGGACTGGATTGGATCCAGCAGTGATTGAGACGTGAGGACCGAGTAGTGATGGTCCACATCCTTAAGGACACGTGGTTGGTGTCCGAGTGTGTTGGTTCCGACTGGTTGGAACTTAGAAATCGAGAGAGGTTAGTTTTTAGGCGACGAGAGGAGTGCGGGTTTTTCGCATTGGTAATAGGTATTTCGAAGTCATTAGGGTGACTTCTCAAGTTCTACTGTGGTAGATGATGGTTGTTGCCACCAGTACATTGATCGTGTATTGGTTGGTGGACTCGGGATTTTTCTTGGGTCATCAGGAGGAGTTGGGTATATTGAAGTTAGGTGAATGTGATTTCTCATTTTCTTCTTGGTGGTAGACGATGTCGGGAGACATGGCATGGTGAGTGCAGCGAGTTTGTTTGCATTCACATAGGATGAATTCTGGTGTCATCGTCTTGGATCATCCTTGATTTTCCTAGGTGGAATGACAAGGATCGATATGGGGTAATTGGAGAGAACCCACAGTCTCGGCGTGTCTCGTTGTTGACTGATCTGTTTAGATGTGGAAATTAGTTGAGGAGTGATGTGACTGACGAAGGATTCAAGAGGGTGTAAGACACTATGATCGGATATCAGGTAAATGGTTGGCAAGGTGAGCATGGGTGGATCCTAGGTGGATCTGGATTGTGACGTTGAGAACTTTGGGCGTCGTGACGATCGAGGATCGTGACGTTTATGGTCGGGTGACGTAGTGATGGATCTGGATCGTGACCTTGATGATCCAGATGAGGGGAGAGTTTATCACTCTTACTTGGATAGTTGAGTTGAGGATGATGGGACTAAACTTCCTTTCGAGGTTAATCCCATATGGTATATTACTCGGGCGAGTAGGTTGCCGACGAAGTCGGATTTGGTAAGCCTTAGATGTGTTGATGGTGGGATTGGCTTCCCTATGAAGTCAATCGAGCATAATGTGGTAATCGTTTGAGTAGGTAATCGATAGATTCATATTGGGTACTTCTTGGTAAACGTAAGTGGGATTTGATTCCAGTTGGCATGAGTGGGTATGCCTTGGTGGACGTGAGTCGGATTGGTACGTATTGGATTACGAGATTGGGAGTAGACGTTGTGTTGCTGGTCAGGTGACCATGGACTCGAAATGGATGATGGGTTGGAGTTTTGATTTGTCTAGTACTGGATTGGACAGATTGACTCCAGAATTGAAACGTGATTGGCTACGACCTAGGTTAGTGTAGGCTCGTCGATGGATGACGGACGTACCTTGTACGTTGTTCGAGGTACGATACCGGGCAGACTTGTGGTGCTTGGTGACGATTTATAAGTATACCAGAGGTACGTGGGTGAGCGTGTTGGTAGTCGGCTTTGTTCCGATACCATTGGATTAGTTGAGGACGTGGACTGGACATTGGATATTGTGCACTGGGTCATAGTGTTTCTGATGGGTCCAGTCACACACAGGTCGAGTGAGATGTTGGCGATTATGTATTCAGGTTGAGTGAGTTGGTGGTTAGTGTAACCACAAGTAAGTATAATGTCAGTTTTCGACTAGCGACTGTCAAGTGGTGACAGTTTGTCGGATGTATAAACATGGATCGATTAGTGAGGTCTGATGACTCCCAGTGGGAGCAGACGTCAGGATAGATTGGTAATTGAGAAAGGAACCGTCGAGTTGTTAGTATCAGCGAATTGGTAGACTTGTCAAGTGGTATCAATTCGGAACGCGTGATTACTGTCATTCGACGTGGTCGAATGTAGTCGATGCGACTTGAGTATTATTGGAATGTCTAGATGCGAATAGTTATTGTTCTAGTTAATGGATGTACAAGTGTACATTTGATGTGTGGTCGATAGTGTTTTCCAAGTGGTGGTTGTGGAATCGGTATAGTTGGAATTTCGAGGACGAAATTATTTAAGAAGGGAAGGTTGTAACGACCCGTCCCGAATTCCGAGATTAGATTAGTGACTAATCATGGATTAGTGAGGTTAATCGGTGATTAGTGAGGTTAATCGGTGATTAGTGGGGTACTTTTGGATGGACGGTGCAAAATGATGATTTTACCCATGGAATGGGCGAAATGTTAACTTTTCATTCTGGAGGTCAAATGGACTTTACCCGATCACTGTGATGTAGTTCAGGACGTCACGAGTTCATAGATAGGTGGTACGTTCGATTCCGACGTTCGAGGAAGACGTTATGACGTTCGAAAGTTCATGGGTATTTTGGTAATTTTGTTAAAAGGGGCAAATAGTTGACTTCTAACCTAAGAGGTCCGATGGCCGACGTTCGAACGGGAAAGTTATGGGTCACGGAAGTTCAATTTCACTATACACACATTACGAGGTAATGATGAGGTGGTATTATCTGATTGGTCATATATTTAGGTGGGACCCATGGATGAGTGACAAGTGTCACTCATCCCATTGGCCCAATCCCCCAATTTGTGGATCTATACTAATTAAATATTATTATTATTATTATTTTATAATTTAATCTACCCACTTCTCAATCCTAACCCTCCATCTCATCTAATCTCTCAATCCTCACCCTCCATTCCCTTCCCTCTCTCACCCGATCATCATCTCCTCTCTGTTTCTTCAAACAACCCAAACCCGAGCACCCTTCCTCCATTTTCCATTTCCATTTGAGCAAACAACACACACCACAACACACCATCACCGTACTTGCATCCATACGCGTGTGGGAGGAATAATGAGAGGCTGAGAGTGGAGAGGACGGCGGCCCACGGGGGCTCACGGCAGGGGTAAGTCGAACAAACCCGAGAGCCCAGTTTTAATTTCAAAAATTGGAAGTTTGGTTTTGATTGTTGTTTTGAGTCCCTTTTGATTCTATTATGACCTGGGGACCAAGGCAACACTATGAGGATCGAATTGGAAGGAAAGGGGTGGCTAGGAAGCTAAGAAATCGAGCTTGAATATCAAGCTCACGGCTTGTTCATGGAAGGTGAATTTTTATTGGTTTTCCTTGTGTTTTGGAATCTTAGAAAGATTAGGTTTGATGTTAGGAAGGTTTAGGAATTGAAAGGCAAAAGAAAGGATGGAAAATAAGGGAGATTGGACAGTGAACCGGTCACGCTGGTTCAAACCGGTCCGGTCCTGTTTGAACGAGTCGAACCGGGTTCGCTGGAGCTTGATGACGATGAATAGTGTGGTGCGTGCGATTCACACACATCCCCTTTGGGCGGCGCGTGGGGCGCATGAAGTACTTTCTAGGGAAACTTACAACACACGAAATCATCCTTTCGATGTAACGAACATTTTGGGACTGGTTTCGTGTCAATCGAACATCGTTTTGATAGGTTTCTGGGTGTCCGAAGGTTTAGGATCGGGATTAAAAATAGTTAAAAATTCCAGAAAATTACGGGGCTTCAATGAGAGGTTAATAAGGTATTTAGTAACCCTCTATATTGATTTGGATAGGTTGGGAGTCCCGGTGACGATGATTAGCTCGGTGAGGCTTACAGCATGCAAACCGAGGCGGCAGCTTAGGACGGTCTGTGAGTGGACCTTGATTTCTAAACTGTGATGAATGCCTAAATGCTTTAAATGGTTTATAGATATGATTCTATGATGATGATTTGGATGATTGTGATTTACATGGTTTCACGTTTTTTGAGGCGATTTACGTGCTTGCACGTAAATCGAGGTTTACGATTTTACATTGCTTTTCCGTACTTATAGTTTTGGAAATAATTTCATGAAATGGTTTTGGATTTGAAAAGGTAAACTCAGGTTCGAGACCCATTTGTTTTGGAAATCCTCAGACTCGAAGTCCATTTAGTTACGATATCGGGCACGAGGCCCATTTGGTTTATGAAATCGGGCACGAGGCCCCGGTTGTTTACGATTCGAGCTGGAGGCCCAGTTTGTATGTGGATTCGGGCTTAGGGCCCAGTTATGTTTTAAGATTATAATTTTGGGTCGGAGACCCATAAATGGATTTACGGTTCATAACGGTTTATGGAGACATGACTACGCCCAAACTACGCATTAAATTAAACATGTAATTTGAGTGTTATGCAATTTAAACCCTTTTTGTGTAGATGTAGTATTGATAAATAGGGATCGTTCTTAACCGGAGATATTAGGGAACATTAATAATGTGTTAGTGGGAGATGAATAAAAGAATAATGAATTAAAGAATTAAATAAACAAAGAATTAAATAATCAAAGAACTAACAATTTAAAGAATTAATGACTTAAAGAATAAAAGAATAGAGAATTAAAGAATTAAAGAATTAACTAATCAAAGAATCAATAAATTAAAGAGTAAAGGAATAAAAGAATAAAGAAATGAAAGAATCAAAGACTAATAAACTAAAAGTATGAAAGAATAAAAGAATAAAAGAATAAAGAATAAAGAATAAAAAGTAAAAGAATAAAAGAATAAAGAATAAAAAAGGGGGTTTTGAAAAGGTTTGTGATTATGTAAATAAGTAAAAGTATAGATAAACTAATTTTACTTCTATTCTAATTCATGTACAAGTGATCTTCTTAAAACACAAATCTTACCAACACTCTAATAATTGCAAATATTAAAACAATCGCGAAATTTTACCTTAATCGTCTTAATTACCTTCATACATTTTTCAATACTATAAATGCACCGACAGCGGACAACACTTACAATATGATTCACCTTTTGTTTTTGACTGAATGCGCCGACAACGATCAACATTAAGTCTCTTCAATTCTACTTTAAATGCACCGACATCGGATAAAACACTTAACATTGAATTGAAGTATGAAGCACTAAAATGTATAAAATAACTAAAATGTATAAAATAACTAAAATTCATAAAGTAAGACACATGGAGATTGCATTTAACACTTACAAATATTAGTAAGAAAAACCTCACATATATTGAATTATAATCAAAACCAATAACAAAAATGAGAGTTTGAGTAAATGGAGAGTAATTGTTACACTTTCGAGATGGATGAAAACAATGGATTGTTATTCATACGATTCTCCGACAGCGGACGGAACCTTATGAAGATGGAGGAAATAAACTTGGGAAATATGGACTCAAACTCTAAACTTTGTATTGGAGATACTTTGCCAAAGTTTCTCTCAAAGAAGGCTCAATTGTGTGCCTCAAAGAAGGTGTGTTTCAACAAGTGAATTGAAACCCTATTTATAGGTGGAGAAAGCTACCAAAATTAATATAAAAATACAATAAAAAATGTGGAATAATGGAATGATGAGTAATAAAGATTTGTGATGATGTTTAGAAGTGGTTTGAGTTGTAAAGTTGTAAAATTGGGTTGGAAAGTTGTTGGAAAGTGGCTGGAAATTGAGTGGAAGTCTGCTGGAAAATAGGGCAGAAAATTCGGCTGGGCGGTGCTGAAGGGGAGGGTTGCAGCTCGGCTGCAGGCTGCTAAATGGGAGGTTGGAGCTCGGCAGATGGCTGCTGAAAAGGAATGCAAGATTTCAGCAGGCACGCGCTGAGGAGGGAGTGAGCGGTCGGGACACGCGGGCAGAACGGTAGGTTTGGGCTTCGGTGAGCGTGCACCGAAGATGGACTCTGGGCTGGGGGCTTCAGATGAGCACTTGGGCCGCCTGTTTTGGGCCGGATTGGGCTGACTTGCAGAGCCTCGCTGGGCTTGGCTGACGGGCTGACGCGCAGTGGACTGGGCTGTGTTGACGCGGGCTTCAAGGCGACGGACTGGGCTGCACAAATTAATTAATTTAATTAAATTATAACTAAATTAATTATTCCACCGAATTTCGTCCATAATTTATTCGTTATAATTCCGATCGAGACGATTCTTTCGCCAAAATGCTCCAAATTACAAACTTTATTTATCTAAACATAAAAATCAGAAAATAAATTATTTTATTAATTTATTTAATATTTTAATATTAAAAGTTAAGTATAAAGGGTATAAAATAATATAAAATAATGCTTATTTGAGGACCTATCAAATACCCCCACAGTTAAACTTTGCTAGTCCCTAGTAAATACTAAAATCAAACTACGAATTCAAAACAAGTAAACCCTTAACCATTTGTCTCAAATTTCATTGTTATAATCATGGCATAAAAGATTTTCACTTAAAACATTTAAGCAAATGGAATTCAAGAGTTAATACATGGTAACAAAATGTTTAACAAGTAAGATAATGAGTAAATAAGGTGAAATGGAGTTCTGCATGAATAAGACAAGTATGAATCAACTCACAAGGATATGCACTCAAAAATTCACTCAATTTGTGAGGGTTTGTGTTTGCACTCAAAGTATGTGAGAAATACTCACATAATCGAAATGAAGTACTTTTGCAAAATTTCAAACAAACACCTCAAGATAAAAACAATACATACTTGCACAAATGAACCAAAACCATAAGCTTACTCAAGTGATTAACTCAACTAATCAAAATTTACCATCTTAAGGATCATAGGGTCTTTATAAAGGTTGTAATGGGGCTAAGTTTAGAGGCAAGGAAAATATAGGACAAGTGGTGCTCAATTCGTTCCAAGACTCAATAGACTCCCAAAACGTATCATAGCTTCCCAACCTTAGTACAATGATGTCAGTAATCCATCCCTTCGAATATAGGCCTAATTCCATCATGTTGGGCCTCATAGTCATTCTTTGTATCGGATTTACAAATGTAAAGGACTTGACTTAAACATTACATAATCAGACCTTATTACCTTGATAAAAACTCAATATATCTTTTTCTTTTCATATATCAAGGTAATAACATGTGTCAAAAATACAATAATGTTTGAGTAAGTAAATCCACAAAATACACATAAAAGTCTTTCAATATCATCATTTTCTCTTTACACAATCATTATGTCTTCAATCGAGTCCTTGGAACAAAGGTAAAAAATGTCTATACTAAGCTCAAGTGTTTAGATAATCTTGGTGATGAAAGAAAGGCTTAATGTGGGCTCAAAAGGGTTAAAACTAAGGGGGTCGCAACTCGTGCGCACAAAATAGGGAACATGGATGTTCGAATTTGTGGTGTTAACCCTAATGCCTTAAATGGAGAGTAATTGTTACACTTTCGAGATGGATGAAAACAATGGATTGTTATTCATACGATTCTCCGACAGCGGACGGAACCTTATGAAGATGGAGGAAATAAACTTGGGAAATATGGACTCAAACTCTAAACTTTGTATTGGAGATACTTTGCCAAAGTTTCTCTCAAAGAAGGCTCAATTGTGTGCCTCAAAGAAGGTGTGTTTCAACAAGTGAATTGAAACCCTATTTATAGGTGGAGAAAGCTACCAAAATTAATATAAAAATACAATAAAAAATGTGGAATAATGGAATGATGAGTAATAAAGATTTGTGATGATGTTTAGAAGTGGTTTGAGTTGTAAAGTTGTAAAATTGGGTTGGAAAGTTGTTGGAAAGTGGCTGGAAATTGAGTGGAAGTCTGCTGGAAAATAGGGCAGAAAATTCGGCTGGGCGGTGCTGAAGGGGAGGGTTGCAGCTCGGCTGCAAGCTGCTAAATGGGAGGTTGGAGCTCGGCAGATGGCTGCTGAAAAGGAATGCAAGATTTCAGCAGGCACGCGCTGAGGAGGGAGTGAGCGGTCGGGACACGCGCGCCGAACGGTAGGTTTGGGCTTCGGTGAGCGTGCGCCGAAGATGGTCTCTGGGCTGGGGGCTTCAGATGAGCTCTTGGGCCGTCTGTTTTGGGCCTGATTGGGCTGACTTGCAAAGCCTCGCTGGGCTTGGCTGACGGGCTGACGCGCAGTGGACTGGGCTGTGTTGACGCGGGCTTCAGGGCGACGGGCTGGGCTGCACAAATTAATTAATTAAATTAAATTATAACTAAATTAATTATTCCACCGAATTTCGTCCATAATTTATTCGTTATAATTCCGATCGAGACAGTTCTTTCGCCAAAATGCTCCAAATTACAAACTTTATTTATCTAAACATAAAAATCACAAAATAAATTATTTTATTAATTTATTTAATATTTTAATATTAAAATTTAAGTATAAAAGGTATAAAATAATATAAAATAATGCTTATTTGAGGACCTATCAAGACCGGCATGAACTCTTGAAAGGTTTTTATGGTTCACGACGGTTTATGGGCACCGGGCATGAACCCTTGAAAGGTTTTAAGAATGATTTCAAATGGTTTTTCGTATACCATCCTTTATATATGAATTGTCTCCTCTGGGGAGGGTCGTTGGCCTGGGTGGACCCCGAAGTAGTCACGGAACACTAACTGAGTGGAGTCGCCCCCGTTGGATTCCTTACTCTCAGAAAGGTATGGATTATAACCCCTAGGGAGGGTCATTGATCTACGAACATTGACTTGGGTGGACCCTAGGGAGACATGGGTTTTGAGATCCCGGGTAGCACGTGCGTAGCTCTAAATACCGTGACAGGATTGGTTATATGATATATATTGATAAATATGATTTCTTGGATGTGCGAAATTGTGTTTTTTGATTGATAAATGGATTTGGGCTGAGATCCCACATATGTTTATTATGTTCTAGATTTCTGTAAATGGTTTTGGGCAGGGGCCCGTATGATTATGGTTGTTTAAACATATGTGGTTTGATAAATGGTTTTACTATGCATGCATGCTTTTTTAGTGAAAGGCATAAAGGTCTTCTATAAAATGTGTTTTATGAACTATTACTTTTTGTCCATTCACAGTCTTTCTGTCTTCAATGCCTTTCAGGTTGAATACGGTGCAGACTGTAGCATAGACCGAGACATCACATACCTCCTCCGAATCTTGGCGTACTCTGGAAGCCCGGTGGGGCTAAAGGTTCAAATTTTTCCTGGATCAGGAGCAGCCCTCGTTAATCCTTGAGGGGATTGGGACGGGTCCTGACAAAATCGATCCTCCCAATCTCGTTCTAATGATCCTAGGAACCTATTGGAACCCTTAGGATGAAGCTTTGACCCCTATAAGTGCCCTAAACCTAGAATGGAAGTTTGGGTTCAAAATGGTTTTCATAACCAATAGGTTTTAGGATTGGTTTCTAGGTTTTGAAGACGTGGTTGGATAGGAAATGAAGAGAGGAAGCCATAGGAGTTGGAATGGATGAAAAAGGATGAAAGATGAAGAAGATACAAGGTTAGACCGGTCACGCCCATCCAGGCGAACTAGACTGCAAATCGGACCAGACCGGCCGATTCGGACCAGCTAACCGAAGGATAGGGATGACCCTGTAGCTGGCGGGTGGCTCCCACGTGCAGCCACTTCAGGCGGCTCATGCGGGCGCGTGGGGAGTTTTGGGGGAAGGTTCCAGCATGTGAAATCATCTATTCGATGGAACGAACATTTTGGGACTGGTTTCGTGTCGATCATACATCGTTTCGATATAGTTTGGGGTGTCCGAAGGTTTAGGATCGACATTAAAAATACTTAAAAATTCGGGAAAATTACGGGACTTTTATGAGAGGTTAATTAAGTAGTTAGTAACCCTCTATTACGATTTGGAAAGGTTTGGGAACCCCGGAGACGGCGATTGGCCCTGGAAGGGCGTATGGCACGCGTATCGAGGCGTGGCTTCGGACAGTTTGTGACTGGACCTTTATTTCTAAATTGATGCATGCATAAATGTTTTATAAGTGTTTTAGAACATGTTTTATGATGCCATGAGTGCATTTGTTTGTGGTAGTTATTAGGACGTATTTACACATATTTCGAGGTTTTCGGTTTTATACGATGCTTATACGTGCTGTGTTTTCAATAATGGTTTGACGAACGGGTTTTGGATTTGAAAACATGGAATCGGGTATGAGACCCATTTGATTGGAAAGTCTCTAACTTGGAGTCCATTTGATTTAATGTGAAATCGGGCTGGAGGCCCATTTGAGCTATACGATCGGGTCGGGGGCCCCGTTGGTTTACTAATTCAGGCTTGAGGCTCAGTTGGTTATGATATCGGGCATGAGGCCCAGTTATGGTTTATAAACATGATTTCAGGTTAGGGACCCAAATGGATTTGGATTTACGATGATTTATGGAAAACCCGAGCGTGGCCCTTTGAACGATTTTGAAATGAATTATGAAAATGGTTTTTCGTATACCATTCTCATGAATGGATGCCCTCCAGACATCTCGTGGTATCCTAGAGTGGCGGGTTATCTCCTCCAAACGTCTCGTAGTATCCTGGAGTAGTCACGAGGCATTGCCTGTGAGGGGTCATTTCACGGAGCGACAGGTCCGTATAGTGACTCAGGAACAGGATTGCCAGAGGTTAAAACCTCCCCCCCAGGGAGGGTCATTAATGTAACGACCCGTCCCAGAAACTAGGATGAAGATAGTGATTAAGATGGGATTAGTGAGTATCATCGGTGACTAGTGGGTAAATGACGATTTTGCCCCTAGTTTGGGAAAAAAGTTGACTTTTCGTTCGAACCGGTTTTGACACGTTGACGTAGGATGGTTAGGTAGATCTCGTCGTCCTGAGTTCGATGACAGGCGGCACGTATTCATCGGACGTATGATGTGTGAGTTACGAGTCTAGAAAGGTAGTGGCGCAACGGTAAACTTGACTTAAAAGGAGGGGTATTTTGGTCTTTTGGTCGTTTGGGCAGTGTACAACCAGATCAGGACAAGTGTACAGTGAGATAGGGATATTTTTGGAAAGGGACCATGGGGTGGTGACACGTGCAGTGTGTGTAGTGGCTTCTAGGCCGTGCACGGTGTGTGTTCAAATGTGTAACCGTGTATGTGTGTTCGTTCTTCGAACCAGACAGAAACAGAGGGAGAGAGTTGAGAGAATTTGAGAGACGATGGCGGGTGTTGGTGTGTTTTGGTAAGTGAGGAGTGATCAGAGGGTGGAAGAGTGAACTAGTGAGTGTTTGGGGAAGAGAGATCGTGCAAGAACACGGTGATCAGGGCAGTCGGTTTTCAGAGAAACCAGAGAAGAAGTGGAAGGTCGTGGTGGTGGTGCGGCCGTGTGTTGGTGCAATTGGACTCGTGGAAGTGTCCAGAGGCTGGAGGTGGACGGGAGGAGCTACTACCTCGCGGCTGAGCTCACGACTGCGATCGGAGGACATGTAATTTCTCATCCTCTTCTATTTTCTCTGTTTAGCCGTGGAAGTTCAAAGTGGAAGTCGTGGATTTAGGGATAGAATCGAGGAGTCCTGTGAGGTCTAGGGAGTTCAGTGGAGTCCTAGGAGTCTTCTGGTTGTGCTGCCGTGACGGAGGAGTGCACCGTGGAGGCCAGACAACGGAGAGTACCTTGTGTGCTCTATTCTGCCGTCGATGTTCAGATCGAAAGTCGTGAAGTTTGGGGTAGAGTCGACAGTTTTGGTGAGTTAGATGAGGTTTAGGGTGGCTCTAGGAAGGGTTTAAGCTAGCCACCGTGATGGGGAGTGACCTGGGTGGCCGGAGAAGGAAACAGGGCAGTGTTCGGGTTTTGTTTCGAGTTCGAGTCGATGCGTATTGGGCCGTGTCGAGGTGATTAGATTACGGGAATGGGTAGCCTAGGTCTGGACGATGCTGTTGGTGAAGAAAGGAGTCGATTTGGTGGACGGAAGGCTGTGAACCGCTGACGCCGGTTCAAGTTGCAGACACTGTGCTAAACCGGGTCTGCTTGAGGTAGACGGTGACACTGTAGCAGGCGCGTGAGGGCCACGCGCAGCCACTTTGGGCGGCGCGTGGGGGCGCGTGCGGCGGTCTTTGGGGAAAGTGTCAACTAGGTTTTTGGTCTAGATGTTGTGACGAGTCCGTTGGAATTGGTTTCGGGTTTATCGGACGTTGAATCGAAGTAGTTTCACGAAGGTGAAGGTTTAGGGTTCCGATTCGTTACGTTTAGGACCCGGGGATTTTGGAGGGAATTTAGGTGGATCCTCGTAGTTGTGGTAGTAACGTACTTTGATGGTTGTTGACAGGATCGGGAGTTCCCGAGGAAGCTAAGGAATGTACGAGACGTTCGGGACACGATTAAGGGCTCGGTACTGTGAGTGGACCCTTTCCTTAAACTCGAACATGCATAACTGCTTTTCTATAATTATGTTATATATGTGATTTCATGAAGGTTGGATTTATGATGTGGTTTTACATAATTGCACGGTTTCCGAGAAATAACTTATTTGGCACGTTTTACGAGAAAAGTCGATTTCTGAGAATAATGCCATGATTTTGGGATTTCAATCTAGAATTGGTTTTCAATGCTTATAAGTGGATTTTGGAACATGATATGATGATCAAGGATTTTCAGTTTTGAACTCGGATTTCGAGAATCGAGATTTGGTTTTACGATTGGGAAGTGGTATTCCGGATTTGGGTTCGGAATGACGGTTCGGAATGCCGTAAGGGCATCAAACCGGTGATTTCAGATTCGGGTTTGGATGTGGATTTGGAAAAGGTTTTCACATGGTTTTGATTGGATTTGCTGGATCTGGATATTGGGTTTAAAGACCCGGATATTGTGATTGACGGGGGACGGGCCCGGATTGAGTTTAAAGACTCGGGAGTTTAAAGACTCGGATATATTGATATTTCCCCCGTAGGCCTATTTAGTTTAAAGACTCGGGAGTTTAAAGACTCGGATATCATTGAGGCCTGGATTGAGTTTAAAGACTCGGAAGTTTAAAGACTCGGATAGGTCCAGCAGGTTTGATCGGAAAATGATGAGTTAATATTCACGATTTATGATACGGTTTTATGATGTTTCTGCTATGATTTTTATAACTGTTTTATAGTGTTTCTGTTTCTTATGATATTTTATGATGATTGATTTATAACCGTTTTGATAACTGGGTTATGCATGTGGTTTCAAAACGGAGGGCTA
The DNA here is from genome assembly GCA_032719365.1 of Prinsepia uniflora. NCBI lineage: Eukaryota > Viridiplantae > Streptophyta > Magnoliopsida > Rosales > Rosaceae > Prinsepia > Prinsepia uniflora. The sequence goes on from CM064872.1 coordinate 53,796,639, forward strand.
TAACCAGTTTTCTTATAAAATGGTTTTGGAAATTCTTATTTTATTTTGGTCCACTCACACTTTCTGTTTTTAACTGCCCTCTAGGTTGTGGAGCTAGTGCGGGGTTCCGGCGTCGAGGCAGCGTCTGAGGCATAGAAGTTACGAGAGGGATCCCGGAGTATTTTGTTTTAATTTCCGTGTGCGTGTATGCCGTTTAATAGTTTTCTTTCTTTTGTATTGAGTACTATGCTCTATAAACTGTTGACTTCGGGATATGTAGTATAATTTCTCCTGCGTCTGACTGTATGTGTGTCAGGGTGACAGACGGGAGCAGGATTTACCTCGGTTTTCGGAGTGAAACCGGGGTGGGTCCTGACAATTAACATGCGAGTCATTGACCTGGGTGGACCCGAGGGATACTTGGGATTAGAAACCCCGGGTAGCACGTGTAGCTTGGAACCGTGACAGGTGTGATTGTGACATCTCGGATGTCAGGCATCAGGGATGCCGAGGATTGGTTCTAGGTTGAGTCCCACTTGTAATGGAATTTTGGGCTGAGTCCCACTTGATTGGATTTGGACTGAGACCCACTTGATTGGATTTGGGCTGAGTCCCACATGTATTTGATTTGGACTGAGTACCCATATGGTTTGATTTATGGATTTGGGCATTGGCCCGTATGATTGGTTCGATGCACGTTTTGGGCTAAAGCCCTAATGGTTTGGTTTGATAACTGGTTTTCGAATACATGCATGTTTTTAGTGAAGGGCATAAATGTCTTCTTTTCTGTGAAATGAATTTTATTAAATTATTTATTTTTGTCCACTCACAGCTTTCAATGGTTTTAATGCTCTTCAGGTTGATCGCGGATGCGGGCTGTAGCGGAGACCGAGACATCACACTCCTCCTCCGGCTCCTGGCGTACTCTGGAAGCCCGGTGGGGCCAAAGTCGGAACTATCTCTTGTCTGGCACTTCATGTCAGACGGGATCAGGCGTGTCCCACGTTAATCCCAGGGGAATTTGGGACGGGTCCTGACACTTTCACCCATTCACATTCCATTCAAACCAATATGTGGCTTAGTGGTGGCACACATGCTCACTTAACAGAAGAATGACCAAAATCCCTTCACCAACGAACATCCAACCTAAAAAAAGGAAACACATTTTGGTACGCCCAGTGGGATACACGTTATGAACAACAAAAATCAATTCCAATATTCTTATCCATGGACGAATTACAATGGCTGCAAATTTGAAGATAGTTCTAGTGGTCAATATGGCTCAAATAACCAATATGATTTTTGCAACTATGATGGCCGATATAATTCAACAAAATTCAATGGCTATAATAGCCAATATAGTCATACATGTGATCCTAATGCCCAATATGGTTTTAGTAGTCAATATGGGTATAATGACCAATACAATTTCAATATTGGTGAGATTGACCAAAAATATGAAAAAATGGGGAGATTTCTTTCAGAGAATTCGCAAATGAATATAAATCTTCTCAAGATTTTTGCATTCGAATTTTGCATGAGATTGCATCCAAATTGATCATAGAAGAAGAAAAAATCCACGAGGTAGTCGAGATTAATAACCAAGACGTGATTCAATCTGAAGCAATCATCCTACAAGTTGATGATTAAAAATGAATGAAATTGAAAACATGGTCACGACCCAGTTTGAGTCAATCATGATAGACATGATTGTGCGAGAAAACGAGTTTTATAAGACCGCAATTGAGATTGGCCAATATTAAATCAATCCCCAAGACCAATATTAATAAATTAAATGGCCTTGGGGGCATGAACATTCGGCCAAATCAATTGTCAACAATAATTTGACTTGTGCTAATTGTATTAGTACACAAATTAATTATCTCCAAAATCATGAAATTCATACTGAAAATAAGAAGGGTTTGAGACTTGGAATAAAACACGAATGGCCGCCACCTCGATTTCCATAAAAATATACTCTTAGTGGCTATTTCCAAAAAAAAAAAAGGGCCAATGAAACAACAAATTAAATACTATATGCATATGTAGTATCTTGATTTGGAGAATTTGGTCCACTTTGGCGTGAAGTGAAATATGAGGTTTAAAATCTGCTAGTAATTGGGAAAGATTTTAAGGGTGTATATTTCCAAATTCATTGGCCAATTTATGACTAATTAAGATTATTTTTTTAGTAATCTTTCTTTTTATTGAGTGATAGGAGGAATGAGAGAATATTTATTTCCTCACTTAACCATAGGCGATGCAATCGAGCCTGCTATGGTTAATATGAGAATGCATACAAAGTAGATTTGTAACTGTTCAAGCCAATTAATGTTTAATTATCAAAATGAAAAGTAAAAAAAAAAGGAAATAATTGATGTTTGAATTTTTTTTTTTGGTAGCCAATTATTTATAATGGCTTGCAGAAAGGAAAGAGAGGAAAATACTTTTTGAAGTCACATTTCATATGGCAATATTTTCAATTTGATTTTTGTTCTTATAATAACTTAAGCCAATTAATGGCTTGTTATCAATTTGGAAGAAAGAAATACGGAGAAGATTTTAATAATAACTTATTGACAATATTGAAATAATTTCAAAGCCAATTAATAATTAATTTTGAAATTTTTATTCATCAAAACAAATCAATGAGGTTATGCATTAATGATTATACTTGATTATTTGGTTTATTGTTCAATTAGGCTATAAGTTTTCATAAGCATGTCTCATATAAGACAAAGTTCATAAAAACTGGGGGTAATGTTTGAATCAGGTCATAATCCGACCTCGTCATATTCAAAATCCGACAATGGGATATTTTTGGGCTCGAAAAAATGTTAAAGGCCAAAAATATGGCTAAAAGCCCAAAATGACAAGTTCGGCCAATCATATAAAAAAAAGATTTAATTACGGCCGCATGTCAATTGGAAAGGTAATTAGAAAAAATGAATATATGGGAAAAAGAAGGAAACAGAATTTAAAGTCAAACATCCATTTATGTTTGAACTCACAAATGGAAGAAAATCATGATAATCCGAAGATAATATAGTAAAGAACAACATGAAAAGGAAATCAAATCATACCTCAAATCAAGCGTATCCAACAATTATGGAATTAAAGCCAACTTTGGCTAGAATCGTACTGATTGAGGAATCAAAGCTAATCAACATCAATCATCTCTAAACAAATAAGTAATCTTACTAGTTGAATGACGAGTTTGGATGCATCCAAACCCCTATAAATATCAAACTTTGAGGAAGAAAAATGACATCTCCAACACACCACACAACTTATCTTTTTATGTTCTCTTCAATCCTATCCTAGGAGTAGTATAATCTAATTTCTAGCATAGTTTTTATTTTGTTTTTCATTCTAGTTTTTATGTCTTTTCATTCTTACATTTACACACTTTACATTTTTTACTTGTATTTCAATTATTTATTTTTGGTTCACACGACCTAGCGCGGCAAATGCTTGTCAAAAAGCGTTTGTAACTAATCGTGTCGGGGATTTTGGTTTATTATTAGGAATTTTGGGTTTTTATTGGATAACTAGTAGTTTTGAATTTAGGGAGTTGTTTGAAATATTCAATAACTTAGTTTATAATAATGAGGTTAATTTTTTATTTGTTACTTTATGTGCCTTCCTACTATTTGTTGGCGCGGTTGCTAAATCTGCCCAATTGCCTTTATATTCATTATTTATGCACTTTAATTTATATTGTTACTTCAATTGCACTTAAATTATAGCATGTTATTTTCTTGCACTAATTTTTAATTTAATATATAGTTCTTTCAATTTATTTATATTATATTGTATTTACTTCCTAGTCTTTTTACTCTCTCTTTCAATCTTTGTTTTCACAATTTCATATAAATTAGTTGTTTAAAGCCTAGATTTGAGGTAGTGAAAGAACCTAGGCAAGGAGGAGGTTCTTTGCTTGGTCGAACATTCACTTGATTAGAAGTCAATTTTACGGACGCACAACACACTTTCACCCATCACATTCCATTCAAGCCAATTTGTAGTTTAGTGGTGACACACTTGCGCACTTAACAGAAGAATGACTAAAATCCCTTCACCAACAAACATCCGACCTAAAAAAGGGAAACATGCTTTTATTTTGCTTGTATTTTATTTTTTAGTTGTGTCATGTTTTTCTCTTTCCTAAATCATGTATTAACAAGGCTCAAATTTTGAGTTGGAAATAATGAAACCTAGAGTTGTTAATACTTCAACTAAAAATTGTGATCTAGTCAACATTGACTATTGTAATAAAATGATGGCTTATTAGCTTAAATGCAACATTAACTCGCACATTAGTCACACTTTGCACTCTGATCTGGTTATTGGTTCACCTAACACCTTGAAACGGCCGAGTTAAACCACTCAACTCCATTATTGTTACAAATGTTAAGTAGTCATGAAAAATAAGGATAAAATTGACAATTTTGACATGATGGCACATTAAAGTCAATATAATTAGTCTATGTGGAGAGATTGGGACCCACATCTATGGACAAATAGTATTTGAAACACACTTATATTTTTGCTTCCACTTTACATAATGTCAATATTTCCCAATATAATATCAATCTTGCTCTTTGTGCATGGAGCCATGGAAGTCACCCTGCACCAATTCCACCATTTTTTTCTCATTCTTTCTCCCCCAATTACATTAGTACAAAACTTCTTCTTATTTCATCATCAAAATAACAAAAACCCAAAAATCTTTTTTTTTTGGTATGAAACACAGATATACACAATTGCTAAGAAATAAAAATAGAAATATCCATGTATCCAGTAATTCAAAGTAAGCTCTATAACAAATCTAATTCTAAACTCTTATACAATATAATACTTTTGAATATATTAAGTAGGAGATGAAAATCCAAAATTGAAATACTCAGGAATTCAAACAAATCCAAAATTGAAATACCAGAAACAAATCCAAAATTGAAGAGCAACAAGAAGAGCAGAGTAAGATTCAATAAGATCCAGGCAGCTGAGGAACGAATTGGCTTGGGACCGATCTAGTTATCAAGTTCTTGTACAAAGAGTAGTCAAGCCAAAGGGTGTTCTTTTTGTCTACTCATGATAAGGAACGAATATGGATGACTTAGCTCAAGGGACAAATAAGATTTGCCATATTTGAGAAGCAGTGAGCACCCAACATAGCTCTTCTCAATAACGACCTGCAATGAAACCCAGTACAGCCCAGCCGAGGAAAACCTAGATTGATTTCTCCAAATTTGTTGCCTACTGCTAGTCCTCGGCATTGGGTCGGGCCGGGTTGGGCTGGGTTTATTAAATAATTTTTAAATTTGCGGGCCGGGCCAGCCGGGCTTAATGACATAAAAAAGAGCCCACGGGCTTTTATCGGGCCAGGTTTATATGGGACTTTTCGGGTCGGGCCTATTAAGCCCACTTGGATCGGGTTTACGTGGGCTTTTACAATAAATTATGTCTCAAATTTTAAAATTACAAAAAAAATATATATGCATGAAAAAAATATTAATAATGAAAAAAAATATTCAAGGGTGCAAAAACGTGGCCTCGTTAAAATAAAATACTCAAAGGTGCAAAAACGTTGGGCCTATTAAGTAGGTGGAGGAGTGGTTAGGGTTTGTATTGGGTATTGGGTATTGGGTATTGGGCTTTTTAAAATAGATTAGGTGGATTTGGAGCTGAGATTTGGGTTTGGATTGAAATATTATTATTAAGAATGAGTTTAGTATTAATTTTTAAATAATAAGTATTTTATATTTTCGGGCTTATGGGCCGGATTTATTACTGGAGGGTCGGGCTGGGCTTACCGGGTTTTATCGGGCTCGGGCCTATCGGGTTTGAACACCATAAGCCTAAGCCCAGCCCGCTAAGTCTCGGGCCGGACTTTTATCCATCGGACTTATCTGACCTCCATAAGCCCATGAATTTTTGGGCCAAATGATGAGGGCTACCTACGGCCACGAAATTTCCCAACTTTTGTCATGCATCTTTCTCCATTATGTTTTTGTCGTCCAATTCAAAAGGCAGTGAAGACACAAAAAGGTCCTTCTAGCTTTGAATCTGAGCCGGAGTCGGAGATAGTGTCTTTAACCATGCTTGTACTTGGCGGTGACTTCGAAGACAGTGACGGTGAGGGCAAGATTTCCCCGAATAATCGGTTGTAACTCAGATCAATGGTCTAGATTGAAACCTGGTTATTTGGTTGGATCCAACCCAAAAAAATGTTTCTCTGCAGGTTGGTAAATGGGAATGCGAATACCCGACTAGGAATTGTACCCGTGAACATTCAAAAGGCCATCGACCGTGTCGGTGAGCTAGTTCCAGGAGAAAGATCAGTATTGGATGGAGGGAGGGAAGAAATTTAGAGAAAGCGAACTGGAGAGATCATTTTTCTTCGTGTCCAGTCGGGTTAAAGTTTTGGAGACAAAGAGATCTGAAAGTAAGGACAACTTAGGCACATGATCTAAAGGCAAAGTAGTTGCTGCTAGTGGAGGAGGTGGTCCAGAGGGGTCAAATTCTCAATATGAAGGAGTTGATTCATCGTCGATGGTCCACTTTGCAAAATAAAGAAACATGATAACTGATTGTACTTTTCAATAACCTCTTGACTCTATCCCCTGCGACTATAAAAATCTAAACCTTGGAGCCTCAAAACTTTTCTTCGAACATAAAAAAGATTAATTGTGAAATATATTTTTAAGAATGTTGATGAGTAATTGAGTTCAGACACTCTCTCCCCTCTATCTGCATGTGTTTGTTTATATGTTTATGCTAGATTCCTTTTCATGACTTCAGGCATCGTCGACGTCATCGGGTTAGGGATCGACTAGGGCAGCGGGGGAGGAGGAAGAGAAAGAAAAAAACTGTTGAAATTCTATAATTATGAAATTCCACAATTTTCCTTTACCAAATTAATGTATTTTAATTCACATAAACGTCATATAGATATTTTCACGTCAAAAGTAACATTTGTAACGAAAAATAGAATTGAGTGAATTAACTCGACCATTTTAAAATATTAAATTAATCAATAACCAATTTAAAAGGTAAAGTATAACTAATGTATAAATTTATAATACATTTAAACTAATAATCCTAATAGGATTTAGTGGGAGGTGTCATTCTCCACCACACGTGTAGTGGCGTGAGCAAAGTAAAGCTTAGAGATGGATCGGCGTGGGTCAAAATGGGCGCTCGGACCGATCCCCACTTAACAATGATATCCAACAACATCACATCACATCACATGGGTTCCTACTCCCTACTCCCTACTCCCTACGGTTCGGTTCGTTGTTACATTAAGCTTACAAGTTGAAATAGCTAGATAATGGCAATTTTGGCAATTTTGTTCCAAGCTTAAGGGCAGTTCCAAATGAAGTACAATACAAAAGAGAGGGGACGCCATCCATTATATGAGTCATCAATCACCGCCGTAGCTCTATTGAAATTGGATCGATCGGCGCAAAAAAGAAGATCGAGTAATCGAAGAAGAAGAAGAAGAAGGAGATCGATTTGATTTGATCGAAAATGATGATGGGGAAGAAGCAGATGGGTGTTGTGGCGTTGGTCGTGTGTTTGATGATGTCATCATCTGATATGAATATGATGAGGAAGGAGAGGCAGATGATGATGATGATCGACGGAGCAGCAGCAGCTGATACTGATGCTGATGTTGGGATTGGCTGCTACGACGCTTGCTCCACTGGCTGTGTTCAAACTCCAAGCAACAGTATGAACTTCCAATCACTTTCTACCTACCTCCGTTCTTATTATTAATCTTAGTTAATATTCACAAATTAAATTAAATTAATTACTGTCTTAATCATCAAATAATATCACAATCAAGGCTTTTCTTATGTGTAGAAGAATCAAGCAAGAATCATACTGCTAGAGTTTGATTCCTATGCAAATTTACACTAGGGTCTAGGTCTACTATCTATTAATAATTATACAACTTAGTTTCCTTTTATTGATCTTTTTTTTAAATTATTTGTCTTTCTTTCTTTTAAAGAAAAAATAATAATTAAATGATGGGATCCACTACAAAAATAATTAAATTCATGGGAGCAAAAAATCTATCTCATTACGCTCAAAATTTTCAGCGAAGTGAAAGATTAAATTCAATTTTTCCTGCCGATATTGAAGGCTGAAGATCGACTAGAGATTTGTATTAAAAAAACAAAGGGGACTACAGATAAGTGGCCAACTATGTAATTAAATTAAGAGGTAATTATAAATAGTTCATATTTTAAAATTCAAATTATAAGTTAATTAATTATAACAAATAGAGACGGTAAATAAGTAATTTGTTTTTATCGTTGGTCAAAATACATCATTATTTTTAGTCCGTTGTTTAAAGAAAAGGAATTATAAGTATTCATTACATATCATATTTATCTTGAGTATTCAAAATTTCATCATTTTAGTTTGTCATATTCCTTATTTTTTCAATTTGATTATAGACTTAATAGAAAAATTAAACATTGCCTACTTAACTCCTCTACATAAATAACATATCTATACAAGAAAATTGTAACTGTATCGTAATAGGTATATTATATTCAATAAATACCTCCCTCAAATAAAATAAAAAAACCTACCGATAATAATTAATTCATCTACAAGAAAATAAAATATACATGTAATTATTAATTTATCTATAAAATAATAAAATAGAAAAAAAATTTAATAAGATAGATAACGTACTTGTAGGCCTATGACTCTTCCAAAGTATCATATGGTATCTGATAAAAAAAAATATAAAATAATTCTTCAAATATGAAATTTAATTATAATTATCTTAAATTAAATAGTTTTTTAAATTAAATATAAAATAATAATATTTAAAATTTGAAAGTTTCTCATTTATGTCTAAAAATATATATAAACGGTATTAGGAAATTTAAAAAAAAAACCAAAATCATAAAAAGAACACAATAAAAATTTTGATAATGCGGAGAATACTATTTTATATATTAAATGGGCAAATTTATATGTTAGGCTTAAAAATTGGAATAACTTATCATTATTTATTATATTAATTTGTTTTATTGTTTTATGTATATGCAGCGAGACTAATGCAACGTTGTGATCGCAAATGCCAGATTAAGTGCGCTCCAGGTAAACCCCAAACGCTTCAAATTTATGTAGTTGCTTATCTGTATATATTTCTAACTTTTTACTCAAGTTTAGTCTCAAAATAATTCGATTTTGTATCAAAATGCTCGATGAAATCTCCTTTTCATCTCGAGTCGTTCTAATTTTGTCAAGTCTCATAACTTATGTCAGATATAAGAGTAAATGGTCACTTTAGACAAGTCACCTTTCAAAAGTAAAGGTCAATGCCGATCACGTACTTAGCAACGTCACCTCCACCTGCATCCGAGAACTCGGCAACGTTAGTGCCAAGGTCCGTGAGCTCGGCAAGGTCCACGAACTCGACCTTACCCAGTTCCGCGTCAAATGTGTTAGGAAATTAATCCTCCACCACGCAAGTGCTAACAATAAAGATGGAAAAAAGGAAATAAAGAAACCAAGAACACAAAAGATTTAACGAGGTTCGGCCAATTAACTTGCCTACGTCCTCGGAGAGTTTTCTCCTTCACTATGAGAGAATACAAAATACAAGATTACACTACTCAAGTTTATACCCAACTCGAGCCCTTGTATCCAATAGGATACCCCTTGTACACCCTCTCTCAACCCGAGAAAATCACTCTATCCCAAAGAGCTATACACACTCTTTCACCTTCTCTTAACCGAGAAGATCACTCTACTCCAAGAGCTATACACACTCTTGAAGTGCTCAAGAAGATCACTCTAGCCCAAGAGCTATACACACTCTTGAAGCACTCACTCACTTGTGAGGTGTTCTCCTTGATGTTGAAATGTGGCCAAGCTCTCCACCTTATATAGTGCTCAAGGCACAAGTTGTATTTGTATTTTTCCAATGTGGGACATTTTCCTCACATTTCAACATCCTTCATTGAAGTCCATTCATGCACCTTCTTCAATTAATGTTCTTCTTCATGAAGCTTCCACATCAATCTTTTCCTACAAGGTTGAATGAACAACACCATGTATTTATTCCCAATACATAATCAAATTCAATGCATTAATAATCCACTAAGGAGGTATTAACTCAACAATCTCCCCCTGCCAACTTAGGTAGATAATGTTGCATCACCACTTCAATCCCTGAAGTTCATCTCAAATTGAGATACCGCTTGATATACCCACAAGCATTCCATTGGCCTTATTCTTGTACCAACTACACATACCCCGAATCAGTTGCATACAGTCTTAGCTCCCCCTGATTCAAAATGGCCAATGCTATGTGCAGTTGCTCCGAGTCAACAATTACCAGTTGGCTCCGAAGAGGGACCTCGACTTTGCCTCTTCCTTAGCAGGATTATCTTTCTCACCATCGTCTGAAACTTGGAAACATGTAGATAGCGTCTCTGCTGTGCCCGCAAACGAGACCCCCTTCAGGTACCAGTTCTCATGTGCACCCTGTTTCCCAACAACCTTTGAGGTCTGAGTTTTTCCTATCAGACGAAACATACTTTTACATTTTTCTCCCTTCATTAGGACCATGCAGCCACGTGACACTTTCATAACTCCCCCTGCTGACGAAACCTTGCAGCCCTTGGAGTCTAGTTGGCTCAAGGATATTAGATTTCTCCGGAACTTTGGGACATACACCACATCACCCAAGGATATTAGATTTCTCCGGAACTTTGGGACATACACCACATCACCCAATGTTTGAACTGCTCCATCGAACATCTTGATCTTCACAGTTCCCGTACCCATGACACGACGTCTTGTGCCATCGCCCCAAGTCACAAATCCTTGGACTTCTTGGAACGTATCAAAATATTCTCTCCTGGAGCAAAGGTGATGAGAACAACCACTATCTAATATCCAATAATCTTGAGAAAAAATGTAATTACCTTTGGAGACTGTGAGAAGTTCTCCAAAATCTCTAGACATCTCCGCTACACCAGCCAAGGAGCAATCTGAGCCCTTATCGTCCTTCTCTTTCATCAATGGACAATCCGGCTTTATGTGTCCCCACTCCTTGCACTTGTAGCATTGCTTGCCCTTTCCTCTGCCTCTGGATTTAGATCTGCTATGCTCACAAAATCCCCTCGCAGTTGATCTTCCCTTACGATTCTGTTCACGAGCAATGAAGACAGAACCTTGAGAATCATCAGCTTTTCTTCTCTTCTCATGTGATAAGAAAGTCTAATCTACATCCTCCATCTTCAGTGTATCCTTACCATACACAATTGTAGTAACAATATTCTCATATGAATCGGGAAGCGAGGTAAGAAGTAAAAGGGCTTGATCTTCTTCCTCAATTTTAACCTCAACTCTTGATAGTTGATTTATCAATCCCTTGAACACATTCATGTGCTCCATGAGATTCGCACCTTCTCCCATCTTGAGCTTGTAGAGATCCCGCTTTAAATTCAGCTTCGTTTGCAAGCCTTTCCCAAGATAAAGCTTCTCCATTTTCTCCCAAAGCTCAGGTGCAGAATCTACATCATTAACATTATTTATAATATTGTCAACAATATAAAGCCTAATAGTGCTGACACACCTGGACTCCAACTCGTCCCAATCTTTATCTGACATCTTCTCTGGCTTCGCATCCTTCCCTTTCAACGGTCTTGCAAGGCCTTGTTGAACTAGGATGTCCTTCACCCTCCTTTGCCATAGAGTGAAAATTCCTAGTCCATCAAACTGCTCCACCTTGAAATGTGAACCGCTAGAACTTGTCATGGCAAACCGCTCACGATCGATAAACCGAAACTCTAATACCACTTGTTAGAAAATTAATCCTCCACCACGCAAGTGCTAACAATAAAGATGGAAAAAAAGAAATAAAGAAACCAAGAACACAAAAGATTTAACGAGGTTCGGCCAATTAACTTGCCTACGTCCTCGGAGAGTTTTCTCCTTCACTATGAGAGAATACAAAATACAAGATTACACTACTCAAGTTTATACCCAACTCGAGCCCTTGTATCCAATAGGATACCCCTTGTACACCTCTCTCAACCCGAAAAAATCACTCTACCCCAAAGAGCTATACACACTCTTTCACCTTCTCTTAACCGAGAAGATCACTCTACTCCAAGAGCTATACACACTCTTGAAGTGCTCAAGAAGATCACTCTAGCCCAAGAGCTATACACACTCTTGAAGCACTCACTCACTTGTGAGGTGTTCTCCTTGATGTTGAAATGTGGCCAAGCTCTCCACCTTATATAGTGCTCAAGGCACAAGTTGTATTTGTGTTTTTCCAATGTGGGACATTTTCCTCACATTTCAACATCCTTCATTGAAGTCCATTCATGCACCTTCTTCAATTAATGTTCTTCTTCATGAAGTTTCCACATCAATCTTTTCCTACAAGGTTGAATGAACAACACCATGTATTTATTCCCAATACATAATCAAATTCAATGCATTAATAATCCACTAAGGAGGCATTAACTCAACAAAATGCACGTTCCTCCGCCTCATGACAATGCATCGAGGGCGCCAAGCAAGGACAAAGGATCGTGGTGCTTGGGTTAGCAATTAAATTTCCGACTTTCTTTTCTAATTCAAAAGTCAAAAGGAAAAACAACTGCTTAGATATCGTTGAGATAGGTTTATGAGTAAGGCGTGAGCTTGGTAGCAAAAAGCTACAACAAGGGAAGGATGAATCAAAATCTGGGCATCTTCGATTGGTTCTCGACTGAGGAGGAATTAGAGAAGATGAGTCATCTTCTGCTGAGAATTAGAGAAGCTGAGTCATCCTCCTCAGCGGAAAGGCATCACTTTTATCTCCATTATTGGACCTCATGATCTCATTCTTGAGATTGACTCACAATTGCGGGTAATATGATTGGATACGAAGGGTGACTTATCCAACGTGACCATTTTCACCTTATATTTGAGTGCAAGTAGAATTTGAAAAAATTAAGGTAATTTGAAACGAAAAGAGGGTTTCAGGGGCATCTCGATACAAAATTAAGTTTATGGTTCATTTTAAGGTTATACTTAACGTTCGTGCAGTAACAGACCTATTGAGGATTGCAGTCTGGGCTATTGCCCAGGTCATGTTTTTATTAATTATATATTATACGAGCTCCAATTTGGCATCAAGGCTAGCTTAGCCCAGTTGGCTTCTTTGTTGGGAGCCAAACTTGCTGTTGTTGATAGATTGATTATGCGCAATAATTCCTTTTTTATCAATTTGATCCTAGTTTATCTTTTTTTCTTTTCCAATTATGAAAATATTTAGATTTATTTTATTATTTTTCTTCTAATCTTTAAATAAAAGTTAGTTATATATTATCATTCTCTTCAATTTTTGAATAAATATTGATAAATTTATTTTATCCTTCAATTTTTTTTTTAAAAAAAACTTAGGAATTTAACCTTTTTTCTAATTTTTGAATAAACTTGACTTTATTTCATCATTTTTCTTCATATCTTGGAATAAAATTGGCCCTACTGTATCATTTGTTTTCAATTTTTAAATAAAAGCTGATAAATTTAGCTCATCCAATTTTGAATTCAGGAATTTGTCTCTGCGCTCACGGACATTTTGAGTAAAAAGTCTGTATTTTTATAGTGCATAAATAGATCTATTTCCGACAAAAATAAGAAAACATAAAATTTGTCGGGTTTTTTATATTAAATAACTTACTGTTAAATAAATTTGGCTTTAAATTAATTCACGCCCTAATTGAATTTTGTGTTTCCTTGCATGTACAGATTCTGCAGTTGAAAACAATTTTCACTGAAAGGCTAAGGACATCGGCATGGCAGCACATGAAGATATAAATAATATGTAATTTGTAACTTATGCCATTGGAGATGGCTTAAATCGTAAAAGAGTGAGGATCAATAAGAAATTAGGATATATATATTGGCAAAGGATATATTTTCTGTTATTATGTAATAGTATTGATATTCATGTATGGCTACAAATATCATTTATAATCCTTAAATCAAGGAGAGTGGTTCGAGTAAATAAGGAATATTATTGGAGATCCTGATACAAATAAAATATAAAAATAAGAATTTAACTAATAGATATTGTCACACTTAGTATTATAGTTTAGTGGTATTTCTTTTTGTAGTGAGAGGTTTTGAGTTTAACTACTATAAAGGTTTTGATGTGTATAATGTAATTCAATTCTCTAATATCATTGTGGAAAAAAAAGCGCAAAAGAAGTGAAGAAGTTGATTAAGACTTTAGGTTTATTAATCAAAATGCTCTTTGAACTCGTCAAAACTTAATTTATTCCTCTCATGCCAAATCGTAATAATTTCCTACCCTTTTTTAACTCATTTTCAAACCTCCAAATCCAATTTAACTTTTCTCTTCACCATCACCATCATCTTTTTTTTTTTTATCATCTAATTAAAATGGGATTTTGGGTTCTACAAAAACCCCATCCAAATCCTAATCCCAAGCTTTTAAGTAATCAACAAATGCAATGTTGTAATTGACCCTGAGCACTCTGATAAAACTGCTCTCAAGAATCTTGTTTACCTTAATACACACACTTTGTTGGTGTGTAGCCTACTTATTGGCACCACAGCAGAACATACCTCATATCTCTAAGTTTCAAGTGCAATGTATGTGCTGAGGTGGAGTGAGAATAATAGATTCTCCTCATCTAGGGTGTGTGTGACAGTGTGAGTACTTTACTTGATTTCTAAGATTCTAGTAAATAGGCGGTATCATGTAATAGGCTTATAATGACATCATAGTGTCATGCTACTCGTGTTGTAACTGTAAGGAGTGCGTGAGGTGTGTGTGTGTTTGTGCGCGGGCGCGTGAGTTTGTAATGAAAATTTAGGTCACTGTGAATCACAAGAATGTAAGAGAAATCAATTAATGAAATATAGTAGTCAAATCTGAAAACAAAAAAAACAAAAAAAAAAAACAAAAGAGCATGAAAAAGTGTAGAATGCACAAGGCATGACATAATTTGAAGTCAGAAATAACAAAAAATATGACATAAATGGAAGCCAGAATTAACAAAAAGTCACAATAATGGCAAGAAAATGCACAAGTTTCAAATGCATCAAAACTAATGCAACACAAAAGTATCTACATGAAGAATGGTGTGAATGCATATGAGAGAAATTTTTAGAACCTATACAAGACATAAGAGTTACGTGACAATTCATGAAAGAATGGCCTGCACCTTCGATCTCACTTCCCTTGATTCACTTAGTCTAGGGGGCTCGGTGATGAAATCCGAACATCATGAAATCTCAGGGAGGGTATCAATCTAATAATGTAATAAGTAGAGCTCTAGAGTGTCATGAATAACTTTCCCCTTCCGCTTCTCATAGTACTTTCCTGGGTGTACGACTTGCACGTACTGATAACCGTCATTCTACCATTCAACGTTAATCATGGCCAGTTGGGATAGATGTAATGTGGGAAACAAGGATAATTTCGAGAACACCCCGAGGCTAGCTTAGCTACGACATATACTTCATTGGTGTTCCTTTTCTTAATCCAAAACTTTTCACCAGCCATAACCCTCCTAGACACGATGACCAACCGATGAAAGTTTTAATGAATTATCAAACTCAAGCGTTTACAAACTCCGCCCCAACCTCATGTCCATAGATTCGAGTCTACGATGTGCGGTGATGAAATCCACACATCATGAAGGGTAAAGGAGAAAGTAAATAAGTGGGGCACTACCTGTTCCCGAAAGTAAGATTTTGAAGAAAAATGGGTCTTGAGATTCATGCAACTCTAAAACATTTAATAGGAAAAAATATTTACATGTTGGGGAAGTCAATGATATATATAGTTCATTTTTCTTTTCTTTTTTCTCTTTTTTTTTTCTTTTTTTTCGAATTTTTTTCAAATTTTTTTTAGTTACAAAAATAAATAAATAATAAATAGAAAATAATAATAAAAGAAAAAATGAACAAGCATATTATACAATTCATGAACTAATGTAGTATAGGCAACTATATTATGAACATTATGAACTAATATAATATGACAAACATAAAAATAAAATTTATGAATAAAAATATATAAACAAATATGAATTAAGTATGCACAAGTAAACTAGGAATAAGTACAAAAATAAACAAGTATGATAAGAGTTTAATTTTACCTAAACAAGTATCATATGAACATGTATAGACACATAAGAAAAGGTATGAACATTTTTATATATAGGCAAATATGAACATTTAATATACATATACTTACACATTATGAAATCAAGTATGCACAATTATAAACAAAATAAATCAAGACTAAATCTTTTTTCTGTTTTTTTTTTAATTCCGATTTTTTTATTTGTTTTAATTCCGAATTTTTTATATATCTAAATTTAGAGTTTATCAAAACATAAACAAACAAATAAATAAGAATAAAATAAAATAAATGTGAACAAGTAATATACATATATATAAAAAATGAAAGTAAACAAATATAATATGAATAACTATAATATGAACAAGTAGAAAAATATAAACAAGTATAATGGAATCAAGTGTAAAAAAAAAAAAAAGTTAAGAACATTTACAATATGTACACATTAAACATATGAACATTTACAATATAATGGAACAATATGAACATTTTCCATATAAACAATTTTATACATACTAACAATTTTATACATGCTAACACATTAAGAATGATTTTTAATTTCCCCGGCAACGACACCAAAAATTGATAACGGTCAAACTACGCATTTAATTAAACCCGTAATTCAAGTATATACATGTTTTAAACCTTTTTTGTATCATTTTAGTATTGGTAAATAGGGATCACTCTCAACCGGGGAAATTAGGGAATATTAATAATGGTTAGTGAGAAAGAATAAAAAAATAAGATGGGGGAGTTTGAGTAAAGTGTAATTATAAAAATACAAGTAAAAACAAGTATAAAACTAATTCTACTTCTACTTTAACCAATGTATAAGTGGACTTTCCTTAAACACAAAATTCACCAATACTCTAGCATTTGCATATATTTGAACCAATCACGAAATCCTATCTTCACAAACTCAATTTCCTTCAAACCTTTTTCATATTATAAATGCACCGAACAACGGATTTTTACTTATAATACGATTTACCTTAAGTTGTTGATTGAATGCGCCGAACAGCGGTCAAACATTAAATCATCTTCAAATCTATTCTAAATGCACCAAACAGCGAATAAAAATTTAGCTTTGAAATGAAGGTTAAGCACTAAAATGTAATAAGTAAATGATTTTTAGAAAGTAAAACACATGGAGATTGTATTCAATTTTACAAAAATAGGAAGAAAAAACTAACACATATATTGCATTATAAATAGAACCAATAACAAATAAAAGAGTTTAAGAAGATGGAGAGCAAATGTTACACTTTTGGAATGGATGAGAATAATGAATTGTTTTTCACAAGCATCATCGAATAGCGGCAAGAACCTTGTGAAGATGGGAAAGATAAAACAAGGGAAATGCGGACTTGAACTCTTAAATTTTGTATTGAAAATATTTTGTCATAGTTTCTCCTAAGGAAGGCTCAAAGTGTGCCTCAAAGAAAAGTTCCTAAACAAGGAAAATGAACCCCTATTTATAGGGAAGAAAAGCTACTTAAACTCTAAAAAAATAAAACAAAGTAAATAAAAGTTACAATAAAAAATTAATTAGAGAAATAATGACTTAGTGGCTGATTTTGGGTGAAATCATTGTGAAAACCTGCCCAAAAAGGGGCAGGTTTGATGCAAAAAATTCAAGGCATGGAGGAGTCTTTCAATCGACAAAGAGCAGCGGAAAAAAGCAGGGGAAGTCGGCGCGCCAGGCGGGTTCTAATAGTGGTAGGTTCGATTGTCAGCAGCTGGTCAGGGAAGGATAGATTGGTCCTTTGTTTGCTGGACTGAAGAGGGGTTGGACGCTGGTCTTCGACACACGCACGCCAAAGGAACAGAAGGGTTATTCGGTTCGCGCACTCCGAAGTCCTCGCGGCTGATGGATTAAGGCGCGCTGGGCTGGGCTGGTGTTTTGGGCAGTGAATTGGACTGAAGGAATTGCAGCGAGCTGGGGTTCACACTGGCTGGGCTGAAAGGAACTGGGCCGTTGCACGGGATGGGGGAATTGGGCGACTGGGCCTCGAGCTTCTAGGCTCAGATGGAACGGATTTGGGCTGATTCAATGGCAGTCCACCGAATTCCTTTGAGAATTTCGGTGGCCCTGCTTGTTTTGTCCATAATTTCTTTGTTCTAACTTCGATTGAGACGATTCTTTCGCAAAAACACTCCAAA
Organism: Prinsepia uniflora; assembly: GCA_032719365.1. NCBI lineage: Eukaryota > Viridiplantae > Streptophyta > Magnoliopsida > Rosales > Rosaceae > Prinsepia > Prinsepia uniflora. Next base: position 53,814,937 of record CM064872.1, read on the forward strand.
TTCCAAGCTTTATTTATTTCTGCAAAAATCCCACAAAATATATTTTTTCTCCAATTATTTATTATTTTAATATTAAAAGTCAAGTATAAAGGATATAAAATAATATAAAATAATGCTTAATTGAAGACCTATCAATAATTAATGTGTATTTTACAGTTTTTTTAGAACAATACGACCCGTATAGAGAATTTAGACCCTAAATAGTGAAATTACCACTTTACTTCTAAGAGCTTTGTGTTGGGCTACACCTAGGTTATGGTCGGTTGGTTTGGACCCAACCCAATTGTAAATTAAACTCAAAAGTGATTGTCTCACTAAGCCTAAGACTTGACCCATATTTTAACGACCCGTCCCTGATTTTAGAGATTAATTAAGACTTAATGACTGATTAGCGAGGCTAATCGGAGATTAAACGAGGATTAACGGACGTTCAGAGCGAAATTACGATTTTACCCTTGAACGAGGGCAAAAAGTTAACTTTTGACTCCGGAGGTCTGCCGCGCAAGGGCCGATGACTGTGACGTAGATTGGGACGTCACAAGTCTGTAGACAGGAGGCACGTCGAAATCGAACTTTCGACGAAAAAGTTACGGTTCACCGATATTCTGTGGCACTATTGCACGTTTTACGAGACAAGAGACATTGTCATTAATGGGGCCCAGATATTTTGTTTCTGGCCCAATGGATGAGTGACAAGTGTCACTCATCCATTGCCTAATATGATCACATACATGAATCTCCATTCCCTTCCTTTTCTTTTCATTCGATCTTCTCACCAAACCCGTTCAAGCCAAAATCCAACCCCTTTCCCCCATTTGAATCTGAGAGAGGAACTGACAGTGGATGAGAGTGCTAGGGAGGTTGGACGGCGGCGGAAAGGGTGGTGAGCCGCTGTGGACGGCGGAGGAACGGTAAGACCCGAACCCCTTTATTTTTCAAATTTCAAATTCCTCGTTTTGGACGTTTAGGAAGGACTTTGTTGATGTTTTGATGTTTGGGAGGTTCATACGAACCTATGAGGCCGATTTTGAAGGAAGGAGAACAGTGGTGCGGCCTAGATAGAGACGGGAAAAACAGAGCCATGAAAATCAAATTGAAAGGTGATCTTCTAGGCTTGTTTTTATAATTTTGAATCCATAAATTGGTAGGAATTGAAGAAACATAGATATTGGAATCGAAAGGGGAGGAAATGGACCGAAAATGAGGGAAAAAAGGCCTTGGACCTGTCACGCCAGTCTAGGCGGACCGGATTACAGGAATAAACCGGATCGGCCGATCGGCTGAAGGAAGAAGATGAACAATCGCCGACGCGTGGGCTTCACGCGCAGGGACTTCAGGCCACGCGTGGGGGCGCGTGGGCCATCTTTTGAGGGTGGTTCCAACATGTGAAATCATCTATTTGATGTAATGAAATTTTTTGGACTGGTTTCGAGTCGATCAGACACTGTTTGGATATAGTTCAGGACGTCCGAAGATTTAGGATCGACTTTAAAAATAGTTAAAATTTTCAGAAAATTACGGGGCTTTAATGAGGGGTTATTTAAGTAGTTATTAACCCTCTTTTATGATTTGGATAGGTTCGGGAGCCTCAGTGACGGTGATCGGCCTGGGAGAGGCTTATGGCGCGCGTATCGAGGCGTGGCTTCGGACGGTCTGTGAGTGGACCTTGATTTCTACCGAGAGTGGTTGTAATTACGGTTATTGGGAATCAGGGACGTTCGGGGAACGTTTCCTTTTCTCGTGCGAGATGTCAAGGTGACTGTACCCAGAGTTGTTGGGTACGACGGAGATAGGGTTTCTCCAATTCGAGAAGAGGTATGGGGTCGTCGCTCGGTATGAGCGGAGATCCAGGGTTGTCTGATTTGCACACAGTGTGCTGGTGTTAGTGATGGTGCTGGTGCTGGTGCCAGTGATTGTGATGACGATGAGTCATGAGTCGGGATGTGACTCCGTCGAGATGGGCATGTGTTCGGTTTCTGTGGTCCGGCAGTGGATCACGGATAGAGTTAGACTGGTTACGGACACGTGGTTGATGTCCGAGTGTGTTGATTCCAATATGGTTGGAACTTTGGAATCGAGAGAGGTTGTGATTGAGGTGACGAGATGAGTGCGGGTTTTCCGCATTAGTAATGGGTTTCTTTGAAGTCATTTAGTGTGACTTCTCAGGTTCTGCTATGGTAGATGATATGACTGTGACTTCTCAGGTTCTGCCATGATAGTGTGTCTCGTCGTTGACTAATCTGTTTAGATGTGGGAATTGGTTGAGGAGTGATGTGACTGACTAAGGAGTCATGAGGGTGTAAGACCCTATGATCAGATTTCAGGTGGACTGTTAGCTGAGTGAGCATGTGTGGATCCTAGGTGGTTCGAGATTGTGATGTTGAGGACTTTGGGCGTCATGACGATCGAGGATCGTGACGTTTATGGTCGGGTGACGTAGTGATGGATCTGGATCGTGATCTTGATGATCCAGATAGGTGGAGAGTTTATCGCTCTTACTTGGATATTTGAGTTAAGGTGATGAGACTGAACTTCCTTTCGAGGTTGATCCTGTATGGTGTATTACTCGGGCGAGTAGGTTTCTGACGGGGTTGGATTTGGTTAGCCTTAGATGTGTGGATGTTGGGATTGGCTTCCCTATGAAGTCAATCCAATGCACAGTGGTAATCGTTTGAGTTGGTAATCGATGAACAGGTAACTGATAGGTTCGGAGTTGGTACGTCTCGGTAGACGTGGTTAAGTTTGGATGCTAGTTGGCATAAGTGAGTACGCCTTGGTGGGCGTGATTCAGATTGGTACGTATTGTATTACGTGATTAGGAGCAGACGTTTTGTTACTGGTCGGGTGACCATGAGACTTGAAATCGATGTTGAGTTGGAGTTTGGATCTGTCTGGTACTAGATTGGACAGATGGACTCCAGAATTCAAACGTGTTTGGCTACGACCTAGGTTTTAGTGGACTAGTTGATGGATAGATGTACGTACCTTGTACATTGTTCGAGGTACGATACTTGGCAGACTTGTGGTGCTTGGTGACGGTATAATGGGTTATACTAGAGGTACATTGGTGAGTGTGTTGGTAGTCGGCTTAGTCCCGATACCATTGGGTTAATTGAGGACGTGAACTAGACATTGGGTACTGTGCACTGGGTCATGTTGTTTTTGATAGGTCCAGTTACACACAGGTCGAGTGAGATGTTGGTGATTGTATACTCAGGTTGAGTGAGTTGGTGGTTAGTGTAACCATAAGTAAGTATAATGTCAGTTTTTTACTGCGACTATCAAGTGGTGACAGTTTTTCAGATGTTTCAACGTGGATCGATGAGTGGGATTGGTGACTCCCAGTGGGAGCAGATGTCAGGATAATTTGGTATTTGAGAAAGAAACCGTCGAGTTGTTTGTGTCAGCGAAATAGTAGATTTGACAAGTGGTATCAACTCGGGACGTGGTATTACTGTCACTCGACGTGGTCGAGTGTGGCCGATGCGACGTGAGTATTAGTGGAACGTCTGGGTTCGAATAAGTATCATGCTGGTTAGTTGGTGTACGAGTGTACTTTTCTTGTGTGGTTGATTTTCTTTCCACGAGGTGGATATGGAATTGGTATAGTTGGAATTTCGAGGACGAACGAGTTCGGGACGTTGACTTTTCGTGGGCAAAACGTTGACTTTTCGTTCTGGCGGTCAAATGGACTTTGGCCAATGACTGTGACGTAGTTCGGGACGTCACTAGTTCATAGTTGACTTTCGAAAGTTCAGGGCATTTTGGTAATTTGGTTAAAAGTGGAAAATAGTCCGGGAGGTCCGATGGCCGAGGGCCGATGACCGTTATGTAGATCGGGTCGATATGAATCCGTAGACAGGTGGCACGTCGAATTCGGACGTTCGACGGAGAAGTTACGGTTCACGAAAGTTCGAGGGCACTATTACACGATTTACATCCAGATATTTAATTCTTGCCCAATGGATGAGTGACAAGTGTCACTCATCCACATGCCACCCTTATACATTCATGCATATCATCCCTTGCTTGTTCGTGCTTACCAAACCCAAACACACAAACCCGATCTCACCTAAACCCATCCACCAACCTTTTCAATCCTGGCTGCTAAACTGAGAGAGAGGATCAGAGTGAGAGGCTGGAGGTGGCTGGTGAAGGGAGGACAGTCGTGCACGGCGGTGAGGGCTCTGGAAACCAGGTAACCACCCGATAACCCAGTTAGACTCAAATCTCCTTTTAATTCTATATTGATGTTATGGATAGTTTTGGATGATTAGGATGAGCTTATTGGGTTGTTGGGGAGTTAATAGGACAATTTTGAGGGTGGTTCACGGCTGAGGAAGCCCTGAGGGTGGTCGGGAAAACAGTGGCCGTGAGGTCCTTTGTACATGGGTAGGTTTTGAACGTTTTCCTTGAGGTTTGATGATTGGAATAGATAGGAGTTGAGGAAATAGGAAAAATGGAATCAAAAAGGGAAGAAACTGACCAAAAATAATGGGGGAAAATGGCTGAACCGGCCACGCCAGTTCGGCTGGACCAGCTGCATAGGACCGGCCAATTCGGACCGGCCGCTAGAGGACAGGGACGATCCACAGTGTTCTGGCGCATGGACCAACGCGCCGCCCAAAGGGGTGGCGGGTGAGAGGTCCGATGGGAAAAGTTCCAACATGTGAAATCATCTATTCAACGTAACAAACATTTTGGGACTGGTTTCGTGTCAATCGGACATCATTTCGATAGGTTTCGGGGTGTCCAAAGGTTTAGGATTGGGAATAAAAATAGTTAAAAATTCTAGAAAATTACGGGGCTTCAATGAGAGGTTAATAAGGTATTTATTAACCCTTTTTTATGATTTGGACAAGTTTGGGAGTCCCGATGATGATGATGATTAGCCGGTGAGGCTTATGGCACGCGAATCAAGGCGGCAGCTTAGGACGGTCTGTTAGTGGACCTTGATTTCTAAACTGTGATGCATGCATAAATGTTTTATATGGTTATAGATGTAATTCTATGATGATGATTTGGATGATTGTGATTTACTTGGTTTCACGCATTTCGAGGCGATTTACGTGCTTGCACGTAAATCGAGGTTTACGGGTTTGCACTGATTTTCCGTGCTTATAGTTTTAGAAATGATTTCATGAAATGGTTTTGGATTTGGAAAGGTAAACACGGGTTCGAGACCCATTTGTTTTGGAAACCCTCGGACTTGAAGTCCCTTTTAGCTACGTTCTCGGGCCAGAGGCCCAATTGGTTCTTGAATCGATTTCGGATTTGGAAATATGGACCGGACACGAGACCCATTTGATTTACGAACTATCGAACCTGAATTCCATATGATTTAACAAGGCATCGGGCTGGAGGCCCAGTTGGTTTACGAATCGAGCTCGGAGCCTAGTTGACTTACGTGTCGGGCACGAGGCCCATTTGGTTTATGAAATCAAGCACGAGGCCCATTTAGTTTACGAAATCGGGCACGAGGCCCAGTTGATTTACGATTCGGGCTGAAGGCCCTGTTTGTAGGTGGATTCGGGCCTAGGGCCCAGTTATGTTTTAAGATTTTGATTTCGAGTCAGGGACCCATAAATGGATTTATGGTTCATGACGGTTTATGGGGACTGACATGAACCCTTGAAAGGTTTTTATGGCTCATGATGGTTTATGGGGACCGGCATGAACCTTTGAAAGGTTTTTATGGCTCATGACGGTTTATGGGGACCGGGCATGAACCCTTGAAAGGTTTGGAGAATGTTTTCAAATGGTTTTCGTATACCATCCTTTATATATGAATTGTCTCCTCCGGAGAGGGTCATTGGCCTAGGTGGACCCCGGAGTAGTCACGGAGTATTGACTGAGTGGAGTCACCCCCGTTGGGTTCCTTACTCTCAGAAAGGCTATGGATTATAACCCCCAGGGAGGGTCATTGATCTACGAACATTGACCTGGGTGGACCCTGGGGAGACTTGGGCTTTGAGACCCCGGGTAGCACGTGCGTAGCTCTAAATACCGTGACAGGATTGGTTATATGAAATTGGATAAACATGATTTTATGGATTTGCGAAATTGTGTTTTATGGTTGATAAATGGATTTGGGTTGAGAACCCACATATGTTTATATTGTTCTAGATTTCTGTAAATGGTTTTGGGCAGGGGCCCGTATGGATTTGGTTTTTGAAACATATGTGGTTTGATAAATGATTTTACTATGCATGCATGCTTTTTAGTGAAGGGCATAAAGGTCTTTTATAAAATGTGTTTTCTGTACTATTACTTTTCGTCCACTCACAATCTTTCTGTTTTCAATGCCCTTCAAGTTGACTACGGTGCGGACTATAGTAGAGACCGAGACATCACATACCTCCTCCGGATCCTGGTGTACTCTGGAAGCCGGAAGGCTAAAGGTTTTAATTTTCCATAGTCTGACACTCCATGTCAGACGGGATTAGGAGCGTTCCTCGTTAATCCCGGGGGGATTGAGACGGGTCCTGACAAGTTTTGGGCTGAGTCCCCACGTGCATTAGATTTGGGCTGAAACCCATATGTATTGATTTGGACAGAGTCCCTATGGTATACGGTTTTGGGCGAAGGCCCTAATGGTTTAATGATTTTAGAAATGTTTTGATAAATAGTTTTTGAATGCATGCATGCTTTTTAGTGAAGGGCATAAATGTCTTCTTTATGAAATGTGTTTTATTTGAATGATTGATTTTCGTCCACTCACAGCTTTTACTGTTTTTAATGCCCTTCAGGTTGATCGCAGATGCGGGCTGTAGTAGAGACCGAGACATCACACTCCTCCTCCTACGATCCTGGTGTACTCAGGAAGCCCCGATGAGGGCTAGAGTCGAAAATTTCCCTAGTCTGACGAGTGCTGTCTGACGGGATCAAGCACGTCCCATGTTAATTATGGGGGATTCGGGACGGGGCTTGACACATATTCTAACCCATTACTCTCATTACCTTTTACTGACCTAGGTCTATGTGAAGGCCCAAACTAAGTATGTTTTTTCTCACACCTAAGTGCCCAACTTACCCACCTATTCAAAGTAGACCACTCTTCAGCTCCTAAGTGACAACCGAGAACACTAATTCTCCCAAACAACCCACACCAGGTGACTTGAACCCCAACTATCCCATGCCACAATCACTGCAACATCTCTATTTTGTGAAAATGGACGACGGCCACCACGACCCTCTCTATGCGACCGTAAACCCACACTAGCCTCCCACTTGAACTAGTCACTCAAAGGCTAAAGAAACCTTGCCTCCACCATGGTTAGGCTCACATCAGCCTCGCGAGCACCTCAAAACCCCTCTGTGATGTTCAACATGCACTGAAACACCCATGTTGAACCCATCATCGAGTCTCACTTGAGGATTCCCATTGAGATTGAAAGTAACACAAGTAACTTCTACTCTTCCAACTTAGTGTGCCGTGCTGCTTGTGTCATGGGCTAACTAACGACCTCATTACATGTGTAACGACCCGTCCTGAAAATTGGGATTAGATTAGTGGTTAATGATGGATTAATGAAGTTAATTGGTGATTATTAGGGTGAGTTCGGACGGACGGTGCGAAATGACAATTTTGCCCCTAGAATGGGCAAAAATGTTGACTTTTAGTTCGGGCTGTCAAATGGACCTTGGCCGATGACTGTGACGTAGTTCGAGACATCATGAGTTCCTAGACAAGTGGTACGTTTGATTCTGACATTCGAAGAGGAACTTATGACGTTCGGAAGTTTGAGGGTAATTTGGTAATTTGGTTAAAAGGGGCAATTCGTTGACTTTTTGTACGACATGGCTTTTTGAGGGTAATTTGGTAATTTGGTAATTCGAGAACCGTTAGGTAGGTCTCGATCTCCTGAATACAAGGACAGGCGGCATGAGACAATTGGAGTTTGGACGACAGAGTTACGGGTCTAGGAATATGGGGGGCAAAATGGTAATTTGGGCATCAAGGGGCATTTTGGTAATTTGATAGCATTGGGATCTATGCCCAGTTAGGTTTGAACATGTGGCTACCTTGGGAAGTGTGCCCACCAGATTTTAGACACCTGGCTGGGTCTGGATGGGTGTAGAAGCCTCAGACTGATTTTAAATTCGTGCACGGTGTGTGTGTGTGGTTTACAAATAGAGGGAAACAGAGGAGAGCTTGAATTGTGAAAAACCATCCAGATGAACCCTATGATCTTCATTAACCCTGAGTGTTGTGTGAAGGGAAGTGGAGTGTTGAGATGAAATATGAGTGGTGGTGCCACCGTCGTGGACGGTGGCCGTTGATTTTGGCAGAAAACAGAGACAGAGATGATCGTGGAACTCCAACCCTCTCAAACCTGATCAGATGAAGGTGGGGTGTGAAGGAAAGCTGGAAGGGAGGCTGTGCTGGGACGACTGGTGGCCACGGCAAGGCTAGACGACGGAGGACGGCGGTGGTAGCTGAGAAAACCCGATAAGGCCCTTGTTTGTGTTTGAACTTGGGAAGTTGGATTTAAGGGCTGAGAATCGATTTGGCTCATTGAGTAAGGTGTTTGAGCTCGTGAGGAAGTGGCAAAGCTGGATGTTGAGACGTAACGTTGACGGTAAGTGAAAAACCCATAGGAACATCTTTTGAATTCTAAAATGGCAAAGTGTGTTTTAATAACAATTAATCAAATGGATTGTTTGGACAAGGTTCTAGAGGACTTAAGGAATTAATTACGCTTAAGATCAAGAAAAAAGGAGGCTTGGATCGTGCAGGTACGACGGTCGACGGTGGACAATCGGTTTTTGAGTCGGGAAGGTAATCTACGAGTCCTCAAATTGTGTTTTCATTAGCTAGATCATTTGGTGAGATTAGGACGAAGCTACAGGGACAATTAGGAGTGAAAAAAATGGAAAAACCAGAGAAAACCGTGACTACCGGTTCGATTGAACCAGCCTGAACCAAACCGGTTCAAACTCGGTTCACCCAAGGTTTAAGATGATTTCAACATGACTTTTAAAGTATTCGATGTAACGAACATTTTGGCACTAGTTTCGAGTCGATCGGACATCGTCTCGACATGTTTCGGGATGTCCGAAGATTTTAAGGCTCGTTTAAAAATAGTTAAAAATTCAGGAAAATTACGGGACTTTGGTATAAGCTTTATGAAGTAGTTAGTGGCCTTATTATGGGGTTTGGACATGTTCCGGAAGTCGATGATAGCGGATTAGCTGGGAACGGCATAAGTGCGCGTGTATCGAGGCAGCGGCGTAAACAGTCTGTGAGTGGACTTTGCTTTCTAACTTATGATGCATGCATATATGTTTGTATATGTTTTATATACGTGATTCTATGGTTATGATTATGATCCTAATGATTTACGATTTTGCACGTATTTCGAGATAATTACGTATTTGTACGTTTTACGGGATATGGTTTTCTGCTATGGTTTCCATGATTTGATTTTGGGATTTGAAATATGATTTATAATGGAATTTGGGAAAGTGATTTCAGGCTTGGAGCCTTATTCATATGATTTCGATAAACAAGATTTCGGTTTTGGAATCGGATTTTGAAAAGATGATTCTTTCTTCGGTTTTGAAACTTGAAAGAGAAATTCTGGATTTGGGTTCAGGATGAAGGTTCCGGATGCTAGCTTAAGGAATCATTATTATGAATTCGGATATGGATTTTCTATGGTTTTCACTTGATTTCAAAATGGTTTTGGGTCCAAACACCCGGTAAAAAGAAAAGAAAATTGGCTGGATCTGGTTTTGAGTTTAAAGACTCGGTTGATTGACGGGGGAGGGCCCTGGATTGATATGTTTTGAGTTTAAAGACTCGGTTATTGTGATATCCCCCGAGGCCTGTTGATTGTGTTTTGAGTTTAAAGACTCGTTGATATCCTGGGAAGCCTGATTATGCGTATGGTTTTGAGTTTAAAGACTCGGGAGCACTTGAGATCCAACAACTTGATTGATTGATGTTTTTCACTGGTTTTTCACTCGTTTTCAGATGTTTTGGGCAATGGCCCGGTTGATTTGGATTTGATGAGTTTTGGGCAGAGTTCCTATACTTGATGAGGATTTATGATTTTGGTTTGAGGCCCTGGATTTGAATTGCAAGATTGAGAAAAGAAACGATTCTGATTTTCATTGATGGTTTTCATAGTTTGGATATGAAATGGTTTTCTGGAATGGTTTTCATATGCATGCATTGGTTTTTGCGTGGAGGGTATAAAAGTACTTTCTTAAACTGTTTTTAGAATATATTCTTTATTTTTGTCCACTCACTGTCTTTCGTGTTTTCGATACCCTCCAGGTTGTCGCGGTGCAGGCTGTAAATCGAGAGAGACGAAGACATCACTTAAGCGATCCACAGTAGATTCTACGCGCTCTGGGAAGTTCGGTACTTTTGGACGGTTTGATTGGCAATCCCTTGTCCAGCTTACATGTTACATGGAGGTTGAACGTCGGTTTAGCCTTTGTGTCACGCGTAAGTTAGACGGGAGCATGACTTAACCCTTAATCCCGGGGGATTAAGGGTGGGTCGTGTCAACATGTCATTTTTCGGTCAACGGTGTGGTGGAGGTGATGACGGAGGCCTCACCAAAAACTGATAATATGTAGGAAACTGAGGTAACCCAAAAATTTCATAACCTGGGTTGTCGTTTGGGCACCTCGCGAACCTCTTGGAGGTAGTAGGAGAACCTTGCAATTGGATGAGAACGAGTTTTCCAATCGTACATACGTGGGTTCGAAGATGACTTAACTTTGACTCAGGATGATTGAGCTAGAACCACTGTAACGACCCGTCCTGAAATCTAGGATTAGATTAGTGACTAATCAGAATTAGTGAGGTTAATCCGTGATTAGTTGGGAAAAATCGGACGAACGATGCAAAATGACCGTTTTGCCCCTAGGCGTGGGTAAAACGTTAACTTTTCATTCTGGTGGTCAAATGGATTTTGACCAATGACCGTGACGTAGTTCATGACATCCCGAGTTCAAAGACAAGTGGCATGTTCAATTCCGACATTCGAGAAAGAAGTTATGACGTTCGGAAGTTAAGGGGCATTTTGGTAATTTTGGTTAAAAGGGGTAAAATGTTGACTTTGGGACTGGGAGGTCCGATGGCCAAGGGCCGAAGACCGTTACGTAGATCGGGACGATACGAATCCATAAACAGGCGGCACGCTGAAATCGGACTTCGAACGGGGAAGTTATGGGTCATGGAAGTTCGATTTCATTATGCACGTACTTCGAGGCGATGCTAATTTGGAAATATCTGATTGGGCAGATATTTTGAGTGGGACCTATGGATGAGTGACATGTGTCACTCATCCCATTGGCTAAAATCCCTAAAAAATGGATCTAACTAGTTAATTATTATTATAATTATTATTTTATAATTAATCTTTCCAACATTAAATCCTAACCATCCATCTAATTTAATCTCTCAAATCCTCACCATTCATCCATCCCAATCTCCCTCTCATCTCATCAGCTATCCTTATTTCCTTTGTTCATCTTCAAACCCGAAACACCATAACCCATATTTCTTCCTTTTCCATTTTCACTCCCTCCATATGAACACAACAAACACCACCCAGTTTTCCTCACCACCATAATCATCATGTGTGCCGTGTGTGACCGTGAGAGAGCGATAAGAGATTGAGGACGACGGCGGTGGACACGGTGGAGGGAACCCGTGAGGTAAGGTTTATTCAAAAATTGGAAAATGAGATTTTGAAGTTTTTAGCTAATTCTATTGATTGGGTTATGCTTCTGGGGACCTTAGGAGCTTATTGTAATCAAAATGGGGAGCTGAGACAGCCTGGACCGACGGGGAACGGCGGAAGAAGTCACCCCCCGCCATAGCCGATCGGAAAGGTACGGTTTTGTGATGGTTTTTCTTCGGTTTATAATGTCTAAATGATAGGAAATAGGATTATGATGATATTAGAATAAAAAGGGAACAAAATTGGGTAGAAATGGACGGGTTTAGGCCTTGAACCGGCCTAGACCGGTTCGGCTGGTCCAGTTGCAGGATTGAACCCGGTTCATCTCTTGGAGAAGATGATGAACAGTGCGCAGTGCACTTCTAGGGTCGCGTGAGGGCGTATGGTCCCTCCTTTGGGGAAAGTTTCAACACGTGAAATCTTCTATTCAATGTAACGAACATTTTGGGACTGGTTTCGTGTCGATCGGACACCGTTTTGATGATGTTAGGGGCATCAGAAGGTTTAGGTTCAGGATTTAAAATAGTTAAAAATTCCGGAAAATTACGGGGCTTTAGTGGGAGGTTATTTAAGTAGTTACTAATCTTCTATTACGATTTGGATAGGTTCGGGAGTCCTGGTGACAGTGATTGGCTCGGGAGAGCCGTATGGCACACAAATCGAGGCGGCAACTCGGACGGTGTGTGAGTGGACCTTGTTTTCTAAATTGGTGCATGCATAAATGTTTATTATATCTTTTAAATACTTGTTTGTGATGCCATGAGTGCATATGGATGTGTGGTTACGTATAGGCACGTATTTCGAGGTTTCGGCCCTATACGGTGCCTATACGGGATTGTACTTTCTTTATTGGTTTAAATGAAAAGGTTTTGGATTTCTAAAAGGATAAACTCGGGTGTGAGACCCATTTGGTTTTGTCTCGGGCATATGACGCTATGGATGACCTTCGAGTCTGAATCGTGGTCGCGACGGGTGCTATGTGCGCGGCGACAGACGATATGACGCTCGCCTCCGGTTTAGGATGTGTTCCTTCCGGAGAGGTCACGATGCACGATCTGTTGTCAGGTAGCCGATGGAGGCTCGACTTCAGATTGCTGACGATTCAGGATATCGATCGGTGATGAGTGCACCATGATCTTGTGGTGGTCGCGTCGGTTGATTCGTTCACGGCGACATACCAGGATTGAGGGCGGTCCTGGATGGATGGTTGGACGCATCACTACTATCGGAGTCATGACTGACCCTTAGATATCAGGCACGATACCCAGCTGATGTCATATGTTCGGGCACGAGACCCAGTTACTTTACGGTTATGATTTTGGGTCGGGGACCCTAGATGGATTTCCATGTTCATGGCGGTTTATGGGAACCGGCATGAACCCTGAAAAGGTTATTGTGGTACATGACGGTTTATGGGAACTGGGCAGGAACCCTTAAATGGGTGTTATAGATCATGACGGTTCAGGGGGACCGGGCATGAATGTTTATGTTATGTATATATATGTATGTATATTCATATACCTTCCTTTACTTCTATTATCTCCTCCGGGGAGGGTCGTTGGCCTGGGTGAACCCCGGAGTAGTCACGGAGCACTGACTGAGTGGGAGTCGCCCCAGTTGGGTTCCTTACTCTCAAGAAGGCTATGGTTACTATAATCTCGGGTAAGGTCAGTAGTCTGCAGACATTAACCTTGACTTTGAGAAGACTTGGTTTGAGACCTCGGGTAGCACGCGCGTAGCTTTGGAAACAGTGACAGGATTGGTTGTGTGAATTATATGTATATATGATAAATGATATGATATATGATGTGTGATGGATACGGGTTTTGGGCAGTGGCCCGTGTACTTGGTTTCAGTATGGATATGGTTTTGGGCTGAGTCCCTTATGGAATTGGGTAGTGGCCCGTATACTTGCTTTCATTATGGTTTTGGGCTTAGTTCCCACATGTGGTTCATTTGGTTAAATGGTTTTCGAATGCATGCAGGCTTTTTAGTGAAGGGTACAAATGTCTTCGTTAAAATGTTTTTATAAACTCTTGTTTTGTCCACTCACAGCTTTAAATGTTTTGACTGCCTTTCAGGTTGACAGCGGATGTGCACTGTAGCAGAGACCGAGATATCACATACCTCCTCCGGATCCTGGCGTACTCTGATAGCCCGAGAGGGCAAGGGTCGGAAATATCCCTTGTCTGACACTTCGTGTCAGACGGGAGCAGGGTCATCCCGCATTGATCCCGGGGGGATTGGGATGGGTCCTGTCAACCACGATCTCCCCACCATCGATAAAGAATTGCATCATTGTCGTCTCATCTCTGCAAGCTCAGTAAACACACCACGAACCACTGAGGCCACCATTATCACAGTCGTGGAGGTCGACCCATTTTGGACCTGAGAACGACCCAAAGGAAATCGATCATGAATGAGGTAAACCCTTGTACTCAGACCTTCACCTCTTGATTTGCCCCGTTGAGAACTGCATTTTGATGTGCTTGCATGTTGGTGGCGAATTAGAGCTCGCCATTTTCTGGAAATAATTGCAGCAGCATCGTGGCTTCCCAGTGGTCCTCGGGCTTTGTTAGGTAGACTCTAATGTTAATTCCGTGTTTAATATGTTCCTGAGAATGAATAGAATAGGCTGGTTGGTTTACATGTTGTTAATGGTAAAATTTTCAGATTTCTGGCCATTGTTGACTGCGGCGACGTTGGCGGTCTGGTCGACGTCTCCGGTGAGTCTCGATCAACATTGGTATATGTTAGTCAACGGTTAACACTGTTGGTTAACACTAGTCAACTGTTAGTTCTAACGGTCAACTAATGGAATATTCCAGATTGAGCGCGTGCCTATTTTGAGACGTTTTCTAACTGTTTAGCACATTTTAAGTCTGTTTTGAGCCGTTTTAACATCGTTCAATTTGATTTTAAGTGTGGCTTCATGTCATGTTACTTGAAATTCAAATAGTAACCTTATAGTCTGATTTATTTAGGATTGCACCGAGTTTGGGCTTACATGGTTTAATACGTTGGGTGATTTCGACTTCCTGACAAGTTTGGGAGTGGATCCCCTTCCCTAAAACTTATTTTATTATATTTATACTAGCAATTTTTATGACATTTATGCCTATGGTGTTTATCAAGCATGCATGAGTTGATATATGCTACTTAAGGAATGTGTTTGTGATGCTTGATATATGATGCTCGTTAGAACCCACCCCTAATTCCCGGGATTAAGGGCTAAATCCTGCTCCTGTCTAACTTACGCATGACACGAAGGCTAAACCGACGTGCAACCTCCATGTGACACGTAAGTCGGACAAAGGATACTCGATTCGACCAACCAACAGCATCCGGACTTCCAAGAGTGCACAGAGTCTACCGTGGATCGTATGTGTGATGTCTCCATCTCTCTTGACTAACAGCCCGCACCGCAACAACCTGGAGGGTATCGAAAACATGAAAAGACTATGAGTGGACAAAAATAAAGATTAAGTTCAAAAACAGTTATTAGGAAAACAATTACATTTTTACCCTCCATGCAAAATCCAAAGCATGCATATCAATTCATGTTATGAAACCATTTCATATCAATTTCATATTCAAAAATCATCAACGGAAACCATTTGAAAACCCGAATCAAACCCCTTAATCTATTCCAGGCCTCAGCCTCAAATAACAAATCAATCTCAAATACGGGAACTCAGTCCCAAAACTCGTCAAATCCAATTCATCCGGGCCACTGCCCAAAACATCTGAAAACCAGTGAAAAACATCAATCATACGAGTTTGCTGGATCTCAAGTGCGCATAAGTCTTTAAACTCAAAACCATGCGCAATAACCAGGCCTTCCCGGCCTTCCCGGGATATCAAAGAGTCTTTAAACTCAAAACACAATCACAGGCCTCGGGGGGTATCACAATCACTGAGTCTTTAAACTCAAAACATATCAATCTAGGGCCCTCCCCCCGTCAATAAATCCGAGTCTTTAAACTCAAAACCAGATCCAGCGGGTTTTTCTTTTCTTTTCCGGGTCTTTAAACCCAAAATCATTTTTCCAATCCACAGTAAAAACCACAAAAAATCCTTATTCAAATTCGCAACAATGATTCCGTAAGCTAGCATCTGGAACCATCATCCCGAACCCAAATCCAGAATTCCTTTTCAAGTCTCAAAACCGAAAGCTTGTTTTCGAAATCTCAGAAACAGGCCTCCAAGCCCAAAATCACTTTTCCGAAATCCATATCAAATCATTGAAATCAAATCATATTTCAAATCCCGAAAGAAAATCATTAAAACCATGAGCAAATCACAAGATCATTTGAAATCTCGTAAAACGTGCAATTACGTAAATATTTCGAAAATTGTGCAAAACCGGAAACCATCAAGATCATAAATCAAATCATAGAATCACGCATAGAAAACATATAAAAACATATATGCATGTATCAAGAGTTAGAAAGTAATGTACACTCACAGACCATTCCGACGTAGCCTCGATACGCGCGCACTTACGCCGTTCCTGGCCATTCCGCTATCCTCGGCTTTCTCGAACCTGTCCAAATCTCATACTAAGGTCACTAACTACTTCACAAAGGTCATACTAAAGCCCTATAATTTTCCCGTGTTTTTAACTATTTTTAACCGAGGCCTAAAACCTTCGGACATCCCGAAACATATCCAGACGATGTCCGATTGACTCGAAACTAGTGCCAAAATGTTCGTTACATCGAATTATTTAAAAGTCATGTTGGACAATTCCCCAAGAGACACGCCACGCGCCTCCACGGGCCTCCCAAAGGGGCTGCGCGTGGGCCTCACGCGCCAGGCAGTCATCTTCAACCTTTCGACGAACCGGGTCCAGATTGGTTTGGTTCAGGCCGGTCTAATTGAACTGGCGTGGGCGGTTCATCCTTCTAAATCGTCCATTTTTTATCCGTTTTCAATTCTGTTTAACCCTAAAGCTTCCTCTAAGTGATTCCTATCAATCTATGGTGTCAAAACCTTAATCTGGGCATGAGACAATACCTTCTCGATTGAGTAAAAACCCCCATTTTTGGCCACCGTCCGGTTGTCAGGTTCCCGGCCACCATGGGTCTCCACTTCACGTTCAAAAGCTTCAAAACCATCTTTAGAAGTGTACCTAAGCAACCAATTCGATCAAGACCAAGTATAACTGAGTTTTCCATTTTCGACCTTAAAAACGATTTCATGGAAATCTCACTTACCAATCGTCTCAGACCTCAAAAACTGGCTTCAACACTTCCTTACAACCTAAGATACATCATCCAATGAATCAAATCGATCATCAGTCCTTCAATCGACCTTAACCATTTTCAAGCTCAAACAGGGGACCTCACGGTTATAGAATGTTTCTTACCTCATCTTACTCAACCAACTTTTAGCTCATCGGAAGATCGTCCTAATCGTACTAGGGTCATCACAAATCAAACACCTTTCACTTTGAAGCCCATCCGTCACTCCATCATCTAGACTGAACTACCTGTCTCCCGGAAACGTCCAACTCAAATCCCTTCCAAATCTCTCGATCTTCTGGGTCTCCCGGTCAATATGAAATCCACTCACAATCTCAACCACGTACATAGGGTAGTCCCAGCACTAGATCCAAGTCCAATAGCCATACGTATGCAACCACAGACCACATACGTCCTGCACCACTCCTACAAGACAGAGCACTCTCCTCATCTGTATCTCCAACATCCAACCTCTGTCTTGTCATCCTATCCTCCTGATCTACCATATTCAATCCTGAGTCAAAAACACTCCAGTCCCGATCCACTCACACCTAAACACAAGTTTCCACACTTAAAGGGGGGTTTACAAATCCTAGCATTTCAACCACGAGTTTCCCAATGTAACTCTAGAGTATCCACCACACAACCTAATTCCCAACTCGGAACTAACCACAGTATCTTATCATCTCCTGATTCCGAGATTCCAACCAGGTTGGAAGTATGTCCACCTTTTCCCAACCATGAAACTCAATTCGCAACTCGAATACCACCAGTAGACAAACCGTCCAAACATCAACTCCACTATCCTTAGGCGATCCTCAACTTCTACGGTTCACGACCACATGTCCGTACCCAAACCAACTTACCAACCAACTCACATGTCGGTTAAGACTGTGTATGCACATCCAAAAAGGGTATCAATCATCACTCCTTCTGATGATCGCATCACATCCTTCTCGAGGCTCCACTCCAAGCACCTGCTAGGATACAAGTCACCAACTCTCGGCATCCTCAATCCTCAATCACTGACCTCGAGCTCCCCAGTTACCACCCTCGAAGTCGCCACTCACTCAGTGTCATCCTCGGCACCGGCCGACATATACCAACATGTCAGGGGAAAGTCTACTCGTACCAACCTCAGGAGCGGTCAACCCCGACCATTCAAACCTAGCCCGATCTAACATGAAGCCTAGGTCCACCGCGCTTTTGCTGCGCTACTCTGATCAACCAACGACATCCTGACCGTTCGTTCTGATACATGACCTACCAATGGTCATCAAATCTCTCGGCTCGCTTAACGGTACCAGTACATCAGTCCCGAACCTCTGCTCCTACCGAGCTGAATCCTTAACCTTCGCTCGGGTCGGGGAAACTAACCTCCCTCAAAGTCCAATACTCTGAGTACCAAACACTGGACTCGTCCAGAGTCGTCCATCAACCATTCCCTACCTCGGCTGCGCCTAGAAGCACCATCCCAATCCGGCCGTAAGTCGGCCCAAGCCACAACCACCAACTCAGGTGTCTGACACTATGCACTTCCTCTGGGTTCCTCTCTAAGGAACTCACAATCCAGCCCTAGTCCTCCCACAGGGTTTCTCAAATCATCCCCGTCTTCCTGGTTATCCCAACCCCCAAGTGTCACTGGTTCCCCACAACCTTACCACTCGGGTCGTCACTAACAGGACCCATCCCAATCCCCTCGGGATTAACGTGGGATGACCCTTCTCCCGTCTGACACGGAGTGTCAGACAAGGGATATTT
Organism: Prinsepia uniflora; assembly: GCA_032719365.1. Taxonomy (NCBI): domain Eukaryota; kingdom Viridiplantae; phylum Streptophyta; class Magnoliopsida; order Rosales; family Rosaceae; genus Prinsepia; species Prinsepia uniflora. Next base: position 53,833,649 of record CM064872.1, read on the forward strand.
CCGACCTTTGCCCTCCCGGGCTATCAGAGTACGCCAGGATCCGGAGGAGGTATGTGATATCTCGGTCTCTGCTACAGTCCACATCCGATGTCAACCTGAAGGGCAGTCAAAACATAAAAAACTGTGAGTGGACAAAACAAGAGTTTATAAAACATTTCATAAGGAAGACATTTGTACCCTTCACTAAAAAGCATGCATGCATTCGAAAACCATTTATCCAGAAAAACCATAATGAAATCAAGTACACGGGCCACTGCCCAACTCCATAAGGGACTCAGCCCAAATCATAAGAAACTAACCATACGGGCCACTGCCCAAAACCTGTGTAAACGCACATCATACATATAATTCACATAACCAATCCTGTCACGGTTTCCAAAGCTACGCGCGTGCTATCCAGGTCTCAATCCGAGTCTTCTCAAAGTTAAGATCAATGTCCGCAGACCACTGACCCTACCTGAGGTAATAGTAATCATAGCCTTCCTGAGAGTAAGGAACCCAACTGGGGGTGACTCCACTCAGTCGGTGCTCCGTGACTACTCCGGGGTCCACCCAGGCCAACGACCCTCCCCGAAGGAGATAATAGAAGTAAAGGAAGGTATATGAGTACATATATATACATAACATAAACGTTCATGCCCGGTTCCCTTGAACCGTCATGATCTATAACATCCGTTAACCAGGGTTCATGCCGGTTCCCATAAACCGTCATGAACCAGAATGACCTTTCCAGAGTTCATGCCGGTTCCCGTAAACCGTCATGAACTTGGAAATCCTTCTAGGGTCCCTGACCCGAAATCATCAGTGTAAAACAACTGGGTCTCATGCCCGAACATATGACTCAACTGGGCACCGTGCCCGATATCTAAGGGTCAGTCACGACTCCGATCATAGTGATGTGTGCAACCATCCATCCAGGACCGCTCTCAATCCTGGTATGTCGCCGTGAACGAATCAACCGACGCGACCACCACAAGATCATGGTGCACTCATCACCGATCGCTATCCTGAACCGTCAGCACTTCGAAGTCGAGCCTCCCCAGGCTGCCCGACCACGAATCGTGCATCGTGACCTCTCCGGAAGGAACACATCCCAAATCGGAGGCGAGCGTCGTATCGTCGATCGCCGTGCACATAGCACCCGTCGCGACCACGATTTAGACCCGAAGGTCGTAAATAGCGTCATATGCCCGAGACAAAACCAAATGGGTCTCATACCCGAGTTTATCTTTTTAGAAATCCAAAACCTTTTCATTTAGACCAATAAAGAAATACAGACCCGTATAGGCACCGTATAGGGCTGAAACCTCGAAATACGTGTCTATACGTAACCACATACAAATGCACCCATGGCATCATAAAACATGTAATAAAACACATAATAAACATTTATGCATGCACCAATTTAGAAAACAAGGTCCACTCACAGACCGTCCGAGTTGCCGCCTCGATTTACGTGCCATACGGTTCCCCGAGCCGATCATCATCACCGGGACTCCCAAACCTGTCCAAATTTTAATAGAAGGTTAATAACTACTTAATTAACCTCCTACCAAAGCCCCGTAATTTTTCCGAACTTTTAACTATTTTTAATCTCGAACCTAAACCTTCCGATGCCCCGAAACATATCGAGACAGTGTCCGATCAACAAGAAACCAGTCCCAAAATGTTCGTTACATCGAATAGAAGATTTCACATGTTGGAACCTTCCCCAAATTCCTCCCCACGCGCCCACACGCACCGCCTGAAGTGGCTGCGCGTGGGCTTCACGCGCCAGGGAACAGTTCATCTTCTTCCTTCGATCGAACTGGTCCGGCCGGTTCACCCTGTACAGCCGGTCCAGCTGGACCGGCGTGACCGGTCTGGCCTGGTTACTCCCTCAAATTCAGTCCGTTTGCCTCCATTTTGGTCCCTAAATTCCTATTTTCTCATTTCCTATCAAACCCAATCAATTAAACCATCTAAAACCAACTAAAACTCATGAACCCATTTTGAACCATACGGTTCAAACTTCCCCGATCAACCTCCACGGCGTCCCAGCCGTCAACCACCACCAAAACTCTCTTAAAACCTTCCTAGCATCCTAATAATCATTCCCTAATCATTCAAAACCAACCATAATGCTCAAATCGAAAAATAAGGAAAAATGGGTTTATCGGCTTACCGTGCATTCCTCCCCCGCCGTCCACGGCGGCGCCGTTCCTGGCCGGCCACCAGCGTCCACCGGTCCATCCTCACTCTCTTGTCTCTCTTATATGATCATTGGCAAGGATTGAATGGGTTTGGGTGAGAAATGGGATCGAGTTTGGTTGGAGGGAAAATGGAAAATGGATGCACGGGTGAATGGTTTGGTGCATGAATGAAATATGGTGTCCATTGGATGGGTGACACTTGTCACTCATCCATTGGGCCTCCATTAAATATTTGGGCCCACTAGAGACAAACTGCCCTTTTGTCTCGTAAAACGTGTCGCTGGGAATAGTATCCGAAACTTTTGTGAATCGTAACTTCGCCGTCGAACGTCCAAATTCGACGTGCCGCCTGTCTACGGATTCGTATCGTCCTTATCTACGTAACGGTCTTCGACCCTCGGCCATCGGACCCCCTGGTCAAAAAGTCAACATTTTGACCATTTTAACCAAAATTACCAAAATGCCCCTAAACTTCCGAACGTCATAACTTCTTCCTCGAACGTCGGATTTGAACGTGCCACCTGTATATGAACTCGTGACGTCACGAACTACGTCATGGTCATCGGTCAAAGTCCGTTTGACCTCCCGAATGAAAAGTCAACATTTTACCACGACTAGGGGCAAAACGGTCATTTCGTATCGTTCGTCCGATTTCGCCCAACTAAACACGGATTAACCTCACTAATCGTGATTAGTCACTAATCTAATCTAGGAATTCGGGACGGGTCATTACAGTCACGCCCGACCAAGACCATTCCTTATCGTAACTCTACTCACCAACATCAACCAGTATCCATCGCAAGGGGGAAATCCCTCTAATCTCAAAATAGTTCCAAAACCCTGCTACTCAAGGCATTCAGCTACTCGTAGTTGTACAAGTCCAAGCTTGAACAATCAGACCAAATGGTCACAAGTCCATACTGTCAACATCCAAACACCATCCGGCCCAACCGGCCACCGTCAACCGGCCTCCTTGGCCCACGTATCTCACTAACTCAACGGGATACTCTCGGGCCCCACAGGCCGACCAACCTACTCATCCGTAGCTCACCAGCTACCATTCAGGTTACTCATGCTGGCTTATCTCTGACCCTATGGTCCATCCATCAAGCAAAACCAGCGCCAATGCACTAACCGTTCCGGCCTTAAGTCGACGTACGACATACCTCGTACCGCGTATCGAGTGACTAACATTCTAACACAAACAATGGCTGCTAACTAACCACAATTAACGTACTATCACTATCGCATCTAGGTTGCTGACGGGTTGTTCTGCGTCGAGACATCACATCCACAGTAGCATTGCACCACCCAAGTCGACGAACCAACGACTCTGGGAACCAAACCTAGCGCAGAACACAAGAAACCTCGCTCTGATAACAATTGTCAGGACCCACCCCTAATCCCCCGGGATTAAGGGCTAAATCCTGCTCCCGTATAACTTACGCATTACACGAAGGCTAAACCGACGTCCAACCTCCATGTGACACGTAAGTCAGACAAGGGATTCCCGATTCGACCAACCAACAACATCCAGACTTCCCAGAGTGCACAGAGTCCACCATGGATCGTACGTGTGATGTCTCCATCTCTCTCGACCAACAACCCGCACTGCAACAACCTGGAGGGTATCGAAAACATGAAAAGACTGTGAGTGGACAAAAATAAAGAGTAAGTTCAAAAACAGTTATCAGAAAAATAATTACATTTTTACCCTCCACGCAAAAACCAATGCATGAATATCAATTCATGTTATGAAACCATTTCATATTCAAAAACCATCAACGGAAACCATTTGAAAACCCGAATCAAACTCGTTAATCAATTCCAGGCCTTAGCCTCTAATCACAAATCAATCTCAAATACGGGAACTCAGTCCCAAAATTCGTCAAATCCAATTCATCCGGGCCACTGCCCAAAACATCTGAAAACCAGTGAAAAACCAGTGAAAAACATCAATCATACGAGTTTGCTGGATCTCAAGTGCACCCGAGTCTTTAAACTCAAAACCACGCGCAATAATCAGGCCTTCCCGGGATATCAACGAGTCTTTAAACTCAAAACACAATCACAGGCCTTGGGGGGCATCACAATCACCGAGTCTTTAAACTCATAACATATCAATCCAAGGCCCTCCCCCCTTCAATCAATCCGAGTCTTTAAACTCAAAACCAGATCCAGCAGGTTTTTCTTTTCTTTTCTGGGTCTTTAAACCCAAAACCATTTTTATAATCCACAGTAAAAACCACAGAAAATCCTTATCCGAATTCGCAACAATGATTCCGTAAGCCGGCATCCGGAACCATCATCCCGAACCCAAATCCAGAATTTCTTTCTAAGTCTCAAAATCGAAAGCTCGTTTCCGAAATCTCAGAAGTAGGGCTCCAAGTCCGAAATCACTTTTCTGAAATCCATGTCAAATCATTGAAATCAAATCATATTTCAAATCCAGAAAGAAAATCATTAAAACCATGAGCAAATCTCAAGATCATTTGAAATCTCGTAAAACGTGCAATTACGTAAATATCTCGAAAATTGTGCAAAACCGGAAACCATCAAGATCATAAATGAAATCATAGAATCACGTATGGAAAACATATAAAAACATATATGCATGCATCAAGAGTTAGAAAGCAAAGTCCACTCACAAACCATTCCGACGTTGCCTCGATACGCGTGGACTTACACCGTTCCTAGCCATTCCTCTATCCTCGGCTTTCCCGAACCTGTCCAAATCCCATACTAAGGTCACTAACTACTTCACAAAGGTCATACTAAAGCCCCATAATTTTCTCGTATTTTTAACTATTTTTAACTGAGGCCTAAAACCTTCGGACATCCCGAAACATATCCAGACGATGTCCGATCGACTCGAAACCAGTGCCAAAATGTTCATTAAATCGATTACTTTAAAAGTCATGTTGTAAAATTCTCCAAGAGACACAACACACGCCCCCACGCGCTTCCCAAAGGGGCTGCGTGTGGGCATCACGCACCAGGCAGTCATTTTCAACCTTTCGCCCAACCGGGTCCAGACCGGTTCGGTTCAGGCCAGTCTAATTGAACCGGTGTGGGCGGTTCATCCTTCTAAATCGTCCTTTTTTGATCCATTTTCAATTATGTATAACCCTAAAGCTTCCTCTAAGTGTTTCCTATCAATATACGGTGTCAAGACCTTAATCTGGGCATGAGACAATACCTTCTCGATTGAGTAAAAACCTCGATTTTTTGCCACCGTCCGGTTGTCAGGTTCCCTTCCACCATGGGTCTCCACTTCACGTTCAAAAGCTTCAAAACCATCTTTAGAAGTGTACCTAAGCAACCAATTCGATCAAGACCAAGTATAACTGAGTTTGCCATTTTCGACCTTAAAAACAATTTCATGGAAATCTCACTTACCAATCGTCCCAGAGCTCAAAAACAAGCTTCAACACTTCCTTACATGACAGGACTCATCCCGATTATTCCTCGATAATCGTGAAAGATCCTGCTCCCGTCTGACCATAACCTTAAAATACCAAAAGTAGTCCAGATACCAGATATATATATATATATATACACAACATAACAAACAACACACATAGTCAGATAAGGGATAGGTACGTCTTTTAGGACCGTTGACTGCATCAGTTGTCAACCGATTTACAGAGCATAGAAAATATTTACAAACAAAGATCAAAATCCTACGCGGTCAGATACTTGAGTACGCAACGGTCTGTTTATTCCTCTGCCTCGATACGAGCCTCAGTACCTGTGCACGGGCCTGGAGGGTACAAAAAACATTAAAGGTGTGAGTGGACAAAAATAAAGTTTTAGAAATACATTTATCAAAAATAGTCTTACCCTCCAGTTTTGTAAACATGCATGTATATCATAAAACATGAGTCATATAAATCAAAGGTAAAATAAAACAGCTAATACAATTCAAAATCAATCATGATACCACCATCCTCAACATCCAATCTCAATATCCAATAACCCGTCAGGATATCAATGCAACGCGTGCAACTCGGGTGTCTCACGTCCGAGTACCTCCCCAGGATCAACGACGTCTAGGGTGATATCATCTCCAGGATCAACGACGTCTGGAGGATATCATCATAAACTCACACTCCTGAGACTGAGCCTCCCCTCGGAGCTACTCATCTCCAAGCAGTGGATCGTGACTACTCCGGGATCTACGACGTCTGGAGGAGACCATCAAATCACAGAGGATGGTACATGTGGAACAGTCACCAATAACCAATAATCTCCTTTCAAAAGCATTTCAATCTCAAAATCAAATAAATATTGCAATAGGGCCTCTGCCCGAAACATAGCTTTTACAACGCATAAGTACGTTCCACAAATCCATTTATAACACAATGTTTAAAATATAATTTATAAATCAATTTCATCAATTAACTCACGTAAATTCAATTCCGAGTCAAAATCCATCTCAAATCATGGGCCTTCGCCCGAAATAACACTTTCATGATTTTCTCAAAAATCGTGCCCAAAAGTAATATAAAATAATATAATATTCCCAAAATAATATAATATTTCCAAAATCCGGAAATCATCATATCACATCATCAATCATAGCAAATCAATGTAAATCATATCATAAAGCATTTAAAAGCAGTTAAAAGGTAATGCATGCATTTATGGTAGAAAACAAAAGCCCACTCACACACCGTCCAGATTGCTCAGATTCAAGCTGTTCGTTCTCGTCCGATGTCCCGAGAATATTTCGGCCTGTCAAACACGTAATATAGGGTTACTAAAGTATCATATAATCTTATGTACGAATTTCCTAATAGTCGGAATAAAATAATATTATTTAAACGTAACCTATACGCTTCGGATACGCAAAACTACCCTCAATTAACATCTGATTGACCCGAAACTAACGTCAATTGGTCCGTATCATCGAGAACATCAAAAAGTATATTGGACCCACCTTCAGATTCCCTGTCACGCGCCCTCACGCGCCGCCGCAAGCGGCTGCGCGTGAAAGCCACGCGCCGTGAATAGTAACTACTACTGTTCATCTCTCTCACCCGTTTACCTGATAAACGGGTCGTGGACCCGCGATGCAACCCAATTCGGTTTCGATCAATTTGAACCCAATTCTTCCAGTTCTTTCACTCATTTTTATCTATTCTAGGTATATTTTGGATCTGTGAATTCAATTTCATAACACAAGGCCCTAAACCTCTCGACTCGACCTCGAAACCCGACGGGTCCTAACTCGGGTTCTACCCAAAATCGACCTATATCATTCAATTGATTACACCAGAAGCATCTAACATTCATTCTAAACACGAAATCGAAATTAATTTCAAGAATCATTACCTCCAAGTAATCGAACTCAAGCTCCAAATTTCCAAGCAATCACAGAATCTGTTCGTCAATTCACCCTCAATTGACCTCCCAATCGACCTGGTTCGAGTCGTTTAGCTCCCAGAAAGCTAAATGGCTAATCAATTTCACTCGAAACGGTTTACAAACCCAACATCGAATTTGTGTTCTTCAATGGTTTTTCGGGTATTTTCAGTGTAATGGCAGTCGATTTGTTTTGGTTTTCACTCAGTTTCCCTCGTCTAATTCTCTATGTTTTTCTCTCTATCACAATGGTATCAGTTGGTTTAGGATCATGATCAATCAAACTAACATGGATGCACATGGACGGGTAATGGATATTGTTTATGGTTGTTTAGCGGCAAACGGTGCTTTGTTGTCACTAAGTATGGATTCAAAGTGACAATTGTCCCTCATCACGGGCTGAAATCATGACTCAGCTGGTAATTACCTAATTTAATTAGTCCTGATCACAATTACCATTTTACCCCTTAAGCACAATTACCATTTTGCCCCTACATTTCACAACCCCATAACTTCTTCATCCGAGCTCCATTTTCGACGTGCCGCCTGTCCACAGATTCAGCGTTCCGAGACCCACATAAAGGCACTAGAAAAATATTCAAAAAGTATTCCAAACAAAAAATCAACTTTTAGCCATGTCACTCTAGGGGTAAAAACGTCATTTTTCATATTATTTTAATATTTTACATTCTTTGGATTTTCGGGGCGTTACATTACAACCTAAGATACATCATCCAGTGAATCAAATCGATCATCAGTCCTTGAATCGACCATAACCATTTTCAAGCTCAAATAGGGGACGTCACGGTTATAGAATGTTTCTTACCTCCTCTCACCACCGTGGATCGCCATGCCACCACCATTATCCTCGTTTCACCCTCCCCTTCCACTTCTATTCACAAACCACCTGCAGAGGAGCACTTGGAGGGTGATTGGAGCGTCTTGATCTCTCACGGTTCACGGGTTCTGGTTCAAGTTCCCACGATGTTGTGACCACTGTCCACGACGGCCCGTCAGGACAGCACCACAACCCTCCTTATAGTCTGTTCACTCATCCTCCTTCACACAAGTTACAACAATACTGAATACTGAAGGAAGAAGATTAGAAGATTCACACTCTGTTTCCCACTCTGTAAAATGCATGATCAATTACCATTTAAAATGAGAAGATAGAGGAGGCTTTAACAACCATCCAGGTAAGGCCACACGTCCAAAATCCTATGGCACCCTTCCAATCAACAGCCAAGTGTCCATCTCTAAGTGGGCACAAATTCCAATGTAGGAAAATGTCCAGAATGCCCCTCAAGGACAAATTACTATTTTGCCCTTCGTAAGCCCTGACCCGTAACTCTATTTCCCGAACTCCAAATGATACATGTCGCCTGTCATTGGAATCAGGGACTCGAGACCTTCCTAACGGTCCTCAAAATACGTGAAAGTGACTTGTCGTCCAAAAGTCAACCTTATGCCCCTAATCGATCAAATTACTAAAGTACCCTCGAACTTCCGAACGTCATAACTTCCTCCTCGGATGTCGGAATCGGACGTGCCACCTGTCTATGCACTCGTGATGTCCCGTACTATGTCACAGTAATTTCTCAAAGTCCATTTGACCGCTCGAATGAAAAGTCAGCATTTTTGCCCATTCTAGGGGCAAATTCGTCATTTTGCACCGTCCGTCCGAACGCCTCCAACTAATCACCGATTAACTTCACTAATCCGTCATTAACAACTAAAATAATCCCTATTTTCGGGACGGGTCGTTACAATGCTTATCTGGATGTATTAGTGTGCTATGATATAATGGATATGCATGTACGTTCATAGTCCAGTCACATGTTGCATTGCATATTAGTCCCCGGGGCATTGATGAGATAGAGTGTTAGGACCCACTTAAGAGTCGCTAGTATCTAGTACTGTGATGACCCGTCCCGAATTAACGGGATTAATTAAGAATTAATGACGTATTAGCCTCGCTAATCGAAGACTAATCAGAGATCAGACGAGGATTAGCGAACGTTCGGGAGAAATGACGATTTTGCCCTTGAAATGGGCAAATCATTGAATTTTCATTCGGACAGTTAATTGGACTTTGGAAAATGACTGTGACATAGTTTATGACGTCACGAGTTCATAGACAGGTGGCACGCTCAATTCCGACGTCCGAGTAAAAAGTTATGACGTTCGGAAGTCCAAGGGCATTTTGGAAATTTGGGCCAAAAGTTGAGCTTTGTCCCGGGATGTCCGATGGCCGTAGGCCAAAGACCGTTACGTAGATCGAGATGATACGAATCTGTAGACAAGCAGCACGTCGAATTCGGACGTTCGACGGAGAAGTTACGGTTCACAGAAGTTCCAGGGAACTATTTACGGCGACATGTTTTACGAGACAAAAAGTGAAGTTTTGTCTTTTGTGGGCCCAGTTACTTTTCAGGGACCAATGGATGAGTGACAAGTGTCACCCATCCACTGGCCACCATCCCACATTCATGCATATCCACCCTCCCTTCATCGATCATCCATTTTCTTCCTAACCAAAACCCAAACCCGATCTCCTTCATCCCCAATCCAAAACCCATCCCCATATGACCATGATGGAGAGGACAGAGAGTGACTGAGGATCAGAGGACATGGTGGCTGGCCCAGGCAGCAGCCACTGGACAGCGGTGGAGAAAACCGATCGAGGTAATCGGTTTAACCGATTTTCATCCATTTTCAATTCTTGTGATTATGGGCCGTTTTTAATGATTCTAATGAAGTAAATAGGTTGTTAGGAAGATATTAGGAAGGTTTTGAGAGAGATTAGACGTTAAGGAACCCTGGGATAAGTTTTGGAAAACTTGAACCGTGATAAAGAATTGGACCGGTCGGATTTTAGGAGTTTTAGGTGGATTTGATCATCCAAAAAAGCTCCTAGGATCAAAATAGGAATTTAGGGATCGAATTGGATTGAAAACAGACCAAAATGAGGAGTGTAGAACCCTGGACCGGTCAAGCCAGTCCAGTTACAGGAAACGAACCGAACCGGCCGGTCTGAATCGGCCAAGAGGTTGAAGACGATCACTGTTCACCAGCGCGTGAGCCCACACGCAGGGCCCTTTGGGCTGCGTGTGGCAGCGCATGGTGGGGAATTTGGGGAAGTTTTCAACATGTCAAATCAGCTATTCGATGTAACGAACATTTTGGGACTGGTTTCGTGTCAATCGGACACCGTTTCGATATAGTTTGGGACGTCCGAAGGTTTAGGTTCGCGTTTAAAAATAGTTAGAAAATCGAAAAAAACTACGGGACTTTAATGGGAGGTTAATGATGTTATTAGTAACCTTCTATTACGATTTGGACAGGTTTGGGAATCCCGGAGGCGACCGTTAACCCATGAGACGATTATGGCACGCGTATCGAGGAGCGGCTTCTGACGGTCTGTGAGTGGACTTGTTTTATGAATTCGATGCATGCATAAATGTTTTATAATTGTTTTAGAATATATTTTGTGATGCCATGAGTGCATTTGTTTGTGGTAGCCTAGGATTTACGTATTTGCACGTATTTCGAGATTTACAGTTTTATACGATGTTTATACGTGCTAGGTTTTCAATGAGGGTTCAATGAATTGGTTTTGGATTTGGAAATATGAAATCGGGCTTGAGACCTATTTGATTTATGAACTCTCGGACTTGGAGTCCATTTGATTTGACGAGGAATCGGACCTAGGGTCCATTTGAGCCATACGATCGGACCGAGTGTCCAATTGGTTTACGATTCGGGTTTGAGGCCCAATTGATGGTACTATCGGGCTTGATGCCCCGTTGATTTATGATATCAGGCCTGAGACCCATTTAGTTGAGATATCGGGCTTAAGGCCCCGTTAGTTGTGAAATCGGACTTGAGATCCTGTTGCTTTATGGCTTCGGGCTTAGGGCCCAGTTGATTGTAACATCGGGCTTGAGTCCCAGTTTAGTTTATGAAATGAGTATGCGGGCATGAGACCCTGTTGAACTGTGGATTTAGGCCGAGGCCTGTGAAATGGATTTGAATCGGATTCGAGGAATCCCGTTGAGATGAATTGGGTATGAGACCCAGTTGAGAAATAAGTTTTGAGAAAGAAAGAAAGTATTTGAAATGAATAAACCCTACATATTGATTATATGGTCTCCTCCAGTGTCGACCTGAAGAGTCACGATCCACAGACCAGAGTGGGTATCCCCATAGGGATCCCGTTCCAGGAGTGATGGTTACTTATATTGTTGTGGTCCCGGACCAGATTCTGGAGAGATATATGGACTAGATCCAGAGAAAGAGCTCGGACTAGATCCATAGATTGAGCCTCCTAGATGGAGATTCCTGGGAGAAGACTCGGAGTGAGACCCCAAGTAGTGTGCACACTAGTATATATTCGATATCGTGACTATATCGGGGATGTGTTCCCTAGGGGCCGTGTGCCCCGAGTTGGCATCTTCTCTGGAAGTGCCTAGGATGGGTTATACGTACGAGTACGTATGGGGTTTTACAGAAAGTGATTTGGGGGTGGACACCCCGTGTTCCGTGTTTTATGATTTAGAAAGGGATTTGGGGCAGAGACCCCGTATTCGATGTTTTGCGAATGGCTTTGGGCTTAGACCCACGTGACGTGATTTGGGCTGAGTCCCTATTGATTTGATTTCTATATTCCATGTTTTAAGTTGTGATTTCGGGTCGGAGACCCAAATGGATTTATGGTTCATGACGGTTTATGGGAACCGGGCATGAACCCTTGAATGATTTTGAGATTATGTTTGATAAATGAAATGGTTTTATGAACGTTTTGATAAACGGTTTTTGAATGCATGCATATGCTTTTATTGAAGGGCATAAATTTCTTTAAGAGAAAATGTTTTTAATGAAATTATTATTTTGTCCACTCACGTCTTTTAATGTTTTAATGCCCTTCAGGTTGATCGCGGATACGGGTTGTAGCAGAGACGAGACATCACTCCCCTCCTCCTACGATCCTGATGCATTATGATAGCCCCGGCGAGGGCAGAGATGGAATTTTCCCTGGTCTGACATGTGGTGTCAGATGGGATCAGGCGGGTCCCACATTAATCCCGGGGGATTTGGGACCGGTCCTGACAAGTACCCGTTTGTAGACTGCAAACTAGTCCTCCACGTGATCGTTCACCCTCTCTGCTCGCTATACTAATTAAAAAGTGTCAGTCTTGTCCTCGACCTCTAGGGGACTCGAGGTGACGGTGATTGCACCCAGTCCTTCACATGGCCGAGGTACACGAGCAAGATACCCAATTATGATTTGCAACTCGAGAGCAAATGTTTTGTGGGTTGACATGGTGACAGATTCATGATTTGACATGACCTACATGAGTATTATAAGTTTTAATTATTTTATTGTTATTTCACGTAGAACGTGCAGGTCTGTATTATGGTTTATTATTAAATTATTAGTTTACCATATCTCGTAAATGTTTTGGGATTTGAGACAAAACAAAGGGTTGAAGTGTGTTTTTATTAACTATGGTTTTGCACTAAAAAAGTTATTGGGTCCACTCACCCTTGTGTTTTTTTAATGTAACGACCCGTCCCGAATTAGCAGGATTAATTAAGGATTAATGATGGATTAGTGAGACTAATCGAAGATTAGACGAAGATTAGTGGACGTTCATGGTGAAATGACGATTTTGCCCCTAGAATGGGCAAAACGTTGACTTTTCGTTCAGACAGTCAAATGGACTTTGGCCGATGACTGTGACATATTTCGGGACGCCACGAGTTCATATACATATGGCACGTTTGATTCCGACATCCGTGGAAGAAGTTGTGACGATCGGAAGATCGGGGGACATTTTGGTAATTTGGATGAATAGGGGCCAATAGTTGACTTTTATCCCGCGAGGTCAGATGGCCGAGGGCCGAGGACCGTTACGTAGATCAGGCCAATACGAATTCGTGGACAGGCAGAACGTCGAATTTGGACGTTCGACGGAGAAGTTACGGTTCACGGAAATTCGAACGTACTATTGCACGTTTTACGAGACGGAAGCGTTTTTGGCATTTAGTGGGCCCCAGATCTTTCTCAGGCCCAATGGATGAATGACAAGTGTCATTCATCCATTCCCCATCATTTTTCCTTCATGCATATCCCCTCCCTTTCATCGATCATTTTTCCATCCACCCAAACCCAAACCGATCAACCATTTCCAATCCAATCCAAACCCTTGACCCTTTGAACATTTGTGAGAGGCCAGAGGATGAACTGAGGAGCTGAGGAAGGTGGTGGCCAGCCCAAGGGAGCGCCGCAGTGAACGGCGGAGGAAGGAACCGATCGAGGTAATCGGTTTTAACCGATTTTCATCATTTTCAATTCTAATGATTATTGGTCGTTTTCATTGATTTCTTTGAGTTAAATAGGTTGCTAGGGTTGTGTTAGGATAGTCTTGAGGAAGTTTGGAGGTTGAGAAGCCGTGGGGAGGAGTTTCGAAAACTGGACCGTGAAGAAAAGGTTGGACCGGTCGGGTTTTAAAGGTTTTAAGAGGTTTGGTTTATTGGGTTAGGTTCCTAGGGTCGAGATAGGAAGGATAGGATCGATTAGAAAGGAAAACGTCGAAAATGGACTGTGTAGGAGCCTGGACCGGTCACGCCGGTCCAGTTAGACCGGGATTGTAGAGAAAACTGGACCGGTCCAGTCGGACCGGTCGGCTGGAGGACAGGGACGACACTGTGCATCGGTGCGTGAGGCCAACGCGCAGTGCAATCCCAGGGCTCGTGCAGGCACGTGAGGAAGATTTTGATGGTGGTTCCAACATGTCAAATCATCTATTCGATGTAACGAACATTTTGGGACTGTTTTCGAGTCGATCGGACATCGTGTCGATATAGTTCGGGTTGTCCGAAAGTTTCGGTGAGCCTTTAAAAATAGTTAAAAATACCGAAAAATTAGGGGGCTTTAGTGAGGGGTTAATTAAGTAGTTAGTAACCCTATAAAGTAATTTGGACAGGTTTGGAAGTCCCGGAGACGACGATTGACCCAGGAGAGCCGTATTGCAAGCGTATCAAGGCGGCAGCGCAGACGGTCTGTGAGTGGACTTTCTTTCTAAAATCGATGCATGCATAAATGTTTAGATATGTTTTAATATGTGTTTTGGGATTCCTTGAGTGCATTTTGGTGTGTGTTTAGGTATGGGCATGTACTTCGAGGTTTTCGGGTTTTATACGTGCTTATACTCTCTTACGCTTTCGATTTTCATGAAATGGTTTTGAAAAGGTAAAACCGGGAATGAGACCCATTTGGATTTGGTTTTGACTCGGGCATGAGACCCTATTGATGACCCGTAGGTCTGAGTCGTGGTCGCGACAAGTGTTGTGTGCACGGCGACGGATGACATGACGCTCGCCTCCGGATTTCGATGCGTTCCTTCTGGAGAGGTCACGATGCACGTCCCGTTGTCGAGCAGCCAATGAAGGCTTGACTTCGGAGTGCTGACGGTTTAGAGGATCGATCGGCGACGTTTGCACCATGGTCTCGAGATGGTCGCGGTAGTGATGTGTTCACGGCGACATACCAGGATTGAGAGCGGTTCTGGATTGATGGTTGCACGCATCGCTATGATCGGGATCGTGACTGACCCGGAGATATCGGGCTCCATGCCCCATTGATTTACGAGTTCGGGCTCGATGCCCAGTTATTGCGAAATCGGGCTAGAGGCCCTGTTGAGTCCTATGTTCGGGCTGAAGGCCCATTTACTTTGTGTTATTAGGCATGAGTCCCGTTTTTATGATTTTGTATACTGGTGTGTATATACCCTCCTTACGAGATTATTGATTGGTCTCCTCCAGTCGTCGACCTGGAGAGTCACGATCCACAGACCAGAGTGGGTATCCCCATAGGGATCCCGTTCCAGGAGTGGGCGTTATGATGTGGTCCCGGACCAGATTCTGGAGAGATGATCGGACTAGGTCCGAAGATGAGCCTCCCAGATGGAGAATTCCTGGGAGAAGACTCAGAGTGAGACCCCGAGTAGTATGCATACTTATATATATATATATATATATATATATATATATAGACATCGTGACTATATCAGGGATGTGTTCCCTAGGGGCTGTGTGCCCCGAGTTGGCATCTTCTCCAGAAGTGGCTAGGATGGGTTATATATGTATATATGTATATGTGTATGAGTTTTCACTGAGACGACGTTGGGCTGAGACCCACGCATATTGGTTTTGGGCTGAGTGATAGGTCATTAATTGAGCATTATTTTATATTATTTTATACCCTTTATACTTGACTTTTAATATTAAAATAATAAATAATTAGATAAAATAATTTTTTTGTGTTATTTTTGTTTAAATAAATAAAGTTTGTAATTTGGAGCATTTTGGTGAAAGAATCGTGTCGATCGGAATTATAACGAAGAAATTATGGAGGAAATTCGGTGAAAATATTAATTAAGTGAATTAATTAATCCTCATTTAAAATTCTGCAGTCCAAATCCATTTGTACAAACCAGCCCAGCCATTATCCCAGCCCAGCTTGCTGCCTGCGGAGCCCAGTCCAAGACCGGCGCAGCCCGAAGTCCAGCTCACACGGCCCAACCCGCGCAAGCTTGCTTCAGACCTGTCCAGCAGCCCTTCGGCGTGCGCTTGCCGAAGCAAGCTTCTCCCACTTGGCCAGCGCCTATCAACGACAACCCCTGCTCCCCAGCGCACGCCTGTCGGCCACGCCGCCCCCTCCCAGCACGCGCCTACCGAATTATTCTTCATTTTTCAGCAACTCTGACAGCTCCCTCTCTTTGCTGTTTTTCAAGCATTTCTTTTCTTTTTTTTTTAACTTCTTTTCCCCAAAAACCACCCAATCTCATCATTTCACTTTTGAATATTTTTATTGTAATTTTTGTTTATTTTTTATTTATTTTTTAGAGCTTAATTTGATTTTTTTCCCCTATAAATAGGGGTTCATTTCACTTGTTAAAAGCACTTCTTGGAAGCACACATTTGAGCCTTCCTTAAGAGAAACTTTGGCAAAATATTTCCAATACAAAGTTTAGAGTTTGAGTCCATATTTCCCGAGTTTATTTCCTCCATCTTCATAAGATTCCGTCCGCTGTCGGAGAACCGTGTGAATAACAATCCATTGTTCTTAACCACCTTGAAAGTGTAACAATTACTCTACATTTACTTAAACTCTTATTTTTGTTATTGGTTTTGATTATAGTTCAATATATGTGTGATATTTTCTTGCTAATACTTGTAAGTGTTAAATGCAATCTCCATGTGTCTTACTTCATGAATTTTAGTTATTTCATACATTCTAGTGCTTCATATTTCAATTTGATGTTAAGTGTTTTATCCGCTGTCGGTGCATTTAAAGTAGAATTGAAGAGACTTAATGTTTATTGTTGTCGGCGCATTCAGTCAAAAACAAAAGGTAAATCATATTGTAAATGTCGGCGGCTGTTGGTGCATTTATAATATTGAAAAATGTATGAAGGTAATTAAGACGATTAAGGTATAATTTCGTGATTGTTTTAATATTTGTAATTATTAGAGTGTTGGTAAGATATGTGTTTTAAGAAGGTCACTTGTACATAAATTATAATAGAAGTGGGATTAGTTTATTTATGCTTTTACTTTTTTGCATGATTACAAACCTCTCCAAAACCCCCCTTTTTAATTCTTTATTCTCTTATTCTTTTATTCTTTAATTCTTTATTCTTTAATTATTTTATTCTTTAATTCATTAATTTATTAATTCTTTATCCTCTTATTCTTTTATTCTTTAATTCTTTATTCTTTTATTATTTTATTCTTTAATTCATTAATTCATTAATTCTTTTTTCTCTTATTCCTCTATTCTTTAATTTATTGATTCCTTGATTATTTAATTCTTTGATTATTTTATTTTTTAATTCAATAATTTATTCATTATTCTTTTATTCATTATTCTTTCTCACTAACACATTATTAATATTTCCTAATTTCCCTGGTTAAGAACGATCCCTATTTACCAATACCTACATCTACACAAAAAGGGTTTAAATTGCATAACACTCAAATTACATGTTTAATTTAATGCGTAGTTTGGGCATAGTCTGTAACGACCCGTCCCGAATTAACGGGATTAATTAAGGATTAGTGATGGATTAGCAAGGCTAATCGGGGATTAGACGAGGATTAGAGGGACGTTCAAGGCGAAATGACGATTTTGCCCCTAGAATCGGCAAAACGTTGACTTTTCGTTCGGACGGTCAAATGGATATTGACTGATGACCGTGACGTAGTTCGAGACGTCACGAGTTCATAGACAGGTGGCACGCTCGAATCCGACATCCATGGAAGAAGTTATGACGATCGGAAGATCAGAGGCATTTTGGTAATTTTGGGAAAAAGGGGCCACCGGTTGACTTTTGACCCTGGAGGTCAGATGGCCGAGGGCCGAATACCGTTACGTAGATCACGACGATACGAATTCGTAGACAGGTGGCACGTCGAATTCGGACGTTCGACGGCGAAGTTACAGTTCACGGAAGTTCGAGTGCACTATTGCACGTTTTACGAAACAGGGACTATTTGGCAGCAAGTGGGGCCCAGATATTTTGGACAGGCCCAATGGATGAGTGACAAGTGTCACCCATCCATTGTCCAGCCCATTTCACTCATGCATATCCACCTTCCCCGTTCATCCATTTTTCCATTTTTCCCATCCAAAACCGATCCACCATTTTCATCCAAACCCAAACCCTTGACCCTTGAACATTTGGGAGAGGCCAGAGAGATGAGGAGGACCGACTAGACGTGGTGGCTGGCCAGGCAGAGTCTCCGTGGGCGGCGTAGGAGAAAAACTCGAACAAGGTATCGGTTAATTAATCCATTTTTAATCCATTTTTCGATTTCGGTTGTTAGGGGCTTGTTTGGACGTTTGGGTTGAACTAATTAGGTTGCTAGGGAGTTATTAGGAAGGTTTGGAGAAGGTTTGGATGTCGGGGAAGCCCTGGGGAGGAGATTGGATATTTGAACCTTGAGGGGTTTATTGGACCGGTCGGGTTTCGTGGGTTTTAGGGGTTCTAATCAATTGGGTTAGGTTCCTAGGACAAAAATAGGGAGAATAGGATCGATTAGAGGAAGAAACGGTGAAGATTGGACCGGTTATGGACCTGGACCGGTCACGCAAGTCCAAGTTGCAGGAAAAACCGAACCGGACCGGTTGGCTGAAGGTAGGGGATGACACTGTGCATGGGCGCGTGAGGCCCACATGCAATGCAATCCCAGGGCGCGTGCGGGCACGTGGCAGGGAAATTGAGGAATGTTCCAACATGTCAAATCATCTGTTCGATGTAACGAACATTTTGGGACTAGTTTCGAGTCGATCGGACATCGTCTCGATATAGTTCGGGTTGTCCGAAGGTTTCGGGGCGCGTTTAAAAATAGTTAAAAATCCTGAAAAATTAGGGGGCTTTAGTGAGGGGTTAATTAACTAGTTAGTAACCCTCTAAAGTGATTTAGACAGGTTTGGGAATCTCGGAGACGACGGTTGACTTGGAAAGGCGTACGGCGCGCATATCGAGGCAGCAGTGCGGACGGTTTGTGAGTGGACTTTATTTCTGAAATCAATGCATGCATAAATGTTTTATATATGTTTTAATATGTGTTTTGTGATGCCTTGAGTTCATTTTGGTGTGTGTTTCCGTATGGGCACGTACTTCGAGGTTTTCGGGTTTTATACGTGCATATACGCGCTTACGATTTCAGTTTTCATGAAATGGTTTTGAAAAGTAAAACAACCCATTTGGTCTTGATTATTCGGGCATGAGACCCATTTGGATTTGGTTTGACTCGGGCATGAGACCCTATTAACGACCTATAGGTCGGAGTCGTGGTCGCGACGGGTGCTGTGTGCATGGCAACGGACGACGTGACGCTCACCTCCGGATTGGGATGCGTTCCTTCCGGAGAGGTCACGATGCACGTCCTGTTGTCAAGTAGCCACTGGAGGCTCGACTTCGGAGTGCTGACGCTTTAGAGGATCGATCGGCGACGTGTGCACCATGGTCTCGAGATGGTCGCGACAGTGATGTGTTTAAGGCGACATACCAGGATTGAGAGCAGTTCTGGATTAATGGTTGCACACATCGCTACGATCGAGATCGTGACTGCCCTGAGATATCGGGCTCGATGCCCGGTTGATTTACGAGTTCGAGCTCGATGCCCAATTCATTGTGAAATCAGGCTAGAGGCCCTATTGAGTCTTATGTTCAGGCGGAAGACCCAGTTGATTTGTCTTTCGGGCATGAGTCCCGTTTTTATGGTTTTAGTATATCTTGGTATGTATATACCCTCCTTATGAGCGTATTGATTGGTCTCCTCCAGCGTCAACCTGGAGAGTCACGATCCACAGACCAGAGTGGGTATCCCCATAGGGATCCCGTTCTAGGAGTGGGCGTTATGTTGTGGTCCCGGACCAGATTCCGGAGAGATGATCGGACTAGATCCAGAGAGAGAGCTCGGACTAGATCCAGTGATTGAGCCTCCCAGATGGAGATTCCTGGGAGAAGACTCGGAGTGAGACCCCGAGTAGTGTGCACACTAGTATTGAGATGACATCGTGACTATATCGGAGATGTGATCCCTAGGGGCTGTTTGCCCCGAGTTGGCATCTTCTCCGGAGGTGCCTAGGATGGGTTATATATGTATATATGTATATGTGGATAGGTTTTCACTGAGATGGCGTTGGGCTGAGACCCACGTTTATTAGTTTTGGGCTGAGACCCTTATGAGGTGGTTTTGGGACGAGTTCCCACGTGTTTTGGTTTGGGCGGAGGTCCCAGGTATTTGATTGACGGATTTCGGGCTAAGGCCCAAATGGTTTGATGGTTCATGTCGGTTTACGGGAACCGGGCATGAACCCTAGAAATGGTTTTCAAATGCATGCATATGTTTTTAATGAAGGGCATAAAGGTCTTTTATGAAATGTTTTACTAAAATATTTGTTTTGTTCACTCACAGCTTTTATATTTTGAATGCCCTTCAGGTTGATCGCGGATGCGGCTGTAGCAGAGACGAGACATCGCATTCCTCCTTCGGATCCTGGCGTACTCTGATAGCCCCGATTGGGCAAAAGACGAAAATATCCCTGGTCTGACACTTCATGTCAGACGGGAGCAGGTACGTCCCACGCTTATCCCGAGGGATTTGGGGCGGGTCCTGTCATAGTCACTGAGACCCTTATGAGATGATTTTGGGACGAGTTCCCACATGTTTTGGTTTGGGCGGAGGTCCCATGTACTGTTTATCTAATTTAGGGCCAAGGCCCAAATGGTTTGATGGTTTATGACGGTTTATGGGGACCGGGCATGAACCCTAGAAATGGTTTTCAAATGCATGCATATTTTTTTAATGAAGGGAAAAAATGTTTTTATAAAATATTTATTTTGTCCACTTACAGCTTTTGTGTTTTGAATGCCCTTCAGGTTGATTGCGGATGCGGCTGTAGTAGAGACGAGACATTCACATTCCTCCTTCGGGTCCTGGCGTACTTTAATAACCCCGATTGGGCAAAGGATGAAAGTATCACTGGTCTGACACTTCGTGTCAGACGGGAGCAAGCACGTCCCACGCTAATCCCGAGGGATTTGGGACGGGTCCTGTCATCTAAGCTTTTGTTGTTGGGCCAAATGTGATTGGTTTTTATCGGTTAGGTTTCACCCGACCACCTCCTTAAACGCAATGTTTTAATTAAATGGTTTTTGTCATCTGGACGTCTTAGTCTAGATGTTGGCCAACATGCTTCGATTATTTTGTATCAGGACCCGACCCTCCTCTGTCAGAACCCGACTCATCTAGCACGATATTGTCCGCTTTGGACCTCTTTGCCCTTGCCCTCCCAGTTTTGTTTTCGGGAGCTCACGGTGCAACTTCCCAGGGGGGTCACCCATCATGGAATTGCACCAATCTCAACTCGCTTAACTTTGGGGTTCAAATCCCCCCCAAAGCCACTTGAGCTCCCAAAAGGCCTCGTTTAGATCAGAGTTGCCCAGCGGCACACTCTATCTAACACGATATTGTCCACTCTAGACTCACTGGCCGAACCAGCCCATCCCGAAGGGTTTTGTTTCTGAGAGCTCGCGGTGCAACTTCCCAATGTGTTACCCATCATAGGATTGTACCAGCCTCCACTCGCTTAACTTTGGAGTTCCCAAGGAATCCAAAGACAATGAGCTCCCAGAAGGCCTCGCGCTAGATATGTGTGTGCCTATACCTTTAAGGCACACCACCATTCTCTTCCCAGACCTTCCCCCCTCGCAGGAATGTGGGATTGTTCACCGTTCCCTCCAGGACGCGGATCTTACATTTTGTCTTTATGGATTTTCCAGATCAAGTTGTGTCACATTCATTAACCAATTGATACGAGTATAACACTTGGCATCATAAACAAAATAAAAAAAAAGGGACTCAAGAAAAGAAAAATAAACACACAACCCACCATAGTGAGTTAAACAGACAAAAAAAAAACTCAAATCATCAAAATCTAGCACCATTTTAACACAAGACAGCAACTGCCGCCACATCCAGATCTGTCGTTGCCATTGTCGTGAAGCAAACAAAAAATGTAGCCAAGAAGGAGATCAATAAAGAATGGCGTTCGGGGAACAAGCAGCCAAATGACAACATAATCAAACGATCCAAGAGGTCAACCATGACCTTTGAGCAAACCCACCCCAATAAAGGGATTGGGTATTTGATGGTTGGTTGAAGCAAGGAAAATAAGGGGGATATGAGAGTTTATGAAAGGGGGAAAAGATTGTATGAAATCGAGAGATATGAAGATTGAGGGTGTTGAGATATGGGTGAGAGGAAAGTATGAGTGGATCATGAAATTTAAAACTATATGGAAGATATAATATGAGGTAGATGAAGATTGAGTCAAACATAAGATCTCATAAGTGAGAAGGGCATACTATAGAAGCCCAAAAGCCACACAAAAGGTGGAGGGAAGGTATACCTAACCTCGAGTTGAAGCAGTGACGGTTCTTGCACTGAAAATTCGGATGGGCTAAACTTACATACCAACCTTAAAAAACAACATTTCATAAAATATATTATTATATATAAAAGGAAGACATGTAATACAAAAAATATAACAAATTTTACCCCGTAATTGCATATTCGTATATAAATAAAAGCTTGAAAAAAATACAACAAATAAAATAAGTAATTAAATATTCAATGCACATATAGAATATCATTATCTAATTTTATTTTGTACCCCATGAGTCATTTTAATACAAGGATATAAGGGGAGAGAAATTAAATTATTTAAATATTGGGTATTCACCTCACTTGAGGAAAGTCGAACCTGAGACCTCGGATAGTGTAGAGGAATACTATTAGGTTACGGGTCATTAGAACTGTAAAATTCTCCGCTGAACTTTATTATTGATATTGTCAGTATGTTTTGAAAAATAGAAAGCGGAATATTTCTTTTCATGCATTTTTTCAAATGTAATATGTTAATTTTTATATGTTAAAATTCTAAATTTTATTATAACTTTAACTATTAATTATATTTTTATTGTGAACTTGAATGGGCTATAGCACACCCAACCCAAGGTGTAGCCCCGTCCTTGAGTTGAAGCCACGGTCGCAACTGAGAGCTTTTGCATAAGAGGAAGGAAAAATGGCTGAAAAGGAAGATGGGAGAATGAGAGAAAGAAAGAGAGGGAAAGAAAAAGATAGCCACTAACCCTGCCCAAAGTTAGGGTTCGTGATGGTTAGGTTTAGTTTTGAAGAAAGGTTGCAGGATAGAGAAGAAAGCTATCGGGAAGAAAGAGAAAGAGTTGGCTTTTTCATTGTTACTTTGTAGTTAGGTACTTAAATTTAAGACTTGGGGCTTGGGGCTCTAAATTCCCATTGAAGTCTTCTTTAAGAAAAAATTGAAGTGAGACAAATCGGTTCTGGTTCACTAGTTTTATTTAATTTGAAACTAGTATATTTTGTTTTCTTAAAGAACTCGCATGGACCCGCCTTGTTTCTTAAAAGGACTTGCAATGGTCCACCCTGATTTAATTTGAAGAAGTTGAGAACCATAGCTATAACCTGCATCGAACCTAACGAAACAGATTATTTGGGGCAGATTATAGTCTCACGATTCCTCAACCCATATGCTCACCCATAAAAAAAAAAAGTCTTATAAAATTAGGCATGTAATAAAATGAGATCGCAAGAAACCAACTAGTTTTTGTGAACCACAAGAAATGTACTAGTTAGTTCCATAATAATATTTGGTTTTTGATTTTGACAAATTTTTGTAGGGATGACCTATTGAAGAGAAACAACAAAGTAAGATTGTGATGATATTTTTTATAACGAGTTTAATGGAGTGGTATAACCATGGATAAAAATATCTACAATATTGTGATATTTCTGTTGATATATCCTTATTTTGAGGTCTCAATATAAAAATAATGAAAAAAGTATCGGCGATATTTTTGTGAATATATTTGTATTTAAGGTATTGACATAAAAGAATAGGAACAATTGGAGCAATGAACTTTCAAGTTAAAACGTTGAAGGTTGGCTTCACCCTTACCAATGAAAAAACTCACGGATTCTATTAAATTCGGGGCAAAATTGTCCTTCTTGGTGGGGGTCAAGAAGTTGAGGACGAAACTCTAAGAAATAGAATGCTGTTAAGAAATGACCAATTAACGGGCCAATCTCTCGAATTAGACCAACGATTTGGATATTAGCATCATTCAAATTATTTAATCGAATTCTATTGTAGTCTAGTTGGAACATAGGCGAAAATTTCAGAACTTGCAAGGGTTGTTGGGCTGCCACCGGAGGGTGACGACACCACGATCATCAACGAGGACCCCGACGATTGAGGTTTAATCAATCGATATTCTTTTCTAAAATGGACGGTCAGAAAAGCCAGGCGAAGCTCACGAGGACCCAGTCGTCACTGCTGTGTTCGTCTCCGACCATCCGATCCTCCATTCACGGTCTCTCGTCAATGATGGAGGAAGACGTCATCGCCACCTAGCAACAACAGTACGAAAAAGTAGAACAGAAGCTCAAGGATCCCAAACTCGGTCTGACTCATAAAACCACTTCGTACCAGATTAGCCACTAGTACTTGATGATGGTTTGCTTCACTTTCTTTTCTTGTTCTACCTTCGCAAAGAAGAGTCCGACCCAAGCCCGAGTAAGACCAGGACCTGGCCCGAGAAGAAATCATAAAGGAAGGAGGGCAGTAGATATAAAGGTTAATATATGCAAGGATCAAGACATGGCGATTAGGGGTGGGCACGGTTCGGTATGGTACAAAATTGATCGATACCAGAACCATACCATTTAATTTTAATCGGTATGGTACGGTTCGGTATTCAATATTTTGAAAGTGAAACCAGATCGTACCGTACCAATAAAGTTCGGTACGGTTTCGGTATGGTTTCGGTTTTGAGCCAAAATTTTGTTTGTGATTATAAAGTAAGGGTTAGGTTTAAGCATGGTTAAGTGTGAGCTTAGATTCTCAATAATTAACCAAAATCAAAATCAAAAGAAAACCGTATATAAATAAATATTACAGACTTCATGTCCAATCCAAAAGATCAATTAGCTGGCTTTGCTAATTAAAAACTTTCAGTAGCTGACATTCAAGTAGAAGCTTCTGAGTCCTCCATGTAATTTTGTTTTTAATTAGCATAGACAGCCAAAAGATCAATGACAAACCGTGTCTAATAATACAATGGGCGCAAGGCAACATTGCATAGAGAAAAGAAAACAATAAATTAACAATTTTAACACTAATTTAGTACAAGACAGACTCCATAAGCTTATATTCATTAGTGAATCTTAGTCCTCTAACATAGTAAAAGACTAGAGAAAAAGGAAAACTACATTTATGAAGGACTTAAGTTTTCAAATATGTATTGAAGAAATTGCACTAAGTTGAAGATATCAACTCTTAGAAGCTAAATTAAGACATGTATGGTCATATCAACTCTTGAAGAAGACCTAATAAACCAATAAGAAATAAATTTAATTATTAAAAAAAAATTCTAATTCGGTACGGTATCGGTACGGGACGGTTTTTTAAAATATCGATACCAAAACCGTACCGAATTATATCGGTACGGTTTCGGTACCGTACCAATCATACAACGGTTTGACTATTCGGTTTTTTTTCGGTATGGTCTGATCTGAAACGGTACGGTTTCATTATTTTGGTTCCATGTGCCCAGCCCTAATGGCGATGAACCAAATCGATATCGTTTTGGAGCAGCATCTTACTTGAAGATCGTGGAAACCAAATACGCACCACCAGGAAGACGACTTCATTAAACGCATAGTTTCATTAAACCAAAACTTATACCTTTATTAAATCCAAACGATGTCGTTTGGCTTAGAAAACTTAAAAAAAAAAAAAAAGATGTTTCAGTTGAGCATTTGAAATGTCCCTTCTATCTTAATTTTTTCATAGAATTCGTGAATTTTTTTAACAGAGACTAAATTAACAATTTTTGTAAAATTAAGGGACTAAAAAAGTCAACACTCAATTTTAGGGATGAAATCAAATATTAGGGTTAACTTAAGGCACTATTGCAAAATTTTCAATTTTGAGTTAAATTTTTTTTTTTTTGGATCAGGAAGTGAAAAATATCATTCAGAAAAAACTAGAAGGAAAATACAACAAGAAGGAAACAATAAGGAAGGAAGGAAAGGAAGAAAACTGCTAGAAAATGAATCAGAGCAAAGACGCATGGCATACCATAAAACGTCCACTCCTAGACCCAGTGGAAAAATAACTTAGCTAGGGGGACAAGGAAGACTATCATTGTTTAAAAAAAATGATGGAGGGTGATCAATCCAGATTTCCCTGCACATTCTTCGTCGAACTTGAGAAGTTAAGGTATCAGTTACCTTGTTTGTGTCATATAATTATCTGTCAATATTTTATAAATATAACTATTTATATTTCTTTAAAATAACTTATTGTCATCATTGGGAACAACCAGTTTTGTTTTTTTTTTTGATAAATTAAAATAGTATTAAGGGATAAGCCCGAAAAAGGGCAACCCAGCAGAGCTGAGCCGCAACAAACTGCTAGAGGCAGTGACAAGCACCAGGCAAAAACCTAGGGAACTACTCGGGGAGGTTCCAACACCTAGCCGCCTGATAATTGCCTACATTCTTTTTTTAGCTAAAATTACACAATTTAAGCCTATTCATATCAATTATACAATGTAAAACAACAGAGTGGGTAGATCGAGAGTTGCTAAACATCTTTTTATTGCGTTCCCTCCAAATGCAATGAACAGTCACAGCAAGAACCAACTTTTTAATGCACTTAGAGAATTCCCCCTCCAAAGCACCACAATAACATCAATAAAGTCCTGCCAAGGAGGATTGAGCCAATACTCACCACACTTAGATAGAACTCTACTCCAAATACACGCACTAAAATGACAATTGAAAAAAAGGTGATCATGGGACTCAATAGCACCAACACAAAGTACACCGTTAATATTGGATCGGGACACAAACCTGTCGATTCGACCGAGCATGGCCAGCCGCCTATAAATGGCCACCTAGAGGATGAAACTGGATCTCAGGGTAGCAGCTTTGGACCAAACTAAATGAGCCCAAGGCATATAAGCCCCATCACCAGCCAGCTTCTGCCATAAGGATTTAGAAGAGAAAGAGCCATTAGAAGTTAAGGCCTAAACAAACCTATCAGTAGCGGCATAATGAATAGGCAAACGATTATAAACCCGTCTGATATGGGCCATAGCAGACAGACAGAAATACACACACACACACACACACAAATTCCCAATTGAATCACATAACTCAATCTTGCACTAGTGTGAATACCAACTGCATCCATGAAACTAGAGCCAAATTTACCCAACAGAACACCAAAAGGACCCCAAATATCATGCCAAAGAAAAATATTATCCTCATTGCCCACTTTAGCTAAAATGAACGGACGAACAAGTTCACGGATTTTCAAAAGCTTTCTCCAATTCTAATAGCAAGTAGAAAAGGCTTTGAGAAGCCACAATCATTTGTCCTAAATAAGCCTTCACCCAGGCGGCCAATAAATTTGAGAAATTCCCATTGAATAGAAATCAAATATATTTAGCCATCATAGAGACGTTCCAGAGGTGAAGATTTTGAATGCCAAGACCACCCTCTACTTTTGGTTTACAGACAATATCCCAAGAAATTTTAGCATAATAGGTCCTAAAGCTATGACCAGACCATAAGAAGCACCGAAACATATTCTCAATGTTCCGAATAATCTTTTTAGGGATGAAGAGATGAGAAGCCCAAAAGACTAACATACTAAAGAACACATACTGAATTAACAAGAACCTACCAGCAAAGGAGAGAGCACGATGTTCCCACGCCCTAATATGATTATGAATATGCTCAAGGAGAGGGGCACAATGAGAAGTCCAAAAAACTAACCTACTAGAGTGCACATACTGAATTAACAAGAATCTATCATTGAAGGAGAGAACACCATATTCCCACGAACTAATATAATTATGAATACGCTTGCACAATTTGAGAAAGTTAACTGGGAGGTAATAAGGGGAACCAACCAGTTTGTACTTAATAAAATATACATATAATTACAAAATGAGTTTGAACTTCGAAGAACTTTTTGACCGACATGACATCAAAGAGTAAAAGTGAGACGACATTTGGTATATGAAGGTGAAGATACATGAATATAACGATTTGAGTTGACTTTTGGGTTGGCACTATGCGTTCAACTTGACTAAGTGAGGAGAAATACTTATGTGGGAGTAGGAAGTGGGGAGTAATTGTAATGGAGGTTGAGACGGAGAGGACGAAACCTGTTGCTGTGTTCATGGCCTTCGGTACCAAAGGCGATGTTTATCCAATTGCTGTAAGTCATCCCTTTCTTTCAATTCTTGTATCTACCCTTTTCCGTTTGGTTACCGAGAACATTCAAGGTGGGTTGGAGTTTGTGATTCTTTCTTCCTTTGATTTGTTGTGGTTTACATTTTTCATTTTGCAGGCCATTGCGGTGGCTTTCGCCTGTGACCAGAGACAATACGACGTCGTTCTAATCACGCATTCGGCTCATGAGGTTTGCTTTCAATTGTTTTCCATGCTTTGATGCTCTATGTGAAAATAGGAACCAAGAAATATCTTACAATCCAACTGTGTGTAATCCCCAAAGCAGAAATCAAAATAGTCCCCTGTGGAGCTTAACACATTGATTGATGCACGAAATTAAGTCTATTTTGAGAATCTAAATTGAACACCATTCTAATTCAGAAAGGCACAATAATTCTGCTAGCATTTTTCGTTTCAGCTTCAACTCCCTATCAAACTTTGAAATTGGTTGTTTATACATGCATAGAACTCTATCCTGCTTTTCGAAACGTTTGTACATTTGCAATTTTTCTTTTTTTGTTTCACAAATATGTTTGGTATTTAAGTTTTTGGTGTTCCATGCAGAACTTGAGTTGTCACTTGTCAGGAAAGCATGTTTCATATCTTCCGATTTCCTCACCATCTGTTCTCCCTATCCATCCTAAACATGAAACCACAGGTTCAAATTACTGTATTTTCTCTTATGATTTTCTCAACACAGCAGCAGTTAGTGGCTTTGGCTTGTGTAAGGAACAAAAAACTACGTACTTCCGCAAAGTTCTGATTGGATCTTTTGTCCTAGCAGGCTCTTTGGAGTTGCCATTTTCGCTCCAGAAAAGGATGTTTTGTGGAGAACATCGACATGAATGTTATTTGGCAGTTGAAGCGGTATTTGGATCAGCCCCATGCATGGAGAGCGATTTTATTGTGATAAATTTCTTTGCTTTGGTATTTCCTATTATGGTTTTTCCTTAATATTTTACAAATTTTCTTTATTTAAGCCAGAGAGTAATCTATATAAATTGTGTGCACAAAAGAATAAGATACTAAGAAATCTTTTGAAAGGTTATGAAGAGGATTTCGAAAAAACCTGTTTAAGTTATGTATATCCAATTGGATTTGCGTTCAGGTTTTTATCTGTCATGTATTGCTGCACATACATAGGTTTAAATGCCAGCTCAAACGCTGTAAACATCTGCATGTTAAGTGAGAATTTGATAAAGGTAATCTAACGAAAAACTGGTTGACCATGACCAGGGAGACCCAACATATTTACCATATTTAGATACAAAGCTTAGAATACTTGATCTAACAGCTTATATTCTCAACGCGACCCATTACGTTTGGGTGGATGGACCCAAACTGCAGATCAGTGTATTAGGTGACATGCAGGACATTTGACAAATTAGGCATGACACGATGAATTACCTTTTTTGCTGCCATGTTAAAATTATAGTTGCAATATCCAACCCAAAACCAACCCAAAACCAATTGTTTATATATATTGCTTCTCATGATATGCACAGAATGCTTAGAATATGCAATCTGGGATGTTCATATTCACAACATCTTGTACGTCTGCAATATAACATTCACATATAATTTTGGACAGTACCGTAAAGATGCTGTAGCTAAAATTAGTTTCTTTGTGTGACGGTCCAGGAAGGCTGGAGCATTGCTGAACTTTTTCGTGTCCGTTGCATAGTTGCTGCTCCTTATGTAGTTCCATACAGGTAATGATATATTTGCTTATTTTTAGAATTAAGATTTTACTTATTTGAATCTGCATCTTATGCAATCATGTATGTTTGGGGTAACATGCTTCCCTCGACTGTTCCGTTTTACTAACGAATCTCCCATATTTATGAAAGTCCTAGGGGGTGATAATAGGAGCCACTTGGAAATGCCATTGGATAATGATTTCCACTTATCGTATAGATTGAATATCTGTTTGACTTGATACCTTACTATTTATTATGTCTACAATTCCAAGCTAAACTTGTTTATTTGATAAAATGGATGCAACTATTGTGAGAGGAAATGAAATCATTATCGTATTGTACAAGTGTGGAAGTTATGAAAGTGAATGAGTTCAAGAAATTTGAAATATTTTGTAGTTTATAATTTTTGAGGTTCTTACCGGTGAGTTATGGATAACTTTTTGTTCGTTCTTTATCAAATTGATTTTTTTTTTAATCTGTAACCAAAGAAAATTACTTTCAGTGCACCTTCAGCATATGAGCGCCACTTTAAAAAGGAACTGCCATTTTTGTATCAATATCTCAATGAAGCTGAAACCAGCAAGGTATGATCCGAATTGGTGTTGTGCAACATCAATGACAAGTGAATTATAGGTTTAATTTTTTTCCTAATTTTTATTAATATAAGTTTGCAACCAGCAGAAATAATTTTTTTTTTTCATCTTTTTATCCACGTAGGTTTGTTGGAAAGATGTGATTCACTGGATGTGGCCGCTTTTCACTGAAGATTGGGGATCCTGGAGATCTGACAGTTTGAATCTGAGTCCTTGCCCTTTTACAGTTAATGTCCTTTACACAAGGTTTCTTGATGCATTCAGTGTGATGTAACTGTTAGTAGTTGATGACCAAAATTGACACATTCAATACATTCCAACGACTCCTGAATTATCAAATATAATTTCTTATCAATTGAGGATACTAAAATTTTCCACCACAAGGTTCCTTTGGTTACCTTCGAACTTATGAATTTGCTTCTTTGTGAAATGCAGGATCCTGTAACAGGTCTTCCCAACTGGCATGATAGGCCTCCATCGCCTCTTCTCTTGTGAGTTTTTCCTAGTAATCTTGGCTTGTATAAATTTACCCTTTTTGTTTATTTTTTATTTGTTTAAGATACTACTCTGAAAATTTTCACAATTCTGTGAACAGGTATGGATTTAGCAAAGAAGTTGTTGAATGCCCTGGTATACATGTTTATACAAATTTGAAGGTTGAAGAACTTTGTTTCGTGTTTTTGTTTGTCAACCACCCTCCCCTGCTTCACAAAGGACACTAGGTCTTAGGGATCGGGATGGAGGTTGTTTAGTGTACTGAGTTTACATGTCCTCTCAAATTATTTTTTATTTACTGCTCTTGCTTCCGGTTGCAACTTAGAATTTTTGTTAAAGTTGTATAAGACGAATTAAGTGATGAAAATAAATAATTTAGTCCCTCTTGGACAGCTAGTACAGGAATATACATACTGAAATTACAGTGGAAGCCTAGCTTTGTTGACGAGAAATATGAGAAACAGCTAAGAAAAAATAGAATACGTGGTAAATTTTGATAAATAGTGAGAGTGATTCTTACATCCTTGCTGTTGGAGCATTATTGTTCTAGCTTAGATGATGAAGAGATTAATTACCCTTTTGGTCGAATATGTCTTAGAGTCTCTATGCTTGAAGCTCTTGCATAATTTTCGAACAATTCAGTAAATACATTTTACGATAATATTAATCATGGGTATGAAAGACTCTTGGATGCTCAGACTCATTTTCAGACACTCCTGGGGATAATTAGATATTTTGTTCCAAATCATCGTTCCCTCCATGAATGAAACCCATCCCTAAGTTTTACTATCACTGGTAGCTTCTTCATCTTCCTTTTTTGGTGGTAAGGAAACTATCACAAGTTTCAAACATTAAATATGGAGTCAATGCTCGAATGTTTTGGCAAGGCTTTCCCATTATCTCACAGGTCTTAGCATTTTAACAGGTTATTGGCCATCAAGCATCCGAGTTTGTGGCTTCTGGTTTCTCCCAAATGAATGGCAGTTTTCCTGTAAGAAGTGTAGTGAAATTTCAACAATTGTTTCTTCAGGGAATTTGTACACAAAAGATGAAATGTGCTCAGCTCATGTTCAGTTAGAGTTTTTTATGAAGTCTCCAATGCCTATGCCACCTGTTTTCCTTGGCTTGAATTCTATTGGTAGGCAAGTTCCTCTTCTCATTCATTAGAAACTTTATGCCTTCTTAGAAATTATTATACAAGATTGTCATGTTAAAATCTGGATTTGGTCCAGTTATTACATGATGTGGTCTTCTAGCCTAGTGATTTTTTTCTGCGAGGATGAACTTTCTTTTATGTTAATGGATAACCAACTTGCATGGTCCCTCTCTACTTCAATACTGTTGTATGTTGTTATAGTACTGATCTCCAACTTCCAATTATATATGCAGTATGGGATTTTTAAAGAATCCTCGAGCATTTCTTCAGCTTCTCCAATCTGTCCTAGAAACAACATCATATCGCTTCATCCTCTTTACAGCTGGTTATGAGCCTTTAGAAGCAGCAATCCGAGTAATTACTGCTGAACCATCATCCCATGTCACCCACAAACAATTTAATGACGAGTGTGCGTCTCTTTTCAATGACCGGCTCTTCTGCTTTTCCGGGTGAGCATCCTTTATTTATTCGAATGCTAATGAAAATTGATGAAAGACATTGGGTGTATTTTGGCTGAGAAAAAAATGGGTTATTGTAAAAGTGAACAGTTACAGAAAACTTGGAATTTATAATTCTTATGCAAATACATGAACGAATCAAGATTGCATGAACATTTGAGAGAGAAATTATCTAAGATTTTCTTAGATGCTAAGTTTAAATGACCACCATCACTTGGAAAAAACCTTTCTTTGCTAGTGACATAGGACTCTGTCAGGACATTTGAGATTTTTGTTCTGATTTGATTACTTAAGATTATAACTGCAGTTACTATACAAAAATTAATATTTGTAGCTAATGTATTTTTCATCTTCAAATTTTAAATGATGTACTGATCAGAGAGTTCATGTCAGTTGGTCTCTGATTATTCTTTTTCTCTGGGACTAACATCTCCTTACCTTTCCACGTAGTAATATACCATACAAGTGGCTTTTTACTCGATGTGCTGCTGCAATTCATCATGGGGGAAGGTGAGACTCTTCCATTTGTAGCTTTTATTTTGGCTTAAGTACTAGTATGGTCCTTTAACATTATGAAGTTTCAACTTCGTCCCCAATTGTTCTAATTCAGTGTCATAATTTTTATTTTCAATTTCTTCAGTGCACTATTAATTATGGATTCTGTAATTCTTTAGATCAAGGAAAATGGAAGTCATTGATATGTCAAAAAATTCTGATGTGGCTAAAGCATGCTGCTGACGTTTTAATTTTTCCATAGAGGAAAACATAGATTTTATATCTGGTGAAGTTTGGAAATTGTTTTACGTCCTGGAGAACCACTTAAGCCCTCCTATTCATGAACACCTCCAAGAAGTACCTACAGTTTCACTATCAATAAACACCTCAACGATTCAGACTTGGGAGTCATCCCGTCAAAAAACCTAACCTACCGAGATTAACCTCTAGCTCCACTATAGCTAGTATACTTGATCATCGTTGGCTACCCAAAGTACTTCCATAACGAGTCCTCCATTTCTCAAACTAATGTAAGGCTTTCGATTATACAAAGACCTGACTCCAACATTTGAATCTCTTCACCGGGCCATATGTGGATTGTCTTGATGTTGCGGGTATGTAGCTGTTTTCAAAGTCCATCATTGCTAATTTTTGGGATTCAAAGGATAACCGAGGGGATGGAGGGGAAGATAAGGAAACAACCATGGAAAAAGCTATTACAGTAATGATAGAAGGAACATGGTGGAAAGGTTTAGGTGTGGACGGTTGAAGGTTTGAGGTGGCCATTCCAAGTTCTCATGCCTCCTTGAAGAAAGGATGGGGTGGAGAGACTGACCATTGTCAAGAGAGTGGGGGGGTGGAAGGTTTGAGGTGGCCATTCCAAGTTCTCATGTCTTCTTTGAAGAAAGGATGCGGTGGAGAGACTGACCATTGTCGAAAGAGTGGGGGCTTTGAATGATGAATTGGTGGGATTGTGGAAAGACATATCCCCATGTCTGTCTACATGTCTGCCATAAGTGGCCAGCTATTGCTTATTTTTGTTATTAACTGGCTATATATGAGTGGTATATGCTCCCCTGGAAACGCAGAAGAGTCGGTCATGAACTGGTGAACTAGTGGAACGGTGGAGTCGTCTACGACACCGATCTTGGAGGAAGGAGTGGAGCTCCTTGTACCTAGGCTTGGGGGGCCTGCTTGAGGCCATGGAGGGCTTTTTGAAGCTTGCAGACATAGGTGGGGTGTTGAGGATCAATGAATGGAGTGGGTTGGGCCATGTGGACATCTTTATGGAGTGTGCCATGGAGGAAGGCATTGTTGACATCTAGTTGACGAATGGGCCAACCATTGGCGACTGCAAGATGGAGGACAATGCGGATGGTAGTGGGTTTAACCAGTGGACTGAAAGTGTCTGAGAAATCCATATCGGGCCGTTGGTGGTACCCCTTGGCAACAAGGCGGGCCTTGAATCTGTCCACAGTGCCAATGGGGGTTCTTTTGATTTTGGACACCCATTTGTTTCCAACAACATTCTGACTTAGGTGAGGAGGAACTAACTCCCAGGTATCGTTATGGATGAGAGCATTCAGCTCATCCGACATGGCACAACGCCATTAAGGATCCTTGGCAGCTTGAGATACATAGGTGGGTTCAACCAAGGATAGGAGAAGGTGAGTGGTGGCGGTGAGAGTGTAGCTTGAGAGAGGTTTGACCATCCCGATTTGGGTGCGGGTCAGCATAGGGTAGGTCTTTGCAGGCCATTGTGACGGTGGTGCTGGGGTGGTTGGGGCGAGGTTGTCTTCTGGTGTAGGTGCGGAGAAATGGAGGG
This sequence comes from Prinsepia uniflora, assembly GCA_032719365.1. NCBI lineage: Eukaryota > Viridiplantae > Streptophyta > Magnoliopsida > Rosales > Rosaceae > Prinsepia > Prinsepia uniflora. The sequence goes on from CM064872.1 coordinate 53,868,858, forward strand.
ATAGAGTCTAATGGGAGTAGGGGCGGGGGCTACAGGTGCTGGGTCGAGGGATGGTGCGTGGGTTACGTGGGTATGGGTAGTAAGAGGCGTAGGCAGGGGTAGGGCCTGAGCAAGGGAGTGTTCTGCCCCAAGACTTTGCAAATATGATGCATCCATTAAGTACATCTGTGGAGTGAAAGGTGGTGTCGTTGGTGGGGTGGTGGCAGGAGCCAGAATAGGGACAGAGGAGACGGGGAAGAGTAGAGAGCCAGGAAGCGAAGGTGTCGGAAGAAACACTTGGGGAGAAGGGCAGGGGTAGGGCACGTGGGAAGGTAGACTCGTCAAACTGAACATGGCAACAAAGAGTTTGTGGGGTATGCACGTTGATGGAGGGAGTAGCCGAGGAAGAGACACGGGGTGGACCAAGGAAGGAGCTTATTGGAGTTATAGGGCATTAGCCAAGGAAAGCAAAGGCACCCAAAGGTGCGAAGACGGGAGTATTTGGGGGGTTGGTCAAAGAGGACAATGTAGGGACACTGGTTTTGGAGGATGCTGGTGGGAAGATGGTTAATGAGGTACACGATAGTTTTGAAGGCGTCGGCCTAGTAGGAGAGGGGTAGGGAGGCTTGATGGAGAAGAGTGAGGCTGGTTTCGACTATGTGACGATGTCGCCTTTTAGCGACCCCATTGTGTTGAGGACTATGGGAAGGCGTGAAGAGGTGGTTGATGCCATGTGTGGCAAGAAAAGGTTTGAGTTTGATGAACTCACCACCACCATCCGTGTATAACGAAAAGTTGGTTGTTTGGAAGTAATTTTCAACAAGTTTTTTGAAATCAATGAAGGTAGAAAACACATCTGATTTTTTTCTTAGGCGATGTAGCCAAAATTATTTCGTAAAATAATCAACAAAAATAACATAATAGGAAAAATAGTCAATGGACTTGTAGGGAGATGGACCCCATACGTCACTATAGAGTAATTGAAGGGGAAGTGTGCTAGTGAGGGAAGAAACACCAAAAGGTAGGCAGTGACTTTGTACAAACTGACTTTGAAATTTTTGAGGAAATATTGATATAAAACAAACGGAGGATAGTTTGAAGAGTTTTAAAATGGGGATGACCTAGACGACGGTGCCAGCAATTTGGGGAGGCCACTACACCCACCAGTGCTTGAGGCCGGTGAAGGGAGAGAGGGGACTGTTAAGGATTCTATGTCAACGGAGGAGATTGCAGATCAATCTCCTCCTTAATATCTGCTCTTCCTAGTTTAGACACTTACCTAGTTAGGACTCTTTAATTCTATACCTAGTTAGGTCTCTACCTATTCTGTATAAATATCCTACCTAGGTTGTACATCTTTTACAAGTGAATATAATATAAAATTATCCATACCTTATATGGTATCAGAGCCCTAAAGCTCCACGGAGCAACCCTAGACAATTAAACCTAATTCCATGGCCGCCACTCCTACTGCCGCCACCACTGCAGCCGCCCGTACTGCAGCCTCCACTGTTGCAACCGGTATCCTTAGCCCTACTCCCCCTCCACCCACCGACACCATACCTTCCCTGATCATCATCAATACCGCTGCTCAACTACCTGTCAAACTAACGGCCACCACTTTCTTCCCTTGGCGCGCTCAGTTTCATGCCCTTCTTCACGGCTATGATCTGATGGGCTTTGTGGATGGCACCCGTCCCTGCCCTCCTCCCTCTGAATCTGCCCAGCGAGCTCACTGGTTCCGCCAGGACCAGCTTCTCCTTCACGCCATTTTGGCGTCCGTATCACCACAGGTGATCACCTTAATTGCGGCTGCCCAGACTTCTGCTGATGCATGGGGGCGTCTCAGTCGTCTCTATGCCAGCAAAGCTAGAGCACGGGTCCTTGGCCTCAAGGAGCGGCTGACTCTTCTTCGACAAAATGGCTGCCCTGTTTCAGATTATCTCCAGGAAGTCCGGGTGCTTGCCGATGAACTGGCTGCCATCGACACACCCCTTTCAGATGATGACCTCCTCCTCCATGTTTTGAATGGTGTCGGCACTGATTTCAAGGATATTGCAGCGGCTGTCCGGTCACGAGACACTTCTGTCTCATTCGAGAATCTCCATGATATGCTTGTTCAGCACGAACTTGCTTCCAGCCGTGTTAATCCCACACCTGCTGCCCCCATTACAGTTAATGCCGCTCACACCTCCCGTGGCACCAACCGTTCCTCCCGTGGATCCCCTTACCGTCCCAGTCCGCGCCCCTCTGCTCCTGCTTCAGACTACCACCGCCCTTCCCATTCACATGGCAGCGGCTACCGTGGTACTTGCCAGTGGTGTGGCACTCCAGGGCACAGTGCCAAACGCTGCCCCCAACTGCAGCCCCAAACCGCACCCCCACCTGTGGCTAACTCTCTCATGTCGAGTTCCTCTGCTCCTTGGCTGCTTGACTCAGGTGCCTCTCACCATGTCACCTCCACTCCAAACCAACTCACTGCAGTGCAGCACTATCATGGCCCTGATGAAATCCTCCTAGGCAATGGTAAGGGGTTAACCATCACCCACACCGGTAATACTACTCTCCCCTCTTCCCCCTCTCGCCCTCTTACTCTCCAAAATGTCTTGTGTGTTCCCCAAATGACCCGAAATCTGCTCTCTATATCTCAGTTTAATCTTACTAATAGTACTTCCATTGAATTCTTTCCTACTTACTTCCAGGTGAAGGATCTCAGCACGGGGGCGGTCCTTCTTCACGGCCCGAGTAAGGACGGTGTGTACGAATGGTCACCTCCCTCCCCAACCCCTCAAGCTCTCGCTGGTGTGGTGGCTTCCCCTACCTTGTGGCACCGTCGCCTTGGTCATCCTAGTCAGAAAATTCTCGAGTCTGTTTTTCGTTCCAATTCCATTCATGTTCCTTTCAAATTTCCTGCATCTCTTTGTTCATCATGTCAATGCAATAAAAGTCACCGTCTCCCATTTGGTGAGACTTCTATTACCAGCACACGACCTTTGCAATTACTGTTTTCAGATGTTTGGGGACCTGCTCCCTACATCTCCCCCGAAGGCTATGCCTACTATGTCATATTTGTCGATCACTTCACAAAATATACCTGGTTATACCCTCTGAAACGTAAATCAGATGTGCATCCTACATTCCTTGATTTCAAAAAATTGGTCGAAAACTATTTCCAAACCACTATTGCTACTCTATATACTGATGGGGGCGGTGAATACGTTAAACTCAAAGCTTTTCTTGCTAGTCATGGTATCCACCACTTGCTCACCCCTCCTCATACCCCCCAACACAATGGGGTGGCTGAACGGCGCCACCGCCATGTCGTGGAAACTGGTCTCACCCTCCTCCACCAAGCCCGTGTTTCCCTTCATTACTGGCCGTATGCCTTTAAGGCTGCAGTTTACCTCATAAATCGCCTCCCCACCTCTATTCTTCACCACTCCACTCCCTATTCTGTCCTGTTTCACCAGTCCCCCAATTACACCCGTCTCAAGGTGTTTGGATGCCTGTGCTATCCCTGGCTGCGCCCCTACACCTCAAACAAACTGCAGCCTAAGTCCACTCCCTGTGTTTTCCTTGGTTACTCTCTCAACCAAAGTGCCTACTTGTGTCTTGATCCAACCTCCAACCGTCTGTACGTGTCTAGGCATGTCCAATTTGATGAAACTTCCTTTCCTGGTCTTTCCTCTCACCCTACAGCTCCTACGGTCACCTCTGATCATTTCCAGGAGTGGCTTTCCACTCTTCCACTCGTGTCCTCCCTTTCTTCCTCTCCGGCCACCACATTTTCTCCCCCACCAGCTTCTGCAGCACCTGTGGCTTCCATGGACACACCGCTCCTGTCTGGCTCTGAAGCAGCACCGCTCCCACCTGCTGTCTCTCCTTTGCCCCCGGACCAACCTCCCCCCCCCCCCTCCCCTCCCGCAGCACCACCATCTCCTGCTCCTGGCCCTGCCTTCCCTTCACCCCCACCCACTCTCCGCACATATACCCGGCGTCAACCACGTCATCAACCTCCCCCTCCACCCCCCCCCCCTCCCCTAACTCACCACCCCCACCATCTTCCACTCACCCTATGCTCACCCGTACCAAATCTGGTGCAATCCCACCTGTCCCCTCCTATGCCATGGTCACTACCACCCATCCCCTCCCCCTAACCGAGCCCACATGTGTCTCTCAAGCAGTCAAGGACCCGCATTGGCGCTCTGCCATGTCTGCAGAGCTCACAGCCCTCATTCGGAATGGCACTTGGGACTTGGTTCCTCCTCATCCGGACCAGAATCTAGTGGGCAACAAGTGGGTGTTTCGCATCAAGCGTCATCCGGATGGTACTGTGGACAAATACAAAGCTAGACTCGTGGCCAAAGGATACCACCAGCGACCGGGCATTGACTTTTCCGAAACCTACAGCCCTGTGGTCAAGCCTACTACTATCCGCATTATCCTCCACCTGGCCGTGACTCATGGCTGGCCTATCCGCCAGCTGGATGTCAACAACGCATTCCTCCAGGGCACTCTAAATGAGGATGTCTATATGGCCCAGCCAAAGGGGTTTGTTGACCCACATACACCTTCTTACGTGTGCAAGCTTAACAAAGCTCTATATGGTCTTAAACAGGCCCCTAGGGCCTGGTACCAGGAACTTCATGGGTTCTTACTTCAACAGGGTTTTGTCACCATACTCTCTGATGCTTCTCTTTTTGTTCTTAAGCAGGGCTCCCAAGTACTCTAATTCTTAGTCTATGTGGATGACCTCATTCTCACTGGCAATGCCCATCATCTTATCACCACCTTCATTCAGCAACTGGCAGCCCGGTTTTCAGTCAAGGATCTCGGCCCCCTCCATTATTTTCTTGGGGTAGAAGTCATCCCCACCCCCACCGGACTTTTTCTCTCTCAACATCGATACATCCTTGATCTCCTCACCATGGCTCGCATGGAGGGTGCTAAACCGGTCCCAACTCCTCTAGCTGTGGCACCCCCTCTGATCCTACAGGATGGCTCTCCCCCGGCTGACTCCACCCTCTTTCGCCGCATTATTGGCAGCTTACAATACCTGAGCCTCACTCGCCCAGACGTGTTCTATGCAACCAACAAGCTGTCTCAATTTATGCATTCCCCAACCGACACTCATTGGCAGGCCCTAAAACGGGTTCTCAGATATCTCAGGGGCACTCTTCACTACGGTATGCATCTACACAGCCAGTCCACGCATGATCTGAAGGCTGTCTCTCATGCTTTCCACACAATTGCAGCCTTTTCAGATGCTGATTGGGCTGCCGATCGCGATGATCGGAAATCCACCACAGCCTACTTAGTTTATCTTGGTGGAAATCTCATTTCTTGGAGCTCCCGCAAGCAGAAGTCGGTCTCCCGGTCCTCCACTGAAGCAGAATATCGGGCTGTAGCTTCTACTGCTGCTGAGCTACTTTGGGTCCAGTCCCTCATGAAGGAACTTGGTCTATCTCTCTCCGGGCCCCCCAATATCTCATGTGACAATATCGGCACAACCTTCTATTGTGCCAATCCGGCCTTGCACTCGCGTATGAAACATGTGGATATTGATTTCCAGTTCGTCCGCGACCATGTCTCTCGTGGCCTCCTCACTGTCTCTCATGTGGCCACTGATGACTAGCTGGCTGATGCACTCACCAAGCCCTTACCCAGACCACGCTTTCAGCTCCTCCGAACCAAGATAGGCGTCGCAGCTGGCTCCACCTTCTTGCGGGGGCGTGTTAAGGACTCTAAGTCAACGGAGGAGATTGCAGATCAATCTCCTCCTTAATATCTGCTCTTCCTAGTTTAGACACTTACCTAGTTAGGACTCTTTAATTCTATACCTAGTTAGGTCTCTACCTATTCTGTATAAATATCCTGCCTAGGCTGTACATCTTTTACAAGTGAATATAATATAAAATTATCCATACCTTATAGGGACCACTCGTACACACCATCTTTACTTGGGCCTTAAAGGAGAACTAGCCCCATGCTGAGATCCTTTACATGGAAAAAAATCAGGAAATAGCTCAATAGAGGTATTATTTTTCTTGTTGAATTTAGAAATAGAAATCAGGTTTTTAGTCATAATAGGCACACAAAGGGCGTTTTTAAGGGTAAATGAGAAAAAGGGAGGAAGAACCCGTGTGGGTGATACGTAAGCCTTACCATTACTGATGATTATCTTACCATTACTGATGATTATCTCATCTAGGCCATAGTATTGGGTGGCATCAGAGAGATGATGAGAGCTGGAGGCAACATGGTGGGAGGCACCGCAGTCTAGGAGCCAGCTAGGAGATGTGGCCTGGGTGGTGGGATTGGCCACAGACTGAGGAGTAAAGGGCTGTTGGAGTTGTGGACAGTGCTTAGCATTGTGGCCCTGGGTGCCACACCGATGGCAGAAGCCACGGTAGCCATTGCCATGGGCATTGGAGCGACGGTTGCTGTCATTTTGGGAAGAGAACCGCAAACCTGAGGAGCGCTTGTTGTCAGATTGCTGGCCCAAGGAGCGCTGCCTAGAGTAGCCACGATTTTGGCGATTGGAGTGCTAGCCACAGGAGGCTTGAGAGACATTAGTTGTGATGGCAGGGGTTGGGGCTGCAGGTTCCTCACGTTTGGTGGCTGCCTCATGTTGGATCAACATGTGTGGAGGTTCTCAAAGGAGATTGAAGTGTCTCAAGACTTCACAGCAGCAACAATTTCTTTTAACTCTAGTCCAAAACCATTGAGAACATGGAGGAGTTGGTCATCATCGAAAAGAGAAGTGTCTATGGCAGCTGGTTCGTCAAAGAGGAGGGGAACCTCCTGAAGGTATTCAGATACAGTGTGGTTGTCACGAGGAAGGAGAGTGAGACACTCCTTGAGGCCAAGCACATAGGTGCAGGCAATGCTCTCATAAAGGCGAGTGAGACGCTGCCAGGCAGCTGCTGAAGTTTTGGCAGCAGCAATCAGGGTGATTACCTGAGGGGAAACGAATGCCAATACATGGAGAAGGAGCTAGTCCTGAAGGATCCAGAAGGCGCGAAGCGCTGGCTCGTGACTGGTGGGCGGGGATGAGTTCCATTTATGTAGCCCATTAGGTAATAGCCGATGAGAAGGGCATTGAATTGAGCACGCCAAAGGAAAAAATTGGTGACGGTGAGCTTCACTGGGAGCTGGGCAGCGGCGTTGATGGTGATGAGGGATGAGGGATTAGGGTTAGTTTGGGGTGGGGGTGGTGGTGGTGGTGGTGGGATATTGTGGATCCTCCTAGGATACAACAGATCACGGGAGATTGACTCTCAATCTCCTTGATCTGTTGTGATTTGTCAATGGAATCAATACTGATTCCTTTCTTGTATAGCTAGCCAATCTAATCCGATTCTTTCCTAAATCCTTCTAGTCGTACATACCTAGTTAGGTCTCACTAGAACTTGTATAAAGAGACACTACTATACACAGTTGTTATTATTGAAATACACATAAAACATTCATACCTTTTATGGTATCAGAGCAATGAACGCTCCACCGAGTAAACCCTAATTCCATGGCTGCTCAGACCACCGTTCACTCTGCTACTGTCCAGCCTGCCGCCCAACCAGCCCCACCCTCTGCTGACCCAAACCTTAATCTCCCCACCTTCATCACCATAAACACCGTGGCTCAACTCCCTATCAAGCTTATTGTCACCACCTTCTTCCCGTGGTGATCTCAATTCAATGCCCTTCTACGAGGGTATGACCTCATGGGCTACGTCGATGGCTCTCGACCCTGCCCACCCAAAACAGAACCAGCCCTTCACGACTTCTAGGTCCTCTAGGACCAACTTCTACTCCATGCCATTCTGGCTTCCGTATCACCTCAGGTGATCCAACTCATTGCCGCCGCTCTAACTTCAGCCATAGCCTGGGCACAGCTCACTCACCTATATGTCAGTAAAGCCAGAGCCCGTGTCCATGGCCTCAAGGAACGGCTGACTCTTCTTCACCAGGACTCCTGCCCAGTTTCTGAATATCTTCAGGAAGTCCGGGTTCTTGATGATGAATTGGCTTCCATTGACAGACCATTGTTTGATGATGATCTTCTCCATGTTCTTAATGGAGTCGGACCTAAGTTCAGAGAGATCGCAGCAGCAGTGCGGTCCAGGGACACCACTGTCCCCTTTGTAAATCTCCATGACCTGCTGGTCCAGCATGAGGGTGCCTCCAAATGTGTAGCCCACGCAGCCCCAAACCTTCCCATCACTGCCAATCTCACTCAGTTCTCTTGCGGATTCCACTCCAACCACTCCAATAGGGGCTCCTATGGCCAGAGTTACCAAAATCAGCCCACGGACAACCACTGCCCCGCTGGTCAGAGATCTAGCTAGCAACCTCCAGACAGCTTCCGTCGCCTATCATCTCAGACCACTGGCTATCGTGGCTATTGTCAATGGTGTGGCACTTAGGGTCACAGTGCTAACCGCTATCCTCACCTCCAGCAGTCAGCCCCACCACCTCCCGTGGCCAATCCTGCAACTCAGGCCTCCTCCTCTGCCTGGCTTCTTGACTCGGGAGCATCCCATCATGTGGCAACCAGCTCCCATCATCCCTTAGATGCCACGAGCTACAACAGCCCCAATAAGATCATAATTGGCAATGGTAAAGGCCTAAGTATTACACATACAGGCTTTTCCTTGCTCCCTTCTCCTAACTCTCATCCCTTTAAACTTACCAATGTTTTATGTGCCCCATCAATGACTCGCAACTTAATCTCTATTTCCCAATTTAACAAGCAAAACAATACCTCAATTGAGCTGTTTCCTAGTTGTTTTCATGTGAAGGATCTCAGCACGAGGGCGGTTCTCCTTCAAGGCCCGATTAAGGGTGATGTGTACGTGTGGTCTCCTGCCCTTCTTCACAAGCCTCAAGCAATGGTGGCCGTGACAGTCTCCCCTCACCCTTCTCACCGCCATCTTGGCCACCCACAGTCCAAAATCCTAAAAAGTTTCTTAAGTCATTTTTATGTTCGTTTTTCATCCAAGTTTCCAGAAACTTTATGTAATTCATGCTCTTACAATAAAATTCACCGCCATCCCTTTGACATTTCATCATTAACCAGCAATCGTCCTCTAGACTTACTCTATACTGATGTCTGGGGAACGCCCCCTATACATCAATTGATAGTTTTTCGTATTGCCTTATCTTTGTTGATCATTTTACCAAGTACACCTGGCTTTACCCTCTTCGAAAAAAATCAGACGCTTATCCAACCTTCAAAGACTTTAAAACTCTGGTTGAAAAATACTTCAATTCCCCCATCATCTCTCTTTACCCTGATGGTGGTGGTGAATTCATCAAATTGAAGCCCTTTCTTGCTGAACATGGTATCAATCATCTCCTCACCCCTCCTCACACTCCCCAGCATAATGGTGTCGTCGAAAAATGTCATCGCCACATTGTTGACACTGGTCTCACTCTACTTCATTAAGCCCAACTCCCACTATCCTACTAGTCCTACGCCTTCAAGACTGTTGTCTACCTTATCAATCGACCTCCTACTCCCTTCCTAAAAAAAAAAGCCCATCCACTGCTCTCTTTCAAGCCACTCCCTACTATGCCAAACTCCGGACCTTTGGATGTCTCTGCTTTCCATGGCTTCGGCCCTATACCTCAAACAAAATGCAGCTTCGTTCTCAGCCCTGCCCCTTCCTTGCCTATTCCCTTAGCCAAAGTGCCTATCTATGTTACGATTCATCCACCAACAAACTCTACACTTCCCGCCATGTTCAGTTTGATGAAACCACCTTCCCCTCACCTCCTCCCTCAGCGTCTCCTCTGACACCTACACCACATGGCTCTCCACTGTTCCCCCAGTCATAGAAATCCCCTTTCAGCCTACTGTCACGACACCGACACCAGCAGTGCTTTCTAACATCATAGGGGATTCTCTTGACACATCCTCCTTGCAGGTTCTTGCAGCAGACTTGCCCCCAGGCCCTGTCCCACAACCACCACCACTGCCCCCTGCCAACAGCAGCCTTCCTGTTGCCCCTGTCTTTGCCCCAGCCCCTGCTGCCCCACCTCCTTCCACTAGTGACTCCCAGCCGCCACCCCTACGTACCTAGACACGGCGGCAGCCTCCACCACCTCCCCCACCAGGTCCCCCTCCCCAAAACCCCACCAAAACACATCCTATGCTCACTCGGACCCAAACAGGCACTCTGAAACCCTTTTACACCTATGCTCTCACTGCCACAAAGCATCACCTACCCATCTTGGTCGAGCCAACCTGTGCCTCTCAAGCCAAGAAAGACCCACAATGGCATGCTGCAATGTCCAGTGAGATGAATGCTCTCATCCGGAATGGGATATGGGAGCTCGTTCCACCTCAGGCCAGAATGTTGTGGGGAACCAGTGGGTCTTTCGTATCAAACGGACACCCACCGGAAAAGTGGATAGATTCAAGGCCCACCTTGTTACCCCGGGTACCATCAGCGCCCAGAAGTGGATTTCACGGACACCTTCAGTCCCGTGGTGAAGCCCACTACAATCTGTGTGGTACTTCACCTGGCTGTAACCAGTGGTTGGCCCATTCAACAGTTGGACGTTAATAATGCCTTCCTTCATGGCACTCTTCATGATGATGTTTCCATGGCCCAGCCTGCTGGGTTTGTGGACCAACAGAACTCCTCTTATGTTTGCAAGCTCCGCAAGGCCATTTATGACTCAAATAGGCCGTTTGAGCCTGGTACAAAGAACTTCAGTCCTGCCTTCTCACCCAAGGCGTTGACGATGCCCACTTGGATGCCTCCCTATTCCTCCTAAGGCAAGGTTCGACGACTCTGTTTTTTCTGGTTTATGTTGATGACTTAATAGTGACAGGAAACAATCCAGCACTCATCTCCCAGTTCATCCAATCTCTGGTTGCCCGCTTCTCGGTTAAGGATCTCGGTGCCCTCCATTATTTCCTTGGCGTGGAGGTCCTTCCTATTGCCGCTGGCCTCTTCCTGTCCCAACACAAATATATCCATGATCTGCTTAACTTGGCATGCATGGATGGAGCCAAGCCCGTGGCCACCCCTCTGGCGGTTTCTCCCGCTTTGCATCGCCACGATGGATCCCCACCCGCTGACGCCACCTTATTCCACCGCCTTGTAGGGAGTTTGTAGTACCTCATTTGACCAGACCCGATCTCTCCTTCGCTGTCAATAAACTTTCACAGTTTATGCATGCCCCAACCACCCTCCACTGGCAGGCTCTCAAACGGGTCCTCCGGTACTTGAAAGAGTCCCTGTTTTGGCCTCTACCTCCACCGTAAGGCCTCTTCCACTCTACATGTGGTTACTCACTCCCTCCATGCATACTCTAATGCAGATTGGGCCGGGGATCAAGATGATCGAAAATCAACCACTGCCTATCTTGTCTACCTCGGCAGCAACCTCATCTCCTGGAGTTCCCGCAAACAGCGTGCAGTCTCCAGGTCGTCTACTGAAGCAGAGTACAAAGCTGTGGCATCCACTATTGCCGAACTGCTCTGGGTACAGTTCCTCCTTCATGAGCTTGGCCTCACCATCTCAGGCAGGCACACCCACCATCTCCTGTGACAATATTGGAACCACCTACTATTGTTCCAATCCTGTTTTTCACACACGCATGAAGCACGTAGACATCGACTATCACTTTGTTCGTGACCATGTCACCTGCGGTCAACTCCAGGTATCCCATGTCTCTACGGATGATCAAATGGCCGATGCCCTCACCAAACCACTGCCTCGACCGCGGTTTCAGCTTCTTCGGTCCAAGATCGGTGTCGCAGATGGCTCTACCGTCTTGCGGGGGCGTATTGTGGATCCTCCTAGGATACAGCAGATCACAGGAGATTGACTCTCAATCTCCCTGACCTGTTGTGATTTGTCAACGGAATCAATACTTATTCCTTCCTTGTATAGCTAGCCAATCTAATCTGATTCTTTCCTAAATCCTCCTAGTCGTACATACCTAGGTAGGTATCACTTGAACTTGTATAAAGAGACACTACTGTACACAGTTGTTATTATTGAAATACACATAAAACATTCATACCTTTTATGGGATTGATAGAGACGGTGGTTTGTACGGCCATGGAAGAGTAGGGGTAGGAAAAAAATCTGGAGTTTTTGCTCGGTGGAGCCTTGGTGCTCTGATACCATGAGAAGGTATGTGCAAATGTTTTCAGTACATTGAATTAAAACAGACTACCGCAGTGTCCTTTTTGTACAGCAGTAAGAGGGTCTAACTAGGTGGGTAAGACTAACTAAACTAGGAAAGAATCTTAACTAGCTATACAATAGGAAGGAATCAATGGTGATTCTGTTGACAATGGATCATCTGATTCAGGGAGATTGAGGATTGATCCTCAATCTCCTGTGATCGGTTGAAATCGTGAAGAATCCTTAATATCAACATCTATGGTTGGGGCTGCCTTTGAAAATATAGAGAAATTAATAGCATGTAAGGTAAGGATAATGTGCATGACTGAATCATTTCCGATTACCGGGGCATACTGAAATTTCTTACAACCTGAAAGGTGGTAACATAAGCCTGTTTTTCTGTTTTCTTACTCAGCATTTATAAGGAATATGTAACAAGCAAAGTATTTACCAGATCTCGTTAGACCTAAATGTTTGTTGTTTTCTGTTAATGTGGACATAGTGGAACTACTGCTGCAGCACTGCTCGCAGGGATCCCCCAGGTTAGTTTTGGCAGTATTATATTAAGAAAAGGATAAAAAGTGTAGCAAATCTATGAATCATAAAGAATTTTCTTTTCTGTAAGATTCTATGCACCCAGAAAAGTTATTTATATCAGATGGCAGGTACTGTGTCCATTTATGCTAGATCAGTTTTATTGGGCTGAAAGAATGTTTTGGCTTGGAGTAGCACCAGAACCGTTGAAAAGAAACCACTTGCTTCCAGAAGAAAGTGATGAGAAAATAATCAAAGAATCGGCAAATGCACTATCAAGAGTCATACATGATGCGTTATCTCTTGAAATCAGAGAACGTGCTGTAGAAATTTCAGAGAGAATATCTACTGAGGTAACAGTTATTCTTGAATATGATGTTACTGATCATTAGTAAACTTCTGCGACATGTTTGGCTAAGTTTTGGAATGTTCAACCTGGTATGTTTTAATATCGCGCAATCTGTATACATATATAACAGTATGCATTAACTCTTTACCTTTGAGAAGGCATTGATAAGTAAACTAATGTGTCTGCTGTAGAGATGCTTGTCAAAAATCAATCTAGAGTTCTAGACTACATAGGAACATATACCTTTGTCATATACTAAGTTGGATCTTTCGATTTCAATGACTTGATAATTTGGGTATGAATCGATGTACCTCTGCTAAATTAGAGTCAAGATTTTAACTGACATCCAAACTGTTTGAGGCGATTATCTACAAATGATTTGAAAATGTGAATAAAATGTGCTGTAATATTTGTTTCACCAATTTGTGTTTTCCTTGTCAGGATGGAGTCTCAATTGCTGTTAAATATATCAAGGAAGAGATGGGTTGTTCGACTTCAACCTGATTCTTTTCGTACGCCCTATTTCACTGACATTCGATTATCTGAAAATCGGCCTCTCTTTACCAGCAAAGTTCAGAGGGCAGCATCATGTGCAGAATACAAACAGTCCACTTAGAAAAAATTTCTTTTATAAAAAGGCTATTCTACTGTAGTAATTTTTTTTTTAATCTCACCTAAAAATTCCAATTTAAATTAGGTTTAGAACCAATTTGACGATACTACTGTTATTAGCGAAGATTCATAAACCGTCCGGTTAAGTTTGAGATTTAAATTTCCATATTGATATTGTTAGATAAATCTTGTCTAAGCTCAAGCTCGTCTTCTAGTTCCTTTTTACACGAAACTTTTTAATGACAGATTCGAATATTAAGTCTTACCTTGTTATTAAATTTCTTCCTACATATGATGGAGTATCCCCAGTTTCAGCTTGTACTATTAATTCTAGTTATTTCCATGTAAAAAAACAGATCCAATATTTTACGTCTTACCTAATTATTCGTTTTTGTTTCTGTACATATAAGGTTCACAGACTTGGTTAATACTTGGTTGATTTGTATGATTCCATTTACATTTTCAAATAAGATCTGATGTATTGTATTTGTTGAGGAATCTGAAAATGGCCCAGGCCAGACTCAGTGCAATTGTTGGCACATTGTTACTGGTGTGGATGGCGGTTTACTGAGCTTGCTCATACCACCGACTTCAGTTCTAGATGCTGCAGGGTCGAACATGAAGGCCCACCAATGGTCAATGGCCTAGTGCCAAGAAATAGTAGACCTCAATTATATAACTTGATGTGAAGTTTTCAAACTATATACACATCGTAACTCTTTAGTTCAGTCAGCTCATGGGTTAGCGCATTATCGTTACGAACTTTCTCATCTTAATTTTCGCCGTTCTTCATCAATCATCCTCATCATCCCCGTATTGAAACACATCATAAATTGAAACCCCTCCCCAAATTGAAACTCCTCATCACCGACTCAGACATCAAAAGAGGAGAGGCCGATAATGGATACATTTTCTAGGAGGGCAAGACTGTTGGAGATTAGAGTATCGATGTCGCCGCCGTCGGAGACGGAGTGGAAGGTACATTAGTAGATGGAACCGAAGATGAAGTGCTGGGCGGATGGGTCATTAGTGAGGCCTTCTGGGTAGAGATTGGGGGATTTGAAATTGATGACGTGCGATCCCCATTTTGTTCGTCTGTGAATGATGAAATTGGGAAGAAATTTTTTTCTTTTTTGCTTTGAATTTGGATGTCTGCTGCTTCTGTTCGCTAGTTGTTGGAATGACAAATCAGAGAATATTTTTTATTCAATTTTTGCTTATGTTCATCTGTGAAATGGTAATTTTTGTTTTTATTTTTATTTTTTGCTTATGTTCGTTGTTTACAGGTCATGTTCATCCGCTAAAATAGTAATTTTGGTAAATCTTGAAGACATCGGACGATAGTCTCAGATATCAGACGATACCGTGAAAATTAGGGGAAAAATTTTCTTCCCCTCATGTTTCAATGACGCCTCCCTATTTCAGCGACATATCGCTTGATCTGAGAGGACAGGGGTTTTAGGCTCAATGCCTAGAAACAGGAACAATAATCTCAAAATCTCCCATGAACAAAAATTTATCTTTATTTAACATCATTTAAGATAGTTATATAGAAGGAGATTTTAGTCATTTGGATCATGACTGCATCTTCCTCCCCATTTTCTTCCTGCATCTTCTTCCTTCAAAATAAAAACCCAGCAACCCATCTTCTTCCTTCAACCGCAACGAGCTCGCCTCATCCGCTATTTCGGTGGGGGTTTGGTATTCGGGATTGTAAAAGAAAGAACCAGGAATTGGACCAGAACTTTCTCGAGCCAATATCAACACTTCTCATTCCCCCAATTGCTTCAAAGCTGACTTTGCCTTCCAACCCACTGAGTTTACTCTCACCAGACTCCAATTTCCCCAAATTCTCATCACCCGCCTCTATTTCTCCTTTCCCTCCAAAACGCACTTGGCTTTTCTCATTTCCGTCAAAACCCAACTCATTATTGAGTTCAAAATAATTACTTTTCCAGTAATCGGATTGATCACTGCCTGAATCGGACCAAAACCACCCCATCATCCGACTCTTTTCTGCCATAGCGAGTCTAGGAAGTCGGGTCAATCCAGATCGGGTTATCGAATTCAACCAATCCCTATTTGATAGCATAAACCACAGCCTTACCATACCCATACCCATATTTTCCCTGATTATCAAAAGAAAAGTAGTCATACCTGATCATACCCTCGGCGTCAACATCAATTCCCACGAAGCTGGTTCTCGTGCTATCCACCATCGCCTATCTGGATTCATCATCGAAACATCCAAGTTGGGAAGCACCTCCTAGTCTTCCAACTCAGCAATGCCTCATCCACGCCCTTCTCCTTTGGGATTTGAGCTGGATTGAGGGTTACAGAAATTGGGGGGATTGGATTAAGAACTCAACAAAAACTCTAACCCTAAATCTGTCACACGCTAATAAGCCCTAACCCTAACTGTTTCCCAATCAAAGAAGTAGCGGAATTGAGCTTGCGTCTCCTTTTTTCTGTGTTGGCCAGTGCATCCGTGTTTTGGAATCCAAATGAAATACTGAGGACCGGTTTTAATGGAAAACCACAAAAAATAAAAGAGCTGTTTTATTGATGATGATCAATTTCTTGCTTTTGAAATGCACTCTGTATCTGATGAGACTCTTTGCCTTTGATTAAGTTGGGCCACCTGTGGCTTTGAAGAGATGGATGGAGATGAAAAAGTTGGAAATTTTACCAGGCAGATGAACAAGTTGGAAATTTTAATTTTGTTTGCTCGGTTTAATTTGTCTAGAAAAGATAGAAGAGAATGTGGGTTTCCAGAAAACCCACATATTTAAATCAAATAGATGGGTTGGTGGGTTTTTATTTTGAAGGAAGAAGATGCAGGAAGAAAATGGGGAGGAAGATGCAGTTATGACCTAAATGACTAAAGCACCCAATATCCTTCTATATAACTATTCTAAACGGTGTTAAATAAAATATATGCTAAATGGTGCAATGATCTTGACAATATATCCGTTCCTGCATCAACCTGAAACAAATTTTTGTTCCTGGGGTATTTTGAGATTTTTTTCCTATTCCTAGGGCATTTAGCCTAAAAAGCCAAATATAATTGTACTAGTTCAATCCATGGAATTAATCTGAGAGGACAAGAAAAAAAAATTGTACTATCCTACAAAATTGGACAAAAACAAAACCCATATACTAACCTTTGCAGACCCATTCCCTGAATTCTTAAAAAACCTGGAAAATTCATCATTCAAATTTGAATATTATCAACCATGCATCCTTCATAAATTGGGGCAATTTTACCCAATTTATCTCCCATTTTCATCCTTCATAAATCAGCGCCATTCTCTATCTCCCTCCTTCCTCCTTATCTTTCTGCCTTTCTTGCATTGGGCGAGTAGCGGTGGAAAGCAATAGTGGAGAGCAGCAACAGTGAGCAATAACAGCAAAGACAAGGAAGAGGCGTCCATCTTCAGCCACACTTTCACGGTCTCTGTCTCTCTCAACCTTGAGTCTCTTTCGACGATGTAACCTTTGTCTCTCAGCCTCGCTCTGCTAAGTGCTAATAGGTTTTCAAGACTAAAGAGTAAACGTTGTTGGTGAAAGAGTTTTCAGTATTCTACATGCTTCTAAGTTATGACTTTTTTTGGCCAATTCATACCCATAAACCCACCCATACATGCCCTTTCTTTTAGAGAATCCTATCATTTTTGTTCTTGTTGTTAAATATAATTTATTTTATCTTCATCATCAATCTTTTATTATTATTAGGATAAACTATATAAAAGTACCTGAATTATAAGGTCGATTTCAAAAAGGTATCCCAACTAAAAAAATTGATTTTTTTGTACCAAAACTATATGACTATTAACAAATTAGTACATCTGTTAGGTTTTCAATCAAATTTTTTTGTTAAAAGTACACGTGATAATTATTTAGTCCAGTTAGCTCATAATTTGGCTAAAATTATTAGGGCATTTTTGTCATTTCACTATTTTATCTTCATCACCCTCTTTATTTCTTTATCTTTCCAAATTCATCATCTTCATCAATCATCATCTTAAGAAAAAAAAAATCAATTATCAATCATCATCTTCTCTCTCCTTGAATCTGAAACCAAAATCCAAACCCAGATTATTTTAAAAAAAAAACAGATTCTCCATGGAAGCACCGAAAGCCTAGAAAATAAACATCTCATTCAAACCCAACTACACCAAACCCAGATCTGCAAACCCATCCAAACCCAACTACACCATACCCATATCTGCAAACATGTAACAACTCGAACTTTTAATAAATGTAAATTCAGAAAATTAAATGTGAAATGACCATTTTGCCCCTAGATAGGAAAAAATGGTGACTTTTGACCCGAGAGATTATTTGGACTTTGACCAATACCCATTACGTCGATCGAGACGCCACGAGTCCATAGACAGGTGGCACGTTGAAATCGAACATCAGACGAAAAAGTTACGGGTTACGAAAGAAATTACGTACTATTCACGTTTTACGAGGCATGTATAGTTGACATATATTCATTGGTCAAAATATCCCAACTTGGACCAATGGAGTCACTCATCCCATTGGCCCAATAACCCAAATTCATACACCCCTTTTCATCTTCATCTTCTTCATTTTCCTTCGTTACCCAAAACCAAAAACCCACCCACACAACCACCATACTTCACCCTTTTGTGCTTGAGAGAGATTGAGAGAGTGAAGAGTGACCAAACACGACAGTGGACAACGGCTGAGCATGATGGAACAGTTGAGGAATCACGGATCAGGATCAAAGAACAGAGAGTAAAGGGCACTGGAATCGATTGGGTGCTAGTTTGAAATTCAACCGAAAATCATCAAGCTCGAACCGGCCCAGAGACTTTGGATTAGCTTCGGTGAGATTACAACGCGGATATTGAGTGCGCATCGTGGATCGAGCGTGAGTGGACTTTTTTTTTTTAATAACTGAAATGCATGCATAACCGTTTTAAATGCTTTATTATATGATTTATGTTGAAATACTTTGATATTGTTATTTGATGATGTGGTGGATTTAATCATCGATTAAGAAACATTTTACCAATTTGCGTGAAAATGATGTTTTGGGCTTGAGACCCGATTGAATAACGGGTTGACTTAGATTTAGAGTCAAATGGGAATTTGAAAGAAAATTTTCATTTTAAATGGATTTGAATGACGATCTGGTATGATCGGTTTGGATAAATCAGAATTTATAAATGATTTCTAGACACGGTTTTCTAATGGTTTTTTGGAAAAAAACTTGTGAAACTTATGTCTCGGGCATTGGCCAAATTGAATAGTATTTTTGACTCGGTGTGAGACATAAATGGTTTTAATATGATTTTCTACCGGATTTGGTTACTGTTCCACATATACCATCCTGTGTGAATTGGATAGTCTCCTCAAGACATCGAGGATCCTGGAGTAGTCACGGTGCACTGCCTGGGATGAGTAGATCCGAGGAGAGGCTCATGCCTAAGAGTGCGAGATTATGATATCACCCCAGACGTGGTAGATCCAATGAAAACACTCCATTATGATATCACCCCGGACGTCGTTGAGTTGATCCTAGGGAGGTACTCGGAGATGAGACCCTGAGTTGCACGTGTAGCATTGGAAATCGTGACTGGTATTGGTTATAGACATCTCAGATGTCGAGGATTAGTTATATTGTGTTTTATTGATATGTGTGTCCATATATATATATGTATGATTTGAACTGTTTTCATATGATTTGATTTAAATGCATGCATGTTTATAAAACAGAAAGGAAAATGTTATTGTTCATAAATCGTATTTCGAAAATTTTTATTTTTGTCCACTCACACTTTGACTGTTTTATTGACCTTCCATGCTGTGACACAAAGGCAGGGGCTGATACAGAGGTAGAGGTATAAACAGTACTGTTGCGCACCTAAATACCCTACGAGGTAGGTTTTGGTACTTTTATTATACTGCCATATATGCACGGTTATGTAAAGATACTTATCCCTTATCTGACAATGTTTTAGTTAAACTCTGGTTTTATATAAATAAAAAGAGTCAATTTTGGTATTTAGAGTTGATTGTCAAACGGGAACAGGGCACATCCCATTATAATCCAGGGGAATTAGGACAGGTCCTGTCAACCTGGTATTAGAGCATTAGGATAGTGGTCTGTACATTGTACATTGACTTTCTTAAGATGTACTAATTTATGCCTCTTAACAGATAAACATGCCTCCGAGACTAGAGCCTCGCGTACGATCTGATGACGATCTCGCTAGAGATGTAGAGAGTGCTAGTATTAAGAGAGCCTAGCACTTGGGGGCTATTATATTTAGTGGTGGGGCCGACCCTGAGGAAGCCCAATAGTGGATCTCTTATATCGAGCGGTTCTTCGCTGTTATGCGATGCCCTCCAGAGGATCGATTTTTTCTAGCTACTTTTATGTTGGACAGTGGCGCATATCAGTGGTGGTACACATTGTAGATGTCGATTGGGATGTCCGGATCGTGACTTGGGAGATATTTCAAGAGTGCTTCCTGGATTAGTACTACCCTCGCTCATTCCGTGATGCTAGGGAGGCTAAGTTCTTACAGCTCCGACATGGAAGCATGTTAGTGGCAAAGTACGAGAAAAGCTTCCAGACACTATCTCGCTTTACTTCTGTATTTATGAATACCAAGGCCGACAAATGTCGCAGGTTTGAGTTGGGCTTGCGAGGTTAGATTCGTGCCATTGTGACGGTAGGATCCTATCCTACACTGAGGGAGCTAACTGATGCAGAGGTTTGGCTTCAGATCATAGCAGATTCCCCAGTTGAGTGGAACATCAGTGGGGTCTACAGGCAGACCGAAGTTTCGACCTATTATACATGCGGAGAGCCTAGACACTTTAGGAGGGAGTGCTTACGGATGTCCAGTGGCAGTGGCATTGGTCGAGGTGTAGCAAGGCCAGACCTGAGTACAGCCACGACTTCAGATGCGACTGGTGGCCAAGGATTTGGAAGAGCCAGCGGTGGATTTCGAGGATCACGAGGGTGTGGTCGATCTACTGGACCACATGCTCGAGTATTTGCTATTAGCTAGTAGGAGGCAAGAGCGGCCCCAAGAGTGGTGATATGTACACTCACTATCTTAGATGATGTTGTACACATTTTGATAGACCCCAGAACCACTCATTCATTTGTATCGAGGAGTTTTACTTTATTAGTGGATAGGGAGTTGTCCGCCATTGGTTGTGATATGGGTGTTGGTACACTGGTAGGAGATGTGTATATTGTGAGTCAAGTATTAAGAGACTGCTTGGTGAGGATAAGAGATATTGATTTGGTAGCCGATTTGATACTGCTGGACTTACACGATTTTGATGTCATCCTTGGGATCGATTGGCTGATTTATCATCACGCCTTTAGCAAATATTTCAATAAGAAGGTGACTTTTCAGAGTTCAGGACTACAAGAGACGAATTTTTAGGGAGACCAGAGGGTGTTCCTCTCCGGTGTTATATCGGCATTGACAGCGAATAAGTTACCAAGGAAAGGTCGTTAAGGCTCATTGGCTCATTTCCTAGATATACAGGCTACACTAGAGAAAACAGAGGACATACCAATGATGCTGAATTCTCAGACACCATATCGTATGACACCAGCTGAGTTAAGGGAACTGAAGGCCCAATTGCAAGATTTGGTGGACATGGGGTTTATTCGACCAAGAACATCACCTTTGGGAGCTCCGGTGTTGTTTGTAAGGAAAAAGGATGGTAGCTTACGATTGTATAGATTATTGGTAACTCAACAAAGTAACTGTGAGGAATAAGTATCCTCTACCCCAGATTGATGATATGTTCGACCAGTTGAGAGGGGCCAATTATTTTTTGAAGATTGATCTTCGGCCTGGACACCATAAATTGAGGATTATTGAGGGAGATGTTCCGAAGATTGCTTTCCGAACAAGATATGGCCATTACGAGTTTTTGGTAATGCCATTCGGGTTTATAAATGCACCGGCTGCATTTATAGATTTGATGAACCGAGTAATTCGATCATACCTGGACCAGTTTGTGATTTTGTTCATTGGTGACATCCTAGTATATTCAAAGAGTGCCAAGGAACATGAGAAACATTTGAGATTGATATTGAAAATTGAAGAAGAATCAGTTGTATGCTAAGCTGAGTAAATGTCAATTTTGTTTGAATAGTATAGGCTGCTTGGGACATGTGATTTCAGCTGAGGGGATCAGTGTAGACCCCATTAACCCGCTTGACAAGGAAAGGGGTTAAGTTCGTTTAGAATGAACAATGCGAATAGAGTTTCTAGGAATTGAAGAGATGGCTGATTTCTGCTCCAGTGTTAGCACTTCCAGATGACAGTGGGGAGTACGAGGCATAGAGTGATGCATTGTTGCAAGGATTGGGTTGCGTGTTGATGAAACACGGGAAAGTCATTACCTATGCCTCTCGACAGTTAAAGCCGCATGAGTCAAGCTATCCTACCCATGATTTAGAGCTCGTAATAGTGGTACATGCTCTAAATATTTGGAGACATTACCTGTACGAGAGACATGCAGGATTTTCACTGACCATCAAAGTCTGAAGCACCTTTTTACCCAGAAAGAATTGAATCTGAGATAGAGATGATGGTAGGAGCTGATCAAGGACTATGATTGCACGATTCAGTATCATCCCAAGAAGGCAAATGTAGTAGCAGACGCTTTGAGCAGAAATTCTGCAGGTTCTGTAGGTCATATGTGGATGGTCTATTTGCCCTTATTAATGGAACTCCGAAGTGCTGGAGTTATACTCCGATTGGATGATGAGGGAGCTCTGTTGGCCAGTTTCCATGTGAGAGCTATCTTGATTGACCTGATTATTGAGGCTTAACTTCAAGATCCTACCTTGTGTGTTATAAGGATAGAAGTTGAAGAAGGTGACCGACATGATTACACTATTAGAAGTGATGGAGCTTTATTGAACAGGGTCGTTTATGTGTGCTTGCGGATGCATAATTGAGGACAGAGATTTTTGAGGAAACCCACAGCTCAGCATATGCGATGCATTCAGGAGGAAAAAGATGTATCCTACACTTAGGGAGCATTACTGGTGGGCTGGAATGAAGAGAGAGATTGCAGAGTTTGTTGGTAGATACTTGACTTGCCAACAGGTAAAGGCTGAACGACAGAGACCTTTAGGGAGCTACAACCACTCCCAATCCTTGAGTGGAAATGAGATCACATAACCATGGGCTTCGTATTCAAATTTTTGAGGACACATGGCGTTTTTGATGGGGTCTGGGTGATTGTGTACAAACTTACGAAGTCAAATCATTTTATACCAGTGCGTGAGAACTTCAAACTGGAACTATTTGCTCGGTTGTTTGTTGATGAGATCATCAGATTACATAGGACACCAGAATCGATAGTGTCGGATCGAGATTCGCAGTTTAGGTCGAGGTTTTGGCGGAGTTTACAGATGGATAATCGGAGAGGAACATTTAGACTCTGGAGGATATGATGAGAGCTTGTGTACTACAGTTTCAGGACACTTGGGATACGCTTCTGCATTGATGGAATTTTTCTACAACAACAGTTATCAGTCAAGTATTGGGATGGCTCCATTTGAGCCACTGTATGGGCGACAGTACATGACACCTATATGTTACACTGTGGTAGGCGAGAGGGTGGTATTGACACCCGATCTCATGGATATGATCCAAGAGAAGGTCCGAGTTATCAAAGAAAGGCTAATTGAGCACATGATCGTCAAAAAAGCTACGCCGATCGTCAAATTATAACCCAGAGTTTGCAATGGGAGACTGAGTTTTTTTGAAGTTATCCCCTTGGAAAGGTATTGTACGGTTTGCAGACGTGGGAAGTTGAGTCCCCATTACATTGGGCTGTACGAGATTACAGAAATAATTGGCGCTGTTGCATACATATTAGCCTTACCCCCAGAGCTTGCGAGAGTACATGATGTGTCCCATGTTTTGATGCTTCGAATGTACATACGTAAGGAATCCCATGTTCTAGAAGAACAGTCGTTGGAACTCATAACAGATTTGAGCTTTGAGGAACAACCGGTACAGATTTTGGATTGGAAAGAGAAAGTATTATGGAACAAAACTATTCCCTTGGTGAAAGTATTGTGGAAGAACTACAACGTGAAAGAGGCCACGTGGGAGCCCGAAGCCTTGATGCGGGCACAGTATCCACATTTGTTTGAGTGAATTTCGGGGTCGAAATTTTTATAAGGGGATAGGTTGTAACAACCAGAAATTTTAATAAATGTAAATTAGGAAAATTAAATATGAAATGACCATTTTTCCTCTAGACAGGGAAAAATGTTGACTTTTGACCTGGGAGATTGTTAAAAGACCCATTATGTAGATCGAGACGTCACGAGTCCGTAGACAAACAACACGTTGAAATCGGACATCGGGCCGAAACGTTACTGGTCACGGAAGAAATTACGTACTATTCATATTTTACGAGGCGTGTACAATTGGCAGCTATTTAGGGTGTGTTTGGTACACCGTATTACGGTCCGTATAGGCTAAATAATCTGAAACCTGTGTTTGGTACCAGTCATATTAATTAGTCACCGTATAAGTTAATACGGTTGAATATTTTTATACAGTCCAGACACGCTAAAATAATACGCTCGAAATTGTCCGTATTAAATAGTCGAATAACTAGTAATCTTGTAAAATATAATAATAATAATAATAATAATAATAATAATAATAATAATAATAATAATAATAATAATAAAATAGTAATATAATAAAAATAAAATATTAATTTAGTAAATATTAATAATAAAAAGTAATAAAGTAATAAATACTAATAATAATAAATTAATAATTAATAATTAATGATATTTTAATAAATAATTAATTAATAAAAATGTAATAAATAGTAATAATAATAATTATTAAAATAAATAATAATAAAAATAATGACATACATAATTAATATTTAAGATATAAGTATTTCGTCAATTACTATAATATAATCCGGTCAGTATAATATAGTCGGCATTCTAATCCGGAAAAGTACCAAACGCCCGACTAAATAATCAGTCTATCCGATGGACAGATTAGTCTATCCGATTGAAATAGTCAGTACAGTACGACATACCAAACGAGGCCTTAGTGGTTAAAATATGCCAACTTGGACCAATGGATGAGTGACAAGTGTCACTCATCCCATTGACCCAGTAACCCAAATTCATGCACCCCTTTTCAACTTCATCTTCTTCATTTTCCTTTGTTACCCAAAAACAAAAAACCACCCACATAACCACCATACTTCACCCTTGTGCTTTAGAGAGATTGAGAGAGTGAAGAGTGACCAGAGATGACGGTGGACGACGGCTCAGCACGGCGGAGCAGTTGAGGAACCACGGATCAGGATCGAAGAACAGAGAGTAAAGGACACTGGAATCGGCTAGATCGAAGTTTGAAATTCAATGGAAAATCATCAAGGTCGAACAGGCTCGGAGACTTCAGATTAGCTTTGGTGAGATTACGGTGCGTATATTGAGCACGCAGCGTGGATCAAGCCTGAGTGGATTTTTGTTTTATAACTGAAATGCATGCATAACCGTTTTAAATGCTTTATTATATGATTTATTTTGAAATACTTTGATATTGTTATTTGATGATGTGTTGGATTTAATCATCGGTTAAGAAACATTTTACGGATTTACGTGAAAATGATGTTTTGGGCTTGAGACCCGATTGAATAACGGTTTAACGTAGATTTAGAGTCAAACGAGAATTTTAAAGAAATATCACATTTTAAATGGATTTGAATGGCGATCTAGTATGATCAGTTTGGATAAATTGGAATTTATAAATGAGTTCTGGACACGGTTTTCTAATGGTTTTGTGGAAAAGACTTGTGAATGTTATGTCTCAGGCATTGACCAAATTGAATAGTGTTTTTTACTTGGTGTGAGACATAGATGGTTTTAATATGATTTTCTACCGGATTAGGTTACTGTTCCACATATACCATCCTGTGTGAATTGGATAGTCTCCTTCAGACATCGGGGATCCTAGAGTAGTCACGGTGCACTGTTTGGAATGAGTAGCTCCGCGGAAAGGATTAGGCCCAAGAATGCGAGATTATGCTATCACCCCGGACGTGGTAGATTAGGGGAAGGAACTCCATTATGATATCATCCCGGATGTCGTTGAGTTGATCCTAGGGAGGTACTCGGAGATGAGACCCCGAGTTGCACGCGTAGCATTGGAAATCGTGACTGGTATTCGTTATAAACATCGTAGATGTCAAGGATTGGTTATATTATGTTTTACAGATATATGTGTCCATATATATATATATATATATATGTATGATTTGAACGGTTCTCATATGATTTGATTTAAATGGATGCATGTTTATAAAATGGAGGGGAAAATGTTATTGTTCATAAATAGTATTTTGAAAATGTTTATTTTTATCCACTCGCACTTTGACTGTTTTATTGACCCTCTAGGTCGTGACACATAAGCAAGGGCTGATACAGAGATAAGAGGCATAAACAGTACCGTTACACACTTGAATACCATATTGGGTAGGTTTTGGTACTTTTATTGTACTAACATATATGCTCGGTTATGTAAAGATACTTATCCTGTAATGACCCGTCCCGAATTTTGGGGTTAGATTAGTGAGTAATCGTAGACGATGTAAAATGACGGTTTTGCCCCTTGAATTGGGCAAAAGTTGACTTTTGACCCGAATAGTCAAATAGACTTTGACCAATGACCGTGACGTAGATGGGGACATCACGAGTCCGTAGATAGGCAGCACGTCGAAATCGGAGGTTCGACGGGAATGTTACGGGTCTAAAACGGAGAAAGGTACTATTGCACGAAAACCGAGGAAAATGGACATGTGGCAGGATTTGGTTGGGGAAGTGTCTGGAAGGACCCAGCAGATGAGTGACAAGTGTCACCCATCTGATAGGCCCAGAACCCTATTTATTTGGGTTCGTCTTCATCTTCATCCGTTATCCTCTCTGTTTTCTCCCACACCCGCGAAACCTCTCAAAACAGTGCAAAAATGACAGGACCCATCCCAATCCCCCAGGGATTAGTGCGGGATGACCCTGCTCCCGTCTGACACGAAGTGTCAGACAAGGGATATTTTCGTCCTTTGCCCTCCCGGGCTATCAGAGTACGCCAGGATCCGGAGGAGGTATGTGATATCTCGGTCTCTGCTACAGTCCACATCCGATGTCAACCTGAAGGGCAGTCAAAACATTAAAAACTGTGAGTGGACAAAACAAAAAGTTTATAAAAACATTTAATAAGGAAGACATTTGTACCCTCCACTAAAAAGCATGCATGCATTCGAAAACCATTTATCCAATATGTGGGACGAAGCCCAAAGCAGATATAAACTAAGGTCGAAAGGACCACAATAAAAACGACCATACGGGCCACTGCCCAAATCCATAAAGGACTCGGCCCCAAACCATAAAGAAACCAAGTACACGAGCCACTGCTCAAATCCTGTGCACACCTGTACACACCACATATCATATATCATATATACATCACATACATATATATAAGTCACACAACCAATCCTGTCACGGTATCCAAAGCTACGCGCGCGCTACCCGGGTCTCAATCCGAGTCATCCCAATGTCAAGGTCAATGTCCGTAGACCACTGACCCTACCCGAGGTAATAGTAATCATAGCCTTCCTGAGAGTAAGGAACCCAACTGGGGGGTGACTCCACTCAGTCGGTGCTCCGTGACTACTCCGGGGTCCACCCAGGCCAACGACCCTCCCCGGAGGAGATAATAGAAGTAAAGGAAGTAGACGAACATATATATACATAACATAAACATTCATGACTGGTTCCCCTGAACCGTCATGAATCCATAATACCCATAATCAGGTAACATGCCGGTTCCCATAAACCGTCATGTACCGTAATAACATAACCGAGGTAACATGCCGGTTCCCATAAACCGTCATGTACCGTAATAACCAACAAGGGTTCATGCCGGTTCCCATAAACCGTCATGAACCACGATACCATAACAAGGGTTCATGCCGGTTCCCATAAACCGTCATGAACCTGGGAATCCATTTAAGGTTCCCCGACCTGAAATCAAAACCGTAAAGTGACTGGGTCTCGTACCCGAACATAGGACACCAACTGGGCACCGTGCCCGGAATCTGAGGTCATATGCCCGAGACAAAACCAAATGGGTCTCATACCCGAGTTTATCATTTTGAAATCCAAATTCAGTTCATTTAAATCAATAAAGAAATACAGACCCGTATAAGCACCGTATAAGGCCGAAACCTCGAAATACGTGCTTATACGTAACCACATACAAATGCACCCATGGCATCATCAAACAAGTAATAAAACATATAATAAACATTTATGCATGCACCAATTTAGAAAACAAGGTCCACTCACAGACCGTCCGAGCTGCCGCCTCGATTTGCGTGCCATTCGGCTCCCCGAGCCGATCACCATTACCGGGACTCCCAAACCTGTCCAAATTTTAATAGAAGGTTAATAACTACTTAATTAACCTCCCATCAAAGCCCCGTAATTTTCCCGAACTTTTAACTATTTTTAATCCCGAACCTAAACCTTCTGATGCCCCGAAACATATCGAGACGGTGTCCGATCGACACGAAACTAGTCCCAAAATGTTCGTTACATCGAATAGATGATTTCGTATGTTGGAACCTTCCCCAGATTCCCTGCCACGCGCCCTCACGCACCGCCTGAAGTGG
Organism: Prinsepia uniflora; assembly: GCA_032719365.1. NCBI lineage: Eukaryota > Viridiplantae > Streptophyta > Magnoliopsida > Rosales > Rosaceae > Prinsepia > Prinsepia uniflora. The sequence goes on from CM064872.1 coordinate 53,897,225, forward strand.
CTGCGCGTGGGCTTCACGCGCCGCTACAGTGCATCTTCTTCCTTCGATCGAACCGGTCCGAACCGACCGGTCCGGTCCGACCCCTGCAACTGGACCGGCGTAACCGGTCCAGGCCTCCGACTCCCTCATTTTCGGTCTGATTTCTTCCATTCCAATTTCTAAATTTCTAGTTTCTCATTTCCAATCTATCCTAATCAAGAAACCTAGGAAAAACTACCCGAAACCCCTTGGTTCGAAATGGACCTCACGGTCCCATTTTTCCGATCGGTCCCCCACGGCTTCTCAGCCGTTAACCCTCACCAAAACCGTCCTAAAACCTTCCTAGCATCCTAATAATCATTCCCTAATCATTTAAAACCAACCATAAAGCTCACATCGAAAAATGAGGAAAAACGGCTTACCGGGTACCCGATAGGGTTTTGGGCTCCCGCCACCGCCCACGGCGGTTCCAGCCACCAGCTGCCGTCCTAGTCCTCCTCTCTCACTCTCCTGGTTCCTCAGATCATAAGGGATGAAGGTTTTGGGATTTTGGGTGAAATGGGATCGGGTAATGGATGGAGGAAAAATGGAAAATGGATGCACGGTTGAATGGGTTTGGTGCATGAGTGGGTGAGGTTGGCCAGTGGATGGGTGACAAGTGTCACTCATCCATTGGTTGCTGAAAAGTAACTGGACCCACTAAAGACAAACTGCACTTTTTGTCTCGTAAAACGTGCCGTCGTGAATAGTAACTGGGAACTTCCGTGAACCGTAACTTCGCCGTCGAACGTCCGAATTCGACGTGCCGCCTGTCTACGGATTCGTATCGTCCTTATCTACGTAATGGTCTTCGGCCCTCGGCCATCGGACCTCTCGGTCAAAAAGTCAACTTTTGACCTCCTATTCACCCAAATTACCAAAATGCCCCTAAACTTCCGAACGTCATAACTTCTTCCTCGAACGTCGGAATTGAACGTGCCACCTGTCTATGAACTCGTGACGTCACGAACTACGTCACGGTCATCGGTCAAAGTCCATTTGACCATCCGATTGAAAAGTCAACGTTTTGCCATCACCAGGGGCAAAACGGTCATTTCGCATCGTTCGTCCGATTTCGCTCTACTAATCACAGATTAGCCTCACTAATCGTGATTAGTCACTAATCTAATCATGAAATTCGGGACGGGTCGTTACAACCTTCCCTCCTTAATTAATTTCGTCCTCGAAATTCCAACCGACCTAAACCCAACCGTTCTTCCCTCCTTAATTTAGCTCCGTTCTCGAAACTCCAACTATCCTGATTCCACATCCACCTCGTGGAAATAATTCGATCTAACTCGCAACACGTGTACGCTAGTACGCCAACTAACTAGAATAATACTTACTCGTCTGCACCCAGACGTGCCACCAACACTCTCGTCGTATCGACTACGCTCGACCACGTCGAATGACAGTAGTCATGCGTTCTAAATTGACACTACTTGTCAAATCTACCGTTTCGTTGACACAACCAACTAGACGGTTCCGTGCTCAACCGCTAACTATCCTGACATCTACTCCCACTGGGAGTCACCAAAACTCACTAACCGACCCACGATGACACCTCCGACAGACCGTCACCACTTAACAGTCGTCAGTCGAAAACTAACACTATACTCCCTTGTGGTTATACTAACCACCCACTCACTCAACCGGAGTATATGCATACTAACAAAACACTCGACCTGTGTGTAACTAGACCCATCAGAAATACCATGACCCAATGCACAGTATCCAACGTCCAGTCCACGACCCCAACTAATCTGATGGTATCAGAACCAATCCGACTACCAATACGCTCTCCAACGCACCACCGGTATAACCTATATACCGTCACTAGGCACCACAAGTATGCCCAGTATTGTACCTCGAATTATTTACCCATCAATTAGCTTACAACCACCTAGGTCATAGCCAATCACGTTTCAATTATGGAGTTCATTCGTTCAATCCAGCATTAGACAAATCGAAACTCCAACCCATTATCTATTTCCAAATCCGAATCCGAATCCGCAATTTCGTAAGAAATCCCGAATCCGAACCCAGAAGTCGTATCCATATCCATGTTCAAATTCAAATCCGAAATCATCATTCCGTAAACTAGTATTAGGAATAACCATTCCGAACCCAAATCCTTAAAAGAAAATCTATAGTCAAGCTCTAGAATCAAATCCTGAATCGTCACCCAGAATCCGATTCCAAAACCCAAATACAGTAATCCTCTTTCAAGTTCCAAAATCAAATCCTAAATCGTCATCTAGAAATCTGATTCCGAAACCTGAAATATCGTTCTCGTCTACCGAGACGCACCATATCCGAACCTATCGGATACCTGTTCGACCGATTACCACAACACAATCGATTGACTTCATAGGGAAGCCAATCACAACATCACACACAACACCAAGTCTGACAAAACCCGACTTCGTCAGACACCTACTCCTCGGACAACTACTCAGGCGAGTAATAAGCCATATGGGATTTACCTCGAAAAGAAGTTCAGTCCCATCATGCTTCACTCAACATCCAAGTAAGAGTAATAAACTCTCCACCTATCTGGATACCCAAATCACGATCCAGATCCAACACTACGTCAACCCACCATAGACGTCACGATTGAGGATCGTCACGACGTCCAAAGTCCTCAACCATTTCCCACATCTAAATAGATTAGTCAACGACAAGACACGCCGAGACCGTGGGTTCTCACTGATTTTCTCGTATCGATCCTTGTCATTCCACCGAGGAAAATCAAAGATGATACAAGACTATGACATCAAAATTCATCCTATGTGAATACAACCAAACTCGCTGCATTCACCACGTCACGTAAACCAACCTCGTCTGCCACCAAGCAGGAAATGAGGAATCTCAGTCACCTAACTTCGATATACTCATCTCCTCCTGATGGCCCAAGACAATCACGAGTCCACCAACCAATACACGATCAGTGTACTAGTGGCAACCAACAACATCAATAACATCTACATCCTCTACCACCATCAATTATGGTAGCACCTGAGAAGTCACCCAACGACTTCGACATACCCAATACCAATGCGGAAAACCCGCATTCCTCTCGTCACCTCAATCGCAACCTCTCGCGATTTCGAAGTTCCAACAAAATTGGAAACAACATACCCGGACATCAACCACGTGTCCCCTAACCAGTTTAACTCTATCTGAGTTCCACTCCTGAACCACAGATACCAAACATATGCCCATTACGACGGAGTCACACCCCGATCCGTAACTCATCGTCATCACGATCACCGGCACCAGTACCAGCACTAGTACCAATATCATCACCTGTCAGCATCAACACACAAGCATCCACACTAGCATCAGTACTAACACTAGCACACCATGTGCAAACTGACAACCCTGGATCTCCGCTCACACCGAGCGACGACCCCGCACCTCTGCTCGAATAGGAGAAACTCTGCCTCCTTCGTACCCAACAATTATGAGTACAGTCATCCTGACAACTCATGCGAGAAAAGGAAAACGTTCCCCGAACGTCCCCGATCCCCAACAATCGTAACTATAACCACTCTCGGTAGTAGCGCCTGCCCCACACTCGTGCAGACCTAACTACCAGACACCGCTATATCCAGACTCCGTATCCAACGGAATCAATCGCCCGTACCAACTACTCTGTATCCCACTCAGGGATTCCATCGACAAGTACCAACCCTGGTAACTTGTCCAACCAAACTCTAACCAGTCGCAACTCGACTATCCCAATGTCGTCTACCAGGTCACTCGCGACCTTAGTTGTACCAACCCACAACTGAAGTAGCACGACAACCAACTCGGTCTAACCGATACGTACAACCTCGACTGGGAAGTGCAGCCCCCCCCCACAAGATGACATGACTAGACCGACTAACGAATCCAAATCCGAATAGTCGTCCAAGTCAAACCACTCGTCAACTCACATTTCTGAACCATACACATACGGTAGGGTTCCACGATCACACCTAGAGTTCCTCGGAACCCAACTGCGAAAAGCAGTAAAATCAACAATCTGACCGACCCTGCGGTCCGACATCGTAAAGACGTCAACCCAATCCTACCAACAATCCAACTCGGATTCCTCGAATCCGGTTGCTAACTGCCAACTGCAGTAAATCCATTTAACTCAACCAATCCGACCATCGGATGGTCACAACACCAAATCAGTCGTCGAAACCGATCCTACGACCTCGTTAAGACGATCCCAACTAACCGTCTCACGATCACACTCCAGAATACGAACACGTTAATCCTTCCGTAGGGTTCCACACTGCCAACCCTGACAGAACCATGGCAACCCCGGCATCGAATGTCGAACCAAGACGTTCCAATCCTACTAACTATCGTACCGGCACCCCGTCAATCAGGTTGACCACGGACTGCAGCCCCATGACATATCACATCCTCGACCAGCATACATACTCCAAGAGCTACACGGTGGCTCGAATAGAGACAACCCCGCTCTGATACCACGTTGACAGGACCCATCCCAATCCCCCAGGGATTAGTGCGGGATGACCCTGCTCCCGTCTGACACGAAGTGTCAGACAAGGGATATTTTCGTCCTTTTCCCTCCCGGGCTATCAGAGTACGCCAGGATCCGGAGGAGGTATGTGATATCTCGGTCTCTGCTACAGTCCACATCCGATGTCAACCTGAAGGGCAGTCAAAACATTAAAAACTGTGAGTGGACAAAACAAAAAGTTTATAAAAACATTTAATAAGGAAGACATTTGTACCCTCCACTAAAAAGCATGCATGCATTCGAAAACCATTTATCCAATATGTGGGACGAAGCCCAAAGCAGATATAAACTAAGGTCGAAAGGACCACAATAAAAACGACCATACGGGCCACTGCCCAAATCCATAAAGGACTCGGCCCCAAACCATAAAGAAACCAAGTACACGAGCCACTGCTCAAATCCTGTGCACACCTGTACACACCACATATCATATATCATATATACATCACATACATATATATAAGTCACACAACCCATCCTGTCACGGTATCCAAAGCTACGCGCGCGCTACCCGGGTCTCAATCCGAGTCATCCCAAAGTCAAGGTCAATGTCCGTAGACCACTGACCCTACCCGAGGTAATAGTAATCATAGCCTTCCTGAGATTAAGGAACCCAACTGGGGGGTGACTCCACTCAGTCGGTGCTCCGTGACTACTCCGGGGTCCACCCAGGCCAACGACCCTCCCCGGAGGAGATAATAGAAGTAAAGGAAGGTAGACGAACATATATATACATAACATAAACATTCATGACCGGTTCCCCTGAACCGTCATGAATCCATAATACCCATAATCAGGTAACATGCCGGTTCCCATAAACCGTCATGTACCGTAATAACATAACCGAGGTAACATGCCGGTTCCCATAAACCGTCATGTACCGTAATAACCAACAAGGGTTCATGCCGGTTCCCATAAACCGTCATGAACCACGATACCATAACAAGGGTTCATGCCGGTTCCCATAAACCGTCATGAACCTGGGAATTCATTTAAGGTTCCCCGACCTGAAATCAAAACCGTAAAGTGACTGGGTCTCGTACCCGAACATAGGACACCAACTGGGCACCGTGCCCGGAATCTGAGGTCATATGCCCAAGACAAAACCAAATGGGTCTCATACCCGAGTTTATCATTTTGAAATCCAAATTCAGTTCATTTAAATCAATAAAGAAATACAGACCCGTATAAGCACCGTATAAGGCCGAAACCTCGAAATACGTGCTTATACGTAACCACATACAAATGCACCCATGGCATCATCAAACAAGTAATAAAACATATAATAAACATTTATGCATGCACCAATTTAGAAAACAAGGTCCACTCACAGACCGTCCGAGCTGCCGCCTCGATTTGCGTGCCATTCGGCTCCCCGAGCCGATCACCATTACCGGGACTCCCAAACCTGTCCAAATTTTAATAGAAGGTTAATAACTACTTAATTAACCTCCCATCAAAGCCCCGTAATTTTCCCGAACTTTTAACTATTTTTAATCCCGAACCTAAACCTTCTGATGCCCCGAAACATATCGAGACGGTGTCCGATCGACACGAAACTAGTCCCAAAATGTTCGTTACATCGAATAGATGATTTCGTATGTTGGAACCTTCCCCAGATTCCCTGCCACGCGCCCTCACGCACCGCCTGAAGTGGCTGCGCGTGGGCTTCACGCGCCGCTACAGTGCATCTTCTTCCTTCGATCGAACCGGTCCGAACCGACCGGTCCGGTCCGACCCCTGCAACTGGACCGGCGTAACCGGTCCAGGCCTCCGACTCCCTCATTTTCGGTCCGATTTCTTCCATTCCAATTTCTAAATTTCTAGTTTCTCATTTCCAATCTATCCTAATCAAGAAACCTAGGAAAAACTACCCGAAACCCCTTGGTTCGAAATGGACCTCACGGTCCCATTTTTCCGATCGGTCCCCCACGGCTTCTCAGCCGTTAACCCTCACCAAAACCGTCCTAAAACCTTCCTAGCATCCTAATAATCATTCCCTAATCATTTAAAACCAACCATAAAGCTCACATCGAAAAATGAGGAAAAACGGCTTACCGGGTACCCGATCGGGTTTTGGGCTCCCGCCACCGCCCACGGCGGTTCCAGCCACCAGCTGCCGTCCTAGTCCTCCTCTCTCACTCTCCTGGTTCCTCAGATCATAAGGGATGAAGGTTTTGGGATTTTGGGTGAAATGGGATCGGGTAATGGATGGAGGAAAAATGGAAAATGGATGCACGGTTGAATGGGTTTGGTGCATGAGTGGGTGAGGTTGGCCAGTGGATGGGTGACAAGTGTCACTCATCCATTGGTTGCTGAAAAGTAACTGGACCCACTAAAGACAAACTGCACTTTTTGTCTCGTAAAACGTGCCGTCGTGAATAGTAACTGGGAACTTCCGTGAACCGTAACTTCGCCGTCGAACGTCCGAATTCGACGTGCCGCCTGTCTACGGATTCGTATCGTCCTTATCTACGTAATGGTCTTCGGCCCTCGGCCATCGGACCTCTCGGTCAAAAAGTCAACTTTTGACCTCCTATTCACCCAAATTACCAAAATGCCCCTAAACTTCCGAACGTCATAACTTCTTCCTCGAACGTCGGAATTGAACGTGCCACCTGTCTATGAACTCGTGACGTCACGAACTACGTCACGGTCATCGGTCAAAGTCCATTTGACCATCCGATTGAAAAATCAACGTTTTGCCATCACTAGGGGCAAAACGGTCATTTCGCATCGTTCGTCCGATTTCGCTCTACTAATCACAGATTAGCCTCACTAATCGTGATTAGTCACTAATCTAATCATGAAATTCGGGACGGGTCGTTACAAACAATCCCTCACAATCACCTCTAAACCGCGTCTAATGTTAGTGGCCCGTGAATGAGAAAGAGATAGGAGGTCGAGACAATGTTGACGATGGCCACGACGGTGGTCGCGACGGCAAGGTATGGGATTACCCTTGAACCCGTTTTTAATTCAAAAATGGAATTTTGAGTTTGGACGACTATTAACCATTTCTGTTGATTGGATGAGGTACTGAGGAGTAAGAAGACCTCATGGGACTTGGAATCGAGGTCTAGGGTGACCGGAGTCGACTGTAGGAAGGATTTGCAAATGCCCGGTTACTGTCCTTCTTTGAACAGGTATGATCTTGGCCTATTTTCATGTTTTTGAGGGGATAGATCGATAGGGAGGGATTAAACAAAGTGATAGGAATCAATGGGATCAAATTTGGGTTAGCAATGGTGGAGCATTGGCTGGGTCGGGTTGCGGGTACTGTGCGACCCGATTGCAGGAACCGTCGCGAGGAAGACGATGACATGATGTCATTAGTGATGTCATCATGTTAGGTCTGGCAATGTCAGACTGATATGTCAGACGCAGAACCAATGACAGGCCAACACGTGGCATTGTCAGATCTAACAAGTGTCAGATCTGACAACTATCAATGTTGATGTCAGTAGTTATTGTTCACAAAATTGACCCAGCGTTGACCAGGCTCGTGGGGGTACGTGGGCTTTAATTTTGAGGTGGGCCCAGTGTCATTTTAAGGGTTTCGACGATCCAGATCCAATGGTGGTGATTTAGGGTCGATTGAAGATCGTTTAGTTGCTCAAATCGAGGTTTTTCACCCCGGGAAACGTGTCTAGGATGCGTTGACTTAGCTTGGAGGTTTGGGGTTTTATCCTATAGATTTGTATAGATGATTAGTTACCTTCGGGTATCATTTAAACAGGATCAGATGTAACGACCCGTCCCGGAAGTCGGGATTAGATTAGTGGTTAATGACAAATTAGCGAAGATAATCGGTGATTAGTTGGATGCTTTTTGGACGAACGGTGCAGAATGACGATTTTGCTCCTAGAATGGGCAAAATGTTGACTTTTAGTTCGGGATGTCAAATGGACTTTGACCGATGACCGTGACGTAGTTCGAGATGTTACGAGTCCGTCGACAGGTGGCACGTCGGATTCCGACATCCGAGGAAGAAGTTGTGATGTTCGGAAGGTTGAGGGTATTTTCGTAATTAGGTTAAAAAGGGGGAATTTGTTGAGTTTTTGCAAGACATGTATTCTTCACGCAATTTGAGGACGGTTAGGTAGGTCTCAATGTCCTGAGTACAACGACAGGCGGCACGCCATCATCAGACATCAGACGGTTAAGTTACGGGTCTAGATAAGTGAGGGGTAAAATGGTAATTTCGACATTTAGGGGCAAATTAGTCTTTTAACACCTTGGGATTTGTGTGTAACCGGATAAGGACACCTGGGCAGAGGGGATTGGATATTTTGTGAGGGTTGGACCATAGGTTGGAGGACACCTGGCCTATTCCTAGAGGCTTCTAGCCAAGACGGTCATGCGTTTAAGCTTTAAACGTTTGGGTTTATCGATCAGTTGAGAAAACAGAGAGGCAGAGAGGCTATCGACCATTTCTCAAAGAGTGAGTCGTGTGATTTCTTTGTGGTAGGGTTTGAGTGATCAAAGAAGTGTTAAGAGTTTGGTGAGTGAATCTTAGTGAGGGTTTGAGTGAGGAAAGGGTTGTGAGAAGGTGAGAACACCCAGAAAACAGAGATGACCACCGTGCACGGCTGAGAGTTCGATTGATCAAACCAGTCAAAGTCTGGTCTGTGGTGGTGATCAGAGAATTGAGGAGTGACTTTGGGACGTGAAAGGCCATGGTGGAGATCACGGCAGTGAGCAGAGAACATGTAAGTTTTCGGGTCCCCTGTTTTTCCAGGAATCATTCAAAGTGAAAGTTGTTGGTTTTGGAGAATGGTTAAGTGATTCTGATAACCCTAGCAGCCTTGGACGACCACTAAGAACCGTAGGGACTCGAAACCGTGACTGGAAGGGTGACTGGAGGCCGGAATCAGGAAGTCGAATTTCTGAGTTTTGGTTCGAAGTTTGGAAGGTAAGGTTGAGGGCTTCATTTCATGATTTTGTTAAGTGAATCAATCCCAAATTAAAGGACGAAACTAAGGGTGTAGGAAGGACTGAAAATGGCTTGAAAATAGGTGAAAACCGGCCTCGCCAGCTCGGTTGAACCCGACCGGTCTGGACTGGTCTGAACCGGTTTAGCTGGAGGTTGACGATGACACTATAGCAGTGCGTGGCTCCCACGTGCAGCCCCTTTGGGCGACGTATGAGGGCGCGTGGGGCATCTTTTGGGGAAGTGTTCAACACGGTTTTCACTCTAATCGATGTAACAAACATTTTGGGACAAGTTTTGAGTCGATCGGACACTGTCTCGGGGTAGTTTTGAGTGTTCGAAGGTTTAGGAGTTAATTTAATTACGTTTAAAAATCTTGAAAAATTGGGGAAATTAGGGTGAGCTTAGATGAAGTGTTTGTGACCCGAAATGGTAACTATTGACAGGTTGGGATATTCCTGAGGCAACCGAGGAGCGTACGGGACACGATTTGTCGACCGCCCCCGGAAGGGGCATCGATAGCCGCGCCCGGTCCTGCTCCCGTCTGGCAAGTCGACTGAAATACCAAAGTTACCCTTAGTACGTGCCAGACCAGGGATAGCCACATGTGCTTACTCATGCCTCCGCCCCTCGTACAGCCTCGAACAACGCGCCACGACCTGGAGGGTCAATAAAAACCAAAAGGTGTGAGTGGACAAAAATAAATTAGTTTAGCAAAAGCAGTTACAACAAGTGTTTTTACCCTCCGCGTAAAAACGAATGCATGCATACAAAAATCATTTCGCAATCGGTTAAGATTTTCCACATAAGAAAAACTGTGTATCAAATTTCAACATAAGGGAAAACTCGTATGAATCTCAAAATCATTTTTCCTTCCTCAACCATCGAGTCTTAGCCCGTAACCATAATCACCGGGCCGCAGCCCAAAACCACGAATCAAACCAAATGCACAACATGATCCAAAACCATCAACCATATACCGGGCCACTGCCCAACTCAACCGAAACATCAGAAATCATCAATCAAGCACAAGTCAATCATTTTGCTGGTTATCAAGCGCGTCCGAGTCTTTAAACTCAAAACCATGCGCATAAACAGGTCTTCCCGGGATATCAACGAGTCTTTAAACTCAGAACATAATCAATAGGCCTCGGGGGTATCACAGTAACCGAGTCTTTAAACTCACGAGTCTTTAAACTCATTAAGGGCCCTCCCCCGTCATCAATTAACCGAGTCTTTAAACTCAAAACGTGCTTCAGCAATAGCACCCGGGTCTTTAAACCCAAAACAGTTTTCAACGGGTCTTTAAACCCCAAAACATTTGTCAAACACAACAACGTGGGATCCATCCCAAAATCACATTTTCCACAGCAGGACTCATGGTCCGAGTTTCCACATTCGAATTCCCAATCATACTTCACAAACATAATCAAATCACCATTACACACGGGGCATGTACGATCATACCAAATCACTTTATTAAATCCTTTTTCATCCCCGAATTCGAATTCGCGATAATGATTCCGTAAGCCGGCATCCGGAAGCATCATCCCTAACCCAAACCAAGAATCCGCTTTATTATTTCCGAAAACCGAAATCGCGTAAATCAAAGTTACTTTTATGCCCCGAGCATTAAGCCCGAAATCACCTTTTTCAAATCCAATTAAATTCTTAAGAATCACTTCTTTCTCAAATCTCATTTTCAACACATCGAAACCACAATCATAATCACCAAAATCACGATTCAATCAGAATATACTCAAAACCCATTTTTAAAATCCTCAAAATCACAAGTCTCATTTCAATCCCCAAATTCAAACATCAACAGTGATCAAATCACAATAACTCGAAATCTCGTAAAACGTGCAAATCCGGAACGTTCTCGAAAAACGTGTCAAAATCGTAGGTCACACTCGCAAATCATAAACAACCTTCTTAAATCATTTTATACCCATTTCATATAATTTCTTTCATTAAACCATCATTAAGCACACGAGTGACCATAGTCTCGAAATACATGTAATTTCACATGTATAGTAAAAATGCGTATAAACACGGAAATCGGAGACGTATAAATACGGAAATCAAACTCAATCACAACTTATAATCATAATCATAAAATCATAGAAATAATTTATGCATGCATTAAATTTGAAAGCAACGTCCACTCACACACCAATTTTAAAGCTCGGTTTCGCGCCGCACGCGGTTTCGTAATTTTCGACATTTTCCAGAAATCCCAAATCCTATTCGAAAACACACTTTAGTGTCACTAAGGGCTTACATAAAAACATACTAATTTCCCATAATTTTCCAGGAATTAATCGTTAATTACAAACGTAACGGAAATCTTCGGACCCTCGGAACCATATTGAAACGGGGTCCGATAAACTCTAAATTGTTCGTCATACCGTGTAGGACAGAAGTCGTTTTGAACTCACCTTGAGAAACCGTCCCACGCGCCCTCACGCGCCGCCGCAAGCGGCTGCGCGTGAAAGCCACGTGCCAGCTACAGTGCGGTGTACATTCGTCGTTCTAACCCGGATTGCTGGTAAACAGGCCCTTTCACCCGCGACTCGACCCGATCAAATTCCTGCGAGAAACCATCCAAATTCTTCAATTGATCCCACAACTAGACTCGCAATACACTCAATTAGGGGTCTGTAATACTCATTCAAATCGACAAGGTCTAAAACCAACTCAACTGAACTCAGATCGTACTTGAAGCTCATCATCCCAGTTCAACTCGATGTCACTGATTCCTTCAATTGATTAGTGGGGAAGCATCGTAGACTCACCCACACGATGTCTGTGAACTCAATTTCACAAGAACTTACCTCCATGACCACGACTCCAAGCTCGGTTTTTCTGCAACTCAGTCGTGACTGTCCATGGCTCCCAGGCTTCGAGCTTCGGTCCCCTTGATCTGGATCGACTAAATGATGTCCCAGAAGACTGAATTGAGCCTTGAATTGGCTTGGGTTGGCCTACATTTCGAGTTCAGATTTTTGAATTGCTCAAACATGATTTCGGGTTTCTTAAGCATTCCCTCACCAATTCCTCTCATTTCCTCAACTCTCAGACACACCAAATGAATCACTCTCACTCCCAATGCTCCCTGGTATCAGTATTGTGACCCAACACCCGTGGAAACCTCACTCAGACTCACTGAGTCTCTGTTTCCCGCAAACAAGCCCAGACCAATTTTAAAAATTCTTCCCGTGCTCTGCCTACACACACCCACAATCTCTTGTTTCCCACCCGACGCATAAACAATCCCTTAGCCATTAAACAACTCATCAGCCCAATACTCCTCTCACAGGTCGTGTAGGTGGTCGATTAGGCGTGGGGAACATCCCCTGTTCTTCTATTTTCAGGTGCACCAGCCACGGTTTGGTTGCCCATTTCCACCGTCCACACGGCCATGTCTCCCACTAACAAGATTAAACAATCCAATAACCCTTAAACTACCATTTAGCCCATCCAATTTGCCCCAAAAACCAACCACCCGTGCACTGGAATGTCTCCCATTAACAGGTGCTACAGTAACCGTTCAAACAGCCCTTGCGAAATTACCATTCTGCCCTTGTGCAGAAAATTACCAAAATGCCCCTCACGCATCCATGCCCGTAACTCGGTCACCCGATGTCCGTTTTCGGCGTGCCGCCTGTCGTTGTACTCGGGGCGTCGAGACGAACATAACGGTCTTCGGGTCATATGGATATCAATTGTCAAACAAAACGTCAACTTTTTCCCTTACAACGTCCAATTTACGATAATGCCCCTGGACTTCCACACGTCATAACTTTCACCCTGTTCGTCCGAATCGGACGTGCCACCTGTCTATGAACTCGTGACGTCCCAAACTACGTCACGGTCATCGAGCAAGGTCCATTTGACCGCCCGAATAAAAAGTCAACGTTTCACCCATGACTAGGGGCAAAACGGTCATTTTGCCACGTTCGTCCGTTTCCACCCAACTAACCACCGATTAACCCTCTTTAATCATGATTAGTTACCAATCTAATCCCGAGTTCCGGGATGGGTCGTTACACGATTGACACGTTCGGACCTAGTGAGTGGACTTTTTGTTTTCTAACCGAGCAGCCATAACTGTTTTTACTTATTTATTTATGTTTCGATATATGATTTTATGCTTTTGATATATGATTTTATGCTTATGACTTCTATATTCTTGCTTTAATTGATTGCACGTTTTTCAATATGAGTTATCGGATTTGCACGTACTTCGAGAATATGATTTCTGTTATGCTTTTGAGGATGGTTTCGGTTGGATGATTTATGTTTATACGCATTTTGTTTTACTAAAGATTTGTGATATGATTGAGATTTGAAGTGAAATTCGGGCGGAAGTCCCATTTCGATCAAACGTGATTTCGGTTTTCAAAGATTTCCAGTTTGGTTTTGGTTTTCGGATTTCGATGCATTTTTCTTATGGTTGAAAAATGGTTTTGGGTTTAAAGACTCAGAAAAAGAGAAAAAATCGCTGGATCTGGTTTTGAGTTTAAAGACTCGGATTGATTGACGGAGGGAGGACCTTGGATTGAGATGTTTTGAGTTTAAAGACTCGGTATATATTTTGAGTTTAAAGACTCGGTTATTGTGATACCCCCCGAGGCCTGTGATTGTGTTTTGAGTTTAAAGACTCGTTGATATCCAGAGAAGGCCTAGTTATTGTGCATGGTTTTGTGTTTAAAGACTCGGGCGCACTTGAGATCCAGTAAACTTGTATGATTGATGTTTTTCATTGGTTTTTCAAATGTTTTGGGCTGTGACCCGAATAACTTGATTCTTATGGATTTAGGGCCGAGTGCCCGAACTTTGATTTTGATTTCCGGTGATTTCCATGCTTATTCTCACCTCGTATAGATGGTTGTTTTTTAGATACTTGGTTATGCATGCATGTTTTAAACGGAGGGTGAACCCTGGTTTATTTCGCAAACGGTTTTCTAACACTTATTTTTAGTCCACTCACGCTTTTAATATTTTTAACACCCTCCAGGTTGTGGTGCTAGCGCCGGGGCTAACGTTGAGGCAGAGGAGGAGGCATAGAGTTTTCCCGTTGCGCGTGTAGCCAGCTCTTAGTAGGATTTTTTGTCTTATCTTGTACTGTTACTATGCTCTGTGCTACTGTTGACTAGATGTATTATAACTTCTCCCTGGTCTGGCAAGGTATATTTCGTGGTTTTTGCGGTTATTTTAGTCCTTTGAGTTGGGTTGTCAGACGGGAGCAGGGTTCGTCCCAGTTATCGAGTTGATAATCGGGGAGGGTCCTGTCATCGGAAGTTTCAGAGATGGTGGATTAGCCTTGGGGAGGCTTATGACGCGCGTATTGAGGTGGCAACTAGGATGGTCTATGAGTGGACATTTGCTTTTAAAATATGATGCATGCATAACTGTTTTAGATGTTTTATATATGTGATTTCTATGATTATAATTGTGGTATTTATGATTTACGTATTTGCACGTATTTCGAGGCGTATGGTTTTATGTGGATTTATATGTGCTTGTGTTTTCAATAATAGTTTGATAGAATGGTTTTAGATTTGGGAATATGAAATCGGGCATGAGACCCATTTGATTTGGAAACTATCAGACTTTGAGTCCAGTGATTTAATGAGAAATCGGGCTGAGACCTAGTTGGTTTACAAAATCGGGCATGAGGTCAAATTGTGTTTTATAAATGTGATTTCGTGCCGGGGACCCATTTATGGATATTGGATTTATGGATTTACGATGATTTTATGGAAAGTTCGGGCATGGCCCCTTTGAGATGTTTTGAAATGGTTTTATAAGGATGTTTCCCATTTACCATCCTTAGATGAGGATATGTGGATGGTCTCCTCCAGATGTCTGGGACACTAGGGAAGTCCACAGCGCATTTCCTGTGAGGGGTCATTGCACGGAGCGACTAGACCGTATAGTGACTCAGGAACAAGATTGCTATGATTAGGCGTCTGGACGTCAGACATCTGGGAAGTCAGAGATTGACTCGGAGAGACCTCGGGCAACGCGCGTTGCTTAGACCGTGAGATATGACGTCTGGGACGTCAAGCGTCTGGGACGCTAGGCATCTGGGATGCCGAGGATAGGTATTTGGTAAACATGATTTATTGGATTTATGAAATTGTATTTTTGTGTTTATGGATTTGGGCAAGGACTCACATAGACTTGGATTTGGATTTACGAATTTCGGTGTTTTGCGATTTTGGGCAGATCCCTCTTATTCTTGGATTTTTTGGTTTTGGGCTAAGACCCTAATGATTTGAGAAAAGGAAATTACTTTGGTTTTCTAAACATTTTTTATGATATTTGAATTAACTGGTTTTGTATGCATGCATAGTTTTTAAGTGAAGGGCATAAATGTCTTTTTATGAAATGTATTTTATGAAATTATTATTTTGTCCACTCATAACTTTTTAATGGTTTTTAATGCCCTTCATGTTGATAGCGGATGCGGGCTGTAGTAGAGACTGATACCTCACATTCCTCGGCTGATCCTGGCGCACTCTGAAAGCCAAATGGGGCTCAGGATTTCTGGTGATCCCTTGTCTGGCCTTTGTGTTACCTCGTGTGGCACGTGGGTTAGACGGGAGTATGGCACATCCTGCGTTAATCCCGGGGGGATTGAGATGAGTGGTGTCATATCCCTTGTCTGACATTGTTTTAGTTGAACTCTAATTTTATATAAACAAAAAGGATGATTTTAGTTATTTAGAGTTGATTGTCAGACGGGACAGGGCAAATCTCACTATAATCCAAGGGGATTGGGATGGGTCCTGTCAAAACATCCTAATCCCAAACATCCCAATTTCGTCCTTGTTCAAATTTGGTGGTTGATGAAGATGATGACCCTAATTGATGAGGTGGTTGATCATGGGTTTGGGTTTTGGCCCGAAAAATCTGCTCCGCTATCGTTGATGTCCCCAAACTCAAAATCCCGCACAGTGTCGAATTCAACAACAAATATGTGGTTCGAAAAGTTGCTAACGACGGTGGCGTTGAGTATGTTGAGGTACTGGTTGCGTAGAGGCCTAAAAACTCTTTTAACGGTGAGATTATGAAAGTGAGGTCATGTCCACCGAGCATGGGGTACTCGGGAACTATGGTGAAGGCAAAAGATGTGGAAATGGAGAAAGTTTTGCCATTGGTTGATTTTTTAATTTGATTGGGGATGAGTAAAAAGCATGTCCCAGAACTCTGAGAGTGTCGTTTGTGAGCTTGAACATGACATTCGGTTTGATCTCTGCAACCCCATTTAAGGTCATGTTGGTCCCAACGCCATTGAGAGAGCGCTTGCTAAGAATTGCTGGGTTTCAGTGGAAGAGCCGAGTTTTCCAGATATGGGCTTTTGGTACTTCTATAGAGGTGCTGGGTTTGTATTTTTTGTTTTTGTTTTTTATTTGAATTAGGTTTGGGTATTGGTTTCATATTCGGGGAGAGAGGAGATGATGATTGATGATTGCTTTTTTTTTTATATGATTAATGATTGATAAATATGATGTATTGGGGAAGATGATGAAGATAAAATAGCGAAATGATGAAAATGCACTTATAATTTTGGCCAATCACTAGTTGACTGGACTAAATAATTGTCACATGTACTTTTAATAGAAAATTTGATTGAAAACCTAACAGAGGTACTGATTTGTTAATAGACATATAGTTTGCATATTAAAAGTCTAGTTTTTAGAGTTGGGATACCTTTTGATATTAACTCAATAGTTTGGGTACTTTATGTAGTTTACCCTTGTTATTTTATTATTATTAAATAAGGATATTAGCACATTATAATCATTATTTTATTAAATATTAGTACATTATTATTATTATTGTTATTATTATTATTATTATTGTCTATTTGTATTAACATTGTGCTAGTAATAAATACATAACTAATTATTAATTACTAAATTATTTACCTTGTTTACA
The DNA here is from genome assembly GCA_032719365.1 of Prinsepia uniflora. Lineage (NCBI taxonomy): Eukaryota > Viridiplantae > Streptophyta > Magnoliopsida > Rosales > Rosaceae > Prinsepia > Prinsepia uniflora. Next base: position 53,914,672 of record CM064872.1, read on the forward strand.
TTTGAAAAACTAGGAAATTAATAAACTTTATAATATGGTGACTTCATAAAGTATTCTTGGTGCGAAATTATCAATAAAATTATGTTTTAATTTAAGAAGTTTATGTTTAAGGTTTTATACATGTTAATCATCATCAGACCATATTATATCATATTATATCATATTATATATCATATATTTATTACATCAAAGTCCTTTTATAGTTTAATTTTTATTAGTCTTATACAACTATTATTGGATACTTAAATTTTTCCTAAAGTTGCATTAAAAATTTCCAACTTTTGGACTAAATTTTTATCATTTTTGTTAAACGTAAACAATATTGATATCGATATATCCATCGATATATTTTCAATAGTTCCGTTGATATCTATATTTTCATCCTTGCGTGCGACTTCTTGACTTGGGTATGGGTTGGGATATGGCCCAGTAAGATGATGAGAATGACGGTGATGAAGGGATAAGCGATGGTTTTGATGCAAATTGATTCATGACGGTTATTTTTTAGTGTTGAGTGGTGTCGTGGTTTTGAATCAGAGGTGTATGTTGCTGGAAAAAAATAATGAGAGTGGGTTAGATAATAAGATGGGAAGATTGATTCCTGGAAATAGATTTGATGTTATAATGATAATGGAGATGAAGATGGGGATTTGGGGAAAAGGAAGAAGGCTTCGAAGATGACAAAAGAAAAAAAGGGAATAAAGTAGTAAAATGATGAAAATGCCCTTATAATTTTGGCTAAATCACGAGCTGATTGAACCAAAGAGTTGCCTCGTGTACTTTTAACAGAAATTTTGACGGAAAACCAAATGGATGTACTGATTTGTTGATCGTCATATAGTTTGGGTAAGTTTTAGGTAATCCATTATATATATATATATTCTTGTTGAAGTAGAAAATGTTCCAACTTAGGATTACGTCTTATTCAATCACCAAGCATTACGTGTCCTCCTTTGAACTTGTAGACTAGGAGAGCAGTAGGTCATCCATTAGGGATAAACACCAATGTAGTGCTAACCTAAAGGTATTTTGACAATCAAGTCAAGAAGTGTATTCATAAAAAGTTACAGTAATGAGTAATTTTGACAGAGTAATAGTTAATAGTTAATATTAATTACAACATTGGAAAATGTGTATCCTTTTTGTGTAGGCATTTAAAAGGGGTCTTAATGAATAGTTTTGATATGGGGTAGATGCACTTCTGTTTTGGTACTAACACATGTCATGTAGATGGATGGTGAGGGGAAAGTTTTGAAAATGAAAGTTGGAATCAGTCCATGTGTCTCCATGGGCGCCTCGATAGTCACGCACCGAGCATGGCTTTTGGTGTTCCTCCGAAGTCACATTGCGCACTTCATTCCTAGTTTGAGTCGTACAAGTTGAAACAACATCCTCAGCTGTTTGAGCAGATCAACGAGCCTTAACCGTGTTGAATGCACGAATTGAACAAAAAGTTGTTTGTTGAACAATGAACAACGTTCAAGAATTTCGAACAATGTCGATGAATGATGAACGAAGTATGATGAACGAAGAACGAATGTGAGAGCTCCTCCTGAGTATTTCTCAACTCGGATCTCAATGAAAGCACTAATTTTTAAAGAAGAATTCATCCGTACTTGCAAAAATCTCCTTGCTCCCTGCAACCAGTATATGGTAAGCTATCGTTTGCTCTTATCGAGGCCACAAGGGATTATTCAACTAAGAATACTCAAATGCTTAAATCAAATTTGAGAGAGAAATCACAAGAGTTTAAGTATCATTGAATCAAATTACCTTGAAAGTGAAATGATTGTCTCTATTTATAGAGAATCCTTAGGAGCTCTGGAGCGTTCTGATTGGTCGATTGATTTTGTAATTAATAAATAATATAATTTTATTTAAATATATTATTTTAATATTTATAATAATTGTTCATTATGATGACAATTATGATATTTTAATACTAATAATAATTTCCCATTATTAAGAATAATGACAATTAATTTTCGGAGAGAATATTAATATTTTTGAGGTTTTTAACTTGATTAAATAATATATTTAGCTGAAAATATATTGTTTAACGTGTACGTGTTTCTGAGCCATTAATGTCATTACCAGGGCAATTTAGACATTATAGAAATTATTAGTCACATGACAGCTCCACAATTTTTCAATGATTTATGGTTCTACAAATAAAAAAAAGAGTGAACTATCCATAATTTTAGCAACCGTCTATATATTTTAATTTAGTGTCCCCTTACCCTGAATTTTACCTTAGTGCTTTCATTAGTTCATCAGTCTATTTTTTAAAAAGAATTCCATTAAAAAAAATTATCAATTCAATGTGTTACACGTAAAATTTTTCAATGGAATTTATTTGAAAAATAGACAGATAGACTAATAGAATTATATATATAGATAAAGTTCAAGAAGGGAGGATTCTAATATTGAAGTTTAAGTATTATTACTACAATCATGATAAAAATTAAAAATAATTGCAACCATTTAATAAATAAATAAATAAAGACTCGTTACCCCCATTTCCACACTCTTGTGATTTGTTTACTGTTTTACCTAATCAACAAAAGACAAAGTCCCCGTACTAATGAATATAATTTTTGTTTTAAAAAATACTAATGCATAAAATTAGGCATGCGAATTTCTTCTTTTTCTTTTTTACTTTAATTATGACACCAATATTTATATCAACCCACCACCTGAAACCTTTTATATGTTTACGCCAAACGTCGATCGAGCTATTATTTCTTCAACCACAAGGCTAGTAGTAAAAATAAAACTTACAAACACACTACATAATAATAAGAAAAGTAGTAATAAAACTTACAAACACACCACATAATAATAAGAAAAATGCTAACGGCAAACAATTTCTACATGAACTTGATAGTACCGCATAAATTTTATAGAGCTAAAATTATAAAGTGACAGGAAGTTAACTTAACTATATATTCGATCTGGTTTAAAAGGATCCCGCTAGAATTCTTTCGTGTGAGGATGACATAATTTAAGAGTACGTGATCCACATTATTAATTAGGGTTTAATTAGGTAGGGAGTAGGGAGGTAGCTAGGCTGCAGTAATGGCAATCTTCATTCCGGATTGGCAGTGGCCTGGGAAATTGCAAATGAAGAAGTTCTGGCCTTTAGCAAGCCTGATCTGATCTTTTCCACTTCGGTAGACTTTGGCAGATGTTGGGGTTGTGCTGCATTTCTGGTACCCCGCTCTGTTCACACCCACCACATTGTGAGCACCCGGCCCGTAGTTGAAAACTATACAACACAACCATTCAATTTTATCACCAAATTGATTAGATCGGGGCTGCGGTTGATAATTATTTTATAATAAATAAAATGATAATACTTGTAGTTGTATATCAGCTGGTATACCAGGATACCTCATACCGATTTATCAAATTTTTCTTGTACATGTGTTATAATCAAAATTATTCATTTCATACATCATCATTTCAAAATCATTTACACATAATATCAACAAAATTTGAGATTATTTAGCATTTTATATGTTTTAGCTAAATAGACGGTTCATTATAAAGATTTTAATTGATTGTTATCAAAATGGTTAATTTATTTGATATATTTAATAACTAAACATCATGTAATGTTGTTGATTTTTTTTATAGAAATTACGATATAATTAAAAGAATCCCAACATGGGATGCATGTATTATCTTTTAGAAATGGACATTTTGAAATATATTAATTAGGCTCATCATGAGATACACATACCAAGTACGTCACCGGCTCTAAATTGCTTCCCTTTGGGCCAGGCAGCGACGTTGACGGTCCAACCAGCTGCATCCCCAACCGTGTAGGTTTTTGCGTCAGCTTTGTCACTGTGGATGATCAGCAAACTCAGGCATACCCCCAAAACCACCGTAACCACTGCACTGCCTCTTCCCTTGGCCGCCATGATGTGTGTGTGTGTGAGAGAGAGCGAGAGAGAGAGAGAGAGCGAGAGAGAGAGATTGATGAGAATGAGAATGATACTTAGCGATGGGGTTCGTATTTAATGAGATTGTGTATTGGAGTCGTAGGACTCATTTTGGACCCAACACAAGAACCAAAAGACATTGCGGTGATGGGTGTCAGCCGTCAGGGTGTGGTCAATAAAGTCTTGATGTCTTGTGTTTGTTTGCGCGTATCCACCACAAAATCTCTGCGTACAGCCAACTTTTGCCCTAGACCAACACACACTTGACTTTTAAGGCATTTTCGATCGATATAATACATTCATCGTTTTCACCTTCTAGTCATAACTGGTTCTTCAAGCTATTTTCGCCAAGGATAATGAATGCTATTATGCTACAATTACCCACGCTTCGATGGGAAATATATTGGGCGGCTGATTTTGAGGGGACATATTGGTGTTAGATATAATCAAAGAGTTTTTTTTATTTTTTATTTTTTATTATTTTTTTAAGGAGAAGCGATAATTCATTAAAAATTGGTCGAAAAAATCGTTACAGCGACTAGTGGTGCATTAGAGTGGCCTAATTAAAACTTTATCGGGGCTTTCAACCCAGATCAAGAGTTAATTAAATAATTTTGTTTACAAATATTTTGATATTCGTTTCTAGGTGAATTCCACACATACTAAGTAATGAAATAACGAAAAGATACGTATTTGAAGAGACACCTTGAGATTTGTTTTATCTCCCTAAACAAATATTGTAATCGATGAGGAGAAATACTAGAAGGCTGAAGAAGTAAAAGAGATGACAATTTGGAATTTGGTACTTAGATTTTCAAAGAATTTGGTGAATTGGTGAGAGGCTTGAGTTTGAAGATGATTGAGAAGTCGAGAGCTTGAGAAGGAATCTAGAGTCTAAGAAGTAAGAAATAAAAAGTAAGAAGTAAGAAGTAAGAATAAGCATAAGGGAGTTGGGATTTTTTAGGTTTACTTGAGAAATGACGAATTTTACTTCTTTCTGATTTCCTTATTTTTTGTTTTTGAATATTTGTACTTAACGTTAAATATATCTTCATAACTTAGTTAAGACAGTTAGTTATTGACCTAATATCATCACTCAATTAAGTAAATATATTATCAAAAAACATAAACATGATACAATAACTAATATGTTCATATATATATATATATATATATATGAGAACAGGTCGGCGACATTATAATTTTGACACAACTTTTGACATCGATTTTAAACCATTGGATTATTCTATTTTTAATAGTTGAGATCTCACCACATAATAATTAATTTAGGTTTTCTTTGGTAAATAAATATGTTTTAATAACAAAGATTAATTAAGCATTCCAATTATGACTTTATCACCTTTCTCTATCATTATTTATTTATAATTTTTTTGGCAAGCACCATTAATCATATTTCTTATTCTTAATTTCTTTCCTTAGCCTCAACGTTTATGATCAATCTCAGATTTTTTTTTTCTTTCTCATCTCTTCCTTCCCTTCCCTTCCCTCCCTCAAGATGATGGTAAATAAATAATAAATCATTTTTTATCTTCCACCATTTATCTATTAATTTTGTACCCCACAATCCAAAATTTAAATTTGTAAAGACTGCACCAAATTTTGTTGTTCAAGAGATTCTAACAAACTATTTTCAATCTTTAAAAAACTAAGCAACAAACCCAAGTTATAGCCGGTTCTGGAAGAGTCAAATTTCATAGAAGTAATAATGAAACCTTCTCAACGAACAATCATTTTTTATAAATAAAAAGGAATAATCTACAAAAGGAAGGGGAAAAAAGGAAAGAGAGTCATAGGAGTCCAAAAGGAAGGGGGAAAAAAGGAATGGGAGTCATTAAAAGGGACAATAAAATACTTATAATTGGAAAAATTATTTTTTATTTTAAGCATATATTTCAAAAAGGAAAAATGAAATTGAATTATGAGTCATCTGATCTTAACCATTAAATTTGAATTAATCAAATGGTCTATAAATTATGTTAAAACTTATGTCAAAATTGTGGTGTCACCAATCCACCCTCTATATATTTATATACACATATTAGCTAGCTTTGAATCGGACTTTTACGGATTTTACCTTTACATACTACAAGCCAAATTTTTATAAAATAAACATTAGATTAAGACAAATGCTTGACTGCATACAATGCATCTAGTTTTCCAGAGAAATTTTGGCATAAAGCTTTGTATGTCAATCTAGTTTTCCCCAAATTGAAATGATATTTTTGTTTAGTTTTTTTTTTTGAATTCTCGAAGCGATATGCCTTCAAGATTTAACTTGAACCTTAAAATTATGTAGTCCAAGCTTGATTTTAATTGACCTTTGCTGCCCATATATATGTGGTTCCAGTTCTGTTTTAGCTAGAGTCATTGAAAATCATGATGAAGATCATGTATGTATAGGGGTGGATGTTAACAAGTTTCATATTGTAGTATGATAACAAGGGGATAACAGTAATCGAAAGTCCAAGTAGTAATTGGTAAATAGAATGTATCACTCATTTTGCCTTAAATATTTAAAAGCAATGGAAGGCATTTAACTTTATCTTATGCTTATGTTATCAAACATGACACTTGGACTTGCAGGTTGAACTATTGTCTGACAATTTGGTGCCAAAACAGATTTTACTGGATGCTGCTTAAGTCTGTCCATAGGCTTGGTTGTGAATTTGGGTAATGAGGACTGAGCCTGACTATTATTATATTCATAAGCTGCCATCTCGAAAAGGTATTATCCTTATTATAGTAGTACCTTGACACACATCTTCGGTTAAACGGTACTTTGCTTTCATTCTACTTGTAGTAGCTTGATCTTCCTCTTGCTACTCGATCTTGAAAGGATTTTATGCTTAATTTATAGCCAGAAGGAAATAATAACTGCTTAAATTATGATACAAAATATAGCATATATCATGTAGGTTTTTAAATAGAAGTTGTGAATCACTTTGGAATCGAACCCGGCAGAGGAGCTATTTTCTTCCTAATTTCGGGCATCCCTGGTGTTCATGTTAGTTTAAAATCAAATAGACTATTAATTGGTTCCCTTTATTCATAAACAGCACAAAGGTTGTTTCCCATTTATTAGAATAATTGGGTAAAAATAATTTAGTCATGATGCAGCTAGATTGGCAAATAAGTGTAGAATCATGATTTTTCATCGTTGGCAAATTTTTCTCACAAAGGGCACCACAAAATGCTTGTTAAGTATTCATGTAATGCGTTATCTATAATAGATAAGATGAGACCAGTATAATATTTATTACCTTACTCGGTTGTACTTTCGCTTTACATTTGTAAATAAAATGAAGTCCATATACCAATCATATTCTTGGCCTCCTTGAAAATATTGAGTTGCTTTCATGAAACAAAGTTGCGTTGCATAATGAGGAACTTTGTAAGATGAAATCTGGTTATAATCCTGACAAAAAGAAGTTGTAATTTGGATCATAGACGCATGTTGTAATTTGGCGGTGGGAACAGAGAAGGAACTTCCTATCTTTTTTACCTATACCTCACTCATCAATTTAGATGTAGAACATAACTATCTTGCCGGTGAGTTACCCATTGAACTTATCCAAAAGTTTTCAAATCTTCTCTATCTTCATAATATGGTAAGTCACGATGGGAAAACAGGTGTTGACCAGGCTTGCTGTTATAGGATGCTATGCACTAGCAGCAGTGGCCGAACCCGACTTAAAAATTCCTTAAAAATTGTATAGGGTCTTGCTTCCGTTTGACAAATAAACCGGAAATTTAAAATATTCTCGACACGAGTCAGACAAGGGATACTTTCACTTAAGATAAAACAAAGGTACATAATTTTACAAAGGTCCAAATAGTAAATAGAGCCAATAGAAAAAGAAAATGACAATAAATTTAAGGATCTTACTCTGAGGATCAAGGTGCGCAACTGGAAGTAAGTCTCAATCTAAAGAATTCCCCCACCCCAACGTCACGGTGTGAAGGGTAAGCAAAATTATGAAAATGTGAGTGGACAAAAGCATTTAAGTTAAAACGCGCCTAAGGAGCAATAAAATAGTATAACCCTCCAGTTTCTAAAACATGTATACATATACGAAATATCCAAAATCAAGTTATAAATCATGAGGATTTCAGATATAAAATTCAAATCAAAACTGTGGACCCACAAGATACGAGACATAAAATGTGTATAAAATACTCATGGCTCATATTTCCTTGAAAACCTCATTTCTAAAACTGGACACAAATATCAACAATCAACACTTAACTCATCATCGGATTCTCCCGAGTCGCCGTCACCAAGCTAGCTAACTAAAAAATCCCCAGGGCCGTAGAGCTAGCTACCTGGCTAGAATATCTGCACTACACATAGGAAACCCCCAGGATCGGGTGAAGACACACTCCATGATGCCAATCCAAAAACAATGCCTTTAGGATCTGGCGAAGGCACAATCCCTGATGCCAATCTAGAAAAAGGGTAATCACAATGGAAAACAGTGCAACAATAAAACCAGAACTTTGAATTAAAATAAATCCTTGACTCAAAATCCAAAATCCAAGTCAAAGCATTAAATGTCATATGCTAATATGGTTGAAAGAATTTTAAATGTCATTCTCTCTCAGATATTGACCCCATTATTTCAGCTGCAATACCAGATAAAAGTGTTAATCCATGTTTGTATGAAATTGTTGATAAATTTATGATACATGGTCCTTGCGGTTATATAAATAAAAAATCTCCTTGCATGAAAGGAAGCAAATGTTCTAAAAAAATTCCTAAGTTATATAAAAGTGAAACTGGTTTTGAAAAAAAAAATGGGTTTCTTGTGTATAGGCGTCGTAATGATGAATCAAAACCTGTCTTTAAAAAGGAATAAAATTTGACAATGTCTTTGTAGTTCCTTATAATGTTGAATTATTGTTAAGATACAATGCTCATATAATGTTTAGTCATGTTGTCAATTAATGCTTATCAAATATTTGTTCAAAAACATAAATAAAGGTTCAGATAGAGCTCGCATTGTATTTCAAGAATATTGCAATGATGAAATATTGACATATCTTAACGGTAGATATATATATATATATATATATCACCTTATAAAGTTGTTCGTAGATTGTTTCAATATCCCATCCACTTTAGAGAACATGCTGCTGAGTGATTTCCCATACATTTACCTCTAGAACAACATGTTGTTTTTAATGGTGATCAATCAATTGAATCAATAACTAATCCAGGAGCTTCTAAACAAACAATGTTGACAAATTGGTTTGAAACAAATAAAGTTTGTAATGAAGCAAGGTCATTAACTTATGCACAAGTTCCGTCAAAAAAATTTTGGGATTCTAAACAACAAATATGGAAACCAAGAAAACGAATACGATCAATCAGTAGAATAGCATATGTGCATCCAACATCTGGTGAATTGTATTATTTGCGAATGCTTCTTAACTTGGAAAAAAAAGGTGCTATTGATTTCAATGATCTCAAAACTGTTAATGGTGTTTTGCATGAATCGTATCAAGCTACATGTAAGTCATTAGGATTATTAGAAGATGATAAAGAATGGTGTGAGGCTTTATCAAGTGCTTCAAATGTTTCATCTTCTGCTCAATTAAGACAATTATTTGTAACTATTATATTGTTTTGTGAAGTGTCAAATCCTTTACTTCTTTTTAACAAACATTGGGAAACCATGTGTGATGACATTTTGTCTAAAATGCAATTTGATTTTTTAATTGATGATATAATAATACCACCATATGAATTGAGAAATTGTGTTTTGCATGAATTAGAACTTCTTTTCAATGCTACATCAACATCTTTGAAAAATTATCATTTACCTATGCCTAATGAACAAAAAATGTTAGAAATTAGAAACAAGCTTTTGAGAGAAGATTTGAATTATGATTGTCATGATTTGTGCTTAAGACATTTTCTTTTACTAACACAGCTTAATAAGGATTAAAAAAAACATGTATATGATTGTGTCAAAGATAAGAAAACACCAGGACTTTTTTTCGTGTATCGACAAAGAGGTACTGGAAAAACCTTTTTATGGGATACAATAATAAGCAAACTTAGATCTCAAGGAAATATTGTTTTAGATGTGGCATCATCAAGGATGACGTCATTACTATTACCAAGCGGTCGAACATCACATTCTAGATCTAAAATTCCTTTGATTACTACTAATTGTTCAAATTGTCAAATAAAAAGGGAACACATCTTGCTAGATTAATTGAGAGAACAGACTTAATTATATGGGATGAAGCACCTATGAATCATAAGTATTGTTTCGAATCAGTAGATAAATCTCTTCGTGACATTTTATTAAATTCAAACACAATTAATAATAATATGCCATTTGATTTTAAATCTGTTTTGTCAGGAGGTGATTTCCCTAAGTTATTACCTGTTATTCCAAGAGGAACTAAAGAGGATATAGTAAATGCTTCCCTTAATAGTTCTTACTTAAGGCAGTATTTTACAATATTTCGTTTATCAGAGAATATCAGATTGTGTAAAAAACAAGGGTAATGGTAACAATGCACGAAGACGGATTGTTGGAGGACTACCTAATCAGCAGCTTACCAGCAAAACCCTTCTAATCAGAAGCACCACAAAACCTCTTCTAATCACCCGTACTAGGTTCATGTAGGCCCAACCCTCACAACTTTGTTCTTGGAAACTCACGCACAACTTTCTAGTGGGCCACCCATACAAGTATTGTTTCAGTCCAACCTTACTTAACTTTAGAGTTCCAACCAAACCTAAAGTCAGTGAGCTCCCAAAAAGCATCGCTGATAGGAAGACATTGTCCACGTATAAGGCACTTCACATTTCTTTTCCCGGGTAATGTGAAATTGTTCACTAATCTTGCTTCCAAGCTCACGAGTCTTGCTCACCGTTCTTGCTTCTCAAGCTCACGGGTCTTGCTTATCGTTACTTCCCAAGCTCACGGGTCTTACAATCCACCCACCTTGGGGCCCAACGTCCTTCCTAGCACACTTCTAGTCGTGGTCCAGCTCTGATACCATTCTGTCACGACCCGACTCCCTTAGCACGATATTGTTCGCTTTGGACCCAGCCCTCACGGCTTTGTTTCTAGGAACTCATGCTCAACTTCCTAGTGGGTCACCCGTCTTGAGATTGCTCGAGCCCAATCTCGCTTAACTTTGGAGTTCCAATCAAAACCAAAGCTAGTGAGCTCTCAAAAGGCCTCGTTGTAGGAAGACATTGTCCACACATATAAGACACTTCACCTTTCCCTCCCCAAGCGATGTGGGATTGTTCACTGGTCTTGTTTCCAAGCTCACGGGTCTTACTTACCGTTGCTTCCCAAGCTCAGGTTCTTACATCCTATATGTCAAATATTCAACAAAAGGGGTCATACTGCTCCTGATTTTTATCATAGGCATCAATCTCAACCTTCTGAGCCTTGCCAAATCTACTGGAAACATGGTCATACAGCAATGAATTGCTTTCACAAAGAAAGCTTCGTCTATCAAGGCAACATTCCTTCACTAGCATTGAATGCTAACTTAAGTCCTATGGCAGCCACAACTCCATATTCTGATACTTTTTCTAATCAAGGTTTCTGGGTTGCTGATACATAAGCTAATGTTCACATGACAGCAGATCAGAACCAGCTAACCAGGATGTCTCTTTGCAAAACTACTTATACCATCGCCACTGCAAGTGGCTCCAGTTTGAAGATTGAAAATATAGGCCATACTTCTCTTGTTGTAAGACCCGTGTCCTGGAGGGAACGGTGAACAGTCCCACATTCCTGCGAGGAGGAATAGTCTAGGAGAGGATGATGATGTGCCTTAAAGGTGTAGGCACACACCTATCTAGCACTAGGCCTTCTGGGAGCTCACTGGCTTTGGATTCCGGGGGAACTCCAAAGTTAAGCGAGTGGAGGTTGGTGCAATCCCATGATGGGTGACCCACTGGGAAGTTGCACCGTGAGCTCCCAGGAACAAAACCTTGCGGGCGCAGGTGTGCCCAAAGAGGACAATATAGCGTTAGATAGAGGGTGCCGCTGCGCAACTCTGATCTAAACTAGGCCTTTTGGGAGTTCAAGTGGCTTTGGGGGGGATTGGAACCCCAAAGTTAAGCGAGTTGAGGCTGGTGCAATTCCATGATGGGTGACCCCCTGGGAAGTTGCACCATGAGCTCCCGAAAACAAAACCGTGAGGGCGAGGCCCAAAAGCGGACAATATGGTGCTAGATGAGTCGGGTCCTGACCGAGGAGGGTCGGGTCCTGACAATTTGGTATCAGAGCTAGACCCCGACCGGGAATTGTGTCAGCGAGGATGCTGGGCCCTAAGGGGGGTGGATTGTAAGACCCGTGTCCTGGAGGGAACGGTGAATAGTCCCACATTCCTGCGAGGAGGAATGGTCTGGGAGAGGATGGTGGTGTGCCTTAAAGGTGTAGGCACACACCTATCTAGCACTAGGCATTCTGGGAGCTCACTAGCTTTGGATTCCGGGGGAACTCCAAAGTTAAGCGAGTGGAGGTTGGTGCAATCCCATGATGGATGACCCACTGGGAAGTTACACCGTGAGCTCCCAGGAACAAAACCGTGAGGGCGAGGCCCAAAGCGGACAATATGGTGCTAGATGAGTCGGGTCCTGACCGAGGAGGGTCGGGTCCTGGCACTTGTTCTAAACAACCCTTCTCTAAAATGTTTCAAACTTAATCAAGTTCTACATGTTTCTCACGTATCTCAGAATTTACTTTATGTTCAATGTTTCTGTGGATAATCACTGCAAATTTGTTCTTGATGACACTTGTTTTGTGATTCATGACAAGGACAAAAGTAGGATTTTGTACAAAGGACTGAGTACTAAAGGTTTGTATCCATTTCCTTTCAACCTTCCTTCCAAAATCATGCCATCACATTCCCAACTCAATTTTCAGTCTGCCTTGTTATGCAAGCATGCCAAGTGTCAACTCCGGCATCATAGATTAGGTCACCATTCTAATGACATTGTTTCATTTATGTTAAAGAAATATAATATTTTAGTCTCTCATGATAGCACTTAACAGATCAGTGAATTCTTTCTCCAAGGCAAGTTCACTAAACTGCCTTTTCTATTTCCTACTTCTACGTCTTCTGTTCCTTTTAAAATTGTACACACAAATGTATGCAAACCACGGATTGAAAAATCGCCAAAATCGACGATATATCGAGCGACATATCGTGATTTCTGGCCGGCGGTAGCTAAGAAGGGGGTGAAGGTTTTTCTTCCCCCAATATCGGCGATATCGTCCAATATCGAACAATATCAACGATGTATCGTAATCTGAACCGTTCGGCAGCAAAGAACCAAAATAAAAAAAAAATTAAAAATCATAATGTAAATCACGGGTTGAATAGAGAAGAATTAAAAAACGATTCAACCAAAACGTCAATCAATCATACACACAACCAAGGATTAAAATAATTCAAAAGGAAATGATTCAATTATGAATTTATGACCCACGAACGAACAAAATTCGGAGAAAAGAACAAAATTTTCTCATGGACTCACCAGTCTCAGTGGTGACCTTCGCAAGCATAAATTGGAAATAGGGGAGAGGGGGGGGGGGGGGGGGGGAGGGAGGGGGGGGGGGGGGGGGGGGGGGCAACAGAAAACCTCGAAGTTCTCGAACCCAGCCCATCACTCGCCGGCCGAAATCGCTTGAACCTCGAATCCAGTCTCAGTCAACCATATCTGCTCGAAGTCTCGAACCACCTCTCGTCTCGTCCGTCGTCCGTCGCTCGACGCCGTCTGCATCGCAGATTCTTCACTCGCCGGCTGGAATCTCTCGAACCTCCCTCGAAGTCGCCCCTCAAGCCGCCTCTGACTGCTGACCCTCACGATCGATTTCCCCGAAGTGTGAATCGATCGAGAATTATGGATATTTGTTGAGTAAATAGGAATTGAAACGAAACGCTCTGTTTTGTTTCCTTTCATTTATTATCCTTTTTTTATTTACATATATTATTTAATTATTTCTCAAATTAAATTATATCATTTATTATTTACTTTTTTTATAATAAATATCAAAAATAGATTAAGCCCAAATATATTATTTTATATTTGTATTTTTTTTTATAAATTAAATTATATCATATATTATTTTATTTTTATTATTATTATTTGTATTTTTAATATTATTATTTACTTTTTTTAACCCCAAATATCAAAAATAGATTAAGCCTTAAACTTTTTTTTTTTCAAAATTCAAAATATATCATATATCATTTATTATTATTATTTTTTATATAAATTAAATTATATCATATATTATTTTATTTTTATTATTATTATTTACTTTTTTTAACCCCAAATATCAAAAATAGATTAAGCCTTAAACTTTTTTTTTTCAAAATTCAAAATATATCATATATAATTTATTATTACTTTTTTATATAAATTAAATTATATCATATATTATTTTATTATTATTTGTATTTTTATTATTATTATTTACTTTTTTTAACCCCAAAATATCAAAAATAGATTAAGCCTTAAACTATTTTTTTTTTCAAAATTAAAAATTTATTATTAGGTAAATAATATGGCTTAATTCATATATTTGGTAATATTTGTGTTAATTTAGAATATATGTTTTAAAATTATGAATATATGTGTTTTTGTTCCTTAATTATGAAGATATATTAAAAAAAATTGAAGCCTTTTCAAAATTCAAAATGTATTATTAGGTAAAATATGTTTTAGTAATGTATGTTTTAATATAAAATATGGGGTAATTCATATATTTGGTAATATTTGTTTTAATTTTTAATATATTTTTTATTTTAGAATATATATTTAAATTATGAATATATGTGTTTTTGCTACTTAATTTTTTTTTTATCATCATCAAAGTCTAACTTAGAATATATGTTCTAATTGAAATAATTTTATTATTCTTTGTATTTTTATTATTATTATTTGTCATTATCAAATTATAATTATTTTTCATGTAACTTAGATTTCATAAAATGGCTAGTGGAAGTGCAAGTGAAAGCAGCCCAAGACCTAGACGAGTTGACCCAGCATGGAAATATGCCATTGCAATTCTTGGAAATAAAAATGATGGCATATGTTCGCTTTGTCAACATCAGTTCCAGAGTGTAGGCATAACACGATTAAAGTTTCATCTAGCAGGTTTTGATTCGAAAAAAAATGTTCAAAAATGCAAAGATGTACCTAAAGCTATTAGGGATGAGGTCAGAGCATGAATCAAAAGTAAAGATACTGCTAAACAGAATAAGAATATGATTGGTGAGAACATACGAGCTGGCTTGAGAGGAGATCCACTGGACACTCAACATAGCATTCAGATTAATGATAGCGATGATGAAGAGGATGATGATGGATTCACTTATCCACCAGATTTGCATAGATCTGAGAGAGCAGCATATCACTTTTCTATAAATGCATCGAGGGATAAGGCACGACGAAGTGTTGACACTTATGGAGTTGGTACCATGCGTGGTGCTCAAGAAGGCAGTAGTAGTCATCAACAACCTCAACAGATGCGTCGATCACAAAGTTTGCGTGATCCATTTTCAATTCCTCCAGAACCAAAACTCTACAAAACCGCACGAAATCAACAGAAGACTGTAAAATCGATGTGGAAAGGGACGAAAGAGAAGTTGGGTCGATATATAAGCAAATTTTTTATATATAAAGGTGTGGCTCCAAATGAAGCCAACCCTCATCATTTTAAGAATATGATTATTGAAGCCCAACGAGCAGGTATTTAATAAATTTATTTATGATACATTTTTATTTAGCATATGAAATAGCATTAAATGCTAACTTATGTTTTGGTTTGCAAGTGAAGGCTGTCCACTCCTTCTACATATGAAATGAAAAATAAATATCTTCCTATGAAGTATGAAGATATGACGGAGTATGTGGAGCAACAAAAGCGACATTGGGAAACTTATGGATGTACTATAATGTGTGATGGTTGGACCGGTCCAACGAAGTTATCCATAATTAACTTCATAGTATATAATAAGGGTTCAACTGTATTTATCAGGTGATTTGATTCTTCCAAACTTCATAAAGACTATTTGTAGATACAAAATTTGTTGAAGGAAGTTGTTCAGGAGGTTGGAGTACAAAATGTTGTACAGATCGTTACTGATAATGGGTCGAACTTCAAGAAGGCTGGAAAAGAATTAATGAAGACGTATCTAATCTATTGGACTCCTTGTGCAGCCCATTGCATAGACCTAATATTTGAAGATATTGGGAAGAATGAGACAATGGCACTCATCATAAAAAATGCTAGGCAGGTAACTAACTACATTTATAATCATCTATGGTTACTAGCTCAGACTTGGTTCGTCCTGGTGCAACAAGGTTCGCAACCAATTATATTTGTATAAACAATATAGTTAAGCATAAAGTTGGCCTTAGAAGATTTTTTACTAGTGATTAATGGCATGGTAGACCACTGAGTAGGAAAATGGAAGGCAAGAGGGTTGAGGCTCATATCCTCGACCAAAGATTTTGGGAGTCCTTGGAGATGGTGCAGTCAATAAATGAACCGTTATGCAACATGACAGGACCTGTCCCAACTGGACTTTGATAACTGTGCCTGCTCCTGCTCCCGTCTGACAAGTCAACTGAAGTCCCGAAACGACCCTTCAGCACCTATCAGACAAGGGATAACTGCACTGATTTCCGCCCATGCCTCTGCCTCTCGATCAGCCCCGAACGTCGTGCCACGGCCTGGAGGGTCATCAAAATAGGAAAGGTGTGAGTGGACAAAAATAA
This sequence comes from Prinsepia uniflora, assembly GCA_032719365.1. Taxonomy (NCBI): domain Eukaryota; kingdom Viridiplantae; phylum Streptophyta; class Magnoliopsida; order Rosales; family Rosaceae; genus Prinsepia; species Prinsepia uniflora. Next base: position 53,931,418 of record CM064872.1, read on the forward strand.
TATCATTTAAAACACATTTATCAAAATACATCATTTACCCTCCAGTTTATCAAACCATGCATTCATAGAATTAACATATGAAAAACATCACCGGCTTTCTACCCAAATCTCATGAAAACATCAAATCCCTGCTCTCAAGCCAAACATATAAACCATTTCATCAAACCATTTCATAAAACCATTTTATCATACAATAAATCATATAACTCGGGAATTAACATCCGAGGGTCCTCTGGGAATTACACATCCAGAGTCTTCATCCTGCTGGGAATTACACATCCAGCCTCACCGGGAATTACACATCCGGTCCCTCCGGGAATTACGCATCCGGAGTCCCTTCGGGAATTACACATCCAGAGTCACTTCGGGAATTACACATCTGAAGTTTACCCAGGAATTACACATTTGGGGGCATCAAATATCAATACAAAATCAAAATCTTTATTTCAAAATCATCATTAAAACCATGTCAAAACCATTTCTCACAGGGTCTCAAGCCCAAATCTCATTTCTCATTTCTTGTAAATCCGTAATATCATATCCAAAAACCATTCAATTTCATAAAATCATCTTTAATTCACAATACAATTCAAAACATCCTTTTTACATCCCGGGCCTAGCCCAAAATCATCAATTCCACGCAAATCTGTACAACCGCAACCTTAGTTGCCTTTTTTACACAAATCCATAAAATATCCCAAAAAGCATTATAAATCCACCAAATCAATTTCCCGACTCAAAATCAATCTCAAATCCTGGGCTTTTGCCCAAAACAGTAATTTTACAGTTTCTCGAAAAACATGCCCGAAACACTGATTAAAATAATCATTAAATCCAGAAATAATCATGCAAAATCATTGCAATTCAAATCATGTCATAAATCATGTAAAACATTTAACTATGCATGCATATCAGTTTATAAAACAAATGTTCACTCACACACCGTCCAAACCGCTCGCTTTCCGAGCTGCATGAGTTTCCGTAATTTCCGACATTTTTCAGGAATCTCGAATCCTGTCCAAAATCATTACTCAAGGTCACTAAGGACTCAATTAACATCATACTAATTTCCCATAATTTTCTGAGAATTAAATATTAATTAAACACGTAACATAAACCTTCGGACCCTCAAAACAATATCGAAACGGTGTCCGATTGACTCGAAACCACCGCCAAAATATTCGTTACGTTGCATAGAACAAAAGTCGTGTTGAACTCACCTTAGGAATCGTGCCCACGTGCCCTCACATGCCGCCGTGAGTGGCTGCGTGTGAAACTCACGCGCGTGCTACAGTGTTGTCTCCTTCACCCGATTCCCTGCAAACGGATCCCTGCGACCCGCGACGTGACCCGTTTAGTTGTCCATCAATTCGACATCGTTTGCAACAATTCAAACGTCCATTAGCATCAAAATAGGTTTAATGAAGGATCTGTAAATTCAATTACATGAAACCTTACCTCCATTCCTCAGTTCAACATTGATTTCTCGAAGAACAGTCAAGCTCTGTTCATCCATAGCAGTCCACCAAGTCGACCCGTTTTCTCTCAATTAATCCAACCAACAGCTTCGTAGGACTATTCTAAGCTCAATTCCAACCTCAATTTCATCCTCCAATTCCTCTAATTACTTGAACACAATCTCAACAATCCAAAGTCCTCACCTCTTCGGTTCTAAAACAAAACAACCCCAATTCGCATCAATTTTCATTGGGTTCGACTCGTCTCAATCCCAGGAAGCTAAATTCAACATCAATTTCACTCATAAACGTCTAACAATTCGAATTCGATCCTGAGGTCCATTAAAGGTTTTTCAGGTTTTCTAAGTTTGGTTTCAACTGGGTTTTTCTTCCCCTTTTCTTTTCTCTAATTCCTCACGATTTCACTCTCACTTACATCAAATTCTCAATTAATTTTGGTTGTTGGGAAGATCGATCAGGTGAGATCATGGTCTCTATTTTTGGTAAACATATACTCACGATTTTACAATTGAAACACATATATATATATATATGTATATATCCTAACCCACATCAGATTGCTATCACAGCCACTAATGACCGTCTGCATAGTGACATGTGTCACTTACTCACACAAGTGACTCATCAATCACTGCTGAATCGGCCAATTTCAGCCCAATTCACCCTGCTGCGGCAAATTACCATTTTTCCCCTCCTTGGATAATTACCAAAATGCCCCTCACAATTCTAGACCCATAACCTTCACATCCGAACTCCAATTGACGCATGCCGCCTGTCTACGGATTCAGCGTCCCGAGACCTATCCAACGGTACTTACGGAAAGTCCAAATAAGGTCCCCGAACAAAAGGTCAACTTTTGTCCCCTATGACCAAGGGCAAAATCGTCATTTCCTTCCAATTTTTCCAAATTTTCCTTTTTCGAATTTCCAGGTCGTTACACAACATCCTTTGAATTGTTGATACAGAGGTAGTCCCAACCATGCCAATCCTGTATGATATGTTCAATCGAATGAAAGAAAGGATAACCCATCTTAAAAGAAAGAAGTGAGTCCTCAAAATCATACAAGACCGATGGGAAAAAACATTAGTGCATCCCTTAAATGCCGCTGGTATATTTCTATCTTATTGAACTTGTTAATATTTTATTTTATTGTTGTTTACTAAGCAAATTTCATTCATGATTTGCAGTGTAACGACCCAGAAATTCAAAAAAGGAAAATTGGAAAAATTGGAAAGAAATTACAATTTTGCCCCTAGTTATAAGGGTCGAAAGTTGACTTTTTGATCGGTACCTTGTTTGGACTTTCCAGAAGGACCGTTGGATAGGTCTCGGGATGTTGAATCCGTAGACAGATGGCATGCGTCAATCGGAGGTCGGATGTGAAAGTTATGGGTCTCGAACGGTGATGGGCATTTTGGTAATTTGTTATGGCAAGGGCAAAATGGTAATTTGGCTATGATGGCTGATTCACCTGTGTTGATCTTGTTTTAACCAAATAAGGGACATCTGTTCTTGACGAATTGGGCGTGGGAGTGCCACAAGGTGACATTTGTCACTTTGTTAAGACTATTAGTGGCAGGTATATGATTAGTTTGGATCTTTGTACGTTCGTGTATGTGTGTAAATGCGAAGAAAAACAAAAACAGAGCATCAATAGTCTCCCTATCTCATCGATCTGTGAGGGAAATAAAGAGAAGAAATTAGAGGATGAACTAGAGGGAGAAATGAGTCAGAATAAGAAAAAGAGAGGAAAACAATAACCCCTAAACTCGAAGACCCAAACCCGTGAAGGCCATACCTTTCAAAAATTCGAACTTGTATTTAGAGCTCGAGATGCTTCCAATTGAGATTGAATTAAGCCTTCTGGGATCAATTCGATTAGGATCAGCTCAAATTCAATGCGAATTGGGGTCGTTTTGGGCTATAACAGAAAGGAAGAAGACGTTGAATTTTCGAGCTTGAGTCGATTGGATTGGAGACATGGAACGATGAAATTGGACTTGGAAATATGTTTATGAGGATCCCATGAAGCTTCCGGTGCACCAATTGAAAGAAAACAATAAGAATTTATGGAGATTGGACGATGAACAGTGTTATGGTGTTCTTCGAATTCGAGTTCAAATCGAAAGGATTAAGGTATGTTTGATCCAAATTGATGTTACAGGCCCAGAATTAAGTTTTTTACGAAGCTAATAGAATGTTCAATTGTTGAAAAAGATGCAGAATTGATAGGAATCGAATCGGGTCTGTTCGCTGGTCGCAGGATCCGTTTACAGTTAAACGGGTGAAGGTGGTAACACTGTAGCAAGCGCGTGGGTTTCACGAGCAGCCACTCACGGCGGTGCGTGAGGGCGCGTGGACACGATTCTCGAGGTGAGTTCAACATGACTTTTGTTCTATGCAATGTAACGAACATTTTAGCGTTGGTTTCGAGTCAATCGGACACCGTTTCGATATTGTTTCGAGGGTACGAAGGTTTATGTTACGTTTTTAATTCGTAATTAATTCTCGAAAAATTATGGGGAATTAATATGATGTTAATTAAGTCATTAGTGCCCCTGACTAATGATTTTGGACAGGATTCGAGATTCCTGAAAAGTACCGAAAATTACAGAAACGCGCGCAGCTCTGAAAGCGAGCGGTTTGGACGGTGTATGAGTGGACGTTTGCTTTATAAACCATTATGCATGCATAGTTAAATGTTTTACATGATTGATTGCATGATTTGAATTGTAATGATGTCATAGTGATTTGGCATGATTATTTGTGATTTAATGATTATTTTAATCGGTCTTTCGGGCACGTTTTACGAGAAATGTACAAATGATGTTTTGGGCTAGGCCCAGAATAAAAAAGGTTTCTAAAAGGATATTGTGACTTAGTTTATAAGTCAATGATGATTTCTAGATTATTTTATTATTTTAAATCGAGATTTTACGGATTTACGTGTAAATGGCATTTGGGCTTGAGACCTTGTTGGGAATGTTTTTGACTTGGTTTGAAGTAATGGATATGATTGATATGTGTTTGTAGAATGGATTGTGTTTGTGATTGTGGATACTGGATCATGTTCTGGATGGTGCGAGTGCAGTTCCTAGACGTGACTCGGATGTTGCTTGAGTGCAGTCCCCGAGTATGTGGTACGTCTAGATGGTGTGTGTGTGCAGTCCCCGGACATGACTGATATGACTCGGATAGTGCCTGAGTGCAGTTCCCGAGGTTGGCCTACGCGTAGTTCGGATGTGACTGTGTGATTGTTTGTGCACTTGTGAATAGTGCAGATTGATTGATTGATTGACTGATTGAATGTGCACTTGTGAGTAGTGCTGTTTGATGTTGATTGTGATTGCGTACTGGTATTGAGTACGGGTTTTTGGTCTTTGTGGCCAGGTGATTATGTTTTTATATGTTTGGTTTGAAAGTCGGGATTTGATACGGTTCATGTGATTTGGCTGGAAAGCCGGTGATTGTTATACATATGTTTTTCCCTATGCATGCATGGTTTGATAAACTGTAGGGTAAATGATGTATTTTGAAATGTGTTTTAAATGGCATTATTTTTGTCCACTCACACCTTTTGCTGTTTTGATGACCCTCCAGGCCATGGCACGACGTTCGGGCTGATCGAGAGGCGGAGGCATGAGCTGAAATCAGTGCAGTTATCCCTTGTCTGACAGGTGCTGAAAGGTAGTTTCAGGACTTCAGTTGACTTGTCAGACGGGAGCAGGACCGGGCACGGTTATCAAAGTCCAGTTGGGACGGGTCCTGTCATGCAGCTTATTACTTGAATCCCCGATATTAATATCAAGCAGGTGTTGGGCATGACTCCTACCTCGTCCAATCAGTTCAACAAGTATTCCTCAGATTGAATCCAAATGGGCAATTAGGTTTACAAAATTTTGGAATAGATGTTAGTTCACTACCATATATTAACCTTGATATTTTGGAATCTGTACATCTATGACATGATATGAACATCATTCTTAATGTAGTTGATCAACTTTAAAGATGGTCGGAAAACATTTCGTTCACCTATGGTTGTACAATCACGAACGAAAATGCCCCCAGGTATATGCTTGCATTTAACTTGATATTGTATGAATTAACACTTTATAATGCCTCTTACATTAAACTTGATATTGACAGCTGAGTGGTGGGAACTATATGGCCAAGCTTCTCTAGTCTTGCAACAAATTGCAGTTCGTATATTATCACAAACTGCATCATCTTCGGCATGTGACAGAAATTGGAGTACATTTGCTTTAATTCATACAAAGCAAAGAAATCGTCTCGCTTATTCAAAGTTGGAACAACTTGTTTTCTGTTATTACAACATGAAACTCAAGTTAAGAGATAAAGAAGCTGAAGCAGGTAAAGTTGTGGAAGAAGACTACGTTGACCTTTTGGAAATTGCTGGTCAACACGTGGAAGGTAATGAGGCTGATCCACTTCAAGCGTGGATTATGCCAGCTCACTTGTATGATGATAGTGGAAGGCCTGACCCTCGAGTAGTCCATCTTGCTAGTGAACACGGTGTTAATGTATATAGAGTGCTATATGAAGAAGTAGGGAGTGAGGAAGTAGAAAGTGAGCGGGAGATGTCTTTATGGGAGAGATTAATGCTTGGTTCTACCGCTAGACGTGACTCGCGAGCTGATGCTACTAGTAAGGGACTTCATCAAAATAAATCTCCAGATGATGATGATGATGATGATGATGATGATAATGATGGAGGAGATGATGTTGAGACAAACGATGAAGACAAGGATGACGGAGGGGGTGATGATGGGGGAAATGAACATGTAATCGAAACATATGCACCCTTGAGCCCATTTACTGGAGAGACAGATTTCACTCATATCACCCAAGATTATGATCATGGATGTAGAGAAGGAGGAGTAGGAATCGGTGGTGTTGGGAAAGATTACACTCGGACACAAACCATATATGAAGGTTGTGGAAACCCATCTTCTGAGGATTCCATGGCAATTAGTTTTGAGTCAATGAGTTTAGGCACCGATCCTAGTAACAACTCAAATGATCCATATGTGTAACGACCCGTCCCGAGTATTGGGATTTAATATTATTTAATTATGATTTAGAATGACTAATCCAGAATTAGTTGAGTGATTTCGGACGAATTGTGCAAAATGACCGTTTTGCCCCTGGGCATGGGCAAAATGTTGACTTTTAATTCGGACGGTCAAATGGACTTTGACCAATGACCGTGACGTAGTTTGGGACGTCACGAGTTCATAGATAGGTGGCACGTTCGATTCCGACATTCGTGGTGAAAGTTATGACGTTCGGAAGCCCAAGGGTATTTTCGTAATTTGGACGAAAAAGGGGGAAATGTTGACTTTCTAATCGGGAGGTCCGATGTCCAAGGGCCAAGGACCGTTAGGAAGGTCTCGATGCCCTGAGTCTGTAGACAAGTGGCACGCATCAATCGGAGTCCGAATGACCAAGTTACGGGTCTAGATGCGTGAGGGACATTTTGGTAATTTTCTGCACAGGGGCAGAATTGTAATTTCACAGGGACACTGTTTGATCGAACAGCCGTGAAATGGGATGTTTTGTGCGATCTGTTCCATGGATTTTTTAACATTGATGGACTGAATTTGGGGCAGCCTTGAGGTGTTGTTGCACATGGGTTGAGCTGGCAACCGATTGCACACACATGGGCACTGATTTTCTATTGTTTTCGGGTCAGTGAAGGAAACTTTACACAGAGGACTGAGTGGTGCTTTGGGGCACTTTTAATGACTGAATTGGATTAAAGGGAATGTGAGTGAGTTGTGAGGATCATTATGAGCTTGTATGGCTGTCGAATTGGAGAGAAAACCGTGAGAAACCATTTCGGTTTCTTGGAGGGAAAATTCAGAGTTTGATTTCTGAGCATTGTTGGACCAAACCAAGGACGGGTTTTGCTTTCTGGGAGTGTCTGGAGCTCAGCCATATCATTTTCGAAGGGAACCAGCCACGGCTGAGCTGGGACTGTGGCCACTGTCTTCAGGGAAAACGCAGTGTTGAGGACGACGACTTCCAGGTGAGCTTTTGTTCAATTGGTTGTGCTTTTGGGTTCGTTTGGATCCTAGTACACTTCTTGTGAAGTTAATTTGATAATGGTTGGGGAATTGCTGAGTTTGGGTGATTGACCCGTTTGGGTGATCACGGGTCGATAGCATGATTTAGTGTTGCCCAGAGTTAATTAAGGACCTAGAACTCTAATTGGATAATTAAGGAATGTTTTAGGATAAAAAACGGATGAATTCGAGGTCGAATTGATGGCTATCTAACCGGGTTGTCACGCGGGTTGCAGGACCCGTTTACCAGTGGAAACGGGTGAAAACAATGACTGTAGCAGTCACTGTAGCAGGCGCGTGACTTTCACGCGCAGCCACCCACGTAGGCGCGTGACGGCGCGTGGGCACGAATCTCGAGGTGAGGTCAACATGACTTTTGTCCTATACCATGTAACGAACATTTTAGCGTTGGTTTCGCGTCAATCGGATCCCGTTTCGATATCGTTCGGGATGTCCGAAGGTTTTAAATCCAGTTTTAAAATACTTAAAAATTCGGGAAAATTACGGGACTTTAATAGGATGTTAATGAAGAGGTTAGTGACCCTTTAATGTGATTTGAACAGGATTGAGAGTCCCGGTGATAGTGGTGTGGCCCGGGAAGGCCTATGGCATGCGTATCGAGGCGCTCGGTTATACGGTCTGTGATTTTATGATTTACTTTGGATATCTGTGAATTTATATGATTTCACGCATTTCGAGGGGAGTTACGTGTTTGCACGTAAATCGAGGATTTCTGGATTTGCACTGATTTCCATAATTGTGGTTCGGATATGATTTCATGAAACGGTTACGGATTTGATAAAGTGAATTCGGGCGAGGGGCCCAATTGATTTAAGAAATCGGGCCAGGGGCCCAGTTGATTTGAGAAATCGGGCCAAGGGCCCAGTTGACTTATGAAATTGGGCCAGGGGCCCAGTTGATTTATATATGCAATTTCGGGTCGGAGACCCTAAAATGGAATTGAATAAATGATTTCGGATTTGATAATCAACTATTTGGATTTATGACGGTTTTATGGAAATTCGGGGCAGGGCCCTTTTGATATTTTGGAAATGAATAATAAAATGTGTTCCATAAAACCATCTCGATACGAGGATATGTATTGGTCTCCTCCAAGTGTCGGGGACACTGGAGAAGTCACGGTGAATTGTCTGCGAGGGGTCATTGTACGGAGCAGCCGGACCGTATAGTGATCCAGGAGCAGGATTGCTATCATTGGACGTCAAGGACGTCACACATCGGGGATGTCAGAGATATGGACCCGGTGAGAGCCCGGGCAGCACGCGTTGCTTAATACCGTGAGATATGACGTCGGGGACGTCAAGCATCAGGGACGCTAAGCATCAGGGATGCCGGAGATGGAAAAATAATAAATGAATATTACTGGATTTATGAAATAACTCTTGGATTTACTTTTGGGATTTGAAACTATGCTTTGGTTTCCGGGCTAAGGCCCTAATGGTTATTTCTAAATAAATATGTGGTTATTGGTTTTTGGTGCATGCATATGTTTTTACTGAGGGGCATAAATGTCTTATAAATGTTTTAAACAGACTTGTTTATTTTCGTCCACTCACAACTTTTGGTTTTTAATGCCCTTCAGGTTGATTCCAGAAGCGACTGCAGCAGAGACTGGGACATTGCACACCTCCTCCATCGATCCTTGCGCACTCTAGAAGCCCGTTTGGGCAGTGGCAACAGGTTATCCCTTGTCTGACACCTCTGGTTAGACGGGAGCATGACACATTCCACGGTAATCCCCGGGGGATTGGGATGGGTCATGTCAAGTGGTATCAGAGTAGGTTTTGCTCTTTTGTGCGCTCAGGTCGAGGGTGTGATGTCTTTTTGGGCTGCAGTTCCGTTGTTAACCTGATAGATAGTTTTGGGTTTGAGTAGTGGATATAGTGTGTTTGGCCGATACGCCGTGCGTTAACGTGATTCGACCCAAGTGGGGTTGTTTGTGATGAACTTCTAATGTGGGACCGTCGGTTCGGTCATGTGATGATGGATTGTTTTGCTACTGGGCACAGCTGGGTTCAGGGAACCCAATTTGAATAATGATATGGAAATGCGAAACTCAGTTGAGTAATGGTCAAAAATGTGGACCCTGGTGGTGATGGCTAGGGTAAGAGATGTTGGTGCATCGGAGTTAGCCGATAACCTTCGTGGTGGAACCCACGATAGAACCCACGTGGAGTTGACGATTGGATTGGTCGGACATCTATACGATGTTAGGACCGCGGAGTAGGTCAGGTTGTGGATTTTACTGCAGAAGGCAGTTGGGTTCGGTGGAACCCTAGGGTGTGATTTCGGAACCCTAATTTATAATTGATGGACAGGAAAAATGAACTTAAAATGAGAACTTATGCTGCGACGAGCGGCTGAGGTCGTGGATGACCATGTGGATGACTCTAGTGAGTCTAGTCAGGATTATGGGATTTGATCCACGGGTGCGGTTATGGGATAAGATGTGGAATTCCGTGTTGGATCAAATAATAGTGTGAGGTGTGGTTACGGATCTTGACAACGATGACTGTTGGTCGACCGTTGTGTCGAGATGACTGGTTATCGAGGGTATTTAGTGTGGTTTTAACACTTGAGGATCAGGGGACGTTCAAGGAACGTTCATTATCCTGATGTGCCGATGGTCAAATTGGAGGTACCCATAGTCGTGGGGTACTAGTGGTGATACGGGATCGTCGTTCGGTATGAACGGAGATCCAGGGTATCAACTGTGCACACAAGGTGCTAGCGTGGATGTTCGTGTGCTAGCGTGGATGTTCGTGTGCTAGCGTGGATGTTCGTGTGCTAGCGTGGATGTTCGTGTGCTAGTGTGGATGTGTGGATGCCTGTGTGTTGAGGCAAGTGTCGGTGATACTAGCGCTGGTGCTGGTGTCAGTGATTGTGATGACGATGAGACACGAGTTGGGATGTGACTCTGTCCTGATGGACATACGATTGGTATCTGCGACTCAGTGGTGGTTGAGTCATGGACTGGATAGGATCCAGTGGAGGTTGTGACGTGTTGGGATAAGTCCTAACAGTTATGAGATGATAAGTGAAGAATGGATAAAAAGGTATGATTGAGACTTGAGGAATCTAGGGATGATGTTCCCTATGTCATGAGAATTAGTGGACTTGGGGAGTTGTTGTCAACTCCAAGATTGGTACGGTTGGGTATTGTTGATATCCCCAGAAGTACAAGGAAATTATTGGAATTGGGAAAGTCGAGGAAATCATTGGTGGTGTTGGTGTGGGGATTTGTAATTGTGAAAAACTTGGAAAGCCGAGTGTTGAACCTGTAAAGGTGATGATGTGGGCAGTCCAGTGGTTGGACTTGACATCTCGTTGGGAGCATGTTTGTTTCCAACATGGTTGGAACTTCCGATTCGAGAAGAGTTGTGATTGTGGAGACGAGAGGAGTGCTCGTTTCCGCATCAGTAATTGGTATTCTGAAGTCATTAGTGGGTGACTTCTTATTTCCTGCCGTGGCAGATGATGATTGTTGTTACCAGTATGTTGAGCGTGTATTGGTGAATGGACCCATGTTTGGCTTGGGGTCTTTGGACACAAGAAGTTGTGTATACTTATGGAATTGGTGGTGAAAATCGAGGTCGTCTTTTCCACCAGGGGAAATTTAACAAAGGATTCAAGGAGGGTGTAAGACCCTACGATGAGTTTTCAGATGGATTGTTTGCTACGTGAGCATGTGTGGATCCTAGGTGGATCTGAATTGTGGTGTTGTGGACTTTGGGCATGGTGACGATCTAGGATCGTGATGTTACTTGTCGGGTGACGTAGTGATGGATATGGATCGTGATCTTGATGATCCAGATAGGTGGAGAGTTTATCACTCTTACCTTGGTATGTGAGTCGTAAATGACGGGACTGAACTTCTTTTCGGAGTGGAGTCCATATGGCTTGTTACTCGGGTGAGTAGGTTTCCGAAGTGGTCGAATTTTTGTCAACCTTAGACGTGTGGATATTGGGATTGGCTTCCCTATGAAGTCAATCGAGTGTTTTGAGCAGGAAATCGATAGGTTCGGTTTTGGTACGTCTCGGTAGACGTGAATGAGATTTTGGGTTTTGGAACCGAATTTTTGGGTGACGATTCAGGATTCGATTTCGAAGCTCGAAAGTGGATTACCGGATTTGGGTGCGGAATGATTATTCCCATGCTAGTTTACGGAATAATGATTTCGGATTCGGATTTGGAAATGGATATTGGGTCGGAGTTTTGATCTATCTGGTACAGTGTCTAACAGATGGACTCTAGAATAGTTAGAACGTGCTTGGCCACGACCTAGGTGGTTGTAGGCGGATTGATGGATAGATGTACGTACAGGGTACGTTGTACGAGGATTGATACTGGATAGGCTGAGTGGTGCCTAGTGATGGTACATGGGATGTACCAGTGGTGTGTGATTAAACGTGTTGGTAATCGGCTTGGTTCCGACACCATTGGATTTGGTGGTGGGTGTGAACTGGACATTGAGTACTATGCACTGGGCAGAGTTATTCTTGTTGGGTTCAGCGACTTTGTGAGCAGGCGCTCTTAGCCACAGATGGCTAGTGAACCCTAGTATGGAGATGTGTGATCACTGCTGGGATGGCATTCAATGTGTTCCAGTTACACCACTTGATTGAGTAAGTTGACGGTATACGTACACTCAGGATGAGTGAGTTGGTGGTCTGTGAAACCACGAGTAGCCTTGCATGATGTTGTTACGCCGTGATTTTCCAGCGTCATGGTTCGCTGACGGAGTCGGCGGTTATGGACATTGAGATTGATATGTGTCGCAAGATTGGGCTTGCCCTGGGAATTTAGATCATGTGGTTGATCTTACGCTACTTTGAGCGAGTGGCAGTATGGGGTGTTGTCACTGATTAGTCGATGGTTGGAGCCTTACCAGGGTGGTAAAGCTTAGTGGTGACAATGTGATTGATGGTGTCAGCATGGACTGACAGGTGTGTTTTGGTGACTCCCAGGGGGTAGCAGACGTCTTATAGATTGATGGTTGAATGAAACCGACAAGCTGAAGGAGTCAGCTAAATGGTAAATTGACAAGGATCAGGTGATCAATTTCACTCGCGGTGTCGAGTATGGTCGGTACGGTGAGAGACCGTGATGGGACGTCTGAGTTCATACGAGCTTTGTGTTGGTTAGTGGGTGAACAAGTGTACACAGATGTGAGACCAAATTGATTTTCCACGAGGTGGTTGTGGAATAAGGATATTGGTAATTTCGAGGACGAAATTATTTAAGGAGAGAAGGTTGTAACGACCCGTCCCGAGTATTGGGATTTAATATTATTTAATTACGATTTAGAATGACTAATCTAGGATTAGTTGAGTGATTTCGGACGAATTGTGCAAAATGACTGTTTTGCACCTAGGCGTGGGCAAAACGTTGACTTTTAATTCGGACAATCAAATGGACTTTGACCAATGACCGTGATGTAGTTTGGGACGTCACGAGTTCATAGACAGGTGGCACGTTCGATTCCGAAATTCGCGATGAAAGTTATGACGTTCGGAAGCCCAAGGGCATTTTCGTAATTTGGACAAAATAGGGGGAAATGTTGACTTTTTGATCGGGAGGTTTGATGGCCAAGGGCCAAGGACCGTTAGGAAGGTCTCGATGCCCTAAGTCCGTAGACAGGCGGCACGCATTAATCGGAGTCCCAATGACCGAGTTACGGGTCTGGATGCGTGAGGGGCATTTTGGTAATTTTCTGCACAGGGGCAGAATTGTAATTTCACAGGGACACTGTTTGATCGAACAGCCGTGAAATGGGATGTTTTGTGCGATCTGTTCCATGGATTGTTTAACATTGATGGACTGAATTTGGGGCAGCCTTGAGGTGTTGTTGCACATGGGTTGAGCTGGCAACCGATTGCACACACATGGGCAATGATTTTCTATTGTTTTCGGGTCAGTGCAAGAAACTTTACACAGAGGACTGAGTGGTGCTTTGGGGCACTTTTAATGACTGAATTGGATTAAAGGGAATGTGAGTGCGTTGTGAGGATCATTATGAGCTTGTATGGCTGTCGAATTGGGGAGAAAACCGTGAGAAACCATTTCGGTTTCTTGGAGGGAAAATTCAGAGTTTGATTTCTGAGCATTGTTGGACCAAACCAAGGGTGGGTTTTGCTTTCTGGGAGTGTCTGGAGCTCACCCATATCATTTTCGAAGGGAACCAGCCACGGCTGAGCTGGGACTGTGGCCACTGTTTTCAGGGAAAACGCAGTGTTGAGGACGACGACTTCCAGGTGAGCTTTTGTTCAATTGGTTGTGCTTTTGGGTTCATTTGGATCCTAGTACACTTCATGTGAAGTTAATTTGATAATGGTTGGGGAATTGCTGAGTTTGGGTGATCACGGGTCGATAGCATGATTTAGTGTTGCCCAGAGTTAATTAAGGACCTAGAACTCTAATTGGATAATTAAGGAATGTTTTAGGATAAAAAACGGATGAATTCGAGGTCAAATTGATGGCTATCTAACTGGGTTGTCACGCGGGTTGCAGGACCCGTTTACCAGTGGAAACTGGTGAAGACGATGACTGTAGCAGTCACTGTAGCAGGCGCGTAACTTTCACGCGCAGCCACTCACGTCGGCGCGTGACGGCGTGTGGGCACGAATCTCGAGGTGAGGTCAACATGACTTTTGTCCTATACCATGTAACGAACATTTTAGCGTTGGTTTCGCGTCAATCGGATCCCGTTTCGATATCGTTCGGGATGTCCGAAGGTTTTAAATCCAGTTTTAAAATACTTAAAAATTCGGAAAAATTACGGGACTTTAATAGAATGTTAATGAAGAGGTTAGTGACCCTCTAATGTGATTTTAACAGGATTGGGAGTCCCGGTGATAGTGGTGTGGCCCGGGAAGGCCTGTGGCACGCGTATCGAGGCGTTCAGTTATACGGTCTGTGAGTAGACATTGGTTTTATAAATTCGATGCATGCATAACTGTTTCATGATTGTTATAATTGTTATTTTATGATTTACTTGGGATATTGGTGAATTTATATGATTTCACGCATTTCGAGGCGAGTTACGTGTTTGCACGTAAATCGAGGATTTCTGGATTTGCACTGATCTCCATAATTGTGGTTCGAATATGATTTCATGAAACGGTTACGGATTTGATAAAGTGAATTCGGGCGAGGGGCCCAATTGATTTAAGAAATCGGGCCAGGGGCCCAGTTGATTTGAGAAATCGGGCCAAGGGCCCAGTTGACTTATGAAATCGGGCCAGGGGCCCAGTTGATTTATATATGCAATTTCGGGTCGGGGACCCTAAAATGGAATTGAATAAATGATTTCGGATTTGATAATCAACTATTTGGATTTATGGCGGTTTTATGGAAATTCGGGGCAGGGCCCTTGTGATATTTTGGAAATGAATAATAAAATGTGTTCCATAAAACCATCTCGATACGAGGATATGTATTGGTCTCCTCCAAGTGTCGGGGACACTGGAGAAGTCACGGTGCATTGTCTGCGAGGGGTCATTGTACGGAGCAGCCGGATCGTATAGTGATCCAGGAGCAGGACTGCTATCATTGGACGTCAAGGACGTCAGACATCGGGGATGTCAGAGATATGGACCCGGTGAGACCCCGGTCAGCACGCGTTGCTTAATACCGTGAGATATGATGTCGGGGACGTCAAGCATCAGGGATGCCGGAGATGGAAAAATAATAAATGAATATTACTGGATTTATGAAATAACTCTTGGATTTACTTTTGGGATTTGAAACTATGCTTTGGTTTCCGGGCTAAGGCCCTAATGGTTATTTCTAAATAAATATGTGGTTAATGGTTTTTGGTGCATGCATATGTTTTTACTGAGGGGCATAAATGTCTTATAAATGTTTTAAACAGACTTGTTTATTTTCGTCCACTCACAGCTTTTGGTTTTTAATGCCCTTCAGGTTGATTCCGGAAGCGACTGCAGTAGAGACTGGGACATCGCACACCTCCTCCATCGATCCTTGCGCACTCTGGAAGCCCGTTTGGGCAGTGGCAACAGGTTATCCCTTGTCTGACACCTCTGGTCAGACGGGAGCATGACACATTTCACGGTAATCCCCGGGGGATTGGGATGGGTCGTGTCAATATGCTTATGTTCCATATGGTTACCACCAGTTAGACAACCATCTCCCTTAAATGCCACATGGTTATGAAGGCTATGAAGATCCTCATCTCAATGAAGATTATGGAGAAGTTAGTTGGGTAAATATGAACTACCCTATACATGGAGTAAAAGTAGGACATTCAAAGGAGATATACGAATACTATGTCCAACAATACATTTTCTTTTGGTCAAGTAGCATCACTTGGCAAAACTTTTGTGTCTTGGTAGATGAAGACCAATCTCATTTTTAAGCTGGTAGACACTCTACTTGTTTTTTATGAAGTTCAATGTGTAAAGTATTTGGTGTGCAATATTATCAATAGAATTATGTTTTCATTTAAGTTTATCTTTAAGATTTTATACTTTTAGTTATCGGCATACCTATATTCTATCATATGATTCATCATATATTTATTATATCAAAGTCATTTTATAGTTTTTATTAGTCCTATATAACCATTATTGGGTACTTAAGTTTTTCCCAAAGTTTCATTCCAAATTTCCGTCATTTGGACCTAATTTCCGTCATTTTTGTTGACCGTAAACGATATCGATATTTGGGACGAGATATCCGTAAATTCAGCTAACGATATATCCGTCGATATCGATATTTTCATCCTTGGTGCGAGCTGCCCTAGTTCAATCCTTAGCAGGTTTTAAATACTATGTCACTCTTATTAATGAATGTACGAGATACACTTGGTTGTTTCCAATGAAAAATAAATCAGATTTGCATTCCATATTTGTTTCTTTTCATGTTTTTGTTGCCACTTCCTTTTCTACTTTTATCCAAGTACTTCAATCTGATGGGGGTGGGGAATATATTGGAAATAACCTACTTCCGTTTCTATTATCTAAGGGCATCAAGCATAAAAAATCATGTCCTTACACTTCTGAGCAAAATGGTCTAGCTGAAAGAAAGCATATGCATATTGTAGAGAAAACTATCACATTCTACAATTTGCTAACTTACCTTTAAAATTCTAGGTTCATGCTTGTCTTACTTATGTTTTTCTTATCATTAAAATGCCTTGTTCCAATCTTCACATGTCTTCACCCCATGAAAGATTGTTTGGTTCAGTACTTGATCTTTTTGTTATAAAAATGTTTGGTTGTGCTTGTTTTCCTTTCTTCAAACCCTATAACTCTCATAAACTACAACCAAAAACTGTCAAATGTATATTCTTAGGTTATGTTGAGCAATAAAATGATATATATGTTTTAATCTTTCAACTTCAACCTTTTTAGTCTCCAAACATGTTTTTTTTATTGAGCATGATTTTCCTTTTTTGTTTAAACCTTCAAAATCTGTTCATTCTAAGAAACTTGTTTCTTATTTTCCTTCCATGTCTTCCCCGAGTCATCAAGCTTCCTCACAGACCTCGGTGCCTATAAATGCCCAGTCCTCTCCTACAACTGTGGTCCTTGATTGTCTTGTTACTCATGGCATCTTGGCATCAGACTCTTCAGTTTTGGAAACCAGTTGACATCTCAGTGCCTATTGACCCTCTACCTTCTGGTCATAGTAATTCCACATGTTCTTCAACATTCAACCACACAGATTATACTGGTGTAGAATTAGATTATTCTGTCTCATCTACAGATTTTGAGCTTGCTCTTCAAGTTGTTCTTTCTATCAAAACTGTTAATATGCATCCAATGCAAACACGTTCTAAGAATGGGATTTTCAAACCAAAGGCTCTCAGTTCAGTTAAGACTACTGCTAAGGAAACTACCACTGATCTCTCTACTATGGAACCTTTTTCTTACAAAATTGAAGCCTCCTTAGCTATTTGGCAAGCTGCTATGAAATAAGAGATTGATGCATTATTGGCTCAGGATACTTGGTCCTTAGTGACAGGACCCATTCCTAACTACTAAAATTAGTTAATTTTGTTTTTCCAGACAAGCTAATATTGTTTCCTCAAAATAATGGCACATATTGTTGATGACTAAGCTATCCACATGGCTCTCACTTGATAGCTAGGCATCCTAGGTAAGAGAATGCAGGTAGAAAAGTGTGAGTACTAAACTGGAAAGTGAAATCCTAACAGAATTGAGAGAGTGTGTTTACTTGTGAGCTAAGAAAAAGCTTGAAACTGTCGATCTATGTGGCAGCCAAGCATTGGATGATGTGAGGAGGTGTAGAGTGTGTGTGTACACGTGTAGGTGCATGTATGAGACTCATATACCCTAATTCAATCAGTGAAACAGTACGGATAATTCAGAGTGATAGTGACAGAGTGTTTTTGCTCTACAAACCGGTGATGAACATTTCATCAAACAGGTAGAGTGCATCAGTGTATAGTGATTGCACCTCACTGTAAATCATCATCATCTTCATCCGTCAATTTCCTAAACAAGCCTCTAAGCAATCAAGAACCTAATCTAGTCACGAGCTAGTCTCGATTCACAAACATTTGCAGGTAGTGTGTTCTTGAGTGAAAGGTTGAGTTGTGAGAACCTTACCTGCAAACTGAATCGATCAACTCTAGTTTTCAAGACATACAACGTTAAAATCGGATATAGAGTTGCCCAAAAAATTCATCTCCACGAATCTGGGAATATTGGTAGTTCAAACACACATATGAATTCAGTCTGCTTGGATATTGACAGAGCTCTAGTCAAAGAGTCATATACCTATGGGCGCTTTTTCCAGTCGGTGACATGTCAATTCGTACCACACTCAAGCAACAATGTAGCGCACTATCTCTCCAAGACTGCTCTTCACAACCCAGTTTTTACTGTGTGGATAGAAGAAGGTCCCCCTTGGCTATCACCAATTCTCCAATCAGACATTTCAAGAGTAAGTTTTTACTTATATCCCATGTTTGTTTTTACCCTTTTCTTTTTACTGATCACCCTTGTAACGACCCGTCCCGAATTCCGGGATTATATTATTGACTAATCAAGGATTAGTAAGGTAAATCGGTAATTGGTTGAGCGAAATCAGACGAACGACGCAAAATGACCGTTTTGCTCCTAGTCGTGGGTAAAATGTTGACTTTTGACCCGGGAAGTATGATGGCTGAGAGCCTAGGACTGTTACGTAGTTCGAGTCGATACGAATTCATAGAAAAGCGGCACGCCGAAATCGGACTTCGAATGGGGAAGTTATGGGTCACAGAAGTTTGATTTCACTATACATGCATTACGAGACGGGGATGACGTGGCGATATCTGATTGGGCAGATATTTTAGTGGGACCCATGGATGAGTGACAAGTGTCACTCATCCCATTGGCCAATCCCCTAAAAGTGGATCTAAACCATTAAAATAATAATATTTTATTATTTTATATTTCTCACTCATCCCATCTTTTAATCCTGACCCTTCATCTTTACCCTTCCCCTTCATCCTCACCATCCATCTCATCCCTCTCTCACCTTATCATCATCTTCTCTATTTCTTCAAACAAACCCGAAAGCCCATTCCCCTTCATTTCTCCATTTCTCTTTTGGAACAAACAACCACACACACACCTCAACATCATAACCATTTCTATGTGCTGGTGGAGGACTGAGAGAGACTAAGGACAGCTTGGGAATAGACGACGGGCCACGTGTAACAACCCGTACCTTCGGGAAGGGTAAAAATGTAATTTTGTAAAAGTTTTGTATAAATGGACGATTTTGCCCTTGTGAATAGTAGGTCAAAAGTCGACTTTTTGATTGGCCGGTTGGATGAGTGTTGACCATTGATCGTGACGTAGTGTAGGACGTCACGAGTCCGTTGACAGGTGGCATGTCTGATTTGGACAATCGAAGAAAAAGTTATGATGTACGGAAGATCGAGGGCATTACCGTAATTTTGAGTAAATGAGGAAAATGTTGACTTTTTAATGGACTTATAATTTTCACGTAGACCAAGGACAGTTAGATAGGTCACGACGTACTGAGTATAATGACAGGCGGCATGCTGTCATCGGACGTCGGACGGAAAAGTTACGGGTCTAGAACGTTTGAGGGCAAAACGGTAATTATTTAAACGAGGGGCAAAATGGTCTTTTTCCCTCAGCCAATCAGATAAGGGCAAGTGGCAGCAGGTGGAGTGGGATATTTGTTTTGCACCAAGGGATTGTGGACACGTGGGGAGAAGCCAGAGGCTTCTGGAGGAGTCTAAGTGTGCACGGCCACACTTTGCACAAAATCAAACCGTGCAATTGGGTTTGAACGCAGAAAAACAGAGAGAAAGAAATTGGAGGACGGTGATCGATTCTGTGAGGGTGTGAGGTTTTGGTGAATTGAGAGAGTGACAGGGAGATAAGAGTGAGCTGGTGGTCGTGCTGTTGGACGAAAATCGTGCACGGGGACACGGCGGAGGACGGTTGCAGTTTCTGGGAAAACAGAGAGAATGCGGACTGTGGCGGTGGCTACGCCGTGAGGTGGCTCAAACCCAGGCAGTGGGAGGCTTAGGAGGTTGCAGGGGACCCAACGAACACCGTGGCACGCGGCGGTGCGCACGGTGGAGACGGAATCGAAAGGTGAGTTCTATTCCCCTGTTTTTCTCGTGAGTTTCAAATTGGAAATCGTGGACCTGGAGCTAGAGTCGAGGGGATTAGTGAGTGAAGTAAGGTTTACGGAGGTCCTAGGAGTAGTTTATGATGGTTGCCGTGACGGGGGAGTTCACAGTGGGGGTGGTGCGACGGCGGGTACTCTGTTACCCTGTTTGGCCGTGAATTTCAAACGGGAAATCGTGGACTTAGAGAGTGAGTCGAGGGTTCCTGTGAGTTGTGTGTGACTAAGTGAGGTCGTGGGAGGAGTTTAGAATGACCACCGTGAAGGGGGAAGAACTGGGTGGCCGGAAAGGAAAACAGAGTTTTGTACGGGTTTCTTTCGAGCTTCAGTCGTGAAGTTGTGGGTCGAGTCGAACCAAGAGAGTGAGGGGGATGAGTTTTTTGAGATTGGACGAAGCTTTAGGTGAAGAAAGGAGGGGAAACGGTGGCCGGACGGCGGAGAATGGTTCTCGCCGGTCCGGGTTGCAGCCTGGTGCGAACCGGGTTCGATCGAGGAAGATGGTGGCACTGTAGCAGGCGCGTGAGGCCCACGCGCAGCCACTCTGGGCGGCGCGTGGAGGCGCGTGGGGAGGAATCCGGCCAAGCTTCCAACATTGTTTTAGTTCTAAATGTTCTAAGGAATCCAATGGTATAATTTTCAGGTTAATCGGACGAAGTTACAGGATGGTTCGGGAATCCGGACGGTTTAGGGTTTATGAATAAAATATTATTTAAATTCCCGAAAATTGGGGAAATAGGGTGAGTATCCTTGATGTAATTGTGACCCTATTTGGTGTCTATTGACAGGACGGGAAACGCCTGAAACGGTCGAGGAGCGCACGGAGCGCAATTGACTCGTTTCGATCTGTGAGTGGACTCCTTCTTTTCTTTCGAGCATGCCTAACTGTTTTTATTAATGATTTACGATATTAAACGTGTTTTTATGCTTCTTGTTGATGGTTATATGTGGTTGCTATGGTTGCACGTTTTTCGAGATATTTCCGGGATTTTACACGTTTTTCGAGAAAAGCTGGTTTTCGGACCTTGATGACATCTTTGAGGATTTAAATTTATAAATATTTTCTGATGATGATAAATGAGTTGTGAAAAATGATTTGTGATTATATGTGGTTTTTGGTGTAAAAATGGATTTCCGGATTTGGGTTCGGAATGTCGGTTCTGAACGCCGGAAGGGCTTCGAACCGGGGATTTCGAATTCGAGTTTGGCAATGGATTTCGAATTGGTTTTGCACAGACTTTGGATTGGATTTGCTGGATCTGGATATGGGTTTAAAGACCCGGATATTGATTGACGGGGGACGGGCCCGGATTGAGTTTAAAGACTCGGGAGTTTAAAGACTCGGATATTTATGATATTACCCCCATAGGCCTATTGAGTTTAAAGACTCGGATTACATTTAAGGCCTGGTTGAGTTTAAAGACTCGGATAGACCCAGCAGGTTTGATCAGAAAATGGTGTTTTTATAGTGTTTCTGTTTCTTATGATATTTTATAGTGTTTCTGTTTCGTATGATATTTTATAATGTTTCTGTTTCTTATGATGTTTCTTGGTTTCTAATTCTTTTAATCACTGAGTTAGGCATGTGATTTCAAAACTGAGGGAACAAAGTGTTCTAGTTTCTTAGCTTTGATTTGATAATAAACGGTTTTCAAACTTTCATTTTCTTTTAGTCCACTCACATCTTTTGGTTTTAAATTTTCCCTCCAGGTCGTGGTGATAGCGCTGGGGTGAACGTTGAGGCAGATATCGAGGCATAGAGCTTCTGACGTTCTTCCGTTGCCACACTAGCATAGTAGGATTTTGTGCCCATTTTGTCGAACTATGCTCTGACTGACAGTTGTATTATATTTACTCCTTCGTCTGGTAGTTATGCTTATAGTGGTATTGTAGTTATTTTGGTACTTTATGTGTGATTGTCAGATGGGAGCAGGGTTCGTCCCGGGTATCGAGGTGATATTTGGGACGGGTCCTGACAATTGGTATCAGAGCATAGTTTTGTCGGTTTGTGTCGTCTCTAGGTTGTTTTACTAACTCTATTCCTCTTTCAGCGTACGATCGATCATGCCTCCGAGACGTGAACCCCCTCCACGACCTGAAGACGAAGCGGCGAGAGGAACTGAGAGTGCTTCGATTGAGCGAGCCCAGCGACTTGGGGCTACTACTTTCAGCGGTGGGGAAGACCCCGAGGAAGCTCACCGACGGATCACCCGACTCGAGCGTATTTTTGGGGTGATGCACTGTCCTCCAGAGGACCGGGTCTTGTTGGCTACTTTTCTGCTAGATGGAGCCGCATATGAGTGGTGGTACACGCTGGAGTTGTCCGGCTGGAATGCACATACCGTGACATGGGAGACTTTCCGGGAGCGGTTTTTAGATCAGTACTATCCCCGTTCTTTCCGGGATGCCAAAGAGGCAGAATTTCTTCACTTTAAGCAAGGAAACATGACCGTGGCTGAGTATGAGCAGAGATTTCAGATGCTATCCCGATTTGCTCCTGCATTTGTGGCTACCGAGGCAGAGAAGTGTCGTCGATTTGAGTTGGGACTTCGAGGAGAGATCCGAGCCATTGTGACAGCCGGCTCATTTGCTACTTTCCGGGAGTTATCTGATGCTGCTGTTAGAGTGGAGGCCAGTTTGCCTGCCAGGCCACAGTACTCGGGCAGTGTGCGGCGCCGAGAGCATTCTTTTCCCGGAGCATTGAGTCAGAGGACCCCGAAGCGGGGCAATTTTGGTGGTTCGTCATCAGCTGGTGGAGCCCGGTTTGGTAGACCAGGCAGTTTTTTCAGGGCTCTGGATTTCAGGGAGCTAGAGTACAGCCGACTCCTCAGGCGAGTGCTACTTCTGTTGCTTCTACTGGGAGGCAGACGGGTGGACCCGGTAGGGATGCTTGCTTCTATTTTGGAGAGCGAGGACACTTTCGGAGGGAATGAACATTGTTAGCTCAGGAGGGTGGAGCAGGCAGAGATGCAGCAGAACCCGGGCGGAGTACTGCTTCAGTGTCAGGGGCGGCAGGCCCTAGGGGTGGCGGTGGTGCTACGAGCAGTTCTAGAGGGCGCGGTAGGTCATCGGGACCTCAGGCGCGAGTTTTTACAATGACGCAGCAGGAGGACAGATCCGCACCCGGAGTGGTGACAGGTACACTTACCATACATGGCCACACTGTTTTTGCTTTGATCGATCCCGGGGCTACGCATTCCTTTGTAGCCCGGAGTTTTAGTCTGGTGACGGAGAGGGAGGTGTCTACCTTGGAGTGTGCCTTAGGGGTGAGTACACCTACTGGGGAGGTGTTAGTGGTGACTCAGGTGTTGAGCGAGTGTCCGGTGTTGGTAGGTGGGGTTGAGTTAGTGGCGGACTTGCTGCTGTTAGATTTACGGGATTTCGATGTTATTCTGGGTATGGATTGGTTGACGAGACATCATGCTTCTATCGAGTGTTTCGATAGGAGAGTGACTTTCCGGAGTCCCGGATTACCAGAGACTACGTTTCAGGGGGATCAGCGTACAGTTCCTACTGGAGTTATATCGGCACTTGAGGCTAGCAAGTTGTTGCGTAAGGGGTGCCAAGGTTACATAGCTCATGTAGTGGATACGCGTACTACGCCAGTGAGGGCGGAGGACATACCAGTGGTGCGGGAGTTTCCCGATGTTTGTTCCGAGGAGTTGCTAGGACTACCCCCACACCGAGACATCGAGTTTACGATTGATCTTCTTCTAGGTACACAACCTATCTCACAGACTCCTTATCGTATGGCACCTGCAGAATTGAGGGAACTTAAGGCCCAGTTGCAAGAGTTGGTCGATATGGGATTCATTCCACCGAGCATGTCACCTTGGGGAGCACCTTTATTGTTTGTCAAGAAAAAGGACGGAGGATTGAGATTGTGTGTGGATTACTGACAACTGAATAAGTTAACTATTCGGAATAAGTATCCCCTACCCCGGATTGACGATTTGTTCGACCAATTGAAGGGAGCACAGTACTTTTCGAAGATTGATATTCGCTCCGGTTATCATCAGTTGAGGGTTAAAGAGGAGGATGTACCCAAGATAGCCTTCCGGACCAGGTACGGTCATTATGAGTTTGTTGTGATGCCTTTTGGTTTAACTAATGCCCCAGCAGCTTTTATGGACCTTATGAACCGAGTGTTCCGGCCATATTTGGATCGTTTTGTGATCGTCTTCATTGATGACATTTTGGTGTATTCGAAGAGTGCGAAGGCGCATGAGAAACATCTGAGAATCGTGCTTAAGTCTCTGAGGGAGCATCAGTTGTATGCGAAGCTGAGTAAGTGTCAGTTCTGGTTGACCAGTGTTGGATTTCTTGGCCATGTGATTTCGGCCGAGGGCATCAGCGTGGATCAGCAGAAAGTTGAGGCGGTAGCAAAATGGGAACAGCCTAAGACGGTTGTAACAACCCGTACCTTCGGGAAGGGTAAAAATGTAATTTTATAAGATTTTTGTATATAAAGGACGATTTTGCCCTTGTGAACAGTAGACTAAAAGTTGACTTTTTGAATTATCGATTGGATGACTGTTGACCCTTCATCGTGACGTAATTTAGGACGTCACGAGTCCGTAGACAGGTGGCAGGTTCGATTCGGACAATCGGAGAAAAAGTTATGACGTTCGGAAGATTGAGGGCGTTACCGTAATTTTGAGTAAATGAGGAAAATGTTGACTTTTTGGAGGACTTGTGATTTTCACGTAGACCGAGGACCGTTAGATAGGTCTCGATGCCCTGAGTACAACGACAGGCGGCACGCTGTCATCGGACGTCGGATGAACTATTTACAGGTCTAGAAAGTGTGAGGGTAAAATGGTAATTTGTGCATGAGGGGTATTTTGGTCTTTTTCCCTCAGCCCAATCAGATAAGGGCAAGTGGCAGAGATTTTCTGTGCTGGCCTATGGATGATGGACACGTGGGAGTGGCTGGATGGTTCTAAAACGTTCCAAAGTGTGCACGGCCATACTTTGCACAAAATCAAACCGTGCTTTGGGTTTGAACGCAGAGAAACAGAGGGTGAGAGATTGGGAGAGTTTGATCGATTCTGTGCAAGGGAGAGTGAAGAGTGATTTGTGAGAGTGACAGAGAGAAGTGTTTGAGCTGGTAATCGTGTTTTGGTGGAGAAATCGTGCACTGCGGCACGGTGGTGGTGCAGCGAAGTTCTGGGAAAACAGGGAGACCGTGAGAGTTTGGTGGTGGCTACGCCGTGTGGTGACTCAAACCACGACCGTGGGAAGTTCAGGAGGCTGCAGGGTGTCCAACGAACACCGTGGCACGCAGCGGTGCGTACGGCGGAGACGGAATCAAAGGGTAAGTTTTCTTCCTCTGTTTTTCCCGTGATTTTTAATTTGGAAGTCGTGAAGGTAGGATGAGAATCGAGGGGATTGGTGAGTGCAATGATGTTTAGGGAGGTCCTAGGAGTGGTTTGTGACGGTTACCGTGACGGGGGTGTACACGGCGGAGTTCAGGCGACGGCGAGTACTCTGTACTCTGTTTTGGCCGTGAGTTCAAACGGGAAGTCGTGGACTTCAGGGGTGAATAGAAGGTTTCTGTGAGTTGGGAGTGACTCAGTGCGGTCTTAAGGAGAGGTTGGAATCGCCACCGTGAAGGGGGAAGCACTGGACGGCTGGGAAGGAAAACAGGGGGTCGTTTGTGTTTTCTTTCGAGCTTCAGTCGTGAAGCTGAGGGTTGAGTCGAACCAGGAGAGTGAGGGGGATGAATTCCTGGTTCCTGGACGAAGCTATAGGAAAAGAGAGGAGATGAAATGGTGGCCGGACGGCAGAGATTGGATCTCGCCGGTCTGGGTTGCAGCCCTGGTGCGAACCGGGTTCGATCGAGGTTGGGGATTCACTGTAGCAGGCGCGTGAGGCCCACGCGCAGCCACTTTGGGCGGCGCGTGGAGGCGCGTGGGGAGGAATCCGGCCAAGCTTCCAACATGGTTTTGTTTCTAAATGTCCTAAGGAGTTCATTGGTATAGTTTTCGGGTGAATCGGACGATGTTAGGAGGTTGTTCAGGAATCCGGACGGTTTAGGGTTTATGAATAAAATATTATTTTAATTCCCGAAAAATTGGGGAAATTAGGGTTAGTATCCTTGATGTGTTTGTGACCCTATTTGGTGCATATTGACAGGACAGAAGGCACCCGAGACGGTCGAGGAGCGCACGGAGCGCGATTGACTCGTTCTGATTTGTGAGTGGACTCTTTCTTTAAATCCGAGCATGCCTAACTGTTTTATGAATGTTTTATGATATTAACTATGTTTTTATGCTTCTTGTTGCTGATTATATGTGGTTGATGTGTTTGCACATTTTTCGAGACATTTTCGGGATTTTGCACGTTATTCGAGAGAACTGGTTTTCGGACTTTAATGCCATATTTGAGGATTTCAACCTATAAATGTTTTCTGATGATGATACATGGGTGATGACTTATGCTTTGTGGTTATATATGGTTTTGGTATAATAACGGATTTGGGTTCGGAATGTCGGTTCTGAACGCCGGAAGGGCTTCGAACCGGGGATTTCGAATTCGAGTTTGGTTATGGAATTGGAAATGGTTTTACATTGAATTTGGATTGGATTTGCTGGATCTGGATATGGGTTTAAAGACCCGGATACTGATTTGACGGGGGACGGGCCCGGATTGAGTTTAAAGACTCGGGAGTTTAAAGACTCGGATATTTATGATATTACCCCCATAGGCCTATTGAGTTTAAAGACTCGGGAGTTTAAAGACTCGAATTACATTTAAGGCCTGGTTGAGTTTAAAGACTCGGATAGACCCAGCAGATTTGATCGGAAAATGGTATTTTATAGTGTATTTGTTTCTTATGATGTTTCATATTATGATTTTTTAGTACTTCGTTGGGCATGCCTGTTTTAAAAACGGAGGGAACAATGATTCTTATTTTTCCTTAACCTTGAATTAGTGATAAACTGATTTTAAAACTTTTGGTTATTCTAGTCCACTCACACTTTTGGTTTTAAATTTTCCCTCCAGGTCGTGGTGATAGCGTTGGGATGAACGTTGAGGCAGATATCGAGGCATAGAGCTTACGACGTTCTTCCGTTGCGGGACTAGCATTGTAGGATTTTTGTGCCCATTTTGTAGAACTATGCTCTGACTGATTGTTGTATATATTTACTCATTCGTCTGATAGTTATGCTTATAGTAGTAGTGAGGTTATTTTTGGTACTGTAGGTGTGATTGTCAGACGGGAGCAGGGTTTGTCCCGGGTATCGTGGCGATATTTGGGGCGGGTCCTGACAATTGGTATCAGAGCATAGGTTTGTCGGTTTGTGTTGGGTCTAGGTTGTTTTACTAACTCTATGCCTCTTTTAGCGTACGATCGATCATGCCTCCGAGACGTGAACCCCTCCACGACCTGAAGATGAAGCGACGAGAGGGACTGAGAGCGCTTCGATCGAGAGAGCCCAGCGGCTTGGGGCTACTACGTTCAGCGGTGGGGCCGATCTAGAGGAAGCTCATCGATGGATCACCCGGCTTGAGCGTATTTTCGGGGTGATGCACTGTCCTCCAGAGGACCGGGTCTTGTTGGCTACCTTTCTGTTAGATGGAGCTGCATATGAGTGGTGGTACACGCTGGAGTTGTCCGGCTGGGATGCACATACCGTGACATGGGAGACTTTCCGGGAGCGGTTTCTAGATCAGTACTATCCCCGTTCTTTCCGGGATGCCAAAGAGGCGGAATTTCTTCACTTGAAGCAAGGAAACATGACCATAGCTGAGTATGAGCAAAGATTCCAGATGCTATCCCGTTTTGCTCCTGCATTTGTGGCGACCGAGGCAGAGAAGTGTCGTCGATTTGAGTTGGGACTTCGAGGAGAGATCCAAGCCATTGTGACAGCCGGCTCCTTTGCTACTTTCCGTGAGTTATCTGATGCTGCTGTTAGAGTGGAGGCCAGTTTGCCGGCAAGGTCACAGTACTCGGGCAGTGTGCGACGCCAAGAGCATTCTTTTTCCGGAGCATCGAGTCAGAGGACCCCGAAGCGGGCCAATTTTGGTGATTCGTCCTCAGCTGGTGGAGCCCGGTTTGGTAGACCAGGTAGTTTTCAGGGTTCTGGATTCCGAGGAGCTAGAGTCCAGCCGACTCCTCAGGCGAGTGCTACTTCTGTTGCTTCTACTGGGAGGCAGACCAGTGGACCCAGTAGGGATGCTTGCTACTACTGTGGAGAGCGCGGACACTTTCGGAGGGAGTGCCCGTTGTTAGTGCAGGAGGGTGGAGCAGGCAGAGGTGCAGCAGAACCCGGGCGGAGTACTGCTTCAGTGTCGGGGGCAGCAGGCCCTAGGGGTGGCGGTGGTGCCACGAGCAGTTTTAGAGGGCGCGGTAGGTCATCGGGACCTCAGGCGCGAGTTTTTACGATGACTCAGCAGGAGGCCAGATCCGCACCGGGAGTGGTGACAGGTACACTTACCATACATGGCCACACTGTTTTTGCTTTGATCGATCCCGGGGATACGCATTCGTTTGTAGCCCGGAGTTGTAGTCTGGTGACAGAGAGGGAGGTGTCTACTTTGGAGTGTGCCTTAGGGGTGAGTACACCTACTGGGGATGTGTTAGTGGTGACTCAGGTGTTGAGAGAGTGTC
This sequence comes from Prinsepia uniflora, assembly GCA_032719365.1. Classification (NCBI taxonomy): domain Eukaryota; kingdom Viridiplantae; phylum Streptophyta; class Magnoliopsida; order Rosales; family Rosaceae; genus Prinsepia; species Prinsepia uniflora. The sequence goes on from CM064872.1 coordinate 53,960,261, forward strand.
TGGTAGGAGAGGTTGAGTTAGTGGCGGACTTGCTGCTGTTAGATTTACGGGATTTCGATGTTATTCTGGGTATGGACTGGTTGACGAGACATCATGCTTCTATCGAGTGCTTCGATAGGAGAGTGACTTTCCGGAGTCCCGGATTACCAGAGACTACATTTCAGGGGGATCAGGGTGCAGTTCCTATTGGAGTTATATCGGCACTTGAGGCTAGCAAGTTGTTGCGTAAGGGGTGCCAAGGTTACATAGCTCATGTAGTGGATACGCGTACTACGCCAGTGAGGGCGGAGGATGTACCAGTGGTGCGGGAGTTTCCCGATGTTTTTCCCGAGGAGTTGCCAAGATTACCACCTCATCGAGAGATCGAGTTCATGATTGATCTTCTTCCAGGTACACAGCCTATCTCACAGACTCCTTATCGTATGGCACCTGCAGAATTGAGGGAACTTAAGGCCCAGTTGCAAGAGTTGGTCGATATGGGATTCATTCGACCGAGCATGTCACCTTGGGGAGCACCTGTATTGTTTGTCAAGAAAAAGGACGGAGGATTGAGATTGTGTGTGGATTACAGACAACTGAATAAGGTAACTATTCGGAATAAGTATCCCCTACCCCGGATTGATGAATTGTTCGACCAATTGAAGGGAGCACAGTATTTTTCGAAGATTGATCTTCGCTCCGGTTATCATCAGTTAAGGGTTAAAGAGGAGGATGTACCGAAGACAGCCTTCCGGACCAGGTATGGTCATTATGAGTTTGTTGTGATGCCTTTTGGATTGACTAATGCCCCAGCAGCTTTTATGGACCTTATGAACCGAGTGTTCCGGTCATATTTGGATCGTTTTGTGATCGTCTTCATTGATGACATTTTGGTGTATTCGAAGAGTGCGAAGGCACATGAGAAACATCTGAGAATAGTGCTTAAGACTCTGAGAGAGCATCAGTTGTATGCGAAGTTTAGTAAGTGTCAGTTCTGGTTGACCAGTGTTGGATTTCTTGGCCATGTGATTTCGGCCGAGGGCATCAGAGTGGATCCTCAGAAGGTTAAGGCGGTAGCAAAATGGGAACAGCCTAAGACGGTGACGGAGATCAGGAGTTTTCTGGGTTTAGCAGGCTATTACCGGCGCTTTATTGAGGGTTTTTCGATTCTAGCTGCTCCATTAACACGGCTGACTCGGAAGGGAGTTCGATTTGAGTGGGACGAGAACTGTGAACAGAGTTTCCAGGAGCTTAAAAGGCGGTTGACATCTGCTCCTGTGTTAGCCCTTCCAAATGATAGTGGGGAGTTCGAGGTGTACAGTGACGTTTCTTTGCAAGGTTTGAGCTGTGTATTGATGCAGCATGGGAAAGTGATTGCTTATGCTTCCTGGCAGTTGAAACCCCATGAGATGAATTACCCTACACATGACCTGGAACTGGCAGCGGTGGTTCATGCACTGAAGATTTGGCGGCATTACTTGTACGGCGAGAGGTGCAGGATCTTCACGGACCACAAGAGCTTGAAGTATTTGTTCACTCAGAAGGAACTGAATCTGAGACAGCGCCGATGGTTGGAATTGCTCAAGGACTACGACTGTACTATTGAGTATCATCCAGGAAAGGCTAATGTGGTAGCCGATGCTTTGAGCAGGAAGTCAGCTAGTTCTTTGTCACATTTGAGGACAGTACGATTACCTTTGTTGGTTGAGCTCCGCAGGTTAGGAGTAGAGTTGACTGTGGATGATCAGGGAGCACTCCTAGCGAGTTTCCATGTGCGACCTGTTTTGATTGATCAGGTTATTGATGCTCAGTTTGAGGACCCTATTCTGGGCATCATTCGGATTGAGGTCGAGGCTGGAGAGAGACAGGATTTTGAAATTCGTGAGGATGGAGCCTTGGTTAAAGGTGGACGGTTGTGCGTACCCGAGAATGAAGTTTTGAAGAAGGTGATACTGGATGAGGTTCACTGTTCAGCTTATGCGATGCATCCTGGTGGGACCAAGATGTATCGTACACTTCGAGAGCATTACTGGTGGTCGGGGATGAAACGTGAGCTTGCCGAGTATGTCAGTAGATGCTTGATTTGTCAACAGGTGAAAGCCGAGCGACAGAGACCTTATGGAGCGATGCAACCTTTGCCGATTCGCGAATGGAAATGGGATCACCTGACTATGGATTTTGTATTCAAGTTTCCCAGAACACCAAAGGGACACGATGGCGTGTGGGTGATCGTAGATAGACTTACGAAGTCTGCTCATTTCTTGCCAGTACGGGAGAACTTCAGGTTGGCGCAGTTTGCACAGTTGTTCATAGATGAGATTATCCGGCTGCATGGGACTCCAGAGTCGATAGTATCTGATAGAGATCCGAGATTTACTTCCCGCTTTTGGCAGAGTTTACAGGAAGCTTTTGGGACTAAGCTGCATTTCAGTACCGCATTTCATCCTCAGACCGATGGACAGTCTGAGCGGACTATTCAGATTCTCGAGGACATGATGCGAGCTTGTGTCTTGATGTTTCAGGGTACTTGGGAATCACATTTTCCTTTGATGGAGTTCGCCTATAATAACAGTTATCAGGAGAGCATTGGAATGGCTCTTTATGAGGCGTTATACGGGCGACAGTGTCGGACTCCGTTGTGTTGGACTGAGGTTGGTGAGAGGCGATTGACTACTTCTGAACTGGTAGACCTTACACAGGAAAAAGTGGCGTTGATCAGGGATCGATTGAGGGCAGCTCAGGATCGACAGAAGAGTTACGCCGACCGTAGGATTAGAGATTTGGAGTTTGCAGTAGGAGACTGGGTTTTCTTGAAGTTATCTCCTTGGAAAGGAATTGTACGGTTTGGCAGACGAGGGAAGTTGAGTCCTCGTTACATTGGACCTTATGAGATCTTGGAGCGGATTGGTCCTGTTGCATATCGATTGGCTTTACCAGCAGAGTTGGAAAAGGTACATAATGTTTTCCATGTATCTATGCTTCGGAAGTATATTCGAGATGATTCACATGTTCTAGAAGCACAACCAGTTGAACTAAGGGAAGACTTGAGTTTTGAAGAACAACCTGTTGCGATTTTGGATCGGAAGGATAAGGTCTTACGGCGGAAGACGGTTCCCTTGGTTAAAGTATTGTGGAGGAATCATCAAGTGGAAGAAGCTACTTGGGAACCTGAGACATTGATGCGTGAACAGTACCCTTATTTGTTTCACTGAATTTCGGGGACGAAATTCTTTTTAGGGGGTAGATTGTAACAACCCGTACCTTCGGGAAGGGTAAAAATGTAATTTTATAAGATTTTTGTATATAAAGGACGATTTTGCCCTTGTGAACAGTAGGCTAAAAGTTGACTTTTTGAATTACCGATTGGATGACTGTTGACCCTTGACCGTGACATAGTTTAGGACGTCACGAGTTCGTAGACAGGTGGCAGGTTCGATTCGGACAATCGGAGAAAAAATTATGGCGTTCGGAAGATTGAGGGCGTTACCGTAATTTTGAGTAAATGAGGAAAATGTTGACTTTTTGGAGGACTTGTGATTTTCACGTAGACTGAGGACCGTTAGATAGGTCTCGACGCCCTGAGTACAACGACAGGCGGCACGCTGTCATCGGACGTCGGATGAAATATTTACGGGTCTAGAAAGTGTGAGGGTAAAATGGTAATTTGTGCATGAGGGGTATTTTGGTCTTTTTACCTCAGCCCAATCAGATAAGGGCAAGTGGCAGAGATTTTTTGTGCTGGCCTATGGATGATGGACACGTGGGAGTGGCTGGATGGTTCTAAAACGTTCCAAAGTGTGCACGGCCACACTTTGCACAAAATCAAACCGTGTTTTGGGTTTGAACGCAGAGAAACAGAGGGTGAGAGATTGGGAGAGTTTGATCGATTCTGTGCAAGGGAGAGTGAAGAGTGATTTGTGAGAGTGACAGAGAGAAGTGTTTGAGCTGGTGATCGTGTTTTGGTGGATAAATCGTGCACGGCGACATGGTGGTGGTGCGGCGAAGTTCTGGGAAAACAGGGAGACCGTGAGAGTTTGGTGGTGGCTACGCCGTGTGGTGACTCAAACCACGACCGTGGGAAGTTTAGGAGGCTGCAGGGAGTCCAACGAACACCGTGCCACGCGGCGGTGCGTACGGCGGAGACGGAATCAAAGGGTAAGTTTTCTTCCTCTGTTTTTCCCGTGATTTTTAATTTGGAAGTCGTGAAGGTAGGATGAGAATCGAGGGGATTGGTGAGTGCAATGATGTTTAGGGAGGTCCTAGGAGGGGTTTGTGACGGTTGCCGTGACGGGGGTGTACACGGCAGAGTTCAGGCGACGGCAAGTACTCTGTACTCTGTTTTGGCCGTGAGTTCAAACGGGAAGTCGTGGACTTCAGGGGTGAATCGAAGGTTTCTGTGAGTTGGGAGTGACTCAGTGAGGTCTTAGGGAGAGGTTGGAATCGCCACCGTGAAGGGGGAAGCACTGGACGGCCGGGAAGGAAAACAGGGGGTCGTCTGTGTTTTCTTTCGAGCTTCAGTCGTGAAGCTGAGGGTTGAGTCGAACCAGAAGAGTGAGGGGGATGAATTCCTGGTGCCTGGACGAAGCTATAGGAAAAGAGAGGAGATGAAATGGTGTCCGGACGGCGGAGATTGGATCTCGCTGGTCTGGGTTGCAGCCCTGGTGCGAACCGGGTTCGATCGAGGTTGGGGATGCACTGTAGCAGGCGCGTGAGGTCGGGAATCCGGACGGTTTAGGGTTTATGAATAAAATATTATTTTAATTCCCAAAAAATTGGGGAAATTAGGGTTAGTATCCTTGATGTGTTTGTGACACTATTTGGTGCATATTGACAGGACGGGAGGCACCCGAGACGGTCGAGGAGCGCACAGAGCGCGATTGACTCGTTCTGATTTGTGAGTGGACTCTTTCTTTAAATCCGAGCATGCCTAACTGTTTTATGAATGTTTTATGATATTAACTATGTTTTTATGCTTCTTGTTGCTGATTATATGTGGTTGATGTGTTTGCACGTTTTTCAAGACATTTTCGGGATTTTGCACGTTATTCGAGAAAACTGGTTTTCGGACTTTAATGCCGTATTTGAGGATTTCAACCTATAAATGTTTTCTGATGATGATACATGGGTGATGACTTATGCTTTGTGGTTACATATGGTTTTGGTATAATAACGGATTTGGGTTCGGAATGTCGGTTCTGAACGCCGGAAGGGCTTCGAACCGGGGATTTCGAATTCGAGTTTGGTTATGGAATTGGAAATGGTTTTACATTGAATTTGGATTGGATTTGCTGGATCTGGATATGGGTTTAAAGACCCGGATACTGATTTGACGGGGGACGGGCCCGGATTGAGTTTAAAGACTCGGGAGTTTAAAGACTCGGATATTTATGATATTACCCCCATAGGCCTATTGAGTTTAAGGACTCTAGAGTTTAAAGACTCGAATTACATTTAAGGCCTGGTTGAGTTTAAAGACTCGGATAGACCCAGCAGATTTGATCGGAAAATGGTATTTTATAGTGTATTTGTTTCTTATGATGTTTCATATTTTGATTTTTTAGTACTTCGTTGGGCATGCCTGTTTTAAAAACGGAGGGAACAATGATTCTTATTTTTCCTTAACCTTGAATTAGTGATAAACTGATTTTAAAACTTTTGGTTATTCTAGTCCACTCACACTTTTGGTTTTAAATTTTCCCTCCAGGTCGTGGTGATAGCGTTGGGATGAACGTTGAGGCAGATATCGAGGCATAGAGCTTACGACGTTCTTCCGTTGCGGGACTAGCATTGTAGGATTTTTGTGCCCATTTTGTAGAACTATGCTCTGACTGATTTGACTCAGATATTTATGATATTACCCCCATAGGCCTATTGATTTTAAAGACTCGGGAGTTTAAAGACTCGAATTACATTTAAGGCCTGGTTGAGTTTAAAGACTCGGATAGACCCAGCAGATTTGATCGGAAAATGGTATTTTATAGTGTATCTGTTTCTTATGATATTTTATAGTGTTTCTGTTTCTTATGATGTTTCATATTATGATTTTTTAGTACTTCGTTGGGCATGCCTGTTTTAAAAACGGAGGGAACAATGATTCTTATTTTTACTTAACCTTGAATTAGTGATAAACTGATTTTAAAACTTTTGGTTATTCTAGTTCACTCACACTTTTGGTTTTAAATTTTCCCTCCAAGTCGTGGTGATAGCGTTGGGGTGAACGTTGAGGCAGATATCGAGGCATAGTGGCAGCAGGTGGAGTGGGATATTTGTTTTGCACCAAGGGATTGTGGACACGTGGGGAGAAGCCAGAGGCTTCTGGAGGAGTCTAAGTGTGCACGGCCACACTTTGCACAAAATCAAACCGTGCAATTGGGTTTGAACGCAGAAAAACAGAGAGAAAGAAATTGGAGGACGGTGATCGATTCTGTGAGGGTGTGAGGTTTTGGTGAGTTGAGAGAGTGACAGGGAGATAAGAGTGAGCTGGTGGTCGTTTTGTTGGACGGAAATCGTGCACGGGGACACGGTGGAGGACGGTTGCAGTTTCTGGGAAAACAGAGAGAAGGCGGACTGTGGCGGTGGCTATGCCGTGAGGTGGCTCAAACCCAGACAGTGGGAGGCTTAGGAGGTTTCAGGGGACCCAACGAACACCGTGGCATGCGGCGGTGCGCACGGCGGAGACGGAATCGAAAGATGAGTTCTATTCCCCTGTTTTTCTCGTGAGTTTCAAATTGGAAATCGTGGACCTGGAGCTAGAGTCGAGGGGATTGGTGAGTGAAGTGAGGTTTAGGGAGGTCCTAGGAGTAGTTTATGACGGTTCCGTGACGGGGGAGTTCACGGTGGGGGTGGTGCGACGGCGGGTACTCTGTTACCCTGCTTGGTCGTGAATTTCAAACGGGAAATCGTGGACTTAGAGAGTGAGTCGAGGGTTCCTGTGAGTTGTGTGTGACTCAGTGAGGTCGTGGGAGGAGTTTAGAATGACCACCGTGAAGGGGGAAGAACTGGGTGGCCAGAAAGGAAAACAGAGTTTTGTACGGGTTTCTTTCGAGCTTCAGTCGTGAAGTTGTGGGTCGAGTCGAACCAAGAGAGTGAGGGGGATGAGTTCTTTGAGATTAGACGAAGCTTTAGGTGAAGAAAGGAGGGGAAACAGTGGCCGGACGGCGGAGAATGGTTCTCGCCGGTCCGGGTTGCAGCCTGGTGCGAACCGGGTTCGATCGAGGAAGATGGTGGCACTGTAGCAGGCGCGTGAGGCCCACGCGCAGCCACTTTGGGCGGCGCGTGGAGGCGCGTGGGGAGGAATCCGGCCAAGCTTCTAACATGGTTTTAGTTCTAAATGTTCTAAGGAATCCAATGGTATAATTTTCGGGTTAATCGGACGAAGTTACAGGATGGTTCGGGAATCCGGACGGTTTAGGGTTTATGAATAAAATATTATTTGAATTCCCGAAAATTGGGGAAATAGGGTGAGTATCCTTGATGTAATTGTGACCCTATTTGGTGTCTATTGACAGGACGGGAAACGCCTGAAACGGTCGAGGAGCGCACGGAACGCAATTGACTCGTTTCGATCTGTGAGTGGACTCCTTCTTTTCTTTCGAGCATGCCTAACTGTTTTTATTAATGATTTACGATATTAAACGTGTTTTTATGCTTCTTGTTGATGGTTATATGTGGTTGCTATGGTTGCACGTTTTTCAAGATATTTCCGGGATTTTACACGTTTTTCGAGAAAAGCTGGTTTTCGGACCTTGATGACATCTTTGAGGATTTAAATTTATAAATATTTTCTGATGATGATAAATGGGTTGTGAAAAATGATTTGTGATTATATGTGGTTTTTGGTGTAAAAATGGATTTCCGGATTTGGGTTCGGAATGTCAGTTCTGAACGCCGGAAGGGCTTCGAACCGGGGATTTCGAATTCGAGTTTGGCGATGGATTTCGAATTGGTTTTGCACAGACTTTGGATTGGATTTGCTGGATCTGGATATGGGTTTAAAGACCCGGATATTGATTGACGGGGGACGGGCCCGGATTGAGTTTAAAGACTCGGGAGTTTAAAGACTCGGATATTGATGATATTACCCCCATAGGCCTATTGAGTTTAAAGACTCGGGAGTTTAAAGACTCGGATTACATTTAAGGCCTGGTTGAGTTTAAAGACTCGGATAGACCCAGCAGGTTTGATCAGAAAATGGTGTTTTTATAGTGTTTCTGTTTCTTATGATATTTTATAGTGTTTCTGTTTCTTATGATATTTTATAATGTTTCTGTTTCTTATGATGTTTCTTGGTTTCTAATTCTTTTAATCACTGAGTTAGGCATGTGATTTCAAAATGGAAGGAACAAAGTGTTCTAGTTTCTTAGCTTTGATTTGATAATAAACGGTTTTCAAACTTTCATTTTCTTTTAGTCCACTCACATCTTTTGGTTTTAAATTTTCCCTCCAGGTCGTGGTGATAGCGCTGGGGTGAACGTTGAGGCAGATATCGAGGCATAGAGCTTCTGACGTTCTTCCGTTGCCACACTAGAATAATAGGATTTTGTGCCCATTTTGTCGAACTATGCTCTGACTGACAATTGTATTATATTTACTCCTTCGTCTGATAGTTATGCTTATAGTGGTATTGTAGTTATTTTGATACTTTATGTGTGATTTTCAGACGGGATCAGGGTTCGTCCCGGGTATCGAGGTGATATTTGGGACGGGTCCTGACACCACGGCGGAGGGAAACCCGAAACCGCGGGTAAGGTAAGTTTGAAATTTTGATTTCACGTTTTAAGGGTTTTTGTTCGATTCTAAAGGTCGGGTCTTATTTCTAGGGACCTTAGGGGAAGCTCTGGATTGATTTCGAGGGCTAGGATGGCTGGAGGTCACGGCAGAGGAAGGTTGCAGGTGGCCGGTTCGGTTTTCGATCATGGAGGTATGTTCTACTTGGTCTTTTTTTGTTTTAAGGACGTAGATCAATTAGGTTTGATACTAGGGACCTTTAGGAATCAAAAGGGAACATATTGGACCGAAAATGAGGGAGATTGGGCCCTGGACCGGTCCAGACCGGTCCAGTCCAGTTCGAACCAATGAACGCGGTCGGCGAGAGGTAGACGATGACACTGTACCCGGCACGTGGGTTTCACGCGCAGGGACTTCAGGCTGAGCATGTGGGCGTGTGGGCCACATTTTGGGGATTCTTCCAACACACGAAATCATCCTTTCGATGTAACGAACATTTTGGGACTGGTTTCGTGTCGATCGGACATCGTTTCGATAGGTTTCGGGGTGTCCGAAGGTTTAGGATCGGCTTTAAAAATAGTTAAAAATTCCAGAAAATTACGGGCCTTTAGTGAGGGGTTATTTAAGTAGTTAGTAACCCTCTATTACGATTTGGACAGGCTTGGAGGTCCCGGTGACGGTGATTGGCACGGGAGAGCCGTATGGCACGTGTATCGAGGCGGCAGCTCGGACGGTCTGTGAGTGGATCTTGTTTTCTAAAATGATGCATGTATAAATGTTTATTATGTGTTTTAATACTTGTTTTGTGATGCCTTGAGTGCATTTGTGTGTGGTTACGTATTGGCATGAATTTCGAGGTTTCAGCCTTATACGGTGCCTATACGGGTTTGTATTTCTACGATGGTTTAAATGAAATGGTTTTAGATTTAAAAAGGATAAACTTGGGCATGAGACCCATTTGGTTTTGTCTCGTGCATGTAGCCCTATTGATGACCTACGGGTCTGAGTCGTGGTCGCGGCAAGTGCTTTGTACACGACGACGGACGATAAGACGCTCGCCTCCGGACTGGGATGCGTTCCTTCCGGAGAGGTCACGATGCACGTACTGTTGTCAAGCAGCCACTGGAGGCTCGACTTCGGAGTGCTGACGGTTCAGGATATCAATTGGTGATGAGTGCACCATGATCTAGCGGTGGTCGTGTCGGTTAATTTGTTCAAGGCGACATACCGAGATTGAGGGGGGGTCCTGAACGGATGGTTGCACGCATCACTATGATCGGAATCGTGACTGACCCTGAGATATCGGGCACGATGCCCAGTTGAGTCATGAGTTCGAGCACGAGGCCCAGTTACTTTACGTTTATGATTTCGGGTCGAGGAGCCTAAATGGATTTCTAGTTTCATGACGGTTTTTGGGGACCGGCCATGAATGTTTTCGTTATATATATATATATATATATATATATATATATTCATATACCTTCCTTATTTGGAGTGTCTCCTCCGGGGAGGTTCGTTGGCTTGGGTGGACCCCAGAGTAGTCACGGAACACTAACTGAGTGGAGTCGCCCATGTTGGGTACCTTACTCTCAGGAGGGCTTGGATTATAACCTCAGGGGGGGCCATTGATCTACGAACATTGACTTGGGTGGACCCTGGGAGACTTGGGCTTTGAGACCCCGGGTAGCACGCGCGTAGCTTTAGATACCGTGACAGGATTAGTTATGTGATTTATATGTATATGTTATTTGATATATGATCTATGTATTGGTTTTGGGCTGAGTCCCCTATGGATTTGGGCGGTGGCCCGTATAGTTGGTTTCTTTATGGTTTTGGGCTTAGTTCCCACATATGGTTTTTTTGGATAAATGGTTTTTGAATGCATGCATACTTTTTAGTGAAGGGTACAAATGTCTTTTATGAAAATGTTTTTATAAATTATTGTTTTGTCCACTCACAGCTTTTAAATGTTTTGACTGCCCTTCAGGTTGACACCGGATGCGGGCTGTAGCAGAGATCGAGACATCACATACCTCCTCCGGATCCTGGCGTACTCTGAAGCCCGAGAGGGCTAAAGTCGGAATTTCTCTTGTCTGACACTCCGTGTCAGACGGGATCAGGAACGTCCCGCGTTAATCCTGAGGAGATTGGGACGGGTCCTGACAACCCTTACTCACAAGCTTTATTTATAACCTTTCACACTCTATGTTTGAAGTTCTTTTCAGCTTCAGTTAGTGCTTGATCAGACCTTCTTATCATTACTTTTGATAGCTTATTTGAGTAGAGTTAGTCGTTGACACTACTAATTGAAACTGATTTCTAATTTATTGATTGAATCTTTATCAAAGTAAATTCAGATAACACCAAAAATTATATATTCAAACTAAATTTGGTCTTATTTCCATGTTACTAAGTTAGATTGAAATTCAATAGTAACCATCATATATTGTTCTTTTCTCTCGCTTGTGCTTCTATTTACTACTACAAATTAAGGAAATTCTTACTTTTGTTGACGTGACATCCATAGGATGGATTTTGAGCAATTTTGTTTCATGTGATATAGTAACGCTTGCATGCTTGTTTTTAAAACTATGGCTCTCCCCTTCACATTTCTGGCTCTTCATCTCCCAATCCATCTATCCTCCATCTTTACAAACTATATTGAAATTAAATGCTCTTTACTAAATGAGGCACACTTGCCCCCCTTTTATTTACTATTTTGGTTTATTGTATTTTATAAACTCAGCAATGCACTTATGTATCTTGTCACATATTCCTTAAAATTAACGTTTCTTAATTTTTCAATAGGGTCCAAATTAAAATTGAATTTGAATTATGTTGTACAAATTTGAGTCCAAATTTTCAAGAATTGTCTGAGGCCTGCCTGGCTTTGAACCCAGCTGACATGATCTGCTTATCTGTCTGTTTTCGTTTCTACAAATAGCTTTGATGCAGGTTTCTTTTCCAATGTTTCGGAATTGCATTCAAACCTAGGAAACTACTATGTTTTCTTTTATGTGCACTTTCTTTTCTGCACTCTACCTCTAAAAGCCTTACTACTACAATCTGAACTTAGATATAATTGGGGATGAAATAAAGGATGAAAGCTCTTTTCTGGTTTGGTTGTAGCGTTTCTTATGTCATAGTTTATTGGAGTGGGATATTGCGAGCATGATACTAGTCTTTATAACATAATTTATTGTTGCTAGCTGCATAATTAAGAATTCCAAACTAGGCTCAAATTAACGACATGTGCTTCTCCCATTTGTCTTGTAATTCTACTCAGTTTAAATTAAAACCTGGAATTTTTTGAAGGTTTCATTGATATTTGGCTCAGACTCTACATTCTGTAAACTAATCTAAGGCTCTTAATTTGCTTGTTCTTATTTTCTGCCATGTTTCTTCCTTTAGTCTTCGATCTAAATCTTTATTTCACGTTTGTATGGCGCACCAGTATTCTAAGGTTTTGGCTGAAAATTCTCTAGTATCATTGATTATTCTATGGAGCCTTTTAACCTCAGCATTTCCAATCTTCCAGCTTTGAAGAGCACCTTCTGGTTAATTTCTGATTATACTCTCTTTATGTTGGTTTTTGCGTTTTTTCCTCAGTTTAGATGTCTTGTAGGCTTTTTTAGCAGGGAGCATCATTACTCTACAACTAGTCCATACTATCACATACCCCCACATGGTTTGTGCTCTTCATCTGTTTTCTTTTCAGTTTCAAGATCCATGTACTTAGTTAGCTTTTATTCTTCTCTAACTTGAAGGCAATCAATTCTCAATTGTTATCTCAGTTTACTTGTCACGGGTTTATCGATTCTTGGCAGAGTGCCTAAGAAGCTATTCTACAGTCTCATTTTGGACATTTGCCCTCTTATCCAAAATTACTTAACGTTTTACTTTTCTTCATGTTTTATTTTTCCCTTACATAAATCATCATCATTCCCCTTCTTTCATCAGTAGTGCAGACTGTAGATTAGATTTTTTAGATTTTAGGCTTTCTTCTAAAACCAAGTTTGCCCTATAATACACGATGTTCCTGTGGTTTACTATTGTGTCACTTCAACCTACCCTCCTTTTAATCCATCTTTTCCCTTTGCATATTACCGGAAATGCCTAGCCTTTCCCCCTCTCTTTTACTATTGATAGCTTCTTTAAGTAAAGTTAGCTGGTGACATTTACTAAATGCAGCTGATTTCTAATTTATTGCTCGACTCTTGATCAAAGTAACTAGCTTCTAATTTGGCTCTGACTTTACATTCTGTAAATTAATCTAAGGATGTTAATCCGCTTGATATTATTCTATGCTTGTCCTACCCTCCTTAGTCTTCTTTCTAACTCTTTAATCCATGCTTGTTTGGCGCACTAGTTCTCTGAGTCTGAGGTTTTGGCTGAAAATTCTCTGGTATCATTGATGATCCTATAGTGTCTTTTAACCTATGCTTTTCCTATCTTCCAGCTTTGGAGAGCACCCTCTGGTTGATTTCCGTTTTTACTCTCTTAATTTTGATAATTGCGTTTTTTCTCGGTTTAGAAGGCTTGTAGGTTTCTGTTAGTAGCAGGGAGCACCATTACTCTACAACTAGTCCACACTATCACACACCCCCACATGGTTTGTGTTCTTAATCTGTTATCTTTTCAATTTAGAGATCCATGTACTTCATTTACTTTATTCTTCTCTAACTTGAATGCAATCATTTCTCTATTGTTATCTCAGTTTACTTGTCACAGGATTATCAATTCTTGATAGAGTGCCCAAAAAGCTCTCCTACAGTTTTAAACTAGACATTTGCCCTCTCTTATTGCAAATTACTTAACATTTTGCTTTATTCTTCCCCCTAATCATTACACTGTTTTCCAAACCTGACATCTTTCTAATGCTTTCTCCATTCGTTAGGTTATTTGTCAATTGGGAAAATTGTTGTTACCATCCCTAAATTTTACCCCAATGTTAGCAATGGTCCCTGAACTTGACTTTTAGTTCCGAAGGTCCCTGAACTTTACCTCGTCTATACTAAACATCCTTCCGTTACAATTCTCCGTTAAAATTAAGAATAAGATTGGCATTTGACTGTTTTAAAAATTCCCTTATTTGAACTCTCCAAATTTTGGCCTTTCCAAACAGAGGCGAAGAAGAAAACTCTCCACCCCCCCCACCCCACCCCAAACAAAAGCCATGAGAATTACAGGAGCAAGCTCTGAAGAAGAAAACTGTAGCAATTAGTAATCTTGGAGGCCGAAAAATTGAGGAAGACCCAACATCAATTAGTAATCTTAGAGGTCAAAAATTGGAGTAAGACCCAACAACAATTAGCAATCTTGGAAGAAGAAGAAAATTGGATGAAACCCCAAAATTCCCAGCAACAAGATTGGAAGAAGATTACTGCGAATGCCCAGAATTTTAGCACCGTATGCCCAGGATTCCTTTCATCCTAGCCAAAATTTCAACTGAATTGGAGCAAGTCAGCTCGTGAAAGGCACACAACGATGTCACTGTCATCTTCATCAACTGGAGAAAGAAATTTCACAACATGGAAGCAATGTAGATGTGGTGGCTGGATTAGACCTCATACTTCATGGACAGATTGGAATCCTGGAAGAATGTTTGAAACTTGTGAGAATAATCAGGTAAGAAATTTGTGCATTTAAAGATTTATTGTTGTTGTTAAGTTTTGTGGTGTTCACATTTCTTGGCTTAAAACTCAGAATAAGAAAGAAAGGTGACATTATTGGGAGTGGCTAGACAAAGAGACTTGTCCAAGAGGAAAAGAAGCTCTTTCTGGGCTACTTAGAAGACTAAGAGGAATGGAGAATGAAATCAATACAATACAAGAAGAGAAGAACAAGTTAGAAGCTAAAGGGGGAATTTTAGAAGGAGAACATAAGAAATTAGAGGACATAAATGGAGAATTAAGAAAGAAAACAACCTTCCTAGGATCTCAGTCATTGGGTTATCAACAAAGAGAGAAGACAATGTGGGGAGCGTTGTTTATCTCATGGTTGCTGGTTATAATATTGTTGATAGTTTTGATGAAGTTGGTCATTAATATTCCTCAGCCAACTTGTTTTCAAAGAAAAATGATGATCAATTAAGGTTTTATGTATTGGGGTTTACGTATGCATCTCTTGTTTGTAAACGTTGGGTTTAATTTTGATGTTCTGTTTATTGGATTTGTATCTATGTTGCTCATTTTGTTCAATTTGGTAGGAGCGTATGCAAAACTATTTGGTATGGATTTGTGTTTGTGTCTAAGTTACTCATTTTGTTCTAACAAGTCCTACTTGTGCTTGTATCTTGTGATTGTTCATTAGTGTTTTTTAAAGTCATGAAAATTTTGTACCTATAGATGCAGTTTTTGAAGGTCATGATTGTTCAAAGTGTTGTTTGGTATCCCATGTATGTGTACCAAACCAGTTAGGGATTTGGATGCCATCGGATTGCCAGGTTGTGGCCTTGTAACATTAGCAAAAGCATTCTAATACAGTAGAATTTGAACAAACAAGCATTCTAATATAGCCGATTTTGAACAAAAAAGCATTCTAACAAACAAACAAGCATTCTAATATACCAAACCTAGAAATTGAACGAACAAGCATTCTAATACATCAGATTTTTCTATTTGGTGTCATCATCAGTAATAAGCAAGTTCTGCACATTTCTATTTGGTGCCTAAATCAAATAGAGCAAAAAAAAAACTGCACATCTATATTTGGTGCCATCATCAAAATGCAGATTCTAGAGTAATAAGCAAGTTCTGCACATTTCTATTTGGTGCCTAAATCTAATACAGCAAAAAATCTGCATTTTTCTATTTGGTGCCATCATCAAAAAGCAGATTCTAGAGTAAACAAATTTTGCACATTTCTACTGAAATCATGGCCTAGCTGATGCATGGAGGGGCTGAAGATATTGGTGTAGCATTCTCTGTTTTGGTATGTGAATGACTTTGTCCCTAATTGAAAAAATCACAACGATTATCAAAGAATGGAAACATAAAGAAAGTAGACAATGACCATTAATCTTGGAGAAAATAGGAAAATTGGTGCTGTAATATACTTAAGATTGATGTTGGACTCCATGCCTTTTTTTTATTATGTCCCTGTTGGCCACAAACAGAGCATCTAATCTTCACGAAGACTCTTCTTAACTTGGCCGGTGGTGAATTGTAATTTGATGGCATAAGGTTTGGAGGAATTGGAGCTGGTACTTCAATCTCAGATGCGTCTCTTTTTCTAATTTTCTTGGGTCTTCCAGGTTGTTGCTTGTATGTTGGAGGTTGTATTGGAGACGAACTTGATTTATGCCATTGGTCTGTGGAAGGAACAGGGTACACCGTAGGAGTATAAGCCTTCAAACAAGCCTCCTGCTTATAGAAATTATGAACATAGTCATATATATTGTGGTTTGCATCCAAAATGCAAGAAATTGCATGTGCGCAAGGGATTCCACACAAATCCCATCTTCTGCACGAACAAGTTCTATCTTTCAAATTCACAGAAAACTCAGAACCATACATATGAGCAACTTGGTAAATACCTTCCCCGGTCATCTTTGGAATACAATGACTATGTCCCAACTTATTGTTTTCGAGTATCTTGAATACCCTAGGACCAATAGGATGCCTCCAACTCCTCACTGCAAGACTTTTGTTAGCCATCATCAACATCATTGTAGTTCTAATCCTTTCTAGACATGTCAAAATTGCCTTCTCTCTTGCATCAAGTATGCACGAATTAAAATTCTCACATAGATTATTAAGGAGCATGTCACACTTAAAATAGGTCTCAAAATGGGACATGCTCCAATTCTTTGCATGCCTCTGTACAAGCCACTTCCAAGCCTTCTCATCAATTTTCTTCATTTTCTCCATCTCGGCTTCATACCAAGGCAAAATAGTCGATCTAGCTGCAGCCCATAAAATCTCCTTCAACATTACCCCAGGGTGAAGACCTTTGAAATTGTTATAGAGATGCCTCACACACATCCTATGCTCAACATTTGGGATGACAAACTCAAGGGCAGGGATTAAACCTTTATGCTTGTCACTTATGAAAACCCACGCCTCCCCATTATCAATTTTTAAATCATCCTTCAAAAGATGAAGAAACCAAACCCATGAACTCTTACTTTTAATCTCCACTATTGCATAAGCAATAGAGAACATTCCGTTGTTCCCATCTACACCAACAGCTGTCAGAATTTGTCCTGGGTATGGCCCTTTCAAATGGCACCCATCTAAACCAATCACTGGTCTACAACCCTCCAAAAAACCTTTCTTACAACCTGCCAAGCACACATACATCCTTTCAAATACTGGTTCTTCACCTTCCAACTTTGTTTTAATAACCACAGTACTGCCTTTGTTTGTCCTCATCAAATTTTCAGCATAGTCCCTTAATCTAGCATACTGCTCTTTGTAGCTCCCTTCAATTATAACTTTGCACAACCTCTTAGCTATGTATACCTGATTCCTACTTACGTTCATTTTATACTGCTCCAACACTTCAGATTGAAATGCACTAACTCCTAAGTTAGGGTTCCTCTTAATTTTGCTAGCAAACTTTTGTGACAACCATCTTGCATTAGCATAGCTCAACTTATCAACATTAGAACATTCATGGTGTAATTGTAGAGTCTTGATAGCAAAAATCTCCTCATTTTTGTCAATATTTGATGCAAATAAAACAAATGGGCAAGTCTTGTTCCCTCCACACTTTGTTTGTACTCGGATGTTATCATTTTTTTGAAAATTTCACCGCTTGCCCATGAACAATGGCATACTCTTTAATAGCTTCCTTCAATTCATTTTTATTAGAAAATTTCATTCCCAACCTAAATTGAGGATTTCTTAGATCAGTATCTCTCCTAAACTGCTTAATACTAGGCAATTTCCAATTTTTCTTTCTAGATCTCTTATTGCCTAATTTATCTTTCTCAATATCTTCCTCCTCGCTGCCAGAATAGAGATCATCACTGGCTTCACCATCTGATGAAACCTCTCCAATTGGATTGTTAGAAGGTACATAATCTAGGTGATTAGCACCATCCCCATTATTTTTTGCACCGGCCTCATCCTCACTCACACCTTAATCAGTATCAACAAACCTCTCATTTGCATCTATCGCTTCTTCCTCTTCAATAGCACCCTCATTTGCATCTATCTCTTTTTCTTTTCAACAGCACCCTCATTTGCATCTATCTCTTCTTCCTCTGCAACAGCACCCTCATTTGCATCTATCTCTTTTTCCTCTTCAACAAACCCCTCATTTGCATCTATCTCTTCTTCCTCTTTAACAGCACCCTCATTTGTATCTATCTCATCTATCTCTTCTTCCTCTTCAACAGCACCCTCATTTGCATCTATCTCTTCTTCCTCTTCAACAAAACCATCATCCTCCACATCAATTGACAGGACCTGTCCCAATTGTACTTTGATAACCGTGTCTGGTCCTGCTCCCGTCTGACAAGTCAACTGAAGTCCCGAAAGTACCCTTCAGCACCTATCAGACAAGGGATAACTGCACTGACTTCCGCTCATGCCTCCGCCTCTCAATCAACCCCGAACGTCGTGCCACAGCCTGGAGGGTCATCAAAACAGAAAAGATGTGAGTGGACAAAAATAATAGCATTTAAAATACGTTTTGAAACACATCAGTTACCCTCCAGTTTATCAAACCATGCATGCATAGGGAAAAACATATGAATCACAAGCACCGGCTTTCCAGCAAAATCACAAAATAAATCAAATCCCGGCTCTCAGGCCAAAACATATGAAAACATAAGTACCTGGCCACACAGACCATAAATACTAGAACGTAATCAAAATCAACATCAAACACATAACCAGGCAATCAATCAATCCATCAATCCGCACTAATCACAAGTGCACAATCAATCACACAATCACATCCGCACTACGCGTAGGCCAATCTCGGGAACTGCACTCAGGCACCATCCGAGTCATATCTATCATGTCTGGGAACTGCACACGCACCATCTAGACGTACCACATACTCGGGAACTGCACTCACGCAACATCCGAGTCCCGTCTAGGAACTGCACTCGCATCATCCAGCATATGATCCAGTATCCAGAATCCACAATCACAAACACAATCCATATCATAACACATATCAATCATAACCATGACCTCAAATCAAGTCATAAGCATTCCCGACAGGGTGTTTAAGTTCAAATACCACTTATACGTAAATCCGTAAAATCATATGGAAGACATTAAAATAATCTAGAAATCATCATTGAGTCAAAATATCATTTTCAAAACCTTTTTTACTCCGGGCCTAGCCCAAAATACCATTTGCACATTTCCTCGAAAAACGTGCCCGAAAGATCGATTAAAATAATCATTAAATCACACATAATCATGCCACATCACCAGGACATCAATGCAAGTCAATTCATGTAATCAATCATGTAAAACATTTAACTATGCATGCATCATGGTTTATAAAACAAACGTCCACTCACACACCGTCCAAACCGCTCGTTTCCCGCGCTGCAAGCATTTCCGTAATTTCCGACATTTGCCAGGAATCTCGAATCCTCGAAATTCCCCCGCACGCGCCCCCATGCGCCGCCGTGAGTGGCTGCGCGTGGAAGCCACGCGCCAGCTACAGTACCGTGAACAATTGTCTTCTTCACCCGTTTACCTGGTAAACGGACCCTGCGACCCGCGAGATGACCCGGTTCCATTGCCATCAATTCGACATCATTTTGACCAATTCAAACGTCTGTTAGCATCGTTGTAGACTTAATTAGGGTTCTGTGAAGTCACTAACATTAAACCTTACCTGAATCCACACGATTCGAGTTTGAACATCGAAGCATAGCTGGTTACTGTTCATCATCCAATCTTCATCAATTGTCCATGTTTTCCTTCGATTGATGCATCAAGAAGCATCGTGGAGTTCTAATAAACATATTTCTACGATCAATTTCACGGTTTCATGTCCTCAATTCCACGACTCAATCCTCAAAGTTCTTTTTTGTCACTAAGTCTGTTCAGAGCCCAAACAACGTCAATTTTCTTCCTTTTTAATCTGGTTCCACTCGCCTTGAGCCCAAGAACCTTAATCCAAGATCAATTTGATCAAATGGTGACTGATTTGAAAAACCCGAAATCGGGAGGTGAGAAGGGTTATGAATTCGGGTTCCAAATGCTCAGTTTACGTTCCTATTTGTTTTGTTTCTTAATCTCTCCTGCAATCTCTCTCAAAAACCCTCAATTAATCGAGCATGGAGAGCTGTTGCCTGCTTCAATTTTGAATGTTTCTCCCCTCTGTATATGATCAAGGTATACAGTTGTATATACACCAACACGTCTTTGCAGACATCCTCAACACTTTTTTGCCACTAATTCTCATCTAATGGTGACAGATGTCACTTTGGCAGTACATCCTCATCCACTTAGAGATGAATCAGCCACTTAAACCATTTAATATCAGTTAATATCAGCTAATTACACCGTTAAGGACTTTGACTGCCCAAATGACCATTTTACCCTTCACGTCACAATTTACCATTTTGCCCCTGAACTTTCCAGACCCAC
The DNA here is from genome assembly GCA_032719365.1 of Prinsepia uniflora. Classification (NCBI taxonomy): domain Eukaryota; kingdom Viridiplantae; phylum Streptophyta; class Magnoliopsida; order Rosales; family Rosaceae; genus Prinsepia; species Prinsepia uniflora. The sequence continues at coordinate 53,980,537 of CM064872.1, forward strand.
AACTTTCTCGTCCGAACTCCGATTGATGCATGCCGCCTGTCTACGGATTCAGCGTCCCGAGACCTATCCAACGGTATTTCAGAAAGTCCAAATAATGTCCCGATCAAAAAGTCAACTTTCCGCCCTTCTCACTAGGGGCAAAATCGTCCTTTTCCTCAAATTTTCCAAATTTTCGTTTTTCGAATTTTCGAGGCGTTACATCAATTGTGTTATGATCATTAGTTTTATGATCATTAAGATCATGGAAATATAAGACTATAACCCTTTCATTAGATATGTTGCCTACCAACCCAGAAAATACAGCTATCATCTACAATCTATTTCACTGCATCCTCACCATTCTTACCATGCACCATATAAAATATTTTCAAGCTAATATCCCTCTTAGTTATGTCCACAGTATACCCCAGCTCTATCTCATACTTCCTAAGATCTAACAATGACAAGTAGTCAAATATGCAGATGTCAACAAAACATACCTTCCCGCTTTCGTATACTCCATTTTTCATCAATCCAAAATGGTGCATTTGAAGAGTGCAATGTTCATTATTTGCTGCCATATAAATAAAAAGTAATCAAAACTACATGTCAAAAACACTAAATATTCAACAGAGGGAAGCAATGTTCATTATTTTCTCACGATTTTTCTATGCCTTTAAACCTTTCAAGTATTTTACATATTGCAAACAGAGGGAAACAAATCCTACACAATTCCTTTTTCTAATATTTTGTTTCTTATTCAACTGGATCCCAAATTCCTGGTCCCCCTACTTTGATTATGACATGGTTTGATTCTAAGAAACTGGTTGCAACTAATGTAACGATCCGTCCCGGAATTCGGGATTAGATTTGTAACTAATCATGATTAACGGGGTTAATCGGTGATTAGTTGGGTGAAATCGGACGAACGGTGCAAAATGACTGTTTTGCCCCTAGTCGTGGGTAAAACGTTGAATTTTAGTTCAGACGGTCAAACGGACTTTGACCGATGACCGTGACGTAGTCTGGGACGTCACGAGTTCATAGACAGGTGGCACGTTCGATTCCGACATTCGTGGTGAAAGTTATGACGTTCGGAAGTTCAGGGTCATTTTCGTAATTTGGACGAAGTATGGGAAAATGTTGACTTTTTGATCGGGAGGTCCGATGGCCAAGGGCCAAGGACCGTTAGGAAGGTCTCGAAGCCCTGAGTACAACGACAGGCGGCACGCGTCAAACGGACATCGGGTGACCAAGTTACGGGTCACGGAAGTTGGAGGGCATTTTGGTAATTATTGCCCTGAGGGCATTTTGGTAATTCTGCACGACGGTTACTGTTCACCACCGTGAAACAGAGTCTGCACGGCCATGCCGTGGTGCTTCGAGCAATCCCATTGTTTAATCCTGATAGTGGCTGGCCAGAGTGAATTGTTTAAGTGTTTTGAGGACATTGGGAACATGGCTACACGGCCTGGACAGAAGCAGAGCACGGGCAAGAGTTTAAAATTGGTTGGGTTTTGTTTGCGGGAAGCAATTCTCAGTGAGTCTGAGAGTGTTCCCCACAAGTGTTGGCCGCTTCGATTGATTATCTGAGTACTGTAGGATGGGAGGTTCATTTCGAACCAAAGTGAGGGCTGAGAGTTGAGAGAAAACGGGGGTTCTGGGAAAATCAGTTTTGGGGGGAAATTCAATTTCTCAATTAGGAGTCGAGTTGAACGAAACGGAGAATTTTTTTAATCCTCTGGGATCATTTTCAAACTAAACACATCAATTTCGGGGGAAATCTAGCACAGACGGGCCATGAACGGGAGCCCCTGGTTTCAGAGATTTTCGAGCTTGAGGTCGACAACCTCCAAGTAATTTTCCCTCAAATTGACGGTGCTAAAGTGTTCGTTTAGGTCTCTGGAAACTACTGTCTAAGTTAATTTTGGAATGGGGTCGAGTTGGGTGAGTTTCGTACTTCGACCCATTTTGTTGTTCGAGTTCGAGTTGATCGATTTGGGGCTGTGTTGACTTGAATGAGGGACACAGACCTTTAATTAAGTATTTTGCGAGTCCATCTGATTGATCTATTGAAGAAATTAGTTAGTTTATCGCAGGGATTTAACCGGGTCACACACGCGGGCCGGCGGCCCGTTTACCAGGGAAACGGGTGAAGAAGACGTACTGTAGCGGGAACTGTATCAGGCGCGTGGGCTCACGCGCAGCCACTCAGGGCGGCGCGTGAGGACGCGTGGACGCGAATTTCAAGGTGAGTTCAACACGACTTTTTTCCTATAAAATGTAACGAACATTTTAGTATTGGTTTCGAATTTATCGGACACCGTTTCGACGTTATTCCGAGGGTCCGAAGATGTATGTTACGTTTGTAATTAACGATTAAATTCCCGGAAAATTATGGGAAATTAGTATGTTGTTATCTAAGCCCTTAGTGACACTAAAGTATGTTTTCGGACAGGATTTGGAATTTCTGGAAAATATCAGAAATTACGGGCATGCGTGCGGCGCGAAACCGAACCTTAAGAATGGTGTGTGAGTGGACGTTGCTTTCAAAATTTAATGCATTCATAAATTATTTTTATGATTTTATGATTATGATTATAAGTTGTGATTGATTTTGATTTCCGTATTTATATGTGTTCGATTCCCATATTTATACGTATTTTTACTTTACATGTGAAATTACACGTATTTCGAGACTATGGTCACTCGTGTGCTTAATGATGGTTTAATGAAAGAAGTTATATGAAATGGGGGTAAAATTATTTAAGAAGGTTGTTTATGATTGCGAGTGTGACTTACGATTTTGACACGTTTTTTTTCGAGAACGTTCCGGATTTGCACGTTTTACGAGATTTCGAGTTATTGTGATTTGATCATTGTTGATGTTTGAATCTGGGAATTGAAATGAGACTTGTGATTTTGAGGATTTTAAAAATGGGTTTTGAGTATGTTTTGTTTGGATCGTGATTTTGGTGATTATGATTGTGGTTTTGACGTGTTGAAAATGAGATTTGAGAAAGAAGTGATTTCTAAGAATTAAAATGGTGATTTCGGGCTTGATGCTCGGGGCACAAAAGTAACTTTGATTTACGAGATTTCGGTTTTCGAAAATTGAAAGTGGATTCTTGGTTTGGGTTCGGGATGATGCTTTCGGATGCCGGCTTACAGAATCATTGTTGCAAATTCGAATTCGGGAATGAAAAAGGATTTAATAAAGTGATTTGCTATGATTGTGCATGCCCCGTGTTTAATGATGATTTGAACATGTTTCGTGACGTAAGGTTTGGGAATTCGAATGTGGAAACTCGGACCATGGGTCCTGTTGCGAAAAATGTGATTTTCGGGATGGATCCCGCGTTGTTGTGATTGGGAAATGTTTTGGGTTTAAAGACCCGTTGTTATGTTTGAAAACTGTTTTGGGTTTAAAAACCCGGTGCTATTGCTGGAGCACGTTTTGAGTTTAAAGACTCGGTTAATTGATGACGGGGGAGTGCCCTTAATGAGTTTAAAGACTCGTGAGTTTAAAGACTCGGTTACTGTAATACCCCCGAGGCCTATTGATTATGTTCTGAGTTTAAAGACTCGTTGATACCCCGGGAAGGCCTGTTTATGCGCATGGTTTTGAGTTTAAAGACTCGGGCGCACTTGATATCCAGCAAAATGATTGACTTGTGATTTATTGATGATTTCTGATGTTTCAGTTGAGTTGGGCAGTGGCCCGGTATATGGTTGTTGGTTTTGGATCATGTTGTGCATTTGGTTTTGATTCGTGGTTTTGGGCTGCAGCCCGGTGATTATGATTGCGGGCTAAGACCCGATGGTTGAGAAAGGAAAAATGATTTTGAGGTTCATACGAGTTTTTCCTTATGTTGAAATTTGATACACAGTTTTTCTTATGTGGAAAATCTTAACCGATTGCGAAATGATTTTTGTACGCATGCATTCGTTTTTACGCGGAGGGTAAAAATGTTTGTCGTAACTGTTTTGCTAAACTGATTTATTTTTGTCCACTCACACCTTTTGGTTTTTATTGACCCCCCAGGTCGTGGCGCGTTGTTCGAGGCTATACGAGGGGCGGAGGCATGAGTAAGTACGTGTGGCTATCTCTGGTTTGGCAAGTACTGAGGGTAACTTGGGATTTTCAGTCATCTTGCCAGACGGGAGCAGGACCGGGCACGGTTATCGATGCCCCTTTTGGGGGCGGTCCTGTCAACTTGGTATCAGAGCGCTTGGTTGCTGATTCTCTTGCCACATCATACCTCCGGAGCGTAAGCCTCGTGCGCGACCTGGTAGTGAGACGAGTAGGCGAGGGTGTTTGGGACCTCGTGTTAGATCTCGGGTGAGATTGACCCTGGTTTGAGGGTCAGATGTCGGGTAGTGGACGCTGTGAACTGCGATTTGTTAGACGTAGAATTGTGTGGGTCGCAAGGGCGAACGAGACCAGTGGCTGGAAGGCCGCATTTTTGGGCAAATTGTACTTTCTCTTAGGCCCTACTAGTCGAATAGGAAGTGGCTGAGCATTGGATATTGCTCGGGGACTGGGTATGTCAGTGATGACATGATTGGTTTGGTATGAGTTTAGACTCAGGAGGAGTCCAGATGTGGATGCGGGACTCACGATGAGTCAGGATTTTGGGTTAGGAACGTGAGGTGAGTCATAATATGGTGTCAAGGCTCGAAATGAGCCAGAAAAGCTGAGTGAGGAACGTTTGGCACTTAGAATGCCAAGGGCCAGTTTATGGTCAGGTATTGAATGAGTTAGAAAATTGTGGCTTGGTTTTGTGGGACGGTGGTCTTGTGGAGTTTAGCTGATGGTCTGGGGTACTTGGTGTAGTGGTAGTAGTTGAGAATTCGCGGGCGTTCAGGGAATGTCCATTGTCCTGATGTGGATTGTCGGGATGGTGGTACCCATGGTTGCGGGGTACGAGTAGTGGTGCGGGATCGTCGCTCGGTATGAGCGGAGATCCAAGGCTACCCACTGTGCACACGGTGTGCTAGTGTGGATGTTTGTATGTTGGCGCTGGTGCTAGTGTCAGTGAGTGAGATTGTGTTGAGCCACGAGTTGGGGTGTGACTCTGTCATGATGAGAGTGTGTTGGTATTTGAGACTCAGTAGTGGTTGACCCATGGACTGGATAGGATCCAGTGGCAATTGTGAGGTATTGGGGTAAGTCCCAACAGTGACGAGGTGACAAGAGTTGAGTAATTCCCAGTCGGAATCGGTGTATGTGCATAATTAGTCATTAATTGACATAAGGTCTGAGTATTGGGCTGATTGTGGACGCGTGGTTGTCCAAGTGAGTTACGGATGTAGGGAGTCTAGCGGTTGGACTTGACATCTCATGGGGAGTGTGTCTATTTTCAACGTAGGTGGAATCTTAGTTCCAAGGAGAGTTGTGACTGTGGGACGAGAAGAGTGCTCGTTTCCGCATTGGTGCTAGGTATTCCGAAGTCATTAGGGATGACTTCTTACCTTCTGCCCTGGCAGACGTTGATCGCAGATACCAGTACGATGAGCGTGTATTGGGTGGTGGACCCATGTGTGTTTTGGGGTCATCGGGTGGAGTTGCATTCCCGAGGTTGGGGTAAACGGGATTCCCATTTTCTGCTTGGTGGCAGACGATGTTGGATATTCGGTACGGTGGGTGCAGTGAGTTATGTTTGCACCCACAGAGGATGGATGTCGATGACATCGTATTGGATCATCCTTGGTCTCTCCTAGGTGGAGTGGCAGGATTGATATGAGGTAAACGGAGGGGATCCACATAGTGGATGTGTTACGTTGTTGAATGATTGATTGGAGGAGAAAATAGTTGAGGAGTGTTGGGTGGTTGACAAGAATCTAGTGGGTGTAAGACCCTATTATCGGGTTCCAGGTGGATTGCCAGCTGTGAGCATGTGTGGATCCTAGGTGGACCTGGTTGATGAGGTTGTGGGACCTTGGGCGTGGTGACGATCTAGGATCGTGGTGTTACCAGTCGGGTGACGCGGTAACGGACTCGAATTGCGATCGCCTTGATTAGGCTAGGTGAAAAGCTTCTCGCTCTGTCGTAAATGTTTAAATATGAGGATAGTTGGATTGAACTTCTTTTCGAAGTTAATCCGTACTCGAGCGAGTGGGAACGTTTATGTTTTGGACTCGAGGCTTGACCCGTGGATAAGTGGATATCCAACAGGGTCTAATTGGTCAGTCGTAGAGATGGGCGATTGGGATTGGCTTCTTTTCGAAGTCAATCGGATGTGACGTGGTAACCGTTGAGCGAGTATAGATTCAGGGTTGGTGCGCCTCGGTAATTGAGAGTAAGATTAGATGCCCTTTCGGCATGACTATACACGCCTTGGTGAGCGTGCTTGGATTGGTACATCTTGGATGACGTGTTTGGGAGTCGATTTTGTGTTACTGGTCGGGTGACCATGGGACCTAGAATGGATGATGAGTTGGAATGATCAATTTGTCTAGTATGAGATTGGACAAGAAACCCCAGTGTCAGGTTATGATCGACTGTGAACCTTGTAGTGGATATGTTGGAGATGGGTGTACGTACCCTGTACGGTGTACGAGGATTGATACCGGACGGGCCGAGTGGTATCTAGTGACGGTACGTGGGAGGTACCAGTGGTGTGGTTGTACGTGTTGGCATTCGGCTTAGTTCCGTCACACTTGGAGTTGTTGTGAAACTGGAATTTGAGCTTGATATATGCCGCAGGGTTGGGCTTGCCCTGCGAGATGGGATCGTGTTATTGATCTTACGCTACTTTGAGTGCCACCAATTGGCTGATGATTGGCGCTTTACTAGGGCGGTAAAGCTTAGTGGGGATCAATTTCACTTGAGGTGGTCGAGTGTGGTCAGTGCGACGTGAGACTGTGATGGGACCTCTGAGCACAAATGGGTTTAGCTGGTGTACGAGTGTACACGCGTTGCGAGGTCGAAAGGTTTTCCACGTGGTAGATGTGGAATAAGGATAATTGGAAATTTCGAGAACGAGACTGGTTTTAGGAGGGAGAAACGGTTGAGTTTTGATCGGTTGGAATTTCGGGGACGAAATTCTTTAAGGGGGGAAGATTGTAACGATCCGTCCCGAAATTCGGGATTAGATTTGTAACTAATTATGATTAACGGGGTTAATCGGTGATTAGTTGGGTGAAATCGGACGAACGGTGCAAAATGACCGTTTTGCCCCTAGTCGTGGGTAAAACGTTGACTTTTAGTTCGAATGGTCAAACAGACTTTGACCAATGACCGTGACGTAGTCTGGGACGTCACGAGTTCATAGACAGGTGGCACGTTCGATTCCGACATTCGTGGTGAAAGTTATGACGTTCGGAAGTTCAGGGTCATTTCCGTAATTTGGACGAAGTATGGGAAAATGTTGACTTTTTGATCGGGAGGTCCGATGGCCAAGGGCCAAGGACCGTTAGGAAGGTCTCGAAGCCCTGAGTACAACGACAGGCGGCACGCGTCAAACGGACATCGAGTGACCAAGTTACGGGTCACGGAAGTTGGAGGGCATTTTGGTAATTATTGCCCTGAGGGCATTTTGGTAATTCTGCACGACGGTTACTGTTCACCACCGTGAAACAGAGTCTGCACGGCCATGCCGTGGTGCTTCGAGCAATCCCATTGTTTAATCCTGATAGTGGCTGGCCAGAGTGAATTGTTTAAGTGTTTTGAGGACGTTGGGAACATGGCTACACGGCCTGGACAGAAGCAGAGCATGGGCAAGAGTTTAAAATTGGTTGGGTTTTGTTTGCGGGAAGCAATTCTCAGTGAGTCTGAGAGTGTTCCCCACGAGTGTTGGCCGCTTCGATTGATTATCTGAGTACTGGAGGATGGGAGGTTCATTTCGAACCAAAGTGAGGGCTGAGAGTTGAGAGAAAACGGGGGTTCTGGGAAAATCAGTTTTGGGGGGAAATTCAATTTCTCAATTAGGAGTCGATTTGAACAAAACGGAGAATTGTTTTAATCCTCTGGGATCATTTGCAAACTAACCACATCAATTTCGGGGGAAATCTAGCACAGACGGGCCATGAATGGGAGCCCCTGGTTTCAAAGATTTTCGAGCTTGAGGTCGACAACCTCCAGGTAATTTTCTCTCAAATTGACGGTGCTAAAGTGTTCGTTTAGGTCTCTGGAAACTACTGTCTAAGTTAATTTTGGAATGGGGTCGAGTTGGGTGAGTTTCGTACTTCGACCCTTTTGGATGTTCGAGTTCAAGTTGATCGATTTGGGGCTGTGTTGACTTGAATGAGGGACACAGACCTTTAATTAAGTATTTTGCGAGTCCATCTGATTGATCTATTGAAGAAATTAGTTAGTTTATCGCAGGGATTTAACCGGGTCACACACGCGGGCCGGCGGCCCATTTACCAGGGAAACTGGTGAAGAAGACGTACTGTAGCAGGAACTGTAGCAGGCGCGTGGGCTCACGCGCAGCCACTCACGGCGGCGCGTGAGGACGTGTGGACCCGAATTTCAAGGTGAGTTCAACAAGACTTTTGTCCTATACAATGTAATGAACATTTTAGTATTGGTTTCGAATTTATCGGACACCGTTTCGACGTTATTTCGAGGGTCCGAAGATGTATGTTACGTTTGTAATTAACGATTAAATTCCCGGAAAATTATGAGAAATTAGTATGTTGTTATCTAAGCCCTTAGTGACACTAAAGTATGTTTTCGGACAGGATTTGGAATTTCTGGAAAATATCGGAAATTACGGGCATGCGTGCGGCGCGAAACCGAACCTTAAGAATGGTGTGTGAGTGGACGTTGCTTTCAAAATTTAATGCATGCATAAATTATTTTTATGATTTTATGATTATGATTATAAGTTGTGATTGATTTTGATTTCCGTATTTATACGTGTTCGATTCCCGTATTTATACGTATTTTTACTTTAAATGTGAAATTACACGTATTTCGAGACTATGGTCACTCGTGTGCTTAATGATGGTTTAATGAAAGAAGTAATATGAAATGGGGGTAAAATGGTTTAAGAAGGTTGTTTATGATTGCGAGTGTGGCTTACGATTTTGACACGTTTTTTTTCGAGAACGTTCTGGATTTGCACGTTTTACGAGATTTCGAGTTATTGTGATTTGATCACTGTTGATGTTTGAATCTGGGAATTGAAATGAGACTTGTGATTTTGAGGATTTTAAAAATGGGTTTTGAGTATGTTTTGTTTGGATCGTGATTTTGGTGATTATGATTGTGGTTTTGACGTGTTGAAAATGAGATTTGAGAAAGAAGTGATTTCTAAGAATTAAAATGGTGATTTCGGGCTTGATGCTCGGGGCACAAAAGTAACTTTGATTTACGAGATTTCGGTTTTCGAAAATTGAAAGTGGATTCTTGGTTTGGGTTCGGGATGATGCTTTCGGATGCCGGCTTACAGAATCATTGTTGCAAATTCGAATTCGGGAATGAAAAAGGATTTAATAAAGTGATTTGCTATGATTGTGCATGCCCCGTGTTTAATGATGATTTGAACATGTTTCGTGACGTAAGGTTTGGGAATTCGAATGTGGAAACTCGGACCATGGGTCCTGTTGCGAAAAATGTGATTTTCGGGATGGATCCCGCGTTGTTGTGATTGGGAAATGTTTTGGGTTTAAAGACCCGTTGTTATGTTTGAAAACTGTTTTGGGTTTAAAAACCCGGTGCTATTGCTGGAGCACGTTTTGAGTTTAAAGACTCGGTTAATTGATGACGGGGGAGTGCCCTTAATGAGTTTAAAGACTCGTGAGTTTAAAGACTCGGTTACTGTAATACCCCCGAGGCCTATTGATTATGTTCTGAGTTTAAAGACTCGTTGATACCCCGGGAAGGCCTGTTTATGCGCATGGTTTTGAGTTTAAAGACTCGGGCGCACTTGATATCCAGCAAAATGATTGACTTGTGATTTATTGATGATTTCTGATGTTTCAGTTGAGTTGGGCAGTGGCCCGGTATATGGTTGTTGGTTTTGGATCATGTTGTGCATTTGGTTTTGATTCGTGGTTTTGGGCTGCAGCCCGGTGATTATGATTGTGGGCTAAGACCCGATGGTTGAGAAAGGAAAAATGATTTTGAGGTTCATACGAGTTTTTCCTTATGTTGATATTTGATACACAGTTTTTCTTATGTGGAAAATCTTAACCGATTGCGAAATGATTTTTGTACGCATGCATTCGTTTTTACGCGGAGGGTAAAAATGTTTGTCGTAACTGTTTTGCTAAACTGATTTATTTTTGTCCACTCACACCTTTTGGTTTTTATTGACCCCCCAGGTCGTGGCGCGTTGTTCGAGGCTATACGAGGGGCGGAGGCATGAGTAAGTACGTGTGGCTATCCCTGGTTTGGCAAGTACTGAGGGTAACTTGGGATTTTCAGTCATCTTGCCAGACGGGAGCAGGATCGGGCACGGTTATCGATGCCCCTTTCGGGGGCGGTCCTGTCAACTAAACTGGTGGCAAACAGGTTGATTATGACAACTCCCTTTTAACCTTTCAAGTATTTTACATATTGTAAACAGAGGGAAGCAAACCCTACACAATTCCCTTTTCTTACATCAATGCTATGCTAACAAAAAATTTAAGCTATAAAACACCATTCAAGCATAATAATTCACCATTATTCACCATCATAAATGAATAGTAATACAAACAAAAACACGTCTCAATATCTGCAAAGAGGGGGACTTATTATGACAGGACCCATCCCAATCCCCCCGGGATTAGTGCGGGATGACCCTACTCCCGTCTGACACGAAGTGTCAGACAAGGGATATTTCCGACCCTTGCCCTCCCGGGCTATCAGAGTACGCCAGGATCCGGAGGAGGCATGTGATATCTCGGTCTCTGCTACAGTCCACATCCGACGTCAACCTGAAGGGCAGTCAAAACATTAAAAACTGTGAGTGGACAAAACAAGAGTTTATAAAAACATTTAATAAGGAAGACATTTGTACCCTCCACTAAAAAGTATGCATGCATTCGAAAACCATTTATCCAAAACAAATCATATGTGGGACTAAGCCCAAAGCAGATATAAACCAAGGTCGAAAGGACCACAATGAAAACGACCATACGGGCCACTGCCCAAATCCATAAGGGACTCGGCCCCAAACCATAGAGAAACCAAGTACACGAGCCACTGCTCAAATCCTGTGCACACCTGTACACACCACATATCATATATCATATATCCATCACATATATATATATAAGTCACACAACCAATCCTGTCACGGTATCCAAAGCTACGCGCGTGCTACCCGGGTCTCAATCCGAGTCATCTCAAAGTCAAGGTCAATGTCCGCAGACCACTGACCCTACCCGAGGTAATAGTAACCATAGCCTTCCTGAGAGTAAGGAACCCAACTGGGGGGTGACTCCACTCAGTCGGTGCTCCGTGACTACTCCGGGGTCCACCCAGGCCAACGACCCTCCCCGGAGGAGATAATAGAAGTAAAGGAAGGTAGATGAACATATATATACATAACATAAACATTCATGACCAGTTCCCCTGAACCGTCATGATCCATAATATCCATAATCAGGTAACATGTCAGTTCCCATAAACCGTCATGTACCGTAATAACATAACCAGGTAACATGCCGGTTCCCATAAACCGTCATGTACCGTAATAACCAACAAGGGTTCATGCCGGTTCCCATAAACCGTCATGAACCTGGAAATCCATTTAAGGTTTCCTGACCTGAAATCAAAACCGTAAAGTGACTGGGTCTCGTGCCCAAACATAAGACATCAGTTGGGCACCGTGCCCGGAATCTGAGGTCATATGCCCGAGACAAAACCAAATGGGTCTCATACCCGAATTTATCCTTTTGAAATCCAAATCCAGTTCATTTAAATCAATAAAGAAATACAGACCCGTATAAGCACCGTATAAGGCCGAAACCTCGAAACACGTGCTTATACGTAACCACATACAAATGCACCCATGGCATCATCAAACAAGTAATAAAACATATAATAAACATTTATGCATGCACCAATTTAGAAAACAAGGTCTACTCACAGACCGTCCGAGCTGCCGTCTCGATTTGCGTGCCATACGGCTCCCCGAGCCGATCACCGTCACCGGGACTCCCAAACCTGTCCAAATCGTAATATAAGGTTACTAACTACTTAATTAACCTCCCACTAAAGCCCCATAATTTTCCCATATTTTTAACTATTTTTAAAACCGAACCTAAACCTTCCGATGCCCCGAAACATATCGAGACAGTGTCCGATTGACACGAAACCAGTCCCAAAATGTTCGTTACATCGAATAGATGATTTCCCGTGTTGAACACTTTCCCAAATTCCCTGCCACGCGCCCTCACGCACCGCCTGAAGTGGCTGCGCGTGGGCTTCACGCGCCAGCTACAGTACCCGCTGACGTCATCACTGACGTCAGCATGACGTCATCTGACAGCTGTCAGGCCTGACATGTCAGACTCTGACAGGTGCCACGTGTCATGCTCTCATTGGTCCACGTCACTGTACTGTCAGTGCCACGTGGCAGTCTGACATGTGCCACGTGTCATCACGGCACTGGTCCACGTCAGTGACACGTGTCAGCCCCTAATTGGGCCACGTCACTAACATGTCAGTGCTGACTGTGCACTGACATGTGACACGTGTCGGCTGATGAGTGGTCCACGTCACCTGACAATCTGACAGGTGCCACGTCATCATGCCACGTCACCGCCTTCAACCACTCGACGGGTCGACCCGAACCCTGCAACCGGGTCGCCGTGACCCGCGACTTGACCCGGCCGGTTCTCCACCGTCCGACCACCAAAATGCCTCCCGTTTGTCCCATTTTCATCCTCTAATCCTAACCTAGGGTTCTAGGACGTTAAACTGAAAGGAAAACACCGAAAACCATACCTTCGAGTTTGGCCATGGCGGCCGTGCATTCCTCCGCCGTTCACGGCCGTTCCAGGCCTTCCCCATCCCCAAAACTAATCCTATTCGACTCCTAGGGCTACCAGCAACCTAACCTAAATCTTAGAATCGAATAAAAAGCAACAAAACTGAGTTTTGAATTTTTGAATATTTTTACCTCACGGGTTCTCTCTCCCCGCCGTGTCCTCCGTCGTGGCTGGCCGTGGCCTGCCATCCCCAGCCTCTTCCCACCACCTCACGGTCATGTTCAGCTCACCCAAGCAAGGAATGGTGATGGTGTGTGGTTGTTTCGATTTTTGGAAGAAAATGAAGAAAAGGAAGAAAATGAAATGAGATTGGTGGTGGTGCCGTGGAAGAGAAGAGGAGAGAAGATGATGTGATCAGATGAGAGAAGAGAGGATTGATGGTGAGGATTGATAGTTAGTTGGTAATGGATGGTTAGGATTAATAGTTGTTAGGTTTAATTATAAAATAATTAAAATAATAATATTTAATTATTTAGATCCACATTTTGGGGGATCAAAGCAATGGGATGAGTGACACTTGTCACTCATCCATGGGGCCCACCAAAATATCCACCCAATCAAATTTAGCCGAAACGTCCCCGTCTCGAAGTTCGTGCATAGTGAAATCGAACTTCCGTGACCCATAACTCTCCCGTTTGAAGTCTGATTTCAGTGTGCCGCCTGCCTATGGATTCGTATCGTCCTTATCTATGTAACGGTCTTCGGCCCTCGGCCATCGGACCTCCCGGTCAAAAAGTCAACTTTTGACCTCCTATTCACCCAAATTACCAAAATGCCCCTAAACTTCCGAACGTCATAACTTCTTCCTCGAACGTCGGAATTGAACGTGACACCTGTCTATGAACTCATGACGTCACGAACTATGTCACGGTCATCGGTCAAAGTCCATTTGACCGCCCGATTAAAAAGTCAACGTTTTGCCACCATCAGGGCAAAATGGTCATTTCGCACCGTGCGTCCGATTTCGCTCTACCAATCACGGATTAGCCTCACTAATCGTGATTAGTCACTAATCTAATCTAGGAATTTGGGACGGGTCGTTACATATTATATTTAGGAGTTTTGTCTCTAGACCATCTAAATAGAGAAGCCATGAGAATGAGATACAACCCAATTTCTTCAAACCCACACCCAGATGTAATAAAAACATTCAGTTCCAGCCATGGGAGAAAAGGTGCGAACTGATCCCCCTCCACCTTTAATTTTTTTTGAACTCCTCCTCTCCAATTCGGCCTTCAGTTGAAAGAAAAAAGGAATATTTGAGGAAAGACCCTTTCACCCATACGATTTAAAACATGTGCCTATCACATGATTGTTTTTCACGAAAAATTGGAAAAATTGTAACAGAAGTCTAGTATAGACGGAGTAAAGTTTAGGGACCTTTGGAACTAAAAGTCAAGTTCAATGACCATTGCTAATATTAGGGAAAAATTTAGGGACTGTAGCAACAATTTTCCTTTTGTCAATTTAATTAGCACCTTCACTCTTTTATCATTTCAAGTTACTATTAAATATTACTAATTCATTTCACTTTTTGATTCTCCCAATATTTCTTGATTGTTATTACTCCATCATTGAAATTACTGATTATTGATTTGTTTTATATGCATAACTCTCACTATTGCTAATTGAACTAACACAGTCAAACTTCAATAATACAACTGTCTCCAATGTGTTGCACTCTTTCCTATGCCTGATTTTTTTCCTATAGGGTTTTTTTTTCTTTAGTCTAGGTTTTTTAATGAGGAAGCACAAAGAACTTCCCCATATTCTCAACTGCAATCCAACCAACTATGTACATTGTCTAAAATATTACGTTGCACTTTTCTTTTTTGTAATGTTCTTATTTGTATTTTCCGTTGTCTAAAATATTGCTAATATTACGTTGCACTTTCCGTTGTCTAAAATATCTTCTTTAAGATTTTTCTATTATTCTACCTATTCATATTTAAGATTTGTAAGAGGTAGAGTGTACCTCTTTGATGATTTTAAATAAAATATGTCAAAGGGCGTTGTGATTTACCCGAATAAACCAGTAAACCCTGTTACGGAAATTACAAAAAACACAAAAAAAAAAATTAAAAGCAGGTAGGCCGTCATTTCCGTTATGGCGTGCGGATATGGCGCGTAACTCCACCTCCAGCCTGAACCGACAGCACTATCGAGCCAGTGACAGACAGTGACGTTGCTTCTTTCTCACTCCACCCTGCCATCAACCTCTCCAGTCTCCCCCTGTCTCCCTCTCGACCTCGCCGAGTCTCAATTCCTCTCTTTTTCTCTCGAAACACCCGAAATTAGGTCCGAACAAGCCTAAACTCCGAAGATCAGATTCAATATGGACTTGACAATCGAAAGAAAAGCAACAAGAGCAAGAAGAAGAAGCAATGGCATTTTACTGAAGCTCTCTCTGCTTCTTCTAATTTGGTCATTCATTGCTAATCCTACAAATGCGTCGATCCACGTGTACGACAACCAAGCCTTCAGAGATGTCGGCAACGCTTACCTTCTCTCCGGCGGCAGCGAAGGCATTGTTGCCTCTCTCTCCACCCGCTCTTATATTAGGTAATGCTTCCTGATTTGCAGCATTTGGATTTGATTTGCAGGTTATTTCTAGATCTTAGAGAATAATTGCTTTATTTGATTTGGTTATTGGAATATGGAACAGTTTTTGTGTATTTTGTTCGATTTAGATTTGGGTAGTTAAATTAGAAAATTAAGTGGATTTTGTTTTGTGTGAGAGCGATTTGGGGATTTATAAATATGTCTGGGCCGCAAAGAAAATGTGCATATGAAAATAGGCCAACTTTATATAAATCATTGGAGATGGACCTGATGAGGGGAAGTTAAATACAATATACTAATAATCTAATGAACTAGATATAGCGTATCAAGCATTCTTGCCAAGTTTCTTGGTGGCTTGTGGTAAAATGCAATTGGTTCAATAGGACAAAAGGTTTGAAAGACATGGCTTTGTTACTTGCATTCTTAGGACTTAGAAGTTCGTACAGAGTGAGTTCGTATAGGGGGATGAGAAGTGCTTCCGATTATTCCTACTAGAAATACTTAAGATTTAAGTTTGCAGTGTATAACATTGGATTTTAAATAATAGCATATCTAATTCATTTTAGCTTGCAATTAGGAAAAAAACATTGGATTTTAAATAATAGGATATCTAATTCATATCTAATAACATTGGATTTTAAATAATAGCATATCCAAGAACAGGAAAGAAAAAAAGGATTTTTTTTCCTTGATTACGGTGCGTTTTAACACTGAACTCATATCTAATTCATTTTAGCTTGCAATTAGCCATTAAATTCCAACATTGTGGCTTCTATATTCTTTCTACACGAGTAATGCCCTTACCTTGCCAGTCTCCCAGTGCAGAAATTTTCTTTTAGTAGGATTCTGAATAACTTTTAGAGGCATTGTTTCCCCATATGCTGCAGAAAATTGAACTAGATCCAAGCCCCTTTACATTTGCGTTAACAGCTTACCTACTCTTGTTGTATGTGTGCATTGCTACTTATTGTCTGACTTTCCTCACAAATTGAATCTTCTATCATCACTTTTGTCTCTGAAATTTCTGAGTGGATCAGGTTCGAGAATATCACCTTCTGGAGGAGCAAGGATGCCGCTGATGTGGAGCAGAGCACTGGGTTGATAGAAGTTATAATTTTTGAGGCAGCTGATCGTAATAATATTGGTGGGTCTGCATATGGAGGACAAAGGGCCATATGTTGCACCCCTGATCTCGCTAAGATGGAAGGTTGTAAGCAAGGTGAAGTTATTAGGAGACCGTCTGTAAGCGATAATAAATGGCCCATTGTTTTGAAAGTACAGTTAGATGGTGAATCTCTATCTACAAATATGGATTATAAAGAGGTTTTCATCCCTAAAACTGGGATGTATAACTTGTTTTTTGTAGCGTGTGACCCAAAACTAAAGGGAATAATTATGAGTGGGAAGACTTTGTGGAAAAACCCGGATGGTTATCTACCTGGTCGAATGGCTCCACTAATGAAGTTTTATGTGTTTATGGCACTTGTTTACGTAGTTCTTGGTATAATTTGGTTCACTCAGTATGTGAGGTTTTGGAAGGATATTCTGCAACTTCAGCATTGCATCACGGCGGTTATCTCTCTTGGGTTGTTTGAGATGATTCTGTGGTATGTGGATTATGTAAATTTCAATAATACAGGGATGAGGCCAGTTTTTGTTACAACATTGGTTGTGACAGTTGGAGCCGTGAGAAAAACACTTTCCCGCCTTCTTATCCTCATTGTTTCAATGGGTTATGGAGTAGTGCGGCCAACTCTTGGGGGTCTTTCCTCAAAGGTGCTTCTTCTTGGAATTACATTTTTTCTGGCAACAGAGTTGCTTAATGTTACTGAATACGTGGGGACAATCAATGATGTATCAGGCAGAGCAAGATTATTTCTAGTTCTTCCTGATGCATTCTTGGACGCATTTTTGATATTGTGGATTTTTACCTCTCTCTCAAAAACTCTGGAGCAGTTACAGGTATGTCATTCGTTAAAAATCTGCAGTTTCATCTTTTGATATTTAAATTCCTCTAATTACGTTGCTATGGCGCCATCGCTTCTTTTTCATGCTTCACTTTGAATTCACATTTCGCCTTACCTTGACATAAGTGCTAAAATTTATCTTCTTCTCAGGCAAAGAGAAGCTCTGTCAAGTTGGACATGTATAGGAAGTTCTCAAATGCATTAGCAGTGACAGTAATTGCCTCAGTTGCATGGATAGCTTATGAGGTATGGTTTTAGTGGACAGCATATAAATATATGTGCAAGTTAATATTTTTATTAATGATGTATTTGAGTCAATTCATCTTGACTGAGGAACGGAATATCTTAAAAGTGATACACTTAGCTGTTATCTTAGTGCACTATGGAAGAAAAATTTGTGTTTCATTATTCATTTCAGAATGTCTGCGAATCTCTCTTTACCAAAACACCCAAAGAAAGTAAATCCTGTCACATTTGCCTTTGTTCATGACTTGGTTTTACTGAGAAACTCTTGAAAACAACCCATTTATCTTACTAGGCCCAGAAAAACTAGCAATTAGGCTAACAATACAAATTTATGTCCAAGTGTTTGATACCTTTTACTTGCATAAAAAATTTAGAAGCACTGAGGATTCAGTATGTGTTTAATATGATTTGGCAAGACTTGGTCTTTTCACGAATTCAACTGAAGCCAAACTAGAATGCTCTCATAAACACCAAATGGGCTGATTGCATATGCACTCGCCACTGTCCCTTTATGGCTACTGATGTAAATGTTCAGATGCCACTAATCATAAAGTAAGACTTTTGGAGGCGAAAAGATTGCTTCCATTTGGGGAAGGGTCAAAATCCTACATGTACTATGTTTCAGTTAGATGAGCTACCTAACAGCGCAGTCCTGGTGTAGAATTTCATCCTGTAATGATTGTAGAATTTCCTTTTGTCTTTTTTTCGTTCTGGCTTGATATTACTCGTAGTTTAAATTGCAGGGTCAAAAGAATTTTCATAGGTTGTCCTGTATTATTTTGGGCTGTATTGTGCGGGATCTGTGTAGATTGAAGCAAAGAGTTCATATTTTCCATGTTTTTCATGAATTTTTCTGGATTTCAGTTGAAAAAATGTCTTACTTTGGAATATACGCTGTGTGGATATGAAGTGAGTTGATTTGTTGGTGTCCTCAGACATTGAATCCTCCACTCATTAATGTGATGTGGGTTTGCAGAGTATTCTATATAATAAACATTTCTATTATAGAACAATATAAAAAACTTGAAGATCTTGCTGACTTAAATTTGGCTTTATGTTTTCTTTACTTTTATTTTTAGTGTCATATAACTTTCCATTTTTTAAAACATGAACGGTTTTTCTTTTAACTTTTTGTAAACTTGAATGAAAGGCTATAATGAAAGGCTGTAATGAAAGCCTTAAATACTCATCCAAACATATCTGAGGACTTTTGCTTACATTATTTTTTTAACTTTCCAAATAACACATCATAAGAAAGGGTGTAATGAAAGCCTTAAAATAGTTGTAGTCGTTCAGAATGAAAACCTCTCCTCCCATGTTCTTCTCCTACAGACAAGTCGATCATAACTTTGGTATGACTTCACATTGTGTTCAGATTGCTCTCAGAACATCAGGCAGATGGAAATTTAAAGCTCAACTTATTTTAATATTTGCAGAGACATCAGGCTTGAATAATTTTTTTTACCTTTCTGTATGTTCTGTTGTTTTGTGGACTTTTTATCATGCATAGCCTGCTTTCTCTACTGAGGCATATTACTTTATACTTAATTACCTAGATGTGATGGGGAACTGCCCTGTCAGGTAATTTGGGTATTTTTAAGTCTTATTAGGCATGCTTTCACTACACCAGGGAATCAATTAATTATTAGATACAGATTCTTTTTCCTGAAAACTTAATGTGGTATTCTTATCCCAAATGTAGTGTTTTTTAAGGAATGTGATATAGAGCGAGAGCAAAATAGAATAATCAACTATTCAAATTTAATCTTGTATTTCAGATGATCAATCAATGTGCAAAAACTAGTGTTCAGTTGCAAGAGAAAAATAGAATAAATACACCTAAAGCAAATTTATTCAAAATTTCTTTTTCTCCTACTTTTTTGCACATTGGGTTCTTTGCATACTTGTATTTTTCTATGGGTTTTCCGGACTATTATACATTTGACAAGCTTGAAATTGTAGGTGTACTTTAAAGCAACTGATCCATTCAATGAGAAGTGGCAGAGTGCTTGGATCATCACCGCTTTCTGGGATATCCTTGCATTTGCATTGCTGTGTGTTATCTGCTATCTTTGGGCACCATCTCAGAGTTCTCAACGGTTCGTTATAATTCTCATGCAGTCAGTTGATGTTTGGTTCCCTTTTCTTTCCCTATTTATTAAAATTTCAAAACGCATTAGTCTCCTGAAACTGTGATTGGCTAAAGTGAGCTCCGTACATGGTGCTTTCATAGATAGTCTAAATCAGCATACTTTGAACGATCAGTACTTTCCGTAAGGCTTTATTTGGGAAGTCTTTCGAGGTGGACAGTTGAGAGAGTCCCTGGGAGAAATGGTGGAGAGGAAGTATGGCGGTGATGCACAAGAGCAAAGGAAACATCACATGGTATGGGTTTATGGAGCATTAGGCAGAAGTTGGGACGAGTTCACCAAGCATTTTAGGTTTAGGGCTGTGAGGTAGGGAAGGCCCTAATTTACATGAGAATGGTGATAATACGCCTTTGAAAGATTCTACTTCAGTTCTATTTAGCTTGCTTGGTCAGGGCTTTTGATAGTACATGTTTGAAAGGTCAAGGAAACTACATGGTATTGCTTAGGATTTTGATTAGGCTGTGGATGATTTTGGGAGACTTATGAAGGCTAAGTTTGATAGTCGGGTTTTCTCAATCCAACAAAATCCATTCAGATAATATTTGTTGGGAAAATTCTGTCAATAATTTCCTTTCCCATATTTAATTCTTCATCGTTACATTCTATTAGGCTATGTTGGGATGAAGAACATTAAAGTACCAAGGAATTTAGGCTATATTACCAAGATATGCACTACTAACCATTAGATAGAGGGATTGCTAGTACCTATATAACAAAACCACTAAACAAAGATTTCCCATTAGTTCCCATCAAGTATTGACTTACAAATCCCTCTAAGTGCACTGCATCTAGTCATTTGCAATCCCTCTATCTAATGTTGTGATGCATTTCTAACTAATTTAGCCTAACTCCCTCAGGTTCCTCATCCAAACTTAACCTTAGGTTAAATTAGTTATAAATGCTTCACAAAACATTAGATAGAGGGATTGCAAATGACTAGATGCAATGCACTTAAAGGGATTTGTAAGTAACTATTTGATGGGAGGTACTTTGAAATCCTTTGTTTAGTTGTTATTTTATGCTCATGTAGTGCATTGTCAATCCCTTTACTTAATTGTTTAGTAATATAGCTTAATTCCCTTGGTACTTTTAAGTTTCTCATCCAAACATACCCTTAAGGAAATTTATTACATGATAATAAATTGAATAAAACACTTGGTTTTGTTAAAATAGTTACCTTAATATATGAACCTCATTACTGAATAGCATTCTATTACTTTGAAATATGTTTCTATTTTATGTCCCTTGTCATGCTCTTATGTGCATGCCAATTGGCTTTTTTCTATTTTGTATACATGAGTTGTGTTATATAAAAAACAAAACCTAAGAACCTGTAATTTGAAGAGAAGACTGCAATCTTCAAATTTCTTGTTATCCACTTAAGCAAAAAGTAGTTACAAATTATCATTTGGTGGATTAATTTTCATGGAACTTGCTAAAAAAGTCGCTTTAGGAAAAAAAAAACAAAAAAACTGAAATACAGTTACTTTCTTATATTTCACCTTGTTCTTATGTTATCTATAAATTGTGGAAAGCTAATGATAGTTTTTTGAAACTTATCAAATAGTGTATGAAAAGTATGATAGAAGGAAAAAGGATTTGAATTCTTTTGTTAGGTCATTTAGGCATCCTTCATGGAGAGTATGCTGCTTAATTTGGATCCGCTTGCATCTTTTCTGGAGATTGTATTTTAATTTATGGATAATAACCTGTTATGCATCAAGTGCTTTGAATATTCGCTGTTCTTCTTGTTTAGTTTCTAGAGCAGTTGCTGGAATTTTCCGCCTAGTCTTCACATTGGCCTCGTATCTGTAGTTAAACTTGTGATACAAATTCTTTCATGTCATATAAGTTTTAGATTTCCTTGTGCCCGACTGAGCTGTGATTTGTACTGCCTAATGTGCTTGTAGGTATGCTTACTCAGAGGAGGTGGGAGAAGACTCTGATGATGAAGAATCTCAGTCTCTTACTAGGGGCAAGCCAGAGGGTGATATCACTTTAGTCAAGCAAGATAGCGATGGAAGCACTGCAGATCTTGATGAAGATGAACCAGAAGAAGACAAGAGGGAATGATCATTCAGCAGCGCGCTTATTCTGTTGCCCCTACTATTTTGCTCTCCGTATATGGAGAACTGAGCTTAATACCCCTCGGCTAACTTAAGCAATGGCCCTTTGGCCTCTTCAAATTGGCATGCGAAGAGGCGTTGTAACAATCTTTACTACATTCAACTAGAATCAAAAGGCTCCCGGTTTCTTGTCTTGTTCCCAAAGCTAATCTCATTTTGTTGTGTATGTAAAAGTAAAACCTCAGGCTGTCAACAAAGTTCCAAGAATAGATAAGGAACTCATGAGGAAAAAAAGAAGGCGTGTATTGAAAAGCTCATTAAGCATTTGTAATCTTGACTAGTCTTGTACTTTGTATCAATGTCTTGTAGTTTCTTTGTATTGTAGGTTAGTTCGTGCATTTTTTTTCCTACATTAAAGATGTAGTTTCTTTGTATTGTAGGTTAGTTCTTGCTTTTTTTTTCCTACATTAAAGATGGCTGATTTTCTTATTTATTTATTTTTTTCTTTCTGGTTTGCTTTTATCTTGATTTTCATGGAAGCTGAAACCTGAAAGGCAATTTTAAGGCAACCGAAAGCTCCAGTAATATTTTTTGAAAAAAAGGCAACTGACAGCTGTTTCACTCTTAACCACTAGTAGTCCTGACTTGATGTCGCAACACCACCACGGCCCTTCCCTTTTCTAGTGGAGTTAACTAAGCCTCATGTGACGAATAACGAAAAGGCAAGAAAAAAAACGTTTAATGTTTTGAGAAGTTGCTAAAATTAATGTTCTGGTGGTATTTTTGCCCACAATGTAATAAGAGGTCTTCGATTTCAAGCTCAACATACGTAAAAAGTAAAATTAATACCAATTATCAATAAAGAGCAAGATTAATACCAATTGTCAATAAAGAGCAAGATTAATACCAATTGTCAATAAAGAGCAAGATTAATACCAATTGTCAATAAAGAGCAAGATTAATACCGTCTATCAATGAATCAC
This sequence comes from Prinsepia uniflora, assembly GCA_032719365.1. NCBI lineage: Eukaryota > Viridiplantae > Streptophyta > Magnoliopsida > Rosales > Rosaceae > Prinsepia > Prinsepia uniflora. The sequence continues at coordinate 54,003,423 of CM064872.1, forward strand.
CAAAGAAAAACAATTACAGTGAATGTCTAGGACTAGGAGCTTCTGATTTGGTACAAAATCAAAATAAGATCGAGGCCTGGTGCCTGATGTCAAATGAAAGAGGCTCTTAGTTCGACTAACTAGTTTGTTCCACTAAGCAAAGCAACATTCTCAACTGCTTTCAAAAACTTCCTGCAGATTCTCTCTAATCAAAAGCAGAAACATATATTCCCTCGAAAAAAAACAAAAACAAACTCAACCCAAAACAAAAAAACAGAAACATATGAAATGTAATTATGTAAATCCAGCAGAATGGGCAGCAAAACCAATAGATAGGTTCAAAGACGCTTCTTTTCTTCATCTACCAAATTCAAGTGTTTCAGCAACATCCATTGTTTTGCATTAGTGTACATAGTTAGAAATATGAACTGGGAGAAGCAAACAAGCATAATCAAAGCTTCAAAAAGGAACGGATATCTGGCTGGGGGGCGCATGCTTAAATAAACAACATGAAGGATGACAGAGCTCAAGACTAAGGCTGTTATCACAAATGATCTTAAGGCAGTTGTGTCCCTTTTGCCCCGCCTTCCACTCCTATATAGGTTTAGAAGGATAAAGAGAGCAGTAAGTACAAGATACGGTAGAACCAGTTTGTCACGGTGGAGAAGAGGGAACATTGAGAACAAGGCGTAAATTGTCATCCAGGTGAAAAGAAAAGGTTCTTCCATTGCCAAAAGACTTGCTGGTAGGAGAGGCAGCAAAATAGACTTCTCATGCACTGAAAGTTGAGAATAACAAGCATTAAATACTATAAAATCATGCAACTGGGACCAGAAGTTGAAACAAAGGGCTAACTTCACTGACCTTGGAATGAGAACAAATAAAATGAGAAAGCACTATTCAGCAACCCATAAAGGAAACCTTTCTTGCTTGGAGCCCATATCTGCTGAATCATTGAAGGCAGGCAAGTAGAAATAGTTGCACCAAAACTTATCAGTTTCAGGGATTGTGTTGGAAATAATCTCTTCCATTTTACAAGAACGGAAGTGGTGCACCAGAAATTTGCCACATAATCCTCAAATATCCCTCTCTCAAAAGGAGCAAGGCGAGAGAGAACCTGTACCATTCACCAAAAGCATAAGGACACCAAGTCCCACCGTGTGTATTTTTGTGTGCAAAGAAAAGAAAAGAACGATATTGTGATCAAGCTAGAAACACCAGTATCCTAATAAATGTTACAAAAAATAGGAAAGAAACAAGTAAATAAAGCAATATTAACTCTTAATTTGTAATAATTGAGCTCATTGGTGAGGAAGATTGGAATGGAATTCATCGAATTCAAGGTATTTTGAAGGTAGAAGTGAATGTGTTTTCATTGTAAGGGGATTAGACATAGATCGCATTGGAATCGTAACTCATCAAATTCACTTCTACCTTCAAAATACCTTGAATTTGATGAATTACCCAATCCAATCCAATCCAATCTTCCCCACCAAACAAGCCCATAACCGTGTCAATTGAGGACCAGAGGTGGTCCAGATAACTGTCCAACTTCAGCACATTGTGCAGCACCCCTAGATCCTCTTCTATATTCTTTTAGTTAGCAAATGTCAGAGTTATTTCTAAATAAATTCTGAAGCCAGACCCAAACCACTTGTTTGATCATGAGCTAAAGCACAGGCCAGACATGTGAGAGTTTAAATTATAGTTGAAGCTGACATTTTTGCATACCCGTAAAATGAACCGTGAGCTTCTTTTTTTTTTTAATTCTTAATTTTGTTGAGTGCTTACCCCCAGAAAGGCTTCCATTGAATGGATATATGGCCACCAGACAGCAAGAAATGTTCCTATGACCACAAAGCCCAGTTTCAACACCTCAAGAAGTGGATATCGGCGCCTTAGGCATTTACCCAGGAGATAGCTGAAAAATGCAGGAGCAAAGTATGCACTCATCTGCAAAAGAACATATCACGCTTAGCAAGTAGAAATCACCAAGCAGAGACAAATTTGAAACACAAAGATCAGAGAATATTTAACTGGTTAGTGAAGGGATCAAGGCCTCCTATTTGATTCATTCTACTCATTGACTGTGTAGGAGCATATGCCAATAATGTAAAGCCAAGTTTGTCTACTGTAAGTTGGCACCATGCAACCAGGTAAACCTACTAATTTCAGCTACTTGGTAACTTACTATTGTTCTTTTGGCCTGCATCCACCATAACTTTGTTTTCCCTGTCTTTTAATCTTTTCCAAGTCGCCAACCGTAACTTGTCACTAAACCTATCATTTTATCTTTATTATTTATTTAATTGTAGCAACAAAATGAGTTTGACACCCAGTAGACCACCTCACCCTCAATCCCATTATAATTAGGATTAAACATCCCATTTGATCCAAAGAACATTGGCTGGCAGTTGGAACTTGTTGGTTAACATGTGCTGAAGATAAGTAACATAATTTCAGCTATCAACAATTCGCAAAAGATATATTCAATAACTTATACATGAATACTTAAAAGAAATTAATCAAGCATACATGAATACTATTAATTTAATAATAAATTTTAAGGATCTTTTTGGCTGTTTTTTCAGGAGAATTTCTGTTCTCAAAATGTCAAAAATAAAGTACCAAGTTTAAATTCAGGAAATAAAAATGCTGTTTCCAATTTACATTCTCTGATTTTGGGTAAACGAAATAAGCTGAAAAGAAACAACAGAAACATGTTTATTAATGTTCCCCGGAAAAATATTATATAAATAATTTCTTAAAGAAACTGCTAAACAAATTGTAACACTGCACAAAAAACTTAACCTTAGAGTAAATTGTCTGCATGAAAAAGAATGATTAAATCCCACATGCACAAAATGAAAAGGCCCTTTCTTATTTGGTTAAACTCAAAACTCTAAAGTGGAACTTGCAGTAGCTGGACTTCTCATGAGTTGTGGCCATATCCTCACCAAACAATTACCAACTGGAAATACTCAGTTCAAATTTGAAATGCTTTCAACATGTTTCAGAACATCTACATCCTCAGACTTAAATTGAAATGGGTTCAAAATGAGGAATCCAAATCCTCAAATAGGAAGTATTCTCTGTTGTAGAAATTATTTGGCTGGATGGTGGTGAGGCTGGTCAAAGAGGTGCAGGTGGTAACATGCTCATATGATGCGAGTTGGGCCCTTTCCCTCACCCCTCCACAGGCCTTAGACCTCCATTGATACACAAGAAAGAAAAAAAAATGAGTAACCTAGGTTGTGATTTATTCATAAGATCAAGATAATTATGGCTCATCACTGCTAGTGCTCCAATAGATATCTTATAAATTTTCTTTTTTTAACTACCCTATCACCTTTCTGGTAACTATAATAGCATCAGCAACCCTATTTTGATTAATGAAAATATGATATCAGCACTCTTTCTGCTAACTATGATATTCAGCACTCTTTCAGGTAACTAAAAAATTAGACACAAATGCAATGTCAGTCAGACATTTAGGTGTACATTTTGATAATCTAATTACCAATATTGCAGCCTAACTTTCTCCTGCATTTCCCTTTCTCTTTGAGGGAATGCTCAAATCCATTATCAATATTGCAACCTAATTTTAATACCATGGATAAGTGAAACATAAAACAACCACGATGTGGATTTTAAACTGAAATTAAAAAATTTAAATGAAAAAAATTACCTGTTTGTGGTTGAGAGCAAGACTGTATAACACACAGGCTACAAGGTCTTTGTCCGAAAGAAGAGAAGCAATAGCTCCCGTAGTTAGACCCAAGCTGATGCAATTGTACTGAAGAAACAAAAATCAACAAGGAATATAGATTAAACCTCAAACCAGTCCAAATAAGAACTGCAGAAACAGTGTGGAAGCCCAAAGAACACAAAACAAAACTACAGAATGCAACGGTAAAATTAATTGTAAACCTGGAAATGGCCATGGTCGATTAAGATGAGGCACGGATTAAGTAAAATAAGGGCGGTATGCCATGCTATGCCACTCATAGTGCTTCGTTTTCGCCCAGCATAGTAAACAACAAAAAAGTAGAAAACAGCAGGAAAGAAGAACAAGGCATCAGAGGATAAGACTGTCCACCTCATGAGAAGTTTGCCCAAATAAGACTCGTGGCCCCGAGAAGTGAAAAGAGCGACTGAGTCAGGACTGAAGAATCTGAGGAAAAGCCCGTGTACATAGCTCTGATAGGCAGTGAGAGGAGGATAGTCAAGACCCCAGTACCTGAGATCGTTGACCGTACTGTTTCGATACCATTCATTGATCGGAAGATTCAGAGTGAGCTCCATCCAATGCCGCTGAGCTTCAAAGTCTCCATATTTGGGAGGGTTTCCGGCGCCGGAGTACGGATGGAGCGAGACCGCCACTCGAACCAACAACGAAAACAATGCAATTGGCAAGAATGAAGCTTTGACTCCCTTGTGGATTAACCACCACCAACCATCCAATTCCGATTCAGATTCAGTGATTAGCTCTTCTTCCGTTCCCTTCCTGAAATTAGCCTTCGTCTTTGAGCACTTCTCCATTTCTCTATTTTCTTTTTTTGGCAACAAAGCGCCAGGCTCTACATCACATCCCCACACAAAAAGAGAGAGAAGGCCATAGACTATTTAGAGAAATTAATCCTCTGACATTTTGAATAATTACAAACTGCTCCATATCTTAAAGGAAAAATTGCAATCTGGTATCTGCTGCTTAAAGGGCGGCAATTTTTTACACGATTCGAAACTCGCATGAAATTTATTCGAGTTAATTCGTAGATTAAAATTTTGGGTTATTTTCAGGTCAATTCGTTATGACACGTTTAATAAACGGGTGGGTTTCGAGTAAACATGTTAACCCGTATAATGACTTGTTAACTCATTTAATAAATATGTAGATTTTGAGTTAACCGGTTAACCCGTATATTGACCTATATATTGACCCATTTAATAAACGTGTCATTACTGACTCATACATCTACCTATTTACCTACCTAAATACATATTAAATCTTATAGTTTAAATAAATCAAACGGGTTATAGGTTAATTAGGTTTTCAGTACGACCTGTTTATTAAAATAGTTATACGGGTTACACGGGTTACCTGAGTCATTAACAGGTCGGATTTGAGTTGGACATCCTTGACACGATTATTAAACGGGTCGGGTTCGAGTTTGGCATATTTGGGTAAAACAGAGTTCATGACACAACACAAACCCGACACGACACGACCCATTGTCATCCCTACTGCTGCTTGAGCAGTGATTTCCTAGCGCCAAAATCCAGATTTCAAGTTTTCTTCACGCCAAATTAAAGCTAATTTTGGAATTTATCAATTTAGTGTTGTATTTGTTCTGTTAGTAATTTGAGTCAAGTCTAAAACTTGTGTTTAAATTTCTTTACAAAAAGAAAAAGAATAAAAACTTGTATTGAATTTAGGTGTTTTACTTTCACTTTGCCTAATGATTTTTTATTTTTCTCTCCCCATTTCCCGTATTTGTAATCCAAATGTCATCAAATTTGTGGATATGACAACCTTGTTGCAAAAATTAATAGAGACAACTAGAGATGGGTACGGTGCGGTTTGATACGGATATTGACAATATTCATATCCAAACCGTTAGAATCGTAATGGATTGATACGGTTTGAATTTTCTAAAATTAGAAATGAAACTGTTTAGATTCAAACAATTACTAACAATTCGGTTTGGATTGAAACAGTTTGAAACTATTTAGACATAAAAAAAACAGCAAGTATATTTGTTGAAGCGTTAAATGTTCCAACTATCGATTACTCGTTGCCCAACCGTTGAATGACGCGTGTCCTTCCTCGTAACCTGTCAACTAAAAAGGGTCGCGAGTTCTCCGTTAGTACGGGCACCGGTGTGGTGCCAGCCTAAGGTTCTCCGACGGCCAAGTCAGTTACTTTGTTTGTAAGAGGAAATAGTAAATGGTAAGTTCGGTAGAGTAAATATGAATAGTTAATATTCGTTACCTTTATTGGGAAATGTGTACCCCTTATGTATGGGTAGGTGGGATGTTCAATTCCCAAAGTTCCGATGTGGGGCAAATGCTCATCGATTTACGTGATGACACGTGTTACGTAGATCGAGGGTGGATAGATCTTCACGTGGCATCCCGCATTGGGCCCGGGGTTAGAGCTTGTGAAGGTTCGGTAGTTTTGGTCCTTGAACGGAGTTTGGGCTTTAAGTATACGGCCTAGTGGGTCTGGTCAGATATGGTGTCAACAGAAGTCCCCTAAGTCGTTGACTGCGGTGGAATTTCTCGGTCGGGGGCTTGTCTCATTCGCTCAGACCCTGGTGGGAAGTATACCCGTAGTCCCCCAAGTGTCAGGACCCACCCCTAATCCCCCGGGATTAAGGGCTAAATCCCGATCCAGTCTAACTTACGCATGACACGTAGACTAAACAGACGTCAAACCCACATGTGACACGTAAGTCAGACAAGGGATTTAGATCCGACCGTCCGAAAACTTTCAAACTTCCCAGAGTACGCAAAGTTTACTGTGGATCGTACATGTGATGTCTCCATCTCTCTCAACCAACAGCCTGCGCCGCAACAACCTGAAGGGTATCGAAAACACGAAAAGACTGTGAGTGGACAAAAATAAAGTTTAAGTTTAAAAACATTTCATAAAACAATAACATTTATACCCTCCGTTTCAAAACCAATGCATGCATACTAATTTCATGTCATAAAACCATGTACAAAAAACCAAACACATTTTCCTTTTTCTCAAATCCCGGGCCTCAGCCCAAAACCATCGAAACACAGTGAACCACATTTCCATCCATTGAACATGCTGGATCTATCCGAGTTTTTAAACTCCCGAGTCTTTAAACTCAATCCAGGCCTCAATAATCCAAGTCTTTAAACTCCGAGTCTTTAAACTCAACAGGCCTACGGGGGAAATATCAATATATCCGAGTCTTTAAACTCCGAGTCTTTAAACTCAATCAGGGTCTTTAAACCCAATCAGGGTCTTTAAACCCAATCCGGGCCCGTCCCCCGTCAATCACAATATCCGGGTCTTTAAACCCAATCACCAGATCCAACAAATCCAATCCAAAACTATTTGAAAACCATTTCTAAATCCATATCCAAACCCGAATCCGAAATCACTGGTCTGAAGCCCTTCCGGGGTTCAGAACCATCATTCCGAATCCAAATCCAGAATCATCTCCACCTCATTTCCAGATCCGAGTCCGCAACCATCATTCCGTAAGCCGGCATCCGGAATAACCATTCCGAACCCAAACCCGGAATCCACTTTAAGTCCCGAATCGTCATCCAGAATTCCGATTCCAAAACCCGAAATCACGTTTCTCAAAACCACTTTTTCTGAACTGGGCTTCAAGCCCGAAAACCACTTTCCAAAATCCTTTTACTTTCTTTGAAATCAAATCGTATTTCAAATCCCAAAATCAAACCATTAAAACCAGGTTCAAATCATAATATCCGTCAAATCTCGTCAAAAGTGAAATACCGTCATTTCCTCGGAAAACGTGCACAAACCGTAAACCATCACAATCATAAATAAAATCATAGAATCAAGTATAGAAAACATATAAAAACATATATACATGCATCAAGAGTTAGAAAGCAAAGTCCACTCACAGACCATTCCGATGTCGCCTCGATACGCGCGCACTTCTACCGTTCCCGGCCAGTTTGCTATCCTCGGCTTTCCCGAACCTGTCCAAATCCCATAATAAGGTCACTAACTACTTCACAAAGGTCATACTAAAGCCCCATAATTTTCACGTATTCCTAACTATTTTAAACCGAGGCCTAAAACCTTCGGACAGCCCGAAACATATCGAGCTGATGTCCGATTGACTCGAAACCAGCGCCAAAATGTTTGTTACATCGAATACTTTAAAAGTCATGTTGGCTGATTTCCCAAATTACCCCTCACGCGCCCCCACGCTCGTCTGGAAAGTTCTGCTCGTGAAATCCACGCGCGAGAACAGTGTCACCAGCAACCTCACGTGAACCCGGTTCACCTGGTTCGAACCGGTCCGGTCCAGCTGTGAACCGGTGTTCACGGTTTATCTTAATTTCAACCTTTTTTCTAATCCATTTTAGCCCAATTGTTCCGTCCTACTCTAAGCATTCGATCCATATAGTTAAAACACGAAATTACGATCTAAATCTTACCTCCCAAAGCTTGAACAGAAACCCAGAAAATCGATTTCCGATTCCCGGCCGCCCGTCGTCCGTCTAGCCACGGGTTCAAGTTCCTAACCTAGGTAATGACCTCCTGAAGCCGTTAGTATCCACAAAATTACTCAACCAGTGCCTAAGCTTTATGACATTTGTTTTGAACCAAAACGGGAAAATAGGGGACCGAAGCTTACCTTCCTTCTGCTCACCGCCGTGAGCTCCGCCGTGGGTCTCAGGTTCCCCCAAAGCTCTCCTCTGGTTCTCTGAACATCACTACAAACTCAACTTCGATGAGTTTGATCAAGTGGGTGAAAGGTCCTCAAATAAGCATTATTTTATATTATTTTATACCCTTTATACTTAGTTTTTAATATTAAAATATTAAATAAATAGATAAAATAATTTATTTTGTGTTATTTTTGTTTAAATAAATAAAGTTTGTAATTTGGAGTATTTTGGCGAAAGAATCGTCTCGATCGGAATTTTAACGAAAATATTATGGACGAATTTTGGTGAAATATTACTAAATTAATTAATTAATTTTCATTTTAGTTTATGGAGCCCAGCCCAATAGAAAAAAAAAAGAAAAAAAAAACCCAATAAAATGCAGCCCATATCCGTTTCGGCGTGATCCAGCCCACCAGTCGGTGCGGCCCAATCGCATCCGCCCAGCCCATTGTGCGCTCAGGCCCGCACCTGCTCCTTCCTCCAGCCCAGCGGACCCGTCGGAACGCGCATGCCGAAGCCTCTTCATCACGATCGGCGCGCGCGTACCGAATGCCCAGAACCCTTCTCAGCGCGCGCCTACCGATCCGCTGCTCTTCTCCTCAGCGCGCGGTCGTCGAATCCACAGACTGTTTTTCAGCAGCTACCAGCCGAACCCCCTATCTTCTTTTCCAGCAAAGGTTGCCAGCCATTCCTTCCACTTTCCAACCCAATTTTGCAACTTTACAACTAAAACCACCATCCAATCTCATCATTTCACTTTTTAATATTTTTATTGTAACTTTTATTTATTTATTTATTTTTTAAAAGTGTAATTAGCTTTTTCCCCCTATAAATAGGGCTTCAATTCTTGTATTTTGGAGAGTCCCCCATTAGCTCCATTTCTTCCATTTTGCTTAGTTTTTAGTTCTCTTCTTTTAGTTCTTTTGTTTCTCTCTTTTAAGAGACATTTTTGGGGACCATTTTAACTTCTTGTAGATTTTCTTATTAAGTAGTTTCCTTTTAATTCTTATTCTTAATTTATGTTATTTTCATTTCTTCTTTACTTTGATCTTGGTATTTTCTTTCTAACATTTGTAAGTAAGAATGCAATCTCCATGTGTTTTACTTTTTGAATTTCTTTTACTTCATATGTTTTAGTGCTTAAACTTCAATTCGATGTTAAGTGTTTTATCCACTGTCGGTGCACTTAGAGTAGAATTGAAGATATTAAATGTTGATCGCTGTCGGCATATTTAACTATAAACTTAAGGTAAATCATGTTGTAAATGTTTGAAGCATATTGATGTTTGATGCACATTAATGGTTGATGCATTTATCATATTGAAAGATGTATGTAAGTATTTGAGATGATGAAGGTAGGATTTCGTGATTGGTTTATTATGAGCAAAATGTTAGAATTAATGTGATTGTTAATTCGAAATTACTTACATAAAAGTGTGGGTTTTGTCTATGAAACTACTCTATGGTTTGTAAGTTCTAATTAGCATGAACATTTGCATTTTAATTTTTAGTTAGTGTTGTCTTTAGCTTAAATTACAAATCTTTTCAAAACCCTCTTTTTTATTCTTTATTCTTTTATTCTTTTATTCCTTTTATTCTTTATTCTTTTATTCTTTAATTCTTTTAATTCTTTATTCTTTGATTATTTTATTTCTTTATTCTCTTATTCATCTATTCTTTAATTTATTAATTTTTTGATTATTTAATTCTTTTATTATTTAATTCTTTAATTCATTATTCTTTTATTCATCTCTCACTAACACATTATTAATGTTCCCTAATTTCCCCGGTTAAGAATGATCCCTATTTACCAATACTACATCTACACAAAAAAGGGTTTAAATTGCACAATACTCAAATTACGTGTTTAATTTAATGCGTAGTTTGAGCGTAGTCAATTTTTGGCGCCGTTGCCGGGGAAATTGAAAATCATTTTTAATTTGTTAGTGTATGTATATAAATTGTTCATATTATACTTGTTTATAAATTTTACTTTTGTTAATATTATATTTGTTTATAACATTTACTTACTTGTTTATATTTTATTTATCCATCTTATTATTGTTCTTATTATTTTTGTTTATAATGCTCATACTTTACTTATTTTTAGTTTCTAATTTATACTTGTTCATAAATGCTCATAATTTTATTTTATTTTTATATATTTGTTCATATTCAAATTGTTTATGTAAATTTAAAATTCTATCATACTTGTGCATAATTTAATTTTATTTGTACTTGTCATAAATGCATGTTGTACATATTCACTTTTCCTTACTTTTATTTTATTTTATTTTTTTCTTTACACTTTAATCCATTAACTTTACTTTTATTCCATTAACTTTAATTTTATTCCATAACTTAAAATTTATTCCATTACTTTAAATTTATTTCATTACTTTAAATTGATTCCATTAACTTTTTTTTTATTCCATTAACTTTAACTTTATTCCATTAACTTTTTATTCCATTAACTTTTTATTTCATTAATTTTATTCCATTAATTTTTTATTCCATTAACTTTTTGATTACACTTATTTTATTCTTATATAATTATCTATTTGGTTATGTCTTGATAAAATTTAAATTTAAATTAAAAAAATTCGAAATAAATAAAAAAAATTTAAAAAAAATCCTTATCTTAGTTTTATGTTAGTGTTAATTCATACTTGTAAATAAATGTTGTATATATGTTACTTGTTACCTTTTATACTTGTTCATAAATTGTTCATAATTATTTTTTTATTTCATAGTATTCATTCATACTTATTCATAATTTTTATTTTATTATTATACTTGTTCATACTTTGTTTATAATTGTACATCTTTATTCATACTTATTTGTTTATACTAGTTCATAAGTTGTATATTACTTGTTTATTTTATTTTATTTTATTTGTGGATGAATTTATTTAAGTTTGTCTTTTTCTTCAAACCAAAAAAAAATATATGTATATTAAAAAATTAAAAATAAATAAATAAATAAAACTTTATCTTAACTTTGTGTTAGTATAAATATAAATTTTTAAATAAATCTTGTACATATATTAGTTTGTTAATGTGAAATTGTTTTGTAAATATCATTACTTGTGAATGAAACTATACTTGTAAATAAATTGTTCATACTTGTATAAATTGTTCATACGTAAATTGTCATGTTATATTTGTAAATTGTGCATAAAAATATACTTGTAAATAGTTCTTGCATTCATGCATTAGTCTCGGCTATATGTAGATTACTTGTGCTTCGAAGTTTAGATTTTGATCTTTAATCGGTGAAGACTCTTTTGTTAACTCTCACCCACGGTGATTGTTAACACTTGAGTCATCTTAATTCCTCTGGAGTAAGAATTTTCGAGGGTGATGTCTAGGACAAGAGACGGTACTCATAACGGGTTTTTGGGTCTAAGAAAGGGACATCAATGGAGTTTAAGCCTCGGGATGTCTTGAAATTAGCCTTGCCTCTTATGTGTATTCTTTCTAACCTGGTCACCTTTGAACTTGTCCAAATAGTTGAATTAATCCAAGATATTTACTTGGGCCGCACGGGCGTATAAGTCTCCGTCTAAACTTTGCGGCTATGTGAACCATATATATCTTTGACTTCCTTCAACATGTAAATATTGTTTATATCTTAATTTACATTATTTGTCATGACAAAGTTAAATTGCATCTTTAGTTTAACTAACTTGCATCTTTCATTCTAACTTGCATTTCATCTTTCATTTAACTTGCATTTTCACTTAACTTGCATATTTAGTTTAACTTGCATTGCACACTTCCTCTAACTTACATCTTTAACTCAAATTGCATCCTTAACTTCAATTTGCATATCTAACTTGCATTCTTGACTAACGTACATCTCTGACTAACTAACTTGCATCTCTGTCTAGGCTGGATGGACGTTAAACTTCAAGCGCTTGTTGGGAGACAACCCAATGTGTTCCTGAGATGTGAAGGAGTCATCAATACAGATTTGCTATCTTTCTACCCTTCACTCTCTTTTATTTATTTTTATTTAATGTTTTCCTATTATTTTCATAAATCATCTTCCTTACTTTGATTCTATGTTTAATTACTTCGTATTTTCGTACATTGAGGACAATGTAGAATTTAAGTGTGGGGGAATGGTTTACAATTTTAATTGTCGAAAAAAAAAATTAAAAAGAAAAATTTGTTTAAAAAAAAATTCAAAAAAAAATTCAAAAAAAAATGTGTGAAAATAAAAATAAAAATTTCAAAAAAAAAATTTGTTTATTGCTTTCTTGAATCTTTTTATTTTAACTTAGTGTTTTTATGAGTCTTAAGTTGCCATTTAACTTGTCAATGATATAAATGAACAAAAATGAATATGTTATGGCCATAAAGATGATCACTACAACTTGAATTTGTTTGTTAATATTTTGTGATTAAGTGTTATAACTTGAAGATAATGCATGTAAATTGGCATATAAACGAGCATGATAAGATAAGTATGAATCATATGAACCTTATGTGAGCTTTAGAACTTTATATACATCTTTGATGAGTGATTCATAAGTTCTTTGTTTAAATTAATATACATATGCCTCATAACTGTTTGCCATAGTTTTTAATGAACTCTAGAGTACTAGAACTTATTCTATGTGATTTTCAAAGCTTTTAAGTCAATAAACTCTCTGATTTTGGATATGATTAAGGCATTAGGGTTAACACCACAAATTCAAACATCCATGTTCCCTATTTTGTGCGCACAAGTTGCGACCCCCTTAGTTTTAACCCTTTTGAGCCCACATTAAGCCTTTCTTTCATCACCATGATTATCTAAACACTTGAGCTTAGTATAGACATCTTTTACCCTTGTTCCAAGAACTCGGTTGAAGATATAAAGATTGTGTAAGGAGAAAATAATGATGTTGAAAAGACTTTTATGTGAATTATTTGGATTTACCTACTCAAGCTTTGTTGTATTGTTGACACATGTTATTACCTTGATATAAAAAAGAAAAAAAAGTTGAGTATCGATCAAGGTAATAAGGTTTGGTTATGTAATGTTTGAGTTAAGTCCCTTACAATTGTAAATCCGACACAAAGAATGATTATGAGGCCGAACATGATGGAATTAGGCCTATGCTCGAAGGGATGGATTACTGACATCATTGCACTAAGGTTGGGAAGCTATGATACGTTTTGTGAGTCTATTGAGTCTTGGAACGAATTGAGCACCACTTGTCCTATATTTTCCGTGCCTCTAAACTTAGCCCCATTACAACCTTCGTAAAGACCTTATGATCCTTAAGATGGTAAATTTTGATTAGTGGAGTCAATCACTTGAGTAAGCTTATGGTTTTGGTTCATGTGTGCAAGTATGTTTTGTTTTTATCTTGAGGTGTTTGTTTGAAATTTTGGAAAAGTACTTCATTTCGATTATGTGAGTATTTCTCACATACTTTGAGTGCAAACACAAACCCTTACAAATTGAGTGAATTTATGAGTGCATATCCTTGTGAGTTGATTCATACTCGTTTTACTCATGTTAAGATCCAATTCACCATATTTACTCATTATCTTACTTGTTGAAACATTTTGTCACCATGTATTAACTCTTGAATTCCATATGCTTAAATTATTTAAGTGAAAATCTTTTATGCCATGATAATAATGAAATATTGAGACAAATGGTTAAAGGTTTACTTATTTTGAATTCGTAGTTTAATTTTAGTATTTGCTAGGGACTAGCAAAGTTTAAGTGTGGGGGTATTTGATAGGTCCTCAAATAAGCATTATTTTATATTATTTTATACCCTTTATACTTAGCTTTTAATATTAAAATATTAAATAAATAGATAAAATAATTTATTTTATGTTATTTTTGTTTAAATAAATAAAGTTTGTAATTTGGAGTATTTTGGCGAAAGAATCGTCTCGATCGGAATTTTAACGAAAATATTATGGACGAATTTTGGTGAAATATTACTAAATTAATTAATTAATTTTCATTTTGGTTTATGCAGCCCAGCCCAATAGAAAAAAAAAAGAAATAAAGAAATAAAACCCAATAAAATGCAGCCCATATCCGTTTCGGCGTGATCCAGCCCACCAGTCCATGCGGCCCAATTGCATCCGCCCAGCCCATTGTGCGCCCAGGCCCGCACCTGCTCCTTCCTCCAGCCCAGCGGACCCGTCGGAACGCGCCTGCCGAAGCCTCTTCATCACGATCGGCGCGCGCGTACCGAATGCCCAGAACCCTCCTCAGCGCGCGCCTACCGATCCGCTGCTCTTCTCCTCAGCGCGCGGCCGCCGAATCCACATACCGTTTTTCAGCAGCTACCAGCCGAACCCCCTATCTTCTTTTCCAGCAAAGGTTGCCAGACATTCCTTCCACTTTCCAACCCAATTTTGCAACTTTACAACTAAAACCACCACCCAATCTCATCATTTCACTTTTTAATATTTTTATTGTAACTTTTATTTGTTTTTATTTATTTTTTTAAGAGTGTAATTAGCTTTTTCCCCCTATAAATAGGGCTTCAATTCTTGTATTTTGGAGAGTCCCCCATTAGCTCTATTTCTTCCATTTTGCTTAGTTTTTAGTTCTCTTCTTTTAGTTCTTTTGTTTATCTCTTTTAAGAGACATTTTTGGGGACCATTTTAACTTCTTGTAGATTTTCCTATTAAGTAGTTTCCTTTTAATTCTTATTCTTAATTTATGTTATTTTCATTTCTTCTTTACTTTGATCTTGATATTTTCTTTCTAACATTTGTAAGTATGAATGCAATCTCCATGTGTTTTACTTTTTGAATTTCTTTTACTTCATATGTTTTAGTTCTTAAACTTCAATTCGATGTTAAGTGTTTTATCCGCTGTCAGTGCACTTAAAGTAGAATTGAAGAGATTAAATGTTGATCGCTGTCGGCGCATTTAATTATAAACTTAAGGTAAATCATGTTGTAAATATTTGAAGCATATTGATGTTTGACGCACATTAATGGTTGATGCATTTATAATATTGAAAGATGTATGTAAGTATTTGAGATGATGAAGGTAGGATTTCGTGATTGGTTTATTATGAGCAAAATGTTAGAATTAAAGTGATTGTTAATTCGAAATTACTTACGTAAAAGTGTGGGGTTTGTCTATGAAACTACTCTATGGTTTGTAAGTTCTAATTAGCATGAACATTTGCATTTTAATTTTTAGTTAGTGTTGTCTTTAGCTTAAATTACAAATCTTTTCAAAACCCCCCTTTTTATTCTTTATTCTTTTATTCTTTTATTCTTTGATTCCTTTTATTCTTTATTCTTTATTCTTTTATTCTTTAATTCTTTTAATTCTTTATTCTTTGATTATTTTATTTCTTTATTCTCTTATTCATCTATTCTTTAATTTATTAATTCTTTGATTATTTAATTCTTTTATTATTTAATTATTTAATTCATTATTCTTTTATTCATCTCCCACTAACACATTATTAATGTTCCCTAATTTCCCCGGTTAAGAACGATCCCTATTTACCAATACTACATCTACACAAAAAGGGTTTAAATTGCACAATACTCAAATTACGTGTTTAATTTAATGCGTAGTTTGGGGGTAGTCAGTGGGCTCTCAGCCGTGCACGACGAACCTCTCTGTTTCCCCACGATTTCCTCACCTTTTCCAGCCTCTTCCTCACTCAACACACACCCAGAAATACTCACTACACTCTCAGCTTCCCTCAGAGCACACACACTCAATCACTAAGCCTCTCATACTCTGAAACCAATCGATTTTTCCCTCACGGCCAGAGTCTCTGTTTTTCCTTTTCTCTATGAACGGTTACCATCCATTTAAAATGTAACCGTGCACACCCAATCAACTAGAACCCTCTAGGCTTGTACCAGGTATCACACACCCAGTGGACACAGTCACAACTATCCAATTCCAAATCCACATGTGTCTTTATCTGATTGGCACTCCTTCCAAGGTTGTAAAAAGACCAAAATGCCCCTATAAGGCCAAAATTACCATTATACCCTTCACTTATCTAGACCCATATCTTATCCGTACGAAGTCCAATAAAGGTGTGCCGCCTGTCGTTATACTCAGGACATCTAGATCTATCTACCGGTCCTTGGTCCGCGGAAAGAAACCTTATCGTTCAAAAAGTCAACTTTTTCCCTACTTTTAACCAAATTACGAGTGCCCCTATCCTTCCAAACACCATAACTTCCTCCTCGGATGTCGGAATCGAGCGTGCCACTTGTCTACGGACTCGTGACGTCCTGAAATACGTCACGGTCATCGGTCAACGCCTAATTGACCGCCCGAACTCAAAGTCAACTTTTTGCCCAAACTAGGGGCAAAATCGTCATTCTATGCCCCAAGTCCAACAGTAATCAACTAACCACCGATTAACTCAGCTAATTCGTCACTAATCACTTCCCTAATCCCGACTTCCTGGACGGGTTGTTACACCAAGTCCCTTGGTGGGAGAGTCTGCCGAGACAGTCTCTGTCATAGATACAGTGTAGACGCAGGTTGGTCTTTAGGGAATATAGCTCGGTGAACTGCAGAGTGGTCGATCAAGTATGGTTTGGCAGGTCAGTGGACATGAGTTGATGGAGGTGTACGTCGTCTGTAGGGGATGGAGGACACCGAGCGGTGTAGGTGAGTCGGTGTAGGTGTACATCGTCTGTAGGAGAGCTGAGGACACCGAGCGGTATGCCTGAGTCGGTGGTGACGTCTGACATTTGTGATGGAGTGATGGCCACCGAGCGGTGTACGTGACTCGGTGGTGAGGTCCATCGTCTACACGGGGAGCTGAGGGCACCGAGCGGTGTACCTGAGTCGGTGGCGACGTCGGACAGCTGTGAGGGAGTGATGGATACCGAGTGGTGTACGTGACTCGGTAGTGAGGTCCATCATCTACACGAGGAGCAGAGGGCACCGAGCGGTGTACCTGAGTTGGTGGCGGGGTGAGGAAGGACTGTTGGGCTTCCTGGGATGGATGATTGACACGTGTTCGGTAGGAATGATTGGTTGCAACACGTGTCTGCCACTAAGAGGGGTGACGCTTCGTAGTCTGTGTACTAATGTCTATAAATATGAAGAGATTTCAATGGTTTTCTCACTTTGTGTTTTTTAGAAAATTGAGAAAGCTCTGTCGAACTAGGAAGGCGATTTCCGATTAGCTCTCGACGGTGGTGCTTGCGGTGGTTGCGATTTCCGACCAACAATCCTTCGTGAAAAAACACGGTAAGAATACTTTCGAGATTAGTTTTTCGATTAAAAATAGGAGGTTGTGAAGAACTGGCCATGAACTTGGTGAAGTTCGTGGTCAGATCGTCGTAGGTCCGAGTCGGTCTTTTAAGTTCTGTTTGCCCTTTTTGTTTTTGTAGATGTCTGTTGATAGTGACTCGGTATCCGAGGGTAAGTGCTACGACTCACAGGCCGGTGAGTCGTCAGACTTTAGTGAGCAGGTTCTCATTCCCATCTCCGAGAGTGAGGATGAGGCCCACTCGGCCGACACACAAAATAGGGTACAATCGGTGCGGTAGGGTAACAGATACTTGTGCAGAGGTTGAGTCAGTAGATAGGTCGGGTAGTGGCAACCTATTGGTGAACGCCTAGATAATAGTTAAGGTCGGCGTTCAACGAGCTTTAAAGCTATCCCACGGTCGAGACAAGGTTACAGTGCGGTTGAGTAAAGTGAGGCCGGCTGATGATGAGTCGGTCCCAGATGCCGTGCCGATTGAACGTGCTGCCTTCACAATAGACGGAATGGACAACAAAGAGACCGAGAAGGGGTTAATGAAGCTGAGGATTGAATTCGACGTTCCTGAATCGGTGACGATGAGGCTGCCGACAAAGGCGGAGAGACCGAGTAACCCTCCGGTCGGTATGGCGTTGTTCTATACTGAGCTGATGCACCATGGGATGAGGCTTCTTCCTCTGCATCCCTGGTTACGGCGGATGGTGAAGAGGATGGGGGTGACACTCGGTCAGCTCAATCCCAACGTGTGGATTGTGTTGTGCTCCCTCTACACTGCCTTCAGATGGGCCGAGCAACCGGAGTCGACCTATGCCCAACTCATGTACCTGTATGAGTTTGGGTTTCAACAGCAGAGTACCAGTTAGGTCTTCGTCCGTCATCGTAAGAAGAGCAAATGGGGGGAGTTCATCTTGGATATACTGACTTCCCAAAAATCATACAAGACGAAATTTTGCTTGGTCGGCGGGAATTGGGAAGGGAACATCGAGGGACCTCCAATACCGTCTAAGTTTCAAACTCAAGGTGGATAGCCGTAGCATAGGCCGACCAGTTGATGTAATTGTTTTGTGTTTTTATGTTAAGTATGGCAATGTTGGCTGAAAGATTCTCGGTGTGCAGGTTTGTTCCCCGAAGAAGAGATCTCGTCGGAAGAGAAGACCATCGTTCGCCGAGTGAGGGAGATCTTGGACGACCTGAATCGGAACCAACACATACTTCAGTTTCCAGGATTTCAATACAAAGTCGGTCTTATCGACACCGACGAGGGTAAGTTTTTTATTGTGTTGTTGGTTTGTTTTTTGTTGTGTACTGACCATTTGCCCAGTGTTGCAGTGCCGTATTACCTTGGTAGCCACATCTACAAAGAGTGTGATCAGCTGAGGATGAAGGCCGACAAGGGTGCCGGGGAATCCGCCTCACTCTCCAAGGTTACCGAGCGACTGGAGCTCCTCCTTAAAAGAAAGAAGGAAAGAGCCGACAAGGGACAGCACGAGCGGGCCGATCGTGCCAAGCAGGGGCAATCGTCGAAGCCGAGGCAGCAAACTCCTCCTCGGTCACCGAAAAGGAAAAGGGCCGGCATTGATGGAGACCGAGCTTTGTCTCCAGAGCCCAGGCGGGCAAGGGCGAGGGTGGGGGCCGAGACAATACTGTCGGAACAGGAGCAAATAGGGGGCAAGAGGACAATGCCGACCCCAGAGTTCATACCCTTCACCGTCCCCCCCTCGGTTGGATGCGAGGATCCTGGAGATGCTTCAGAGGAGGGGGGATGTGAACCTCGGCGTGTACACCGAGGGAAAGGCAATCAGCGAAGGGTCAAGTGTCGAGGCAACCCTCTGCTGCCCGAGGCAGATGGTGCCATTGTTGAACGGGGTCTGTCAGAGGGCCTCCACTCCCCTGGAAGAACTTGCCGAGGTCCAATGCCGGTCGGTTGATCAGAAGATGGAGAAGGCGCTGCTGCTGCTGAGCAATGTAAGTTTGAGATTTATTTTCCAAGTGTTATGTGTGAGGCTGAGTGATTTACAAAGGTTTGTCATGTGCAGGCTCTCAGTGAATTCTACCTCCAGCTTGGAAACAGCCAGAGGAGGGTGGCGGCTGCTCGGAGGGAGAATGAGCGGCTGAAGAAGAAACAGTAGGAGCTCACTCCCAAGCTACAAGAGGCTAAGAGGGCGATGAAGGAAGCGGACGACCTCACCCGCAAGTTGGAAGCCTAAAGGTGGAAGACACAGGAGGCCCTAGCCTCCAAGGATCAGGTGAAAGCCGACCTAGAGGCCAAGGAGAAGGACCGACTGAGGCACTGGAAGGAGCTCTTTCGGGTGAAGTCGGCAAGGAAGGCCGACCTAGAGGAGGCGAGGAAAGCTGCGGTGGCCGATTTCAAGGCTTCCGAGGAGTTTGACAAACTCAAGAACGACTACGCCGCCAACTGCGAGCAAGAGTTCTTCCGCAACCTCTTCCTGCACAACCCCGGCTTGACCGTGAAGACCCCCTAGCTCGGCCAGGACATAACCGCCGAAATGTTTAAGGACAAGTCGGGAGAGGAAGAAGAAAAGGGTGCCCTGCCGAGTCCCCAGCCAGAAGCCGACCAGGTAGAGCCTCAAAAGGAGCCGGAGCCAAAGGTGGAGGGAGTAGCGCAAGCCGAGCAGCAGATGGAGGAGTTAGTGTAGGACACCTGTAACTTTTCCTTTATTTTGGCTAGAAATAGTTGGGACGACCGAGAATATAATACAACCGTAATTCAGAGCATAGTTATACAAAACAAGCACAAAACCCTACTAGGCTAATCTCGCAACGGAAGAACGTTGTAAGCTCTATGCCTCGATCCCTGCCTCAACGTTTACCCCAGCGCTATCACCACGACCTGGAGGGTAAGTTAAAAACAAAAGTGTGAGTGGACTAAAATAAATAAAAGGTTTAAACACGATTTAAGAATAAAACAGTTTAGAGAAAACAATCAGGTTTTTCCCTCCGTTTTAAAAAACATGCATGCCTAACGAAGTATCAGAAAACCACGACATAACACAGTATAATCAGTATGCTAAGATCATATCATAAAACCAAATCCATAAATATCAAGGTCCGATCAAATCTGCTGGGTCTATCCGAGTCTTTAAACTCAACCAGGCCTCCAATGTAATCTGAGTCTTTAAACTCAATAGGCCTACGGGGGTAATATCGTAAATATCCGAGTCTTTAAACTCAATCCGGGCCCGTCCCCCGTCAATCAGAATCTGAGTCTTTAAACCCAATATCCAGATCCAGCAAATCCAATCCAAAATCAATTTAAAATCAATTCCAAATCCATATCCAAACTCGAATCCGAAATCCCCGGTTCGAAGCCCTTCCGGCGTTCAGAACCGTCATTCCGAACCCAAATCCGGAATTTCACTTTTTACACCGAAAATCGCGATTACCAAAAGCCATATTTCATAATCCATTTATACCCATCAGAAAGCAATTATAATTTGAAATCCCAAAGTATAGCATCAAAAATCAGAAATCCCGCATTTCTCAAAAAACGTGCAAAAACTCGAAAATGTCTCGACAAACGTGCAAGCATAGCAATCACATATATTCATCATTAACAAGCATAAAAACATACTTTAAACCATTAAACAAAAATAAAACAGTTAGGCATGCTCGTAAGAAAAGAAAGAGTCCACTCACGAATCAGAACGTGTCAATCGCGCTCCGTGCGCTCCTCGACCGTCTCAGGCGTCTCCCGTGACAGGACCCGCCCCGATCCCACAGGGACAACAAGGGGACGTGCCCTGCTCCCGTCTGACACCCAATAATTCATACCAATTTTAACCTTAAAACATCAAATGCATAAATAACCAAATTAAAGTCATACATCAAATCCGAATTAAACGAATGTGTAACGACCCGTCCCAAATTCCTAGATTAGATTAGTGACTAATCACGGATAGTGAGGCTAATCCGTGATTAGTTTAGCAAAATCGGACGAACGATGCAAAATGACCGTTTTGCCCCTGTGCATGGGCAAAACGTTGACTTTTCAATCGGGCGGTCAAATGGACTTTGACCGATGACCGTGACGTAGTTCGTGACGTTACGAGTTCATAGACAGGTGGCACGTTTAATTCCGACGTTCGAGGAGGAAATTATGACGTTCGGAAGTTTAGGGGCATTTTAGTAATTTTGGTTAAAAGGGCAAAATAGTTGACTTTTTAACTGGGATGTCCGATGGCCAAGGACTGAGGACTATTACGTAGATAAGGACGATACGAATCCATAGACAGGCGGCACGTCGAATTCGGACGTTCGACGGCGAAGTTACGGTTCACGGAAGTTTCAGGTTACTATTCATGGCGACACGTTTTACGAGGCGAAGAGTGCAGTTTTGTCTCTAGTGGGCCCAGATATTTGTCCTGATGCCCAATGGATGAGTGAAAAGTGTCACCCATCCAATGGACACCAATTTCATTCATGCATCAAACCCTTCCCCGTTCATCCATTTCTCCCATTTTTCCCAAACCAACCCGATCACCATTTCTCACCCAAATACCAAACCCTTGACCTGTGAGCTTAGCTGAGAGGACAGAGAGATGAAGAGGACCGGCTGGACGTGGTGGCTGGCCCAGGCAGCACCGCCGTGCACGAAGGGGGAGAAAAATCGATCGAGGTATCGGTTTAACCATTTTTCCATCCAATTTCCATTTTACGTGTTAAGGGTCGATTTGGATGTTGGTTTTGAAGTAATTAGGTTGTTAGGAGGTCAATAGGGAGGTTTTGAAAGGTTTTGGATGTTGAGGAACCCTGGGGTGAGGTTTTGGATTTTTGAACCGTGAGGTCCATTTTGGGTTCACGGGTTCTAGGCGGTTTTAAGGGTTTTGTTTAATTGGGTTAGATAGGAAATGAGAAAATAGGAATTTAGGGATTAAAATGGAAGAAAACGGATGAGAAATGAGGATTGTAGAACCCTGGACCGGTCACGCCGGTCCAGTTGCAGAAAAAGACCGGACCGGCCGGTTCAGACTGGCTGCGCGAGGTTGAAGACGGGTTCTGTAGCAGGCGCGTGAAGCCCACGCGCAGCCACTTCAGGCGGCACGTACGGGCGCATGCTAGGGTTTTTGGGGATGGTTCCAACATGTCAAATCATCTATTCGATGTAAGAAACATTTTGGGACTGGTTTCACGTCAATCGGACATCGTTTCGATAGTTTTCGGGGTGTCGGAAGGTTTAGGTTCAGTTTTAAAAATAGTTAAAAATACGGAAAATTATGAGGCTTTAGTGAGAGGTTAATGAAGTAGTTAGTAACCTTCTATTACAATTTGGATAGGTTTGGAAGTCCCGGTGATGGTGATCGGCTTGGGAGAGCCTATGACACGCAAATCGAGGCGGCAGCTCGGACGGTCTGTGAGTGGATCTTGTTTTCTAAATTGGTGCATGCATAAATGTTTATTATATGTTTTATTACATGTTTGATGATGCCATGGGTGCATTTGTATGTGGTTACGTATAAGCATGTATTTCGAGGTTTCGACCTTATACGGTGCTTATACCGGTCTGTATTTCTTTATTGGTCTAAATGAAAAGGTTTTGGATTTCTAAAATAATAAACTCGGGTATAAGACCCCTTTGGTTTGGTCTCGGGCATATGACATTATTTACGACCTTCGGGTCTAAATTGTGGTCGCGACGGGTGCTATGTGCACGACGATCGACGATACGACGCTCGCCTCCGGATTGGGATGTGTTCTTTCCGGAGAGGTCACGATGCACGATTCGTGGTCGGGCAGCCTGGGGAGGCTCGACTTCGGAGTGCTGACGGTTCAGGATATCGATCGGTGATGAGTGCACCATGATCTTGTGGTGGTCGCGTCGGTTGATTTGTTCACGGCGACATACCAGGATTGAGGGCGGTCCTGGATGGATGGTTGCACGCATCACTATGATCGGAGTCGTGATTGACCCTTAGATATCGGGCAGGATGCCCAGTTGAGTCATATGTTCGGGCACGAGACCCAGTTGTTTTACACTGATGATTTCGGGTCAGGGACCCTAGATGGATTTCCAAGTTCATGACGGTTTATGGGAACGCGCGTAGCTTTGGAAGACTCGGGTAGGGTCAGTGGTCTACGGACATTGATCTTGACTTTGAGAAGACTTGGATTGAGACCTGGGTAGCACGCGCGTGGCTTTGGAAACCGTGACAGGATTGGTTGTGTGAATTATATGTATATGTGATGTATGCTATATATGATATATGATGTGTGTTTACACAGGTTTTGGGCAGTGGCCCGTATGGTTAGTTTCTTATGATTTGGGCTGAGTCCCTTATGGATTTGGGCAGTGGCCCGTATACTTGATTTCATTATGGTTTTTCTGGATAAATGGTTTTCGAATGCATGCATGCTTTTTAGTGAAGGGTACAAATGTCTTCTTATTAAATGTTTTTATAAACTCTTGTTTTGTCCACTCACAGCTTTTAATGTTTTGACTGCCCTTCAGGTTGACATCGGATGTGGACTGTAGTAGAGACCGAGATATTACATACCTCCTCCGGATCCTGGCGTACACTGATGGCCTGAGAGGGCAAAGGTCAGAAATATCCCTTGTCTGACACTTCGTGTCAAACGGGAGCAGGGTCATCCCGCACTAATCCCGGGGGGATTGGGATGGGTCCTGTCAGAATGTCAGACAAGGGATGAAATCCAAAATTACAAATTGCGAGCACGACTCTATAGTAAACCTGCAGGTACACCACCCAACAGGGGTTCAGGTACGCAGAAGTAGATCTATGCCTCAGCCTCAGGTTCCTCCTCTACCTCAGTATCACGACCTGGAGGGGTTACCAAAAACATTAAGGGTGAGTGGACCGAAACTCAAGTTTATAAAATCATTTGATAAGTGAAACATATAATTTACCCCTCCGTTTTCCAAACATGCATGCAACCGTACTTAAAACCATCAATCATATAATATGAACCATAAGGCATGTAATAAAACCATAAGTATAATTTTAGTTGCTGCACTATACACTCCAATCCCGACATCCCTGATGTCTGACGTCCCAGACGTCCAATAAGGTCACAATCACAAGGCTACGCATGCCACTCGGGTCTCAATTCCGAGTTCAATCCCCGAACCCCGTTCGGGTACAGCATCCCCGATGCTTAGCGTCATAGACGCTGGACGTTCTAGACGTCCGTGACCTCTCCGGGGTACCTCATCCGGAGGAGACAATATAATATGAAAGGATCTATACAGTGCAGTACCAAATACATTTTATTGATATCCACATGCAAAGCATATATATATATACATAGATAAAATCCGAACCAATCATTAAGTTTAATCAGACGGGTCTCAAGCCCAAATACCGTGAAACGTGCCATAACCGTGATTTCCATATCATCAAAATCCATTATTTGTTTTTAGCACGTGAATAAGTATAATAAACCAGAAAACAATTATGCACGCAAGGGTTTAAGAAAATGGCCCACTCACAGTACAATCCTGCTAGAAACCGAATGTATACCCTCGTCCTGGTACAAATGTACAATCCCTGTCAAGTCCAAAGTATTTGTAAAGGTCAATTTAAACCCCTAACAATCAACCATGAAATCCTAGGCTGAAACCGGCCGGGAAACGCCGTCTGAACGCGGCTCCCAATGCAATAAACCTCATTTTGACCAACTTAATGATCTCCGATTGACCCGAAACCACCGCCATTGGATCCGGATCGTCGAAACCTAAAGAATGGTGGTGGTCCCACCAAAAACACTGTTCACACGCGCCCCCACGCGCCGGTCAACGCGTCGGTCAACGTAGGAACAGTCCCTGCTGACGTCATCGCTGACGTCACTGCTGACGTCAACATGACGTCATCTGACAGCTGTCAGGTCTGACATGTCAGACTCTGACATGTGCCATGTGTCAACATCCGATTGGTCCACCTTACTGATCTGTCAGACCACGTGTCAGATCTGACATGTGCCACGTGTCAGTACGACACTGGTCCACGTCACTGACATGTCAGTGCTGATTGTGCACTAACATGTGACATGTGTCAGCTCACGGTTGGTCCACGTCACCTGACAGTCTGACAGGGTGCCACGTCATCACCTCTGTCCTCAGACGGGTTGACCCGTATTTCTGCAACTCGGGTCGATCAGACCCGCGATCATGACCCGGTCACCATTTCTTCCACACTCAACCATTTCAGTCCTAGTTTGTTCCTAGATGCTCGTCTCAATCCCAGAAAGGGTTCTACCTATTTAAAATCAATCAACAAGGACTGAATCGAAGACTTACCTCGATTGCACAGTCCTGGTTCCCGTCGCCGTTTGTCCTCTATTCAGGCCACCTCAGACCACGAAAATGAGCCCTCTAGGTTCCTAACAGTCCATAGAACTGATTAGGGTCAATTTAACACAAAATTATGCGTTGGAATTTAAATTACCAAAATCTGGGTTTTTGAAACCGTTTCGGGTTTTGGAACCGGCTCACCTCGCCGCCGTCTGCCGCCGTTCGCCGCCGTGCCTCAGTCCCTCCCCGTGAGTCCAGCAATACACAGACACAAAAACCAGGTGCAATGCATCAGTGCTGGATCGATGGACAGTGAGTGAGGGTGTCGGGTGAGGATTATATAGAAAATGGAGGGAAATGGATGGACGGCTCAGATTGAATCTCATGAATGAGATCAAGGGCTGAGATCAGA
Organism: Prinsepia uniflora; assembly: GCA_032719365.1. NCBI lineage: Eukaryota > Viridiplantae > Streptophyta > Magnoliopsida > Rosales > Rosaceae > Prinsepia > Prinsepia uniflora. The sequence continues at coordinate 54,029,728 of CM064872.1, forward strand.
TCTGGAGGTTTCAGATCAATGGCTGGAATTAAAAGTTGGTTTTAATGGTATTTAAACCCATAGTGGATCTGATCCAATCTAGCCAATGGGTGAGTGACACTTGTCACTCACTAGGTATCCTCCAATCAGATTTCCAGAATAAAATATTTGGCACGCAAACCGAGACACGAATCTCCCGATTTCACGTCTCTGACCATAACTTCCTCGTACGGAGTCCGATTTTGGCGTGCCGCCTGTCTACGGACTCAGGACGTCGAGACCTACCTAACGGTCCTTGAGTCAACTGAAAATTAGTTGTCAAACGAAAAGTCAACATTTCCACCCCCAAATGTCCAAATTACGGTAATACCCCTGAACTTCCGATAGTCATAACTTTCTCCCTGATCGTCCGAATTGGACGTGCCCCCTGTCTATGAACTTGTGACGTCCCGAACTACGTCACGGTCATAGGTCAAAGTCCGTTTAATTCATCAATCAAAAAGTCAACAATTTGGCCATACCAATCACAAGGGTAAAAGCGTCAAATCACACATTAAATTACAAAATTGAAATCCTCGAATTTCCGGGGTGTTACATCCCGTCCTGTCAACAAGTACCAAATAGGGTCACAATTACGTCAAATATGCTACCCTAATTTCCCCAAAATTTTCGGGAATTTATACGTAAATTAAACTTAGACCCTAAACCGTCCGGATTCCCGAATTATCTCGTAACATCGTCTGATTAACCCGAAAATTACACCAATGGATTCCTTAGAACATTTAGAACCAAAATCATGTTGGACAAGTTCTCAAACTCCTCCCCACGCGCCCCCACGCGCCGCCCAAAGTGGCTGCGTGTGGGCCTCACGCGCCAGCTACAGTGCATCTTCAACCTCCAGTCACCCGGTTCAACTGTGTTGAACCGGCATGACCGGTTCTCTGCAATTACGCCATGATTTTCCACCATTCCAATCCTATGAGCTACGTCCAATTCCTAGCAATCAAACCCAGTCCTAAAATCCAGAAATCACGGCCTAAAACCCCTCGTCTTCATCCTCGAAAACCACTGCCCGTAAGCCCTGTTTTTGTCGCCGGCCACCCAGGTCCTTCCCCGTCATGGCACCACACTCAGACGACTCCTGGGACCTTCAGGAGTCGCACCCTAACCTCCAAATCCCTCGACTCTAGCCCAAGGTCCACGACTTTTGAAAACAATAACAACGGGAAAACAGGGGATTCAAACCATACCTTCGATTCTTCCTCCGCTGTCTGCACCACCGTGTGCCACGGTGCTTACTGGGCCTGCTGCAGTCGTCTTAGCCTCCTGTTGGCTTGGATTGAGCCACCACACGGCACAACCACCTCCTCAGTCCCACGGCTCCTCTGTTTTCTCAGAAACTTAGCCTCACCACCGCCGTGTCTCCATGCACGATCTCACTCCCAAAACTCGATCACCAGCTCCCTCTCTTCTCTCTGTCACTCTCACAGCTCACCACACTCTCACCCATACACCAAATCGATCACCGTCTCTCAATTCTTCACTCTCTGTTTCTCTGTGTCGAAGCCCAAATGCACGGTTCAAAATGAACACTTTGTGACCGTGTGTATGTGAGACTCTCCTAGAACCATCCAGCAAAGCCCACGTGTCCACTTCTCCACGGTCTTCAGTACAAAATATCCACACCCACACACCCACTTGATTTTATCTGATTGGTCATAGGGAAAAAAGACCAAATTGCCCCTAGGTTTAGAAATTACTCTTTTGCCCTCGAACTTTCCGGACCCGTAACTATTTCGTCCGACGTCCGATGACAGTGTGCCGCCTGTCGTTGTACTCAGGACGTCGAGACCTATCTAACGGTCTTCAGTCTACGTGAAAATCACAAGTCCACTAAAAAGTCAACATTTCCCTCGATTAGTCAAAATTACGGTAACGCCCTCAATCTTCCAAACATCATAACTTTTTCTCCGATTGTCCAAATCGGACCTACCACCTATCTACGGTCTCGTGACGTCCTAAACTACGTCACCGTCAATGGTCAACGCTCATCCAACCTGTAAATAAAAAAGTCTAACTTTTGACACACTATTCACAAGGGAAAAATCGTCATTTTATACACTTCTTTTACAAAATTACAATTGTACCCTTCCTGAAGGTACGGGTTGTTACAATCTACCCCCTAAAAAGAATTTCGTCCTCGAAATTAAGTGAAACAAGTAAGGGTACTGTTCGCGCATTAAGGCCTCGGGTTCCCAGGTAGCTTCTTCCACCTGATGATTCCTCCACAATACTTTAACTAAGGGAACCGTCTTCCTCCGTAAGACTTTGTCCTTCCGATCCAAAATCGCTACAGAATGCTCTTCAAAGCTCAAATCTTCCCTAAGCTCAAAAGGTTGTGCTTTCAGAACGTGTGAATCATCACGTATATACTTCCGAAGCATAGATACATGAAAGACATTATGTACCTTTGCCAAGTCTGCTGGTAAAGCCAATCGATAAGCAACAGGACCAATCCGCTCCAAGATCTCATAAGGGCCAATGTAACGAGGACTCAACTTCCCTCGTCTGCCAAACCGTACGATCCCCTTCCAAGGAGATAACTTCAAGAAAACCTAGTCTTCTACTGCAAACTCCAAATCCCTGATCCTACGGTCGGCGTAGCTCTTCTGTCGATCCTACGCTGCCTTCAGTCGATCTCTAATCAGTGCCACTTTTTCTTGAGTAAGGTCTACCAGCTCGGAAGTAGTCAATCTCCTCTCACCAACCTTGGTCCAACACAATGGAGTCCGACACTATCGCCCGTACAAAGCCTCATAAGGAGCCATCCCAATACTCTCCTGATAACTGTTATTGTAGGCAAACTCCATCAAAGGTAAATGTGACTCCCAAGTACCTTGAAACTATAAGACACACGCTCTCATCATATCCTCGAGAATCTGGATAGTCCGGTCTGACTGTCCATCGGTCTGAGGATGAAAGGCAGTACTGAAATGCAGCTTTGTCCCAAAAGCTTCTTGTAAGCTCTGCCAAAACAGGGAAGTAAACCTCGGATCTTTGTCAGATACTATCGACTCTGGTGTACCATGCAGCCGAATAATCTCATCAATAAACAACTGGGCAAACTACGTCAACCTGAAGTTCTCCTGTACTGGCAAGAAATGAGCAGACTTCGTAAGTCTATCCACGATCACCCACACGCCATCGTGTCTCTTCGGTGTCCTGGGAAGCTTGAATACAAAATCCATCGTCAGGTGATCCCATTTCCACTCGGGGATCGGCAAAGTTTGCATTGCTCCATAGGGTCTCTGCCGCTCGGTTTTCACCTGTTGGCAGATCAAGCATCTATTGACATACTCTGCAATCTCACGTTTCATACCTGACCACCAGTAATGCTCTCGAAGTGTACGATACATCTTGGTCCCACCAGGATGCATCGCATAAGCTGAACAGTGAGCCTCATCCAGTATCACCTTCTTCAATGCTTCGTCCTCAGGTACACACAACCGTCCGTCCTTAACCAAGGCTCCATCCTCGCGAATCTCAACATCCTGTCTCTCTCCAGCCTCGACCTCAATCCGTATGATGCCCAAAATGGGGTCCTCGAACTGAGCATCAATAACCTGATCAACCAAAACAAGTCGCACGTGGAAACTCGCTAGTAGTGCTCCCTGACCATCCACAGTCAACTCTACTCCAAGTCTACGGAGCTCAACCAATAAAGGTAACCGGACTGTCCTCAAATGGGACAAAGAACTAGCTGACTTCCTGCTCAAGGCATCAGCTACCACATTAGCCTTTCCTGGATGATACTCGATAGTACAGTCGTAGTCCTTAAGCAGCTCTAACCATCGACGCTGGCGCAGATTCAGTTCCTTCTGAGTAAACAGATACTTCAGACTCTTGTGGTCCGTGAAAATCCTGCACCTCTCGCCGTACAAATAATGTCGCCAAATCTTCAGTGCATGAACCACCGCAGCAAGTTCCAAGTCATGTGTAGGGTAGTTCATCTCATGGGGTTTCAACTGCTGGGAAGCATAAGCAATCACCTTCCCGTGCTGCATCAACACACAACCCAAACCCTGTAAGGAAGCGTCACTATAAACCTCAAACTCCCCACTATCGTCTGGAAGGGCCAACACAGGAGCCGATGTCAACCGTCTCTTGAGCTCCTGGAAACTCTGCTCACAGTTCTCATCCCAGTCAAACCGAACTCCCTTCCGAGTCAGCCGTGTCAACGGAGCAGCTAGAATAGAGAAACCCTCAATAAAATGCCGGTAATAGCCTGCTAAACCCAGAAAACTCCTGATCTCTGTCACCGTCTTGGGCTGTTCCCAATTTGCTACCGCCTCAACTTTCTGAGGATCCACTCTGATGCCCTCGGCTGAAATCACATGACCTAGAAATCCGACACTGGTCAACCAAAACTGGCACTTGCTCAACTTTGCATACAACTGATGCTCTCTCAGGGTCTTAAGCACTATCCTCAGATGCTTCTCGTGCGCCTTCGTACTCTTCGAATACACCAAGATGTCATCAATAAAGACAATCACAAAACGATCCAAGTACGACCGGAACACTCGGTTCATAAGATCCATAAAAGCTGCTGGGGCATTAGTCAATCCAAAAGGCATCACAACAAACTCATAGTGACCGTACCTGGTCCGAAAGGCTGTCTTCGGTACATCCTCCACTTTGACCCGTAACTGATGATAGCCGGAGCGAAGATCAATCTTCGAAAAGTACTGTGCTCCCTTCAGTTGGTCAAACAAATCATCAATCTGGGGTAAGGGATACTTATTCCGAATGGTTACCTTATTCAACTATCTGTAATCAACACACAATCTCAAACCTCCGTCCTTTTTCTTGACAACCAGTACATGCGCTCCCCAAGGTGACATACTGTAACGACCTGTCCCGAATTCCGGGATTAGATTAGTCACTAATCTTGATTAGTGAGGTTGAACGGTGGTTAGTAGGGCGAAATCGGACAACTGTGCAAAATGACTATTTTGCCCCTAGTCGTGGGCAAAATGTTTACTTTTTGATCGGGCGGTCAAACGGACTTTGACTGATGACCGTGACGTAGTTCGGGACGTCACGAGTTCATAGACAGGTGGCACGTTCGATTCCGACATCCGAGGAGAAAGTTATGATGTTCGGAAGTTGAGGGGTATTTTGGTAATTTTGGTCAATTGGGGTCAAATGTTGACTTTTTGACCGGGAGGTCCGATGGACGAGGGCCAAGGACTGTTACGTAGGTATCGTCGATACGAATCCAATGACAAGCGGTATGCCGAAATCGGAGATTCGACGACGAAGTTATGGTCACAGAAGTAAACTCGATTAACCGAGACTCAGAATAAAATAATAATATAATAATAAAATCTGATTACCCTAATCCCAAACCAATCTGGACCCTTGATGTGTGACACATGTCATCATCCCATTCATTCCCTAAATCAAGGATCTTTGCTGGCCATTTGGGTTAATTAATCATTTTCTCTCCTTAAATCCCCACCCTTCATCCTATACTCAGATTGGATCCTAGCCGTTGATCTCTTATGCATGTTCTGATTTAAACCCATCAACCCAAACACTCACATTTTCATTCTCCCTCAAAACCGTGAGCACGGTTTCCTCCCTTGAACAAACACCTCACCACATCTCAGCCTCAACTCACACACCAGACGGTACCAGACGGTACCAGACGAACCCCAGCCACCTCCAGATGCCGGCCACCACCTCACGGCCGCCCTGCACGGCCGGAAACCTCCCAGACCCGAGAAGGAAACCAAACAACACGATCAACCCAAAATCGTCCAACCATCCAAACCTTCATATCAGGACTCGAACTAACCTAGGGCAAGGATCACTGGAACCTTAGGACGACTCAGACCGCGACTGGACGAGCCACGGCAGCGACACGGCGGCGATAGGCTCAGAAACCCGAGAAGGAACCTAGACGACCATTTTGGACCATGAACAGCGGCCGGAATCTCGACGAGTCGCCGGAGACGATGACCTGAATTCTCAGCCGATTTTCCCGTCGGTTTTCAGGTAGTTTAATCAACCTAAAAATTAGTTTGGATGACACAGAACCATAGAGGGGATTATGACGAGTCCATAGGATCAAACCGCGTAAAAAATGGTGGTCTGAAACTCGATCTGTGATCGGGTCAAGCCGTGGGTCGACGGCGACCCGGTTACAGACCCGGTTTCAGAACCCGATTACTGTAGCATGACGTCATCAGGGTTCACCTGAGTGTTGACCTGGCGCGTGGGGGCGCGTGAAGGGTATTTTGGGAAAACTTCCAACATGACTTTTAATCTATTCGATGTAACGGACATTTTGGAATTGGTTTCGTGTCGATCGGACACCGTCTCGATATTGTTCGGGATGTCCGAAGGTTTTAAATCAAGTTTAAAAATAGTTAAAAATTCGGGAAAATTACGGGACTTTGATAGGATGTTAATGATGAGGTTAGTAACGCTCTAATGTGATTTGGACAGGATTGGGAGTCCCGGTGATAGTGGTGTGGCCCGGGAGGGCCGGTGGCACGCGTATCGAGGCATACCGTTAAAACGGTATGTGAGTGGACTTTGGTTTTATAAATTCTATGCATGCTTAAATGTTTTATATGGATTATGGTTGTGATTGTATGATGTTGGTTTGGTTGTTGGTAAATTGTACGGTTTCACGTATTTCGAGGCGATTTAAGTGCTTGCACGTAAATCGAGGTTTTCCAGTTTTACATGGATTTTCCATATTTATGACTTGGATATAATATGATGAAATGGTTTTGAAATTGGAAATATAAACTCGGGCTTGAGGCCTACTTGTTTTGGAAATTTCGGACTTGGAGTCCATTTGAGAATCGGGCCGGGGGCCCAGCTAGTTAATGAAATCGGGCCAGGGGCCCAGTTGATATGAAATCGGGCTGAGACCCATTTTGAGTTATGCTATCGGGCCAGGGGCCCAGTTGATTTACGAATTCGGGCCGTGGGCCCAGTGGATTTATAAGTCGGGCTGCGGGCCCAGTTGGTTTACAAATCGGGCCGTGGGCCCAGTGGTTCATAAAATCGGGCATGAGGCCCAGTTGGATTATAAATGTGATTTCGGGTCAGGGACCCTATGTTTAATAATTGTGATTTTGGGTTAGGGACCCTAAATGGAATTACGTGGTTTTATGGAAATTTCGGGCAGGGCCCAATTGTAATGATGTGATAAAGGGTTTAATAAAACTGTTTTCCATATACTATCTGGATACAAGGATATATGATGGTCTCCTCCAGATGTCCGGGACACTGGGGAAGTCACGGTGCATTGCCTGCGAGGGGTCATTATACGGAGCAGCCGGACCGTATGATGTGTAACAACCCGTCCCGAGAGCCGGGATTAAGATAGTGATTAAGGTGTGATTAGTGAGATTAATCCGTGGTTAGTTGGTCCCGATAAGGTCTTTGGCGTAGAATGACGATTTTGCCCCTGGTTTGGGCAAAATAGTTGACTTTTGGTTCGGGTGGTCAAATGAGGGTTGACCAGTGACCAGGACGTAGTTTAGGACGTCACGAATCCGTAGGCAGGTGGCACATTCGATTCCGACACCCGAGGAGGAAGTTGTGATGTTCGGACGGTTGAGGGTATAACCGTGATTTGGGTAAATTAGGGTGAATAGTTGACTTTTTGAATAATCGAATTTTGGTAGGTTGACCTAGGATGGTTAGATAGCTTTCGTTGTCCTGAGTTCGATGACAGGCGGCACGTATTCATCGGACTTACGAGGCGAGAGTTACGGGTCTAGGAAGTTTTGGTAAAACCGTAAAAATGTGTAAACTGGAGGGTATTTTGGTCTTTCTGCACATTGGGATTTGTGCAGAAAGAAGAGAATGGACGGCTAAGGTTGGGCCACGTGGGAGAGTGTGGATTGGATTGTGACATGTGGCATGTGTGTAGAGGCTTCTGGTGCAATCCTGTGTGTTCACGGTCCTAAATAATTGGGTGCATCCGTGTTGTTCGTGTTGGTGTGTGTTCAAAGAACAAAGAACAGAGAGTGAGAGATTGAGATCAATTAATCGATCTGGGTGCAAGGGTTAGTGAAGATTGAGTTGTGAGAGTGACAGGGAGGTAGGAGTGAGTTGCTGATCGGGTTTTGGTGGTGCAATTGTGCACGGCGGCACGGCGGAGGTGCGGAGAAGGTTTGGGGGAAACAGGGAGCCTGAGAGTTCGAGGTGGTGGCTACGCCGTGAGGCGGCTCAAACCACGACTGTGGGACGTTCAGGAGGTTGCAGGGAGGCCAACGAGCACCGTGGTAGGCGGCGGTGCGCACGGCAGAGCTGCAATCGACAGGTAAGCTTCCTTGCTCTGTTTTCCCGTGAAAGTTCAATTGGAAAGTCGTGAGGTTTGACTGAGAGTCGAGAGGTTAGAAGGTCAGGGTGATGTTCAGGAGGGTTCTAAGTGTCGACTAGGATGGTCGCCGTGACGGGGCCGTACACGGCGGGGCTCAGGCAAAGATGAGCACTCTAGTGCTCTGTTTTGGCCGTGGGTTTCAAACGGCGAGTCGTCGAGCTTAGGGCTGAGTCGACAGTCCAGGAGGGTTGTTTGAGGTTTGGTAGAGTCCTAGGAAGAGGTTGGTATAGCCACCGTGAAAGGGGAAGTTGTGGGTGGCCGGGAAGTAAAACAGGGGTTTTTGGGTTGTCCGTATGCGTGTACTTTATCAGTTTTTATTTTTCCTTGTGTTTCATACTACGTTCTGTAAACGATAACTTCGGGATATTTTGTTTAATTACTCCTGCGTCTGATGGGGTTTGAGTGAGTTTTACTTGAGTATTTGTGTCGGGGAGTCAGACGGGAGCGGGATTTACCTCGGATTTCGGGGTGGAACCGGGGTGGAACCGGGGTGGGTCCTGACATGATGACTCAGGAGCAGGATTGCTATGATTGACGTCAGGGACGTCAGACATCAGGGATGTCAAATATATGGACCCGGAGAGACCCCGGGCAGCACGCGTAGCTTACGAAACCGTGAGATATGACGTCAGGGACGTCAAGCGTCTGGGACGCTAAGCATCAGGGATGCTGGTGATGTTAATGGTAAAATATGGATTAATGAATCTATGAAATGGCTTTTTGGTTGGATATGTGTTATGTGGTGAAAATGGATTATCGGTTATGAAATGGTATGTCGGGTCGGGGACCCTAAATGGTTTTGGATTTTTGGATTTATATTTATGGCTTTGGGCGGTGGCCCACATGGTTGTTTATGTATGGTTGTGATATTCCACTGTTTTGGGCTGAGTTCCCACACTTGGTTTTTGGTTAACGGTTTTTGGGCTAAGGCCCTAATGGCTCGGTTGAGCAAACGTTTTGGTTACTGGTTTTCGTGGCATGCATACGTTTTTATTGGAGGGCATAAATGTCTTATAAATGTATTTGATGAACTTATTGGTTTTTGTCCACTCACAGCTTTTGGTTTTAATGCCCTTCAGGTTGATTACGGATGCGATTGCAGCAGAGACTGGGACATTGCACACCTCCTCCATCGATCCTTGCGCACTCTGGAAGCCCCGTTTGGGCAGTGGCTCGTGGTTATCCCTTGTCTGACACCCCTTGTTGGACGGGAGCAGGGCACATTCCACGGTAATCCCGGGGGGATTGGGATGGGTCCTGTCACATACTCGGTCGAATGAATCCCATATTGACCAACTCTTGTAATTAGGCCTTCAGTTCCCTCAATTCTCCAGGTGCCATTCGGTAAGGAGTTTGTGAAATAGGTTGTGTACCTGGAAGAAGATCAATCGTGAACTCGATATCTCGATGAGGTGGTAATCCTGGCAGCTCCTCGGGAAAAACATCGGGAAACTCCCGCACCACTGGAATATCCTCCGCCCTCACTGGCGTAGCACGTGTATCCACCACGTGAGCTATGTAACCCTGGCACCCCTTCCGCAACAACTTGCTAGCCTCAAGTGCCGAAATAACTCTAGTAGGAAGTGCACGCTGATCGCCCTGAAACGTGGTCTCTGCCACCTGTCTACGGACTCGTGACGTCCTAAACTACGTCACGGTCAATGGTCAACGCTCATCCAACCTGTAAATCAAAAAGTCAACTTTTGACACACTATTCACAAGGGCAAAATTGTCCTTTTATACACTTCTTTTACAAAATTACATTTGTACCCTTCCTGAAGGTACGGGTTGTTACAGAAGAGCCAGGGGCTGATCATGGGTGTGAGGTTCTCTGGAGGTAAGTGAAGGAGAGGGGCGAACCGTTGACACTTTTCGCACCGTTTGGTCAGCTCTGCCGCATCTCCATGCATAGTAGGCCAGTAGAAACCCTGTCGGAAGGCTTAATGGGCCAATGACTGCGGTCCAGAGTGATTTCCACAAATACCGCCATGTATTTCTTCCAGAATGGCTCTACCTTTCTCTGGGACGAGACACTTTAGGAGAGGCAGAGTAAAACCCCGCTTGTAGAGTTGGCCGTTGATGAGTGTATACCGGGCTGCCTATCGCCGGACCTTTTTGGCCTTGATCTTGTCAAAAGGGAGAGTTCCGTTTGTGAGGAAGCCCAGCAGCGGGGTCATCCACGTGTCGTTAGTGTTGATTGTACAGACCGTCAGGCCCTGTGTGCTGGGTTGATCAAGAATTTCGACCAGTACATTTCGACTCTGTTTCTCATCGAGGGAGGATGCAAGCCGGGCTAGAGCGTCAACGTGGCTATTTTCGGAGCGTGGAATCCGAGTGATGGCATAACTGTGGAAACCACAGAGAAGAGACTTTGCCAATGCTCTGTATGTTGCCATGGAAGAGTCTTTGGCCTCATACTCGTTGCTTATCTGGTTAACGATAAGCTGTGAATCACTGAAGATTTTGATCTGTTTTGCCTCCATGGTCTTGGCGAGGTGGAGTCCTGCAAGGAGGGCCTCATATTCTGCGGCGTTGTTGGAGGCCTTGAATTGGAAACGAAGGGCGTATTTCATTCAGATCTTGTCTGGTGTGGTGAGGACAAGTCAAGCTCCGGATCCAGTGTGGCAGGCCGACCCGTCAACATAGAGGAGGCAAGTCAGCCGAGAAGGGTCAATCTAGGGGCTCTCCTCATCCAAAATATGTGTTATGGATGGAGGAGCAGATGGTGCGACCTCATGTGCGGCCACCGCTAGGACGTAGGAAAATTCGGAAATGAAGTCTGCTACGACCTGCCCCTTCTCGACGGTGCTGGGAGTGAAGGTGATGTGGAACTCGCTGAGTTCTATTGCCCACTTGAGTAATCGCTCCGATGTTTCGGGCTTCTGGAGTACTTGCCGAAGTGGTCTGTCGGTCATCACAGTTATGGAATGAGTCTGGAAGTACTGCCGGAGCTTTCTAGTGGACATGATGAGGGCGAAGGCGAGGTTTTCTAGGTTAGAGTATCTCGTCTCGGCGTCTTGTAAAGCCTTGCTGACATAGTACACCAGGTGCTCAGCGCCATCCTTGCGCTTAACTAGTACCAAACTGACGGCAGAAGCGGAGACAGATATGTACATGTAAAGGGTTTCCCCGGTGTCAGGTCTCGCCAATAATGGCGCTTTTCCCATGTATTCCTTGAGTTCGGTGAAAGCCTTCGTGCACTCCTCCGTCCAGGTGATGTGTTTGGACTTGCTCTTTAGGGCTTTGAAGAAAGGCACGCACTTGTCAGTGGTTTTGGAGATGAAGCGTGTAAGGGCTGCAACCCGGCCGGTTAGGCTTTGCACTTCCTTCTGGGTTCGCGGAGGCTCCATATCGACTAGGGCCTTGATTTTTTCCGGATTGGCCTCAATACCTCTCTAACAAATCATGAAGCCCAGGAATTTCCCAGAGCCGACTCCAAAGACGCATTTGGTCGGGTTCAACCTCATCCGGTATCGTTTGAGGACGTCAAACATTCGTGAGAGATTGGGGATATGCAAGTCAGCTGATTTACTCTTAACGAGCATGTCATCAACGTAAACCTCCATTGTTTTCCCAATCTGGTCGGCGAACATGAAGTTTACCAGGCGCTAGTAAGTGGCCCCGGCTTTCTTGAGGCCGAAAGGCATGACATTGTAGCAATATAACCCCTGATCTGTTCGGAAAGTTGTGTGGATTTGATCTGCCGGATGCATAAAGATTTGGTTGTAGCCTGAGTATGCATCCATGAAACTGAGGAGTTCATGTCCTGCCGTGGCATCGACCAGTTGGTCTATCTTTGGCAGAGGCAAACTGTCCTTGGGGCAAGCCTTGTTCAGGTCAGTGAAATCAATGCACATTCGCCAGGCCCCCGAGGGTTTCTTGACGAGTACAACGTTGGCTACCCAGGCAGCATAGACGGCCTTCCAGACAAAATGAATGGTGCTGAGTTTAACGATTTCTGCCTTCATAGCCTCGGTCCTCTCCGCATCGTAGAGGCGACGTTTCTGCTCGACAGGCTTGTAGGCAGGATCGATACTGAGTCGGTGACAGATAACGTCGGTGGAAATGTCGGGAATGTCGGCGTAGGACCAGGCGAAGACCTCAGAGTTTTCTTTTAAGAAACGAATCAGCTGTGAGCGCTGGTCGGGCGAAAGAGTTGTCCCAATCTTTACCTTTCAGTCCGCAAAGTCGTGGGAGAGTACTATCTCTTCGACATCCTCAATAGGCTGTGAATGTGGTGTTGCTGAATGGTCCCGAGGATCTTCAATCGGTCCATCCTGTATTCTCTGCGCGTCCTGAGGGTTGACGGGGTCAGCCTCGAACGCGAATTCTGTTACCTCCATGGTTTCCTTCGGTGGCTGAATTGGGCTGACAGAGTTGCACACTCTTGCGGCCATTTGGTCTCCTTTGACTTGGCCAATCCCCATAGGGGTTGGGAATTTTACCAGAAGCAAGTGGGTGGAGACGACTGCCTTCATTTGGTTAAGTATTCCCCGCCCGAGAATGGCGTTGTAGGCCGCGGAGCAGTCCATCACTAAGAAGGGTGCTAGCACGGTTGCCCTTCGCGGATGTGTTCCGAGGGAGAGGGAGAGGGTGACCGTTCCATGCGGGACGATGGAGTCCCCAGTGGAACCGAAGAGCGGCATAGATGAGCGGTACAAACTCGCTTCTGGGATGCCCAATTGCCTGAAAGCTGGCATGAAAAGGACGTTGACCGAGCCTCCAGTGTCGACCATCACCCGTTGTACGTCAAAATTGGATATCTCAGCCATAACGATAATGGGGTCATCGTGAGGATATGCGATCCTGCGCTCCTCCTCCTCTGAAAACGTGATGGGTTCCCACCCGAGTCGGTTTGTTTTCTTGGCTCTTCCCTCTTCGATGCTGAAGAGCTGGTGATTATGTTTGATGGCCTGTAGAAAGTTCTTCTTCGCTCGGTTGGAAGTGAGCGGGTAAGAAATGGATGGCCTTTCGGAGATCGTGTTGATCTGTGGATTGCGAGGTGGAGGTGGTGCGTGCTGGAGAAATTGGTTGATCTTCCCATCTCGGGCCAGAGCTTCAACCAGATCCCGGAATGCAATGCATTGGTCAATGCTATGGCCATTGTACTTGTGGTATTGGCAGTAAATTCCTGTGTCTTTGCCAAGCTTACCCTTCGCCGGTGCCCAAGTAGACTTTGGGATCATATGCTCCACGTTGAGGAGGACGTTCTCATAGGGAGTGTTGAGGATGGTGTTAAGGATGTTGTTTGACTGCTCCCCTTACTGGCTTTCTTGGTGATTCGGGTTCTTACCCTTCTTTCCGGGGTTGTACAGGTTGTTGCTATGGGGGTAGTCTTTCCGTTTTCCCCCATAGCTCTGTTGCTCCTGCTCTTGAGGGTGCTGTTCGGAGCGTTGTTGATTAGAGACGCTCGGTATGTATGTTTTTACTGAGTCGGCTCGTGGGGGCTGGTAAACATTGGCCTCGTTGGACTGTTGGCTCAGTGATTCAGCCTTGGCGTAGACTGCCACCTGTTTCATAATTTCATTGTATGTGGTCCAACCTTGGGTGTGAGCTGCGTACCTGAAAGGGGAGCCTCGGAGGCCACCCTTGAAGGCCGTAAAAGCTGCCCGATCATCCGTTTCCGCTCATCAGGAGTATTCGTGACTGAACCTCGCTGCGTATCGCTGCAGCGATTCGTGTTCACCTTGTTTAAGCTGGAAAAGTTCATCGGCCGAAGATAGACGGACAGTCGGAATCATGAACTGGTTCATGAAAGTGGAGGTGAGCTGTTCAAAAGAGTCAATGGACCCAGATTCCAACTTGTAGAACCAATAGATCGCCGCTTCGGTCAGCGTGGAACTGAAGATGAGGCACTGTTCCTCATCCGCGAGGTTTTTTAAGGCGATGGCTGAGTAGAAATTATTCAGGTGATTCCACGGGTCGTCCTTCCCCGTGTAAAGGGGGATTTTTATTGATCCGGAACTGGTTGATTCGTTCCGTAAAGGAACCCGGACTGGTTTTCGACCAGGCTGGTCTCGCTGCCCGGGCTGTCCCGGCCTCGAGTGTCTGGACTCGATCCATTAGGTGTTGGACGAGCGAGTCGGTTCTGGATTGCTGGGTGGCCCCTCGGTCCTTTCGCTCTATCCACCGAGTATCCCTCGGTACATGTTCACGTCCGATCCCACATAACGGTCGGCATTCTTCCCACTTGGAGGGCGCTGAGAGCTACCCGCCCGGTGACCGACTGGGCTTGACCGATCAGTGTCCCTCCTATCGGGTAGATTCCGGGAGCTTGCCCCCCTGTGACCGACCGGTCTTGACTGCTCGACGTCCTTCTGGCGTGGTGGTTCTTGGGATTTGTCATGCTATCGGCCGTCCCGCCCTGACTGCTCGGTACTCCGCCTGCGGGTTGGTTCAGGGAGAGGGTGACGCGCAAGGCCGAGATGGGTTGTCCGCTCGGTGTTGTCTCGGGAGGGCCCCGATACTTGCCCCCTCGGTGTGCGTGGTCGGCTTTGCAAATTGGGTGACGAGCTGACTTGGTCGTGCTCTCGGTTTTCTAGGATGAGTCGGTGACGGGGATGGGATAGCCTGTCGAGAAAGTTTCGTGGCTGTCGTCTGGACGGGACCACCGAGCGGTGTTGTTTCCTCGGTGGTCGTGTCTTGTTTTTCCTATCGGCCGAGAGTCGGATCGGCGCGACTGGTTGTCATTGACCGACCGGTTTCGTCCTGCCCCCTCGTTGAGGGCGTCCCGTGCGTCTCTTTAAATCCTTGTGTCACCGAGCTGGTCGCCAGGGATGATCAACATCCAAGCTTGTTTCTTGCTCGGCTCGGCATCCGCCGGACGCGTTTTATGCGGCTCAGCTACCGTGTGCTCTTTCTTTTTCCCCGCCACTCGGCGAATTCTTTCGGCTGGCTCGGGGTACTCGCCGACCACCCTGTCGGCCTCATCCTTACCGAGACGAGCTCGGTGAGTAGCGAGTTCCGCCTGCGCAATCCGCAGCTGCTCTGCCACCTCAGTGTACTGATCGTCGAGTACCTGACATCTCGACTCGGCCTAGATACTTTTAGTTTTGACCTCAGCCATGTCGCTCTGGAGTCTCTCGATGATCTGTAAAAAGTTAGGGGAGGGGTCCCTAATTGCTCTGGGGCCTTGCCCGGGTGTGATCTCACCGAGATCGTGCTCGCCCTGCATGTTCGGTGTTGACGAGTTTACTCTCGGCGTAATAAGTAATGAGTCTTAACTCGGTCTAGTTGAGCGTGGGTAGACTTAGTCAGTTTCCTACAGACGACCCCAAACTGTTGAAGCGTTAAATGTTCCAACTGTCGATTACTCGTTGCCCAACCGTTGAATGACGCGTGTCCTTCCTCGTAACTTGTCAACTAAAAAGGGTCGCGGGTTCTCCGTTAGTACGGGCACCGGTGTGGTGCCGGCCTAAGGTTCTCCGACGGTCAAGTCAGTTACTTTGTTCGTAAGAGGAAATAGTAAACGGTAAGTTCGGTAGAGTAAATGTGAATAGTTAATATTCGTTATCTTTATTGGGAAATGTGTACCACTTATGTATGGGTAGGTGAGATGTTCAATTTCCAAAGTTCCGATGTGGGAAAAATGCTCATCGATTTACGTGCTGACACGTATTACGTAGATCGAGGGTGGATAAATCTTCATGTGACATCCCGCATTGGGCCCGGGGTTAGAGCTTGTGAAGGTTCGGTAGTTTTGGGCCTTGAACGGAGTCTGAGCTTTAAGTATAAGGCCCAGTGGGTCTGGTCAGATATGGTGTCAACAATATTAAAAAAAAAACAAGGATATTAAAAAATAAAAAATATATTAAAAAAATTAATTATATTCAAAAAACAGCAAGTATATTTAAAAAATAAAAAATATATTAAAAAAAAGTATATTAAAAAAGCAACAAGTATATTAAAAAAACAATAAAGATATTAAAAAAAAGTAAGGATATTATAGCTAGATTTATAATCTACTTCTGTTAATTTCGCGATAAATTACCGTCAAATTTCTAACCCGTATGAATTTCGCCGGAACCATATTTTACTGGGTGGAGTTGGCAGCCCGTTTAATAGTTTTTTTTTTTTTGGCGGCCGGCCCGTTTATAGGTTAGTGAATAGAAAGTTGCGACCAAATTGTAAACCGGTCCCGGTTTGGGGAGCCGCGAAGCCCTTTCTCTGTTGCGTCACTGGAGTAACAATGGCAACTAGCAAGTAGTAGTAGCCAACTACAAGCAAAAGGAAAACATTACCAACACATCTCATCACTGATTTGATTCGTGATCAGCCATGGCCAGCAGTAACAATGGAAGCAAGAAAGAAGGAAAAGATCGCCCGCTGAACCATATGGCCGAGCTTAGCAAAACCCTAAAAGAAGGAGAAAGAATTCTCGCGCCAACTAGACGACCCGATGGCACGCTCCGCAAGGCCATCCGCATTCGGGCAGGATACACCCCCCAAGAGGAAGTCGCCATTTACCAATCCAAAGGTGCTTTGGTATGATCTCATTCTATTTCTCTTTACCCTATTGCTTTTTCGCACAAAAATCTCAGCAACTCTTTAGGACTCTACTTCAGTCTGAGTTATAATAGCTCTGCGAGGTTGGCTGTTTCGAATTAAAGGAAAAGAGAAAAAAGTACCAAACTTTTATAAGCCCATGTTTAGGTTTGTGGAAACTGGAAAGGTTAGGTGTTTGTAATTTGAGCCTGTGAAGTTGGGTTTCTTTCTGCTTAGGTTTTCATTTTTGTAATGCAGTGGAAAAAGGAGATGGCCTCCAACAATGGACCTCCAGGCTATGATGATACTTCAATGAATACAGCAAAACCTAAGACCAAGTCTGTGAAGAGGAATGAAAGAAAAAAGGAGAAGCGGATACAAGTATTTATGCCTGTTAATTGCTCTTTTATCTGGCTTCGTTTGATAATAACTTTCCTTTGTTGTTAATTGGAATTTGGAGGTAGGTTTTAGGTTAGTCTTCTATGCTTTGGGATTTTGTTGCCAAGTTTGAGAAACTACTAATGAGACGGATCTGAGATCATGGTTTTAGCATCATTATCACCAAAAGATAGAACTTTTGTATGACTTGGGGGGAACTTAGAATTACAATCAGAGCAGCGTTATGTATATGGACAAGAAAACACGTTTATGAGGTTGACAACAATATTGGCACTAGAGTGAGCTGAAATAAAATACGAAATCAACAAAATATAGTATTAAGGAAAAATATGAAGGCTCTGTCTTCAGTTTAAGACCTTGCTGACTCAAACCCTTTAAATATTTTGTGTTCTGTGTACCTTAAATTGGTGTCAAATGGAATCAAAAGAACAAATATTTATTCTCCCTTCACATTCTGTATTATGTACCCACTGAGGAGTTCTACAGCATTAGAAGAACTCAAATAGGAAACGACAACAACCAAGGCTAAGTATCTGACTGTAGTCATCCATTATCTATTTTCCAGATACTAATGAGTGTAAATTGATTTAGATGGGATGTCTGCTTAATTTTTTTTTTCATACGGGCTTAGGTGTGCACATGCGCTTTCCCTTGATTCAGTTTGGTGTGCCTAGCCTTGTTGAAAAATTGGCTCGGCAAAATACCAAGAATTAGGGTTTGACTAGGAATCCTAGTTTGACTAAGATTCTAAGTGTTGAACTGGAAAATCTGAGTTTTTTCTAGTGTTTCTGTTTGATCCGTAAATGACCAACTCGATGATACCTGCTGGGGGATCTAGGACCAGCGTGCGGTGTCTTGGGCCCGCTGGTGGCGTTGCTGCTCGGCAGGGATCCTGCAAAGTCTTGAAACCGGTGTGGTGTCGACCGAAGAGGCTCCGATGCCCAAGTTAGTATCCGAATGCCGAAAGGCAAGTAAATACAGTGTTCTGGATCGGGTCCGAGAGGCTTACGTTTGTGAAGGGTTTCGAGGTATTTATAGTAGCCATAACTGCGGTAGGTAGGCTATTGTTGCGGGAGCAGGTTGTGCTTTGTGGCTGAGAGTTGCCTGACAAGCCCTGGACATTCGGAGGAGGCGCCAACTGGAGTCCCAACCTGCCTCCGTCAGGGAGTGGGTATGGCAGAGTTGGTTAGGTGACTGTCGCAGCCAGCTGGCGTCTGTACCCTTTCAGGTGCCGAACGACAGGCCTGCAGGTCAGTGCCGATCGGCGGGCCACGGTGGGGGTGCCGATCGGATAATCGGTGGGTGTCCTTCCTATCTTGGCGGACCCTGTGCTTAGGTGGTCGGTCGATATGGTATCAACAGTTTCCATATTGGATTAGGAAAAGTATTCCATAGCCCTCTAAGGATTAGGAAATAAGCTATCTTTCCATCTCCAAAGAGGAATAGGAATTGTAATATTTTAAGGAGTGTAACCTAAGTCCTATACATTATAAATAGGCCTCTTAGGAGTCCTACATACACATAGAAAAATAAGACAGCAGTAAACAAAGAAGTCATACACGGGTATAAGAGCAAAAGAGTGATTTGAGAGATCGTGAGCTAGGGTTTGGGGATTAGGTCAGGATTATACATAAGTTCTTGTAATCTTGTTATCTTCATAGTGCTAGTGATCTCTCAAGGAGATCACACGAGGACGTAGGCAAAGATTAGCCGAACCTCGCTAAATTCTTGTGTTCGTGTGTGTGGTGTGTTTACTTTAATGTTTATCTATATTCCGCATTATCTTAGCATCATCCTATTGTTTGCACGATCACCTAAAGTCTATCAAGAAACAAGATCAGTAAAGGGACATAATTTACAACAAGCCTCTCCCATTTGACATCTTCTATTAGGACAGCTTTGGGAAAGATCATAACTTATAATTTGGTCAAGAGAGGTCTAGTTCTTAGTATATATACAGACAGTCAGAGGCTTGTTGTGAACATGCTGCATTCAATATTTGGGTTTTTGTGGGGGAAATTTTGTATTTTCACTTGTGAAACCAACATGAATAGGTAGCACATACATCTTTTTTTCTGCCACTATATTCTTTACATACTCAACCTATTGCCCTTTCAAGGCAGATATTTTGATGTTATAATGTTACGAAAGCGCTATAATATATCTGAAAATCCCTTGTTATCCATGTCTTGACTGTTGAGGTCTTTCCATGTCTCTAATAGTGTATTCAATAATGAGGAGTCATCATTGTTCTTGTTCACTAACAACGCAGAGGAAGTAACTAGCACATATATGGGAAGCTTGAATCAGACTAATAAAAGACTTTTAAAGCTTGAAGCTTGGTCATTACTGTTATTTATACTTACAGTTTTTTCTATCAGTGCAAGTAAAAGCAGAACAATTACTGCATTGGGGTTTGCAAAGTTACTAGCTTCATTCAAGCTGCTTGTTCTCCTTCGTTTATTTCTGTTTTTCAGGCTGCTCTTGAAAAGGAAAAAACCTCGGAAGGTGGGGAATCTAAGGAAGATGATGCCCCTGTTGAAAATCTTGGTCTTGTATCAGAATCTGTGGAGTCATTGACATCTCAGATGAATGAGCTAGGTGTTTCTTCTAATCCTGCTTTAGTTACCCCTCCCACTGACCCAACAAAGGATTCAAATCCAGGGGGTCCAGTTCAAGATATTGATAAAAAAATTCGAGCTCTTAAAAAGAAGGTATAAAATTTTTTAGTCCATGTAACCTTGCCTTGAAATGATAGACTATCTCTGTTCCATGATGGAGTATTACTATGAATGCCATTTGGCTGATGAAGAATATTGAACCCTTGCTTTTGGTATTCTTTATGTCAAATTTTTTTTTTGAGAAATTTATTTTTTATGCCAAATAGTTCATTATGAGTTTAATATATCAGTTTTTATTGTTATTTAAAAGATATATGTATCAGCCCAATAACTATTGCAACTAAGATTTAATATGTTAGGTTCTCTGAATCTTTTGTATTATTAAGTAGTTGAAAGAAAAGAAGAAGCAAAACCCATGATTTAAATTCTTGAGCATGGCATGTCCTTGCACATGAGTAATGGTTACAAATCCAGGTTTCTTCAATATAAAGATGAACGAGAAGAAAGAAGTGATGTTGGTAAATAATGGTATGAGTTGTCAGCCAGTTTTCCTTTCACTGAAGTATTATTCTTGGGTTGAAAAAAACTCAGCCAGCTTCCATCACATTTTCCCCGTGTATCTGTTAGCTCCATACTTGATTGTTCATTATATAATTAGTTCTTCTAGTGTAAATTGATTTGATATTTTCCTTGCTTCTGTGATTCTACAATTTGGTGTAGAGACTGAATCCATAATAATCTTGACAAGATTTATGTTTTCACTTACATAACAATTCACTTTTGCAGATTCGACTTTCAGAAGCTCAACAACAGAAAGCTCACCAGCAAGATAACACTTCAGAGCAGTTGGAAAAGTTGACAAAACAGGAAGGTTGGCGCAAGGAGCTAAAGCTTTTGGAGGATAAAAAGAAGGCTGAGTTGAGTTCATCTTGAATGAGGAAGGTTTGTGTTAGAATCAAGAAATCATGTACTCTTTTTCTTCTTCCATTTATGTTTTCTTTTTCTTTTTCTTATGAAAGCGTGAATTCTATTGTAGAAAGAGGTTAATCTATTCATATATCGTTCTAATTAGCTTAATATTAAACCTGCTTCTTGGCATCCCTCATGCCAAAAGATATAGATTTGCGTGTTAAGCTGTAGAGTGTAGACTAACTGATTCATATCTAAGGTGTGATTCATATTTTGCTGACAGGTCTGGTGGGAGTTATTAGAGATGTTTTAATCTTATTTTGTATGTAGCTTTGTTTCTTGTGAGGACTCAGGAGTCAGGATCATATATGTATTTTATTCTGCATATATTAGGAATTTGCTGATGAAGCTATTATAGAGTAATATGTTGATTTGCCCCCTCAACTTGTATCCTCTTGCCAATTTCTCCCCGAACTTTTATTTCAGCCAATTTTTCCCCCAAATTATTAATTGCCATACCAATTTACTCGTTATGATATTTACTTTCATTTTTTCTAATTTTGTTGTCCAAGAATTCGCATGTTGGTAATCAAATATTTGAGTAATTTTTTGTTTATGAAATGTTTATTTGCTCAAAATGTGATAAATTTGACAATTTCAAACAGAATGTGGCGGCCATAGGAGGAAAAGTTGGCTGAAAGAAAAACTCGTGGGAGAATTGACAAGGAGGTACAAAGTTCATGGGGTAAATGGGCTAAATGGCCTTACTAGAATGGTGTTTTTGGCAGAGAAGGCATGGCAGTTATTGAACGAGCTGCAAAACAGGATCCCATGATGATTATGAATTATGTCTCCCTTAATTAATAATAGCCCGTCATGCTCCTCTAAAATCTTAGTTTGATTCTACGCGTAATAAACCGCTTCTCATTTAAATTTTAAAACTTAATTTAATCATGAAGCTCACGTAAACTTTTATCTAGCATCTAAGGTCGAACAAACATGCATTGAATGTGCCTACCTGAGTTCCTCCTGCGCAAAGGTTTGTTTTTGCTTTTCTTTTTTTCTATAAGAAACTAGGACTATGCATAGGCTCTCCACTAAACGAGAATTACCTTCACCAACAACACTCGGCAACATCAATAATTTAAAGGGGAAAAAATCCATGTCATATGATCGCAGCAAGCGGGGGCATGATGAAGAAGCCAAGCCACAAGACAACCAAAACTACCAAGCCTCTCACTCTGCCCAGGTTTTCTTGTAGCTTTCATGGGCAAAAGATCACTAACGACTAATTAGAGCTGCAAAGTCGAGGTTTCATTATGTTTCTGGTAACTTCATAAGGTACAAAAAACAGAGACGCCCCAAACATTGGGGACTAGAAGTTCGAGTGCAAGAATAACAAATAGAACAACGGCCAAATTAAAACAACCAACTCAAAAATAACGCCGCGATGTTGTATTTCTTAATAGTACAAATACTCCTTTCCAGTACTGCTTGTATTCAAATGCTGTCGGGTCTGATATACTTATGAGGATTCAATACCTGAATCATCTGCTGCTCCTGGAGCATAGCTTTCGAATTCACCAGGGCTCCATCTGCAGATTAAATGAAGTCGGAAGGTAGCCATCTTGTTTCCCAACAAACGCTGTGCATAAATAAGACCATCCACATATTAGCATCTTCAGAAACATTTTTTAATGAAATCCAAACTAAGGGCAAGCACACAGCAATCCCGGACACAACATCAGCATGAAATTCACACTAAAAAACAATCAAATAAAAATAACAATGTACATACAAAGGGACAATGACTTAAAAGCCAAAACATTTTTGGGCTAATCCAAAATAAGATCAACGATATATCAAATAGAGTGGACGGACACGATGTACAAGTAAACCAATAACATTAGGATTTAAAGGCCCTACTTCGCAAGTTCAAAAAGGGAAAAGAAATGGGGGTTATAGCTGCCTTTTGGCACATTAGGATTCAACAAATAAGCACAAAAAATTTCATGAAGACGACATGCAGCAAACTAAACTAACAAAAGGATTCCCGATTGTATAAAAGGAAAACTAGATGGGGGTTAAGAATGCAAAAGACAACTTTAACCATCAAAAATAATTTCATCTTGTGCCAATACCAATAACAATTTAACTTCCTAGTTAAGTCATATGAGCATGAAACAAACCAGCATCCGAGCTGACTCAGGTGACAAAGGTTTCCCTTCATCACAAACAACGAAATCTGAAACAAGCTCCACAACACCTGCAAGAATAAATAGCAACAATTGTTTACATCTAGTATGATCTTACAAGCATACAAAGACTGGAAAACAAAGAAAGTGAATAGTAACCTTTGTTCAAACGAACAGGCATCCCTTGTTTTCTTAGGAAGGGCTCCATCTCGTGAGTGAACTGTTCCAAAGGACCCTCCTTAAGCTCCACCTAGAAAATTAAAAATCAAATTCCACTGCTGAGCTGCATTATGAATTTAACATAATCTGAGCAGTAATAAAAATAAGCCCAGAAGATTACTCTAGTGCAACAAGTTTCAACTGTAACAACAAAACTGCTATATTTTAGCTAATCAACTAGTTCCAAGCCAGATGCCAGATTACATATTACTACTCAGATTTCCATAATTTACAAAGTACACCAAAAAATATCTCAAAACCTTCTCTGTCGCTATACTTCCTGTCCTTGCAAAGTCAAACTCCTCATATTCATTAAACAACCTGGAAAAAAAAACCTCAAGGATTTAAAAACAAAAAACAAAATTGAGCCAGAAGTAGGTCCTTGGAAGAAAAGATATTTTTAAGTTTTCAAAATTAAAACAGAAATTAGCGGAAATTAGGATACATGTATTTAGTACTACAATTCTTGAGGCACCCTACAAGACCAAAAGAATTGTGGCAAAACAATACAAATAAAAATGCCGGATCTGCGCTTGGCTTGGTAGCAAACAAGAATTATGCGCCAAAGAACTTCCAAACTAGCAGGGTCGCAGCCTATTCCGCCCCTAGGTTTTGGACATTTTGGCTAGCTTTACTTCTTACTTGACAAACGACTCGAGTTCAGGAACATTCAATTAACCATTTTCCTACGAGGTCTATGAAATAGAATATTGATGGCTGAGTGGCATTAAGTATTAGTATATTTTCTCCTTCAAAATATATTCGAATTTTTTTTCCTGAATATAGGGGTTGCTACCCAGTCACCCAGCCATCAATCTTCTCTTTATTCCACTATCTTCCAGGCACATTATGTAGGTGTCAATATAGGCTTTAAAGACAGTGATGGATGTGTTTGAAATCCACATTCAGTAAAATACCACATCAGCCATCAATCCAATATAAATGCTAATTATATATTTCAATAATGTAGAAGACTGTGAACTGACTTATACCACTTCAAAAAGTTCTATAAGTAATAACATAAAAACTCCCAAACGTATTTCCTAAGCATGTAAACCTGGGAAAATCTGAACATTTACCTCTCAACCTCACCCTTTGGCAAATTGGTAAAACATAGTCCAGCATCACCATGCAGAACCTGAAAAAAAACAGCAGAAGTTATAAGAAAAGAATTCAACAAAAAACAATAAAGGGCACAAGAAAGCTTGGGCCGATACAAGGCTTACCTTTGAAATTTTGTGGAGGCCTGGTCTCATTTCATCAGATTCAGAGCGACCTAGAGAAATTTGCATGACTTTGTTTGAACCAAGGAAAAACCTGAGAACAATAAAGAAATACCACATAATACTCACGCTCATATTGTAGAGTGCATCACTAAGCCAATTTAGAGATTTTCCTATGAAACATTTAGGCTCGGTTTTAGAGAGGAAGTGCTATAGCAAATTAGGAATATTGAAAATGAACTTGCCTGCTAGTTGCTTTGAGCTGCTCTCTGAACTCCTTGAATTTGAGATTTCGCATGTTCTCAAAGGAGAACACATAGGCAGAACTGTAAGTTTCCGCTGCCTGCCTTATCGAATTTACTATTGTTTCTTTATGTTCCCTTCCCTTCCTCTTTGTCTTGGATAATGTAACTGCAACGACAACCATGATATGAACCATAAGCAACATACATACCATTCTCCCATTCATGAGACCAATCACTCAATTTCGTGTAACATGTAAAAATATATATATATATATATATATATTTATATCAATCAAGTATTCCTTACTGAAATTTGAAATTCAGTTTCTGAAAGTTTACAAAATTTCTGTTAGCAGCCAAAAAGGTGTAACAGAGGAAAATAATAATAGAGATAAAAATAAAAACTAAACACTAAAACCAATCCTAAAGTCTTCCCTTTTCTTTTAAAATCAGGTTAGGTAAATATATGTAGTATTCATTTCAATATTATATTATGAACTGGTAGAACCAAATTTCAATATTTAAAGCCAAAATTTCAATATTCAATATTTATGACGATCACGACTGGTAGAACCCAAGTCGTGATCTTCATCTGTGCTTCTACGCAGGGAAAAAACTAAACTGCGTAAACCAACATGAAAAAATATAATCAACAACGAAAACAAAGGAATTAAAATTTTCTGTATTTTCCTTTAGTTTTATAGGAAACCAAAGAATAAGAAAGGAGAATTCCGACCTCGGCGATCGCGCTTAGACTTCGGCATCTTCTAGGGTGTGGGCAGCTCTTCCTAGCCCTATACTTCTGCTTTTGCTTCTGCAGCTTCACCCCAACGAGCGGCAAAAGGGTTTTAACCTACTTTGTTTCTAGGTTTTTATAAGTTGGCAGTTGAAGACGGGTCGGGTTTTAACCTACTTTGTTTCTTCTGGTTTTTTTTTTTGCCAACCAACCTACTTTGTTTCTAGGTTTTTATAAGTTGGCAGTCGAAGACGGATCGGTTAGGCCCGGTCATAAGAGTGGATAGTGGAGTCTACTACATGTTTTGTCCCAACAAAATTTGAAATTCCCTTTATACACCTAAGAAAAATAGCAAGAAAAAACAGAAAATTAAAAATACCTCATTCTACGCGTGGATTTATAAATAATACGAATAAAATTTAGATTTATTATTTAAAATATTCTTCGAACCAAATTTCAAGTCTTAATTTACTCTTCAAATGTGAAATTGTAGTGCTCTACAAACTCCCATTTCATTATCTCTATTGTATTAATTATTAAAGTTTGTTATTGATGATGTTAAAAATGTTAATGTGGTAGTCATGTTATAAAATTTATAAAGATAATTAAAACATTTATTATATTTTATTAAATTTTATATCAACATCATTTTTAAAAAATTAAAATGAACCTAAATATTAAAACCAAATATTAGTAAAAAAAAATACTAAATGAAAAAGAAGATGATGAACACCACAGTCCACACCATTTGGGTTTCTCACCCAAATGCTAGATGAAGAAGAAGATGATGAATAGCATGTCGTTGGGGTGATATGCAACCCAAATTTAAGGTCTAGATTCGAAGAAAGTTCCAAGATTCAGAGTAGTTGGGTAGAGGCGGTGACTTGGTGGCATTGCAAGGTGAGGCATTATTCCTCTGAGACAGCAACCCAAAGAGTCTGGTGAAGCTTGTCGAGTTCTTCGAAGATGACAGGGACGATAGCCAACGCCTTGGAAGCTCCGGGAGCCTGAGGCCCGTGATGGAAGGCCTGAATCAACACATAGGGAAATTCGACGAGTTAGTGCGATTCGAGTAGGGCTTGGGATAGTGGCTGCGCTGACAACTTTCGCGGACTCGCTCGGTGAGCTCGATAGCGCACATCAATAGCAAGAGGTCACATATCAAGTGGTCAAGGAGGAGGGATCGGTGTTGGCGGCAAAGGGAGAGAAGAGGGCATGGCCCCAAGGGAATAGGAGGGAAAGGAAGAGGTGGGTGAGGGCGGGGGGAAACAGAGAGGGACATGGCGAAGGTTGCAAGCGTTGCCACCTGGCATGAGAGAGGTGCGCATCACCGCCACCTTTTGAAGCCGATCTCCTAAACACAACCAGCCTGTACTTGACCAAACATCAGCCATGGCCACTTTGAAAGTTTCATCAATTTAATATCAATTTGTGAATGGGTCGTGGGCAATGTTCAAAATGGCGGCTACAGCCGCCGTGAGTAGCACTTATGCGGCTATTATACGCGACGGAGGGATTCCGCGGCGCCTAAGCGGACTCGGCGGCGCCTAGGCGGTCCTGGGCGATTGGGCGGTACCTAGGCGTTTTAGGAAGTTAAGAAGAAAAAATAATCCAAGTCATTGTACACTAATTTGTTACAATTTTACCTAAACTCACCCAAATGAAATATCACAGATTGGTTCCAAGTCAGATTCATAAATATAAAAATACAAAAAATAAACCCAAACAATTACATTTACTGAATTGAACATATTCAAAAAAACCCACCCAATGGCCCCCTCTAACTAAGCCCTCTCAATTTTAATCCAAATCTTTAGTTCAACACCCCCAATTTCTAGAACTAAGTTGTGATATACACTACACTCACCCTTCGAGGCTTGAATTGAGAACCAGAAAATGAAATCCTTTGCCGCTTCGCGGCTTCGTTCGCATCTTCTATCATGGCCTCTTTGATCGCGATTTGAACCAGAGAACCAGTGAAGAGAGATGAGGGAAAAGGAGAAGAGAGATAAGGAAGAAGGAGAAAGGAGGAGAATGGAGAGAGACTCAATTTCTTGTTCGATCTATCGAGTTTTGGTGGAGAGACAAACATAAGTACAAAGATGAGATGAGGGAGACGAAAAACATGAGGGGGAGGTAGGTTAGCCGGGTAAGTGGTGTACTGGTGTGTGTGTGGCAAACAATTAAACATTGACAGGGCCTAGTATTAATTTATTATTCATTATCATTATTAATAAATTAAACCAGTGTTTGGGTTTGGGCTTCACTTTCATTGGGTTTCAGTTGTGATCTTAAAGAATTTAAATTTGTGTTATTAACTTATTACTTTTTTTTTTTTAAAGTTGTATTTATTTGGGTTTGAATTTATAGACATATTAAGTTTTGGTTTGTTTATATTGAAAATTTTTAGTCTTTAGTATTTATTTAATCTTTCATTATGTTTGAAATGAATTATATAATATATATTTATGTATGAGTAATTATGTAATACATAATTTAGTAATCTTTTATACTAAAAAAAACCGCCTAGTCGTCTAGGCGCTAGGCCTCTACTTGCCGCCCTGGGAGCGCCTAGCGCCGTTTGGAACCTTGGTCGTGGGTTGTGGATTGTGAGTTGTGAATTATGAGATGGAGAGAGGAGGAGCGCAGGAGAGTGAGGCAGAGAGAATGAAGAGAGAAAACAAAGGTGAAGCCAACCTCGAGGGTTGGGGAAGACAGCAGGTTAGGGAAGACGATGTGGTGCTGGGGGCTGGGTATTTAGATTTCTTTTAATTTGAAAAAATAATTTTAATATAAAATATAGAAATATCTTAATTTTCCTTATAAATTTTGCAATAGTACAACCATATCAACACTTTATTACATTAGTAACGAACTTTAATAGTTGGTATAACAGAGCTTGCATAATGGGGTTTTGGGAGCATATTGTTACAATGTCGTATTTTTGGAGCAAATTGAGACTCAAAATCTGATTCAGAGAGCATGTTGATGATAAACCTAAAATCAAATGTAATGATTCTCATGGTTGGGTGCTCCTATGTTTACTCATAAAAAAAAATATTATCCTATTGTCTAGTCAAAACAACAAGATTATGCTTGTTCTTTTAGACTCTTCAATTTACCATTCGAAATTTTCTGTTTTATTTCAACTGGAACAATCTGTTACATTTTATGTTAAAAAATATGTTAAGTGCATATGTGTCAAAATTGGACCGCCATTTAGCTTATGTGGACAACCATTACATGCCATGACATATATTGTTTTAAAACCTCAAAATACGAAAACATAAAATTATTGGCTGTCCACATAAACTAAATGTAGATCCAAATTTCAACATTTAATCACTTTACATACTATAATAGAAAATGTAACATATGTCTTCAGTTGAAATAAAATATAATGTCCAGGGTAGCAAATTTAAAGATTTTGTATAATTCTATAGTTTTGACTACAATCCGTCGATACCCTTAATAGAATTATACATTTTTGGGATAATGAAATTAACTAGAGAGAAGTGTTAGTGACTCCTATAACCCATATTGTTTTTTTTCCTAATTACCTATTTTGATTTCTTAATCTATCAAAATTACCCTATTGTTTTTTCAATAATACAAAGGTCATGCCACACCTCACTACTAAATTTGATTGGTTTTTCATCTCTTAAGGTAGTCATTCATTTTTTTTAGGGGAAATTACATAAGCCCTGCAAATTATAGGGATCGCCATAAACTCATATGCAAATTATGAAAAAATTCATTTAGGTACCCAAAATATATGACCATAAAAAAATTACTACCTCCATTATATTTTCATCCAATCCGACGTTAAATGTCCACGGTTTTTTATGTCTTTGTCAATTACTGATGCAACCAAAAAGTCAAGGACAATCTCGCTATGTCACTTTTTGTATCCCAAACATCTATTCTTCCTCCCTTCATCTTCTTCTTCCTTTCATCTTCCCCAATCTGTAACGACTCGGTAATTTGAAAAATATAAAATTTGGAAAATCTTATGAAAATGACGTTTTTTCCCTCAGATGGTCAACCGTTGACTTTTTTATTCGAGCATCTGTTGAACATTCAATAATAACTATTACGAAGGTCTCAAACTCCTGAGTGAAATCAAATGTGGAAAGGACTCTGTAACGACCCGTCCCAAATTTCGAGATTAGATTAGTGACTAATCAAGGATTAGCGAGATTAATCGGTGATTAGTGGGGTACTTTCGGACGGACGGTGCAAAATGACGATTTTTCCCCTAGATTGGACAAAACGTTGACTTTTCGTTCTGGAGATCCGATGGCCGAGGGCCGAGGTGTGACGACCTGTCCCGAATTAACGGGATTAATTAAGAATTAATGATGAATTAGCCTCGCTAATCGAAGACTAATCGGAGATTAGACGAGGATTAACGGACGTTCGGGCGAAATGACGATTTTACCCCTAGAATAGGCGAATCGTTGACTATTCATTCAGGTTGTCAAATGGACTTTGGCTGATGACCGTGACGTAGTTCGTGAAGTCACGAGTTCATAGACAGGTGGCACGCTCGATTCGACATCCGTGGAAGAAGTTATGACGTTCGGAAGTTCAAGAGCAATTTGGTAATTTGGGCAAAAAGTTAACTTTTGACCCGGGAGGTCCGATGGCCGAGGGCCAAAGACAGTTACTTAGATCAAGACGATAAGAATTCGTAAACAGGCGGCACGTCGAATTCGGACGTTTGATGGAAAAGTTACGGTTCACGGAAGTTCCGGGGAACTATTTACGGCGACAAGTTTTACGAGGAAAAAGTGAAGTTTTGTCTTTTGTGGGCCCAGCTAATTTTAATGGACCAATGGATGAGTGACAAGTGTCACCCATCCACTGGCCAACCTCATTCATTCATGCATCTCCCATCTTCATCGATCATTCATTTTCTTTGTTTCCAAACAAACCAAACCCGATCAACCCTTTTCAATCCAATCCAACCCTTGACCCTTTGATCATGACTGAGAGGCCAGAGGATGAGGAGAACCAGCTAGACGTGGTGGCTGGCCCAGGCAGCACCGCCGTACACGGCGGGGGAGAAAACCGATCTAGGTAATCGGTTAAAACCATTTTCAATCCATTTTTCATTTCGGTTGTTATGGGTCAATTTGGATGTTTGTTTTGAATTAAATAGGTTGCTAGGAAGTGGTTAGAGAGGTTTTGAGGGTGGTTAGACGTTGAGGAGCCCTAGGGTGAGTTTTGGAAATTTGAACCATGTAAACCATTTTGGACCGGTCGGATTTCGGGTGTTTTAGGGGTTCTAATTAATTGGGTTAGGTTCCTAGGATCTAAACTAGAAGAATAGGATCGATTAGGAGCAAAAAGGGTGAAAATTGGACCATGTAGGGACCTGGACCGGTCATGCCGGCCCAAGTTGCAGGGAGAACCGGGTCGGCCGATTCGGACCGGCCAGTGGAGGACATGGGTGATGCTAGAGTGCCCTGGCGCGTGGGCTCACGCACAGTGGCTTCCCTGGGCGCATGGGGGCGCGTGCCCAATCTTTTGGGGATGTGTTCAACACACGAAATCATCTATTTGATGTAACGAACATTTTGGGACTAGTTTCGTGTCAATCAGACATCGTTTCTATATAGTTCGGGCTATCCGAAGGTTTAGGTTCGAGTTTAAAAATAGGTAGAAAATCTGGAAAATTACGGGGCTTTAGTGAGGGGTTATTTAAGTAGTTAGTAACCCTCTAAATGAATTTGGACAGGTTTAGGAATCCCGAAGGCGACGATTGACCCGTGAGACGATTATGGTACGCGTATCGAGGCGAGGCTTCGGACGGTCTGTGAGTGGACCCTTCTCTCGAAATTGATGCATGCATAAATGTTTATAAATGATTTTAATACATATTTTGTGTTTCCATGAGTGCAATTTTTTGTGGTAGCCTAGGATTTACGTATTTGCACGTATTTCGAGATGTACAGTTTTATACGATGCATATACGTTCTAGGTTTTCAACGAGGGTTTAATAAATGGATTTCAGATTTAGAAATATGAAATCGGGCACGAGACCCATTTGATTTACAAACTATCGAACTTGGAGTCCATTTGAATTGACGAGGAATCGGACCTAGGGTCCATTTGAGCTTTACGATCGAACCGAGGGTCCCGTTGATTTATGAGTTGGGCTTGAGGCCCATTTGGTTGTAATATCGGGGTGGAGGCCCAGATGATTGTAGTATCAGGCTTGAGGCCTCGTTGGTTGTGAAATCGGACTTGAAGTCCTGTTGATTTGTGGTTTCGGGCTTAGGGCCTAGTTAGTTGTGGTATCGGGCTTGAGGCCCAGTTGAATGTAACATCGGGCTTGAGTCCCAATTCAGTTTGTAAAATGTGTATTCGGGCATGAGACCCTGTTGAACTGTGGATTTAGGCCGAGGCCTGTGAAAGTTATTTGAGTCGGATTCGAGGAATTCTGTTGAAATGAATCGGTATGAGACCCAGTTGAGTAATGAGTTTTGAGAAAGGAAGAGAAAATAAAGAAAGTATTTGAAATGAATGAACCCTCCATATTGATTATATGGTCTCCTCCAAACGTCGACCTGGAGAGTCACGATCCACAGACCAGAGTGGGTATCCCCATAGGGATCCCGTTCCAGGAGTGGAGGTTACGAGATATGATGTGGTCCCGGACCAGATTCCGGAGAGATATGTGGACTAGATCCAGAGAGAGAGCTCGGACTAGATCTAGAGATTGAGCCTTCTAGATGGAGATTCCTGGGAGAAGACTCGGAGTGAGACCCCGAGTAGTGTGCACACTAGTATAGATATGATTAATCGTGACATTTATCGGGGATGTGTTCTGCTAGGGCCCACCCCTAATCCCCCAGGATTAGGGACTAAACCATGCTCCCGTCTGACAACCCAAAAACGAAAGACCGAAACAACCTCACAAAAACCACAAATTATATTGTCAGACGCAGGAGAATTTAAAACATCTCAGAGTCAACAGTTACACAGAGCATAGTACCAAACTAAGGAAATTAAACCAGATACACAGAGTACACGCACAACGGAAAAATCGGAAACACTCCGGGAAAACTCTCGAGTACTCTTTGCCTCCGATGCTGCCTCAACGTCAACCCCTGCGCTAGCTCCACGACCTGGAGGGCAATTAAAAACCAGAAAGTGTGAGTGGACCATAAAGAATAAAGTTCAAAAACCATTTCATAAACAAACCAAGGTTTGGCCCTCCGTTTTGAAAACATGCATGCACAACCCATTTATTTAAACACAGCTATAAACCATATAGTAATCATCATAAAAACATTTATAATTCAAAAAATAGGCATCATGAAAACAGTACGATAAAACATAAATCCAAGTCATCCTTTTCCGATCAAACCTGTTGGACCTATCCGAGTCTTTAAACTCCCGAGTCTTTAAACTCAATCCAGGCCTCAATAATCCGAGTCTTTAAACTCCGAGTCTTTAAACTCAACAGGGCTACGGGGGAAATATCAATATATCTGAGTCTTTAAACTCCGAGGCTTTAAACTCAATCCGGGTCTTTAAAACCAATCCGGGCCCGTCCCCTGTCAATCACAATATCCGGGTCTTTAAACCCAATAACCAGATCCAGCAAATCCAATCAAAACCATCTGAAAACCATTTCTAAATCCATATCCAAACCCGAATCTGAAACCACTGGCCCGAAGCCCTTCCGGCATCCAGAACCGTCATTCCGAACCCAAATCCGGAAATCCATTTTTCAACTTTAAAACCAAATTCCGCTTTCCAAAATCCGATTCTAAAACCGAAAACCCTTGATCATCGAAATCATGTTCCAAAATCCCTTTATCATCATTGAAAACCCTTTATCGTTGAAATCCCAAAATCATAGCATCATAACCAGAAATCAAGCCTTTCTCGAAAAACGTGCCGAAAACCGGAATTTATCGAAAAACGTGCAATTAAGTAAAACAATCATAGCATTTTCAAATAATCATGAAATTACATGTAAAACCATAAAACAATTATAGAAAAGCAGTTATGCATGCTGAGTTATAGAGAAGGGGTCCACTCACAGATACCGGGCACGTCACTTGCGTCCCGTACGTCCTGCACGTTCATCGACCTCCTCGGGTATTCCCGATCCTGTCAACAGTCACCAAAACACGTCACTAACACGTCCACCAAGGTCCTCCTAATTCCCCACAAAAATTTCCCGGACTTCAAACGTACGTAAAACGAAACCCTAGAACTTCGATCCTGAGGAACTAACTCAATCCGACGTCCGATTAACCTGAAACCTATCGCAAAAGATTCGTTATAACATTTAGACTCAAAACCATGTTGGAAGGTTCCTCAGATTCCTCCCCACGCGCCCTCACGCGCCCCGTAAGTGGCTGCGCGTCGGCTTCACGCGCCTGCTACAGTGTCATAGTCAACCTCTGTCCAGCTGGTTCAAACCGGGCTGGCTGAACCGAACCGGCGTGACCTGTTCTCCCTCAATTCCTACTCAAATCCAGTTCTTTCAATCCTATTAGTTTCGTCCCTTTCCCAGCAACCATTCCAAATCCTAAAATCTAGAAATCAAGGCTTCTAAGCCATAGTCCTCAAGCTCGAATCAAAACTGCCCGAAACCCCTGTTTCGGTTTCCGGCCACCAGAGCTTCCCCCCTGTCACGGCTGCACAACCAGCAGCTACCTAGGACCCTACTGAACCTAACTAGACGTTACAGAACCCTCAACTCAGCCCCTAACTTCACGACTCAACGTTTGAACTTCACGGGAAAAACAGAGCATATAAACGGGTTGAAGAAATTACATGCGTCCTGCTCTTCACCGTGAGCTCCACCGTGCTCAGTCGACTTCCCTCAAGTCTCTCAACACCACCACAGCTTCAATCCACGGGTTTGCTCACAACACAGCAACACCACCACCTCGATCCTTCTCTGTTTTTCACTGAAACCTCACGCCACACACACAACTGTTTTGCCCACAATTCCACTCACAAAAATCTCACCAATTCTCATACTCTCTCTACTTTTCCCTCACTCACTTACCAACACACACACACTTCCTGGCTATCGATCAATTTTCTCTCAATCCCAGTCTCTGTTCTTCTTTCTCACGAACACGGCTACACACTCGACCAAACCAATTTAATTAGCCCGTGCAAAAACTAGAACCCACTAGACCTCTGCCAGGTGTCCAAATCCCATGATCCCATCTCAAAATATCCCAATCAACATTGTACACTTGTCCCAATCTGTTTTACACAAATCCCAATGTGCAAAAAGACCAAATTGCCCCTATGACTCAAAATTCCCATTTTGCCCCCCACCGTTCTAGACCCGTATCTCACTCGTCCGACGTCCGATGAAGGCATGCCGCCTGTCATTGAACTCAGGACGACGAGATCTACCTAACGGTCCTCGGTCTACGTGAAATTGACAAGTCTAGCAAAAGGTCAACGTTTCCCCCTATGTTAACCAAATTACGGTAATGCCCTCAACCTTCCGAACATCATAACTTTCTCCTCGGATGTTAGAATCGGGCGTGCCACCTGTCTACGGACTCGTGACGTCCCGAACTACATCACGGTCATCGGTCAATGTCCAATTGACCACCCGAACTCAAAGCAACATTTTGCCCAAATCAGGGGTAAAATCGTCATTCTACGCTAATAGGCCAAAAGTAACCAAAGAAACACCAATTAGACTCACTAATCCATTACTAGTCACTTTACTAATCCCGGCTCTCAGGACGGGTCGTTACATGTTCCCTAGGGGCTGTGTGCCCCGAGTTGGCACCTTCTCCGGAAGTGCCTAGGATGGGTTATACGTACGAGTACCTATGAGGTTTTACAGAAAGTGATTTGGGGGCGGAGACCCCGTGTTTTATGATTGAGAAAGTGATTTAGGGCGGCGACCCCGTATACGATGTTTTGGAAATGGCTTGGGGCGGAGACCCCGTATGGTATGTTTTGGTATTTCACTGAGAATGGATTTGGGCTGAGTTCCCACATGTTATGGTTTATGGTTTTGAATTGTGATTTCGGGTCATGGACCCAAATGGATTTATGGGTCATGACGGTTTATGGGGCAGGGCAAGAACCCTTGAAAGGTTTTGAAAAGGTTTTCAAATGGTTTTTATGAATGTTTGATAAATGGTTTTGAATGCATGCATATGTATTTATGAAGGGCATAAATATCTTTATGCGAAAAGGTTTTTAAATGAAAATGTTTAAATTGTCCACTCACAATTTTTGTGTTTTAATGCCCTTCAGGTTGATTGCGGATGTGGCCTGTAGCAGAGACGAGACATCACACTCCTCCTCCTACGATCCTGACGAACTCTGATAGCCCCGGCGAGGGCTAGAGATGGAATTTTCCCTGGTCTGACACTTCGTGTCAGACGGGATCATGCATGTCCCACATTAATCCCGGGGGATTTGTGATCGGTCCTGACATGAGGGCCGAGGACCATTACGTAGATCGGGACCATACAAATCCGTAGATAGACGGCACGCTGAAATCGAACGTCAGACGGAAAAGTTATGGGTCACGGAAGTTCGGTTATACTATGCACATTTTACGAGGCGATGATTAGGTGGCAAAATCTGATTGGTTGACTTTTGAGTGGGACCCATGGATGAGTGACAAGTGTCACTCATCCCATTGGCCCTTAATCCCAAAAAGTAGATCTAAAATATGATTGGTGAGATTGGATTTAAATAATAATATTTTAATTATTTTATATTTCTCACTCTACTCAACTTTTAATCCTAACCATCCATCTCTACCCTCCCCCTCTCATCCTCACCGTTCCTTCCTCTCATATGACCCATCATCATCATCATCAAAATCAAATATCTTTCTCTTCCTCTCTCGGCGTCCCTCAAACCCGCGAAGAACACCACCCAATAACCCTCACCCCATTACCTATAACGAGACCAGAAAGTGTGTGAGGGACTGAGAGTGACTGTTAGACGGAGGAGGAAAACCACGACGGCATGACCATCGTGGACGACAGCCGTGAACCCCTGCAAACCCGTGAACCGCTATAAACCGTGAAACCCAAACTGGTGAAAACACCCTCAAACCTCATCATTTGTGTATGTCGTGAGACGGAAGATTGGAAAGGGAGATGAGGCAACCTCAATAGTGGCCACGACGGTGCTCGTGGCGGCGAGGTAAGCCCCAAACCCGAGAGCCCTGTTTTCGGGTCAAAAATGGTCATTCATGTTTTTTTGTGTGTTGATCGATCTAGCAAATACTATTGTGTTCTAGGGTGTGGGACGAGTTCGTAGGGCTTGGATTCGAGGGTAATGGTGGACGGAAACGAGAGATAACGGCGGGGGAAGTTCGGGCTTGCTGTTCATCGTCCAACAAGTAATCTCCAACCTCTGTTTTCAATTTCTGGGTTGAGGGATCCCGTAGGGTGGATTAGATGATCAAAATGGAAGAAACGGGAAGCGTTTTGGTGGTTGGACAACGGAGAACCGACCGGGTCAATCCGTGGGTCACGGTGACCCGATTGCAGACCCGACCAAGGTTAGGGATGACTGATGACGTCAGCTTGTCAGATTTGACAATGTCAGACTGATATGTCAGAACAGGGACCAATGGAGGCTTGCCACGTGGCACTGTTAGGTTGTTAGTGCTGACATCAATGCTGACGTTAGCGTTGACTTTTCAACAGGGTTGACTTTTGCGTTGACCAGCTCTTGTGGGCGCATGTGAACAGTACTCGAGGTGGGCCCAATGCCATTTTAAAGGTTTCGATGATCCAGATCCAATGGCGGTGGTTTCGGGTCGATCGGAGATCGTAAGGTTAGTCAAATTGAGGTTTTTCACCTCGGGATTCGTGTTCGGGACACGTTGACTTTTTTGGGAAAGTTTAGGGTTCTTATTATGGACTTGTGTAGGTTAGTAGTAACCTTTGGATATGATTTGGACAGATCCAGATGGCCCGGAGAGGTCGGATTAGCTGGTGAGGCTTACAACACGCAAATCGAGG
Source organism: Prinsepia uniflora (assembly GCA_032719365.1). Taxonomy (NCBI): domain Eukaryota; kingdom Viridiplantae; phylum Streptophyta; class Magnoliopsida; order Rosales; family Rosaceae; genus Prinsepia; species Prinsepia uniflora. Next base: position 54,067,147 of record CM064872.1, read on the forward strand.
CGACGACTTAGGACGGTTTGTGAGTGGACCTTGATTTCTAAACTGTGATGCATGCATAAATGTTTTATATGCTTTATAGATATGATTCTATGATGTTGATTTGGATGGTTGTGATTTATATGATTTCACGTATTTCGAGGCGATTTACGGGTTTGCACATAAATCGAGGTTTACGGTTTTACACTGATTTTCCGTACTTATAGTTTTGGAAATGATTTCATTAAATGGTTTTGGATTTGAAAAGGTAAACTCAGGTTCAAGACCCATTTGTTTTGGAAACCCTCAAACTAGAAGTCCATTTCGTTACGTTCTCGGGCTAGAGGCCCAATTGGTTCTTGAATCGATTTCAGATTTGGAAATATGGACCGGGCACGAGACCCCTTTGATTTACGAACTCTCAGACTTGAAGTCCAATTGATTTACTAATCGGGCACGAGGCCCAGTTGGTTTACGATTCGGGCCGGAGGCCCAGTTAGCTTGCAAATTGGGCTCGAGGCCCAGTTGACTTACGTATCGGGCACGAGGCCCATTTAGTTATGAAATCGGGCACGAGGCCCATTTGATTTACGAAATCGGGCACGAGGCCCAATTGGTTTACGATTCAGGTCGGAGGCCTAGTTGGTATGTGGATTCGGGCTTAGAGCCCAGTTATGTTTTAAGATTGTGATTTCGGGTCGGGGACCCATAAATGGATTTATGGTTCATGACGGTTTATGGGGACCGGCATGAACCTTTGAAAGGTTTTTATGGTTCATGACGGTTTATGGGGACCAAGCATGAACCCTTGAAAGGTTTTAAGAATGATTTCAAATGGTTTTTCGTATACCATCCTTTATATATGAATTGTCTCCTCCGGGGAGGGTCGTTGGCCTGGGTGGACCCCGGAGTAGGCACGGAGTACTAACTGAGTGGAGTCGCCCCCGTTGGGTTCCTTACTCTCGGAAAGGCTATGGATTATAACCCACATGGAGGGTCATTGATCTACGGACATTGACCTGGGTGGACCCTAGGGAGACTTGGGCTTTGAGACCTAAGGTAGCACGCGCAAAGCTCTAGACTGAGATCCCACATATGTTTGATAAATGAATTTGGGCTGAGACCCTGGGTAGCACGTGCAAAGCTCTTGGTGTTGCGAAATTTTGTTTTATGGTTGATAAATGAATTTGGGCTGAGATCCCACATTCGTTTATTATGTTCTAGATTTAAGTGAATGGTTTTGGGCAGGGGCCCGTACGATTATGGTTGTTTAAACATATGTGGTTTGATAAATGGTTTTCCTATGCATGCATGCTTTTTAGTGAAGGGCGTAAATGTCTTTTATGAATTATGTTTTATCAACCCTTTTATTTTTGTCCACTCACAGTCTTTCTGTATTCAATGCCCTTCAGGTTGATTACGGATGCGGACTATGGCAGAGACCGAGACATCACATACCTCATCCGGATCCTGGCGTACTCTAGAAGCCGGTAGGGCTAAAGGTTCAAATTTTCCCTGGTCTGACACTCCGTGTCAGACAGGATCACGAGCGTCCCTCGTTAATCCTAGGGTGATTGGGAAGGGTCCTGACAAGTGGTATCAGAGTGAGGTTGTCTCTAATCGAGCAACCATGTAGCTCTTGGAGTGACGCCCAGGTCGAGGATGTGATGTCTCAATGGGCTGCAGTTCGTTATCAACCTGATAGTTAGGATGCCGATACGATAGTTAGTAGGTCTGAATGGTGGAACGTCTTGGTTCGGCATTTGATACCGGGGTTGCTATAGTTCTATCGTGGATGGTAGTGTGGGACCCTACGGATGGTTGAACGAAATAGTACTGTAGAGTTTTGATCGTGAGAAGGTTGGTTGGGATCGTCTTTCACGATGTCGTAGGATCGGTTATGACGATGGTTAGGAGTTATGGCCATTGGATAGTCGGATTTTGTTAAGTTAGGTGGCTATGCTTCTGGGAGCAGCCGGGTTCGAGGAACCCTAGTAGAACTGACAGTAGGATTGGATTGACGTCCTTACAATGTCGAGATCGTGGGGTCGGTCAGATTGTGGATTATACTGCCTTCTGCAATTGGGTTTAGAGGAACCCTGGGTGTGATCGTGGAACCCTAAGGTAGTGTGTATGGTTCAGAAAGGTGAGTTGGTGAGTGGTTTGATTTTGACGACTTTTTGGAGTCGAAACTGTCGGTCGGTCTAGTCATGTCAGCTTTAGTGATGGGACTGCACTCTATAGTCGAGGTTGTGTTAATCGGTTAGACTTAGTTGGTTGCCATGATACTTTAGCTGTGATGGATTGTTGGTGCAGCTAAGGTCAAGGACGACCTAGTAGACGACATTGGTTGAGTCGAGTTACAACTGGTTAGAGTTTTGTTGGACATGTTATCAAGGTTGGTACTTGTCGATGGAATCCCGGAGTGGGGATACAGAGTAGTTAGTACAGGCGGTTGATTCCGTTGGATGCGGAGTCTCGATAGCGAGGTCTGGTGGTTGGTTTGCATGAGTCTGTGACAGGCACTACTACCGAGGATCGATATAGTTGTAGTTGTTGGGAATCGGGGACGTTCGGGGAACGTTTATTTTTCTCGTATGAGTTCTCAGGGTGACTGTACCCAGAGTTGTTGGGTACGACGGAGGCAGAGTTTCTCTAATACTAGTAGATGCACGGGGTCGTCGCTCGGTATGAGCAGAGATCCAGAGTTGTTTGTTTTGCACATGGTGTACTGATACTTGTGTTGGTGTTAGCAATGGTGCTGGTACTAGTGCTGGTGCTGGTGATTGTGATGACGATGAGTCACGAGTCGGGATGTGAATCCGTCGAGATTGGCATGTGTTCGTTATCTATGGTCCGGGAGTGAATCACGGATAGAGTTGGACTAGATAGGATCCAGTAGTAGTTGAGACATGAGGACCGAGCAGTAATGGTCCACATCCTTTTGGATGTACATAAACGGTGTAAACTCATAGGCGAACTTGATAATGAGTTAGACTAGTTACAGACACGTGGTTGATGTTCGAGTGTGTTGGTTCTGATATGGTTGGAACTTCGAAATCGAGAGTGGTTGCGATTGAGATGACTAGAGGAGCGCGGGTTTTCCGCATTGGCAATGGGTATTTCGAAGTCATTAGGGTGACTTCTCATGTTCTGCCATGTCAGATGATGGTGTTATCACCAGTACGTTGATCGTGTACTGGTTGGTGGACCCGGGATTTGTCTTGGGTCATCAGGACGAGTTGAGTATTTTGAAGTAAGGTAAAGGAGACTTCTCATTTTCTGCTTGGTGGCAGATGATGTTAGGTTACATGGCATGGTGAGTGCAGCGAGTTTTGGTTGCATTCACGAAGGATGAATTTTGATGTCATCGTCTTGGATCATTCTTGATTTTCCTAGATGGAATGACGAGGATCAATACGAGGTAATTGGATAAGACCCACAGTCTCGACGTGTCTCGTCGTTGACTGATCTGTTTAGATGTGGAAATTGGATGAGGACTGATGTTGCTGACGAAGGGTTCAAGAGGGTGTAAGACCCTATGATCGGATCTCAGGGGATGGTTAACTGAGTGAGCATGTGTGGATCTGTGGATCGGTATTTTGATGTTGGGATGACTTTCTTTCAATGTCAATTCGGTATGAAACGGTAGTTGAGTGAATCATGGTGTCTACGATTTGTCTTGACTTTGTGGCTATGTAGATGTCGGGACTGAACTTCTTTTTGATGTAAATCTCGTATGGTGTATTACTCGAGCAAGTAGATTTCCGACGAAGTCGGATTTGGTCAGCCTTAGATGTGTGGATGATGGGATTGGCTTCTTTATGAAGACAATCAAATGTGATGTGTTAATCGTTAAGCAGATAACTGATAGGTTCAGAATTGGTACGTCTCGGTAGACGTGGGTGAGATTTGATGCCAGTTGGCATGAGTGAGTACGCCTTGGTGGGCGTGAGTCGGATTGGTACGTATTGAATTACGTGATTAGAAGTAGACGTTTTGCTACTGGTTGGATGACCATGGGACTCGAAATGGATGATGGGTTGGAGTTGTTGATATGTCTAGTACTGGATTGGACAGATGAACTCCAGAATTGAAACGTGATTGGCTACGACCTAGGTTGTTGTAGGGTGGTTGGTAGATGGATGTACGTACCCTGTACGTTGTTCGAGGTACTTTAGTGGGCAGACTTGTGGTGTTCGGTGATGGTATATAGGATATACCAGGGGTACGTTGGTAGTCGGCTTAGTTCCGATACCATTGGTTTAGTCGAGGACGTGAACTTGACATTGGATACTGTGCATTGGGTCATAGTGTTTCTGATGGGTCCAGTCACACACAAGTCGAGTGAGATGTTGGCGATTGTGTATTCAGGTTGAGTAAGTTGGTGGTTAGCGTAACCACATGTAAGTATAAGGTTTGTTTTCGACTGACGACTGTCAAGTGGCGACAGTTTGTCGGATGTGTCAGCATGGATCGATGAGTGAGGTCTGGTGACTCCCAGTGGGAGCAGGTGTTAAGATAGATTGGTGATTGAAAAAAGAACCGTCGAGTTGATGTGTCAGCGAAATGCTAGATTTGACAAGTGGTGTCAATTTGGAACGTGCGATTACTGTCATTCGACGTGGTCGAGTGTAGTCGATGCGACGTGAGTGTTAGTGGAATGTCTGGGTATGAATAAGTTTTGTGTTGTCTAGTGGGAGTACGAGTGTACTTTTAAGGTGAGATCGAATTATTTCCACGAGGTGGATGTGGAATCAAGATAGTTGGAATTTCGAGGACGAAATTAATTAAGGAGGGAAGGTTGTAACGACCCGTCCCGAATTTCGGGATTACATTAGTGACTAATCAAGGATTAGCGAGATTAATCAGTGATTAGTGGTCTACTTTCGAACGGACGGTGCAAAATGATGATTTTACCCCTGGATTGGGCAAAACATTGACTTTTCATTCTGTAGATTCGATGGCCGATGGCCGAGGACCATTACGTAGATCGGGACCATACGAATCCGTAGACAGACAGCATGCTGAAATTGGACGTTGGACGAGAATGTTATGGGTGACGGAAGTTCGGTTACACTATGCACGTTTTACGATGCGATGATGAGGTGGCAAAATCTGATTGGTTGACTTTTAAGTGGGACCCATGGATGAGTGACCAGTGTCACTCATCCCATTGGCCCTTAATCCCAAAAAGTAGATCTAAAATGTGATTGTTGAGATTGGATTTAAATAATAATATTTTAATTATTTTATATTTCTCACTCCACTCAACTTTTAATCCTAACCATCCATCTCTACCCTCCCTCTCTCATCCTCACCGTTCCTTTCTCTCATCTGACCCATCATCATCATCATCAAAATCAAATATCTTTCTCTCCCTTTCTCGACGTCCCTCAAACCCGCGAAGAACACCACCCAATACCCCTCACCCCATTACCTACAATGAGACCAGAGAGTGTGTGAGGGATTGAGAATGACTGTTAGACGGAGGAGGACAACCGTGACGGCATGACCGTCGTGGACAGCAGTCGTGAACCCCTGTAAACCCGTGAACCCCTGTAAACCGTGAAACCCAAACTGTTGAAAACACCCTCAAACCTCATCATTTGTGTACGTCGTGAGAAGAAAGATTGGAAAGGGAGATGAGGCGACCTCAAAGGTGGCCACGGCGGCGCTCGTGGCGGCAAGGTAAGCCCGAGACCCGAGAGCCCTGTTTTCAGGTCAAAAATGGTAATTTGTGTTTTGTTTTGTGTTGATCGATCTAGGAAATACTATTGTGTTCTAGGGTGTGGGACGAGTTCGCAGGGCTTGGATTCGAAGGTAATGGTGGTCGAAAACGAGATATAACGGCGGGGGAAGTTCAGGCTTACTATTCATCATCCAACAGGTAATCTCCAACCTCTGTTTTCAATTTCTGGGTTGAGGGATCCCTTAGGATGGATTAGACGATCAAAATGGAAGTAACGGTAAGCGTTTTGGTGGTTGGACGGCGGAGAACCGACCGAGTCAAGCTGTGGGTCACGGTGACCCGATTGCAGACCCGACCAAGGTTAGGGATGACTGATGACATCATCACGATGACCTCAGCTTGTCAGATCTGAAAATGTCAGAACAGGTGTAACAACCCGTCCCGAGAGCCGGGATTAGTAGAGGGATTAAGGTGTGATTAGTGAGGATAATCAGTGGTTAGGTGGTTCCGAAGGGTCCGGGAGCCTAGAATGACGATTTTGCCCCTGGTCCGGGCAAATATGATGACTTTTATTCGGGTGGTCAATTAGGCATTGGCTAGTGACCAGGACATAGTTGAGGACGTCACGAACCCGTAGACATGAGGTACGTTCGATTCCGACAACCGAGGAGGAAGTTGTGATGTTCGGAAGGTTGAGGGCTTAACCGTAATTTGGGTAAATTAGGGGGAATAGTTGACTTTTTGTACGAATGGGTTTTGGTAGGTTGACCTGGCATGGTTAGATAGCTTTCGTCGTCCTGAGTTCGATGACAGGCGGCACGTATTCATCGGACTTACGAGGCGAAAGTTACGGGTCTAGGAAGTTTTGACAAAACCGTAAAAATGTGTTAAACAGGAGGGTATTTTGGTCTTTTTGGCCTCTAGGGATTTGTGCAGAGAGAGAAAGCAAACTGGACGGCTGGGATTTAACCAGATGGGATAAGGGTTGAGTGGATGGCGACATGTGGCAAGGGGCAAGAGGATTCCGGGAGAATCCTGTGTGTTCATAGCCCAAATAATTAGGGTGCACTCGTGCAAACCCGTGGTTGTTCTTCGACAAACACAGAGAAACAGAGAGAGCTTGTGAGGAGAAGTTGAGGATTGATCGTGGTAATTGACGAGTCCTGGTGAGTGAGGGAGGAACGGGAGACTGAAAGGAAGCTGGTGGTCGTGAATTGGTGGTGGAATCGTGCACGACGGCACGGCGGTGGTGCGGCAAAGTTTTTGAGGAAATAGGGAGACCGTGAGCGTTTGGTGGTGGCTACACCGTGAGGTGGCTCAAACCACGACCGTGGGATGTTCAGGAGGTTGCAGGGAGGCCAACGAACACCGTGGCACGCGGCGGTGCGCACGGCGGAGCTGCAATCGAAGGGTAAGTTTTCTTGCTCTGTTTTTCCCGTAAACTTCATTTGGAAAGTCGTGAGTTTGAGTTTAGAACCGAGAGGATTGAAGGTCAGGGTGATGTTTAGGGAGGTCCTAGGAGTGGTTTGTGGTGGTCGCCGTGACGGGGCGTACACGGCGGAGCTCAGTCGAAGTGGAGTACTCTGTTACTCTGTTTCGGCCGTGAATTTCAAACCCAAAGTCGTCGAGTGTGGGGCTGAGTCGACGGCATAGGAGGGTTGGTCTAGGTTCAGTAAGGCCCTAGGGTTTGTCTGGTGTCGCCACCGTGACGGGAGGTGACCGGAGCAGATGGATCGTGAAACAGGGGTTTGAGGGCTGGCTGGTTCGAGCTGGAATCGACGGTGGTGGGACTATGTCGAGGTTAGAGGAGTAGGGGAATGGATTCTTGGTGTCTGGACGAACCCGTGGGTGGAAGAAGGGAAGGAAATGGTGACCGGACGGCGGAGAATGCTTCTCGCCGGTTCAATTCACGGCGGTCGGTTCAGCACAGTGAGGTCGAGGTTGATGATGCTACTGTAGCTGGCGCGTGAGGGCCACGCGCAGCCACTTTGGGCGGCGCGTGGGGGCGCGTGCGGCGGCGGTTGGGAAAACGGTCAACATGGTTTTTGGTCTAGGAGTTGTGGTGAGTTCAATGGAGTTGGTTTCGAGTCAATCGGACGTCGTTTGAGTTTAGTTCCGCGAGGGTGAATGTTTAGGGTCCCGTATTTTAGGTTTTCGATTCGGGGACTGTTGAGGAAATTTAGGTGAATGTTCGTAGATGTATTAGTGACGTATTTTTGACGATGTTTGACAGGATCGGGATTTCCCGAGGAAGCCGAGGAACGTGCTGGACATTCGGGATGCGAGTAGGGCTCTGTATGTGAGTGGACCCTTTCCTTAAACTCGATCATGCATAACTATTTTTATATACGTTTTTGATGGTTTTACTCTTACATCTATGATTTTGACTATGTTATGATAGTTTTACGTGATTGCACGGTTTTCGAGAAAAAGACGATTTTAGCATGTTTTACGAAAAGGGTGATTTTGGAAAGATAAATGATCTCAATGATTTTACGGGGATTTTGGGACATGATTTTGAGAATCAAGGTTTTGGTTTTGAAATCGAAAGTGACAATTGGATTTGGGGCAAAGGCTTGAAAAGTGGTATTCCGGATTTGGGTTCGGAATGACGGTTCTGAACGCCGGAAGGGCTTCGGACCGGGGATTTCGGATTGAGTTTAAAGACTCGGGAGTTTAAAGACTCGGATATATTGATTTTCCCCCGTAGGCCTTGAGTTCAAAGACTCGGGAGTTTAAAGACTCGGATATGATTAAGGCCTGGATTGAGTTTAAAGACTCGGGAGTTTAAAGACTCGGATAGGTCCAGCAGGTTCGATTGGGAAATGAGGATTTGAGCTTTATGGTTTATGATACAGTTTCTGATACTCATGCTATGATTTCTATAACTGTTTTATAGTGTTTCTGTTTCTTTTTATATTTTATAGTGTTTCTGTTCTTATGATGTTTTCTGATGCTTATTTTATAACTGTGTTCATAACTGTTGGTTATACATGTGGTTTCAAAACGGAGGGCCAAAACCCCGGTTTTTATATGAAATGGTTTTTGAACTTTTTGTACTTTCTGGTCCACTCACACTTTCTGTTTTTTTTAACTTGCCCTCCAGGTTGTGGAGCTAGCGCGGGGTCGTGACGTCGAGGCAGAGTCCGAGGCATAGAAGTGACGTGAGGGATCCCCGGAATAGTTCAAAGTCTTCTGCGTGCGTGTAATTTATCGGTTTTTAGTTCCTTGTACTTTCGTACTATGCTCTGTAAAGGATAACTTCGGGATATTTTGTTTAATTACTCCTGCGTCTGACTGGGTTTGAGTGAGTTTTACTTGGGTGTTGTGTCGGGAAGTCAGACGGGAGCGGGATTTACCTCGGGTTCGGGGTGAAACCGGGGTGGGTCCTGACAATTGGTATCAGAGCATCGGTTTGTCGGGTTTGTGGGGCTTGTTGTTTTGTGAGGTTGTGTTTTAGTTGTTTGACTACTTCTATGCCTCTTTCAGCGTGCGGTTGACGATGCCTCCGAGACGTAGACCCTCTCCACAACCTGAAGAAGTAGCAAGAGAAACTGAGAGTACTACGATTGAGCGAGCCCAGCGGCTCGGGGCGACTACGTTTAGTGGTGGGGCTGATCCTGAGGAAGCCCAGAGGTGGATTACCAGACTTGAGCGGATTTTTGCGGTGATGCATTGTCCGCCGGAGGAGCGAGTGTTGTTGGCTACATTTCTGTTGGATGGTACGGCGTACGAGTGGTGGTATACCCTCGAGTTGTCTGGTTGGGATGTCCATAGTGTGACCTGGGAGACGTTTAGGGAACGGTTCCTGGAGCAGATTATCCTCGTTCTTTCCGGGATGCCAAGGAGGCGGAGTTCTTGCATCTCCAGCAGGGGAATATGACAGTGGCAGAGTATGAACGGAAGTTACAGATGTTGTCTCGGTTTGCTCCTGCTTTTGTAGCCACTGAAGCCGAGAAATGCCGTAGGTTTGAGTTGGGCCTGCGAGGTGAGATTCGAGCCATAGTGATGGCCGGATCTTTTGCTACCCTCCGAGACTTGTCGGATGCTGCGGTGAGGGTGGAGGCTAGTTTGCCGGTGCGACGCCGGGAACCATCTATTCCTGGAGCTTCGAGCCAGCGGACACCAAAAAGAGGTAACTTCGGTGGAGCGTCCTCGTCGAGCGATGATCGTTTTGGTAGGCCTGGCAGTTTCCAGAGTTCAGGATTTTGGGGTTACCGTGCACAGCCGACTCCACAAGCGAGTGCGACCTCTGTAGCGTCTACAAGGAGACCGAGCAGTGGACCAGGTTGGAATGTGTGTTTCCACTGCGGGGAGCGAGGTCATTTCCGACGTGAGTGTCCACTGTTGCCACAGGAAGGTGGTGTATGACAGGACCCATCCCAATCCCCCCGGGATTAGTGCGGGATGACCCTGCTCCCATCTGACACGAAGTGTCAGACAAGGGATATTTTCGTCCTTTGCCCTCCCGGGCTATCAGAGTACGCCAGGATCCGGAGGAGGCATGTGATATCTCGATCTCTGCTACAGTCCACATCCGATGTCAACCTGAAGGGCAGTCAAAACATTAAAAACTGTGAGTGGACAAAACAAAGAGTTTATAAAAACATTTAATAAGGAAGACATTTGTACCCTCCACTAAAAAGCATGCATGCATTCGAAAACCATTTATCCAAAACAACCATATGTGGGACTAAGCCCAAAGCAGATATAAACCAAGGTCGAAAGGACCACAATGAAAACGACCATACGGGCCACTGCCCAAATCCTGTGCACACCTGTACACACCACATATCATATATCATATATCCATCACATACATATATATAAGTCACACAACCAATCCTGTCACGGTATCCAAAGCCACGCGCGCCCTACCCGGGTCTCAATCCGAGTCATCTCAAAGTCAAGGTCAATGTCCGCAGACACTGACCCTACCCGAGGTAATAGTAACCATAGCCTTCCTGAGAGTAAGGAACCCAACTGGGGGGTGACTCCACTCAGTCGGTGCTCCGTGACTACTCCGGGGTCCACCCAGGCCAACGACCCTCCCCGGAGGAGATAATAGAAGTAAAGGAAGGTAGACGAACATATATATACATAACATAAACATTCATGACCGGTTCCCCTGAACCGTCATGATCCATAATATCCATAATCAGGTAACATGCCGGTTCCCATAAACCGTCATGTACCGTAATAACATAACCAGGTAACATGCCGGTTCCCATAAACCGTCATGTACCGTAATAACCAACAAGGGTTCATGCCGGTTCCCATAAACCGTCATGAACCATGATACCATAACAAGGGTTCATGCCGGTTCCCATAAACCGTCATGAACCTGGGAATCCATTTAAGGTTCCCTGACCTGAAATCAAAACCGTAAAGTGACTGGGTCTCGTACCCGAACATAGGACACCAACTGGGCACCGTGCCCGGAATCTGAGGTCATATGCCCGAGACAAAACCAAATGGGTCTCATACCCGAGTTTATCATTTTGAAATCCAAATTCAGTTCATTTAAATCAATAAAGAAATACAGACCCGTATAAGCACCGTATAAGGTCGAAACCTCGAAATACGTGCTTATACGTAACCACATACAAATGCACCCATGGCATCATCAAACAAGTAATAAAACATATAATAAACATTTATGCATGCACCAATTTAGAAAACAAGGTCCACTCATAGACCGTCCGAGCTGCCGCCTCGATTTGCGTGCCATACGGCTCCCCGAGTCGATCACCATCACCGGGACTCCCAAACCTGTCCAAATTTTAATAGAAGGTTACTAACTACTTAATTAACCTCCTACCAAAGCCCCGTAATTTTCCCGAACTTTTAACTATTTTTAAACCGACCCTAAACCTTCCGACACCCCGAAAACTATCGAAACGATGTCCAATTGACACGAGACCAGTCCCAAAATCTTCGTTACATCGGATAGAAGATTTCCCGTGTTGAACACTTTCCCAAATTATGGACCACGTGCCCTCACGAACCCCTAGAAAGTCAAAAACACTGTTCATCGGCATCAACCTCAAAACTGAACCAGTTACTATTTACGAGTACTGTTCACCGTTACTGTTCATCTCGGTTTTTCTTCAGTTTTCGGACCGATTCGGAGTCCGTTTGGTCCCATTTTAATCCCTAAATTCCTATTTCTTCATTTCCTATCTAACCCAATCCCTAAAACTAAGAAAAACCACCCGAAACGGAGCTTCCATCCGCCATCAATGGTGGCCGGATTTTCTCCGGCCGTTCACGGCCGTTTCCGGCCACCCCAAGCCCCAAAACTAATCCCATTCTACTCCTAGGGTCCCCAGAAACCTAACCTAATTAAAAAAATCGATTAAAAACCATTAAAACTCAAATTTGGATTTTCAAAGTTTTCTTACCTCACGGGTTTCCTTGGCCGTGCGCCGCCGTGAGCCACCGTGGCTCTGTCCCGGTCATTCATCATCTCATCCCTTCCTCACTTCCTCACACTCACTCACGGGCTCACAAGAGGAAGGGTGGTGGTGTGTGTGTTTTGAAGAAAATGGAGAATATGGGTTAATGGGGGTTTTCGGGTTTTGAAGGAAAATAGAAGAGGAAATGAAAATGTGATGAAGAAGATGTTAGATCAGATGAGAGGAATGGGATGGAGGGTTAGGATTTGAGAGATTAAAATAGAATGGATGGTTAGGATTTAAGGTTGTTAGAATTAATTATAAAATAATTAAAATAATAATATTTTATTAATTAGATCCACAAATTAAGGGTATTGACCAATAGGATGAGTGACACTTGTCACTCATCCATGGGACCCACTAAAATATCTACCCAATCAGATTTCGCCAAAACGTCCCCGTCTCGAAGTTCGTGCATAGTGAAATCGAACTTCCGTGACCCATAACTCTCCCGTTCGAAGTCCGATTTCAGTGTGCCGCCTGCCTATGGATTCGTATCGTCCTTATCTACGTAACGGTCTTGGGCCCTTGGCCATCGGACCTCCCGGTCAAAAAGTCAACATTTGACCCCATTTAACCAAAATTACCAAAATGCCCCTAAACTTCCGAACGTCATAACTTCCTCCTCGAACGTCGGAATTGAACGTGCCACCTGTCTATGAACTCGGGACGTCACGAACTACGTCATGGTCATCGGTCAAAGTACATTTGACTGCCCGATTAAAAAGTCAACGTTTTGCCACCATCAGGGGCAAAACGGTCATTTCGCACCGTTCGTCCGATTTCGCTCTACTAATCACGGATTAGCCTCACTAATCGTGATTAGTCACTAATCTAATCTAGGAATTTGGGACGGGTCGTTACAACCTTCCCTCCTTAATTAATTTCGTCCTCGAAATTTCAACCGACCTAATCTAACTGTTCTTCCCTCCTTAATTAGTTTCGTTCTCGAAACTCCAACTATCTTGACACGTGTACACTAGTACACCCACTAACCAGAATAATACTCGTCTGCAACCAGACGTACCGCTAACATCCATATCGTATCGACTACGTTCGACCACGTCGAATGACAGTAGTCATGCGTTCTCAATTGACACTACTTGTCAAATCTACCATTTCGTTGACACAACCAACTAGACGGTTCCGTGCTCAACCACTAACTATCCTGACATCTACTCCCACTGGGAGTCACCAAAACTCACTAACCGATCCACGATGACACCTCCGACAAATTGTCACCACTTGACAGTCGTCAATCGAAATCTGTCACTATACTCACTCGTGGTTACACTAACCAACAATTCACCCGACCTGTGTGTAACTAGACCCATCAGAAATACCATGACCCAATGCACGGTATCCAATGTCCAGTTCACGACCTCAACTAATCCAATGGTTTCGGAACTAAGCCGACTACCAACACGCTCACCAACGGACTACGAGTATAACCTATATACCGTCACTAGGCACCACAAGTCTGCCCAGTGTCGTACCTCGAGCTACGTACCAGGTACAGACGTCTATCCATCAACCTAACCACAACCACCTAGGTCATAGCCAAACACGTTTCTACTATAGAGTCCATTTGTCCAATCCAGTATTAGACAAATCGAAACTCCGACCCATTATTTATTTCCAAATCCGAATCTGAATCCGCAATTTCGTAAGAAATCCAAAATCCAAATCCAGAAATCATATCCATAATCATGTCCAAATTCGAATCCAAAATCATTATTCCGTAAGCTAGCATTTGGAATAACCATTCCGAACCCAAATCCATAAAAGGAAATCCACTGTCAAGCTCCAGAATCAAATCCTGAATCGTCACCCAGAATCTGATTCCAAAACCCAAATCCAGAAATCCTCTTTCAAGTTCCAAAATCAAATCCTGAATCGTCATCCAGAAATCTGATTCCAAAACCTGAAATCTCGTTCACGTCTACCTAGACGCACCGTATCCGAACCTATCGAATACCTGTTCAACCGATCACGACCACACTATTGATTGACTTCATAGGGAAGCCAATCACAACACTCACCCATCCAGGGCTGACCCAAATCCGACCACGTCGGAAAACTACTCAGGCGAGTAATAAGCCATATGGGATTTACCTCGAACAGAAGTTCAGTCCCAACATGCTCCACTCAAACATCCAAGTATGAGCGATAAACTCTCCACCTATCTGGATCATCAAGACCACGATCCAGATCCATAACGATACCCAAAGTCCTAAACCAATTCCCACATCTAAACAGATTAGTCAACGACGAGACACGCCGAGACTGTGGGTTCTCACTGAGTACCTCGTATCGATCCTTGTCATTCCACCGTGGAAAACCAAGAATGATCGAATAATCCATCCTACGTGAATGCAAACAACACTCGCTGCACTCACCACGTCATGTAACCTAACATCGTCTGCCACCAAGTAGAAAATGAGAAATCTCAGTCACCTAACTTCGATATACTCACCCCACCTGATGACCCAAGACAATCACGGGTCCACCAACCAATACACGATTAGTGTACTAGTGGCAACCAACAACATCAATAACATCTACATCATCTACCACCATCGATTATGGTAGAACCTGAGAAGTCACCCAAAATGACTTCGACATACCCCTTACCAATGCGGAAAACCCGCATTCCACTCGTCACCTCAATCGCAACCTCTCGCGATTCCGAAGTTCCAACAAGATTGGAAACAACATACCCGAACATCAACCACGTGTCCCCTAACCAGTTTAACCCTATCTGAGATCCACTCCTGAACCACAGATACCGAACATATGCCCATTACGACGGAGTCACACCCCGATCCGTAACTCATCGTCATCACGATCACCGGCACCAGCGCTAGTATTAGCGCCAGCCCACAATACTATCGGTACACACACCCAGCATCAGTAGCGGCACACCATGTGCAAAATTGACAACCCTGGATCTCCGCTCATACCGAGCGACGATCCCGTACCTCTGCTCGAATAGGAGAAACTCTGCCTCCCTCGTACCCAACACCTCTGGGTACAATCACCCTGACAACCCATACGAGAAAAGGAAACGTCCCCTGAACGTCCCCGATTCCCAACAACCACAGCTACAACCACTCTCGGTAGTAGTGCCTTCCACAGACTCGTGCAGACCTAACTACCAGACCTCGCTATATCCAGACTCCGTATCCAACGGAATCAATCGCCCGTACCAACTACTCTGTATCCCACTCAGGGATTCCATCGACAAGTACCAACCCTGGTAACCTGTCCAACCAAACTCTAACCAGTCGCAACTAGACTAACCCAATGTCCTCTACCAGGTCACCAATGACCTTAGTTGCACCAACAATCCATCACAACTAATGTAGCACGACAACCTACTAGGTCTAACCGATAAGTACAACCTCGACTGCGAAGTGCAGTCCCCACACAAGCTGACATGACTAGACCGACTAACGAATCCAAATCCGAATAGTCGTCAAAGTCACACCACTCGCCAACTTGCCTTTCCGAACCATACACATCCTACCAACAATCCAACCAGGATTCCTCGAATCCGGCTGCTAACTGCCGACTGCAGTAAATCCATTTAACCCAACCAAAGTCCGACCATCGAGTGGTCGCAACTCCAAACCAGTCGTCGGAACCGATCCAACGACATCGTGAAAGACGATCCCAACTAACCGTCTCACGGTCAAAACTCGAAAATACTGTTTATCCCTTTGTAGGGTCCCACACTGTCATCCACGACAGAACTACGGCAACCCCGACATCGAATGCCGAACCAAGGCATGCCAATCCTACTAACTATCGTACCGGCACCCCAACAATCAGGTTGACCACGGACTGCAGCCCAATGAGATATCACATCCTCGACCAGCATACATACTCCAAGAGCTCCGCGGTTGCTCAAATAGAGACAACCCCGCTCTGATACCACGTTGACAGGACCCATCCCAATCCCCCCGGGATTAGTGCGGGATGACCCTGCTCCCGTCTGACACGAAGTGTCAGACAAGGGATATTTTCGTCCTTTGCCCTCCCGGGCTATCAGAGTACGCCAGGATCCGGAGGAGGCATGTGATATCTCGATCTCTGCTACAGTCCACATCCGATGTCAACCTGAAGGGCAGTCAAAACATTAAAAACTGTGAGTGGACAAAACAAAGAGTTTATAAAAACATTTAATAAGGAAGACATTTGTACCCTCCACTAAAAAGCATGCATGCATTCGAAAACCATTTATCCAAAACAACCATATGTGGGACTAAGCCCAAAGCAGATATAAACCAAGGTCGAAAGGACCACAATGAAAACGACCATACGGGCCACTGCCCAAATCCTGTGCACACCTGTACACACCACATATCATATATCATATATCCATCACATACATATATATAAGTCACACAACCAATCCTGTCACGGTATCCAAAGCCACGCGCGCCCTACCCGGGTCTCAATCCGAGTCATCTCAAAGTCAAGGTCAATGTCCGCAGACCACTGACCCTACCCGAGGTAATAGTAACCATAGCCTTCCTGAGAGTAAGGAACCCAACTGGGGGGTGACTCCACTCAGTCGGTGCTCCGTGACTACTCCGGGGTCCACCCAGGCCAACGACCCTCCCCGGAGGAGATAATAGAAGTAAAGGAAGGTAGACGAACATATATATACATAACATAAACATTCATGACCGGTTCCCCTGAACCGTCATGATCCATAATATCCATAATCAGGTAACATGCCGGTTCCCATAAACCGTCATGTACCGTAATAACATAACCAGGTAACATGCCGGTTCCCATAAACCGTCATGTACCGTAATAACCAACAAGGGTTCATGCCGGTTCCCATAAACCGTCATGAACCATGATACCATAACAAGGGTTCATGCCGGTTCCCATAAACCGTCATGAACCTGGGAATCCATTTAAGGTTCCCTGACCTGAAATCAAAACCGTAAAGTGACTGGGTCTCGTACCCGAACATAGGACACCAACTGGGCATCGTGCCCGGAATCTGAGGTCATATGTCCGAGACAAAACCAAATGGGTCTCATACCCGAGTTTATCATTTTGAAATCCAAATTCAGTTCATTTAAATCAATAAAGAAATACAGACCCGTATAAGCACCGTATAAGGCCGAAACCTCGAAATACGTGCTTATACGTAACCACATACAAATGCACCCATGGCATCATCAAACAAGTAATAAAACATATAATAAACATTTATGCATGCACCAATTTAGAAAACAAGGTCCACTCACAGACCGTCCGAGTTGCCGCCTCGATTTGCGTGCCATACGGCTCCCCGAGTCGATCACCATCACCGGGACTCCCAAACCTGTCCAAATTTTAATAGAAGGTTACTAACTACTTAATTAACCTCCTACCAAAGCCCCGTAATTTTCCCGAACTTTTAACTATTTTTAAACCGACCCTAAACCTTCCGACACCCCGAAAACTATCGAAACGATGTCCGATTGACACGAGACCAGTCCCAAAATCTTCGTTACATCGGATAGAAGATTTCCCGTGTTGAACACTTTCCCAAATTATGGACCACGTGCCCTCACGAACCCCTAGAAAGTCAAAAATACTGTTCATCGGCATCAACCTCAAAACTGAACCAGTTACTATTTACGAGTACTGTTCACCGTTACTGTTCATCTCGGTTTTTCTTCAGTTTTCGGACCGATTCGGAGTCCGTTTGGTCCCATTTTAATCCCTAAATTTCTATTTCTTCATTTCCTATCTAACCCAATCCCTAAAACTAAGAAAAACCACCCGAAACGGAGCTTCCATCCGCCATCAATGGTGGCCGGATTTTCTCCGGCCGTTCACGGCCGTTTCCGGCCACCCCAAGCCCCAAAACTAATCCCATTCTACTCCTAGGGTCCCCAGAAACCTAACCTAATTAAAAAAATCGATTAAAAACCATTAAAACTCAAATTTGGATTTTCAAAGTTTTCTTACCTCACGGGTTTCCTTGGCCGTGCGCCGCCGTGAGCCACCGTGGCTCTGTCCCGGTCATTCATCATCTCATCCCTTCCTCACTTCCTCACACTCACTCACGGGCTCACAAGAGGAAGGGTGGTGGTGTGTGTGTTTTGAAGAAAATGGAGAATATGGGTTAATGGGGGTTTTCGGGTTTTGAAGGAAAATAGAAGAGGAAATGAAAATGTGATGAAGAAGATGTTAGATCAGATGAGAGGAATGGGATGGAGGGTTAGGATTTGAGAGATTAAAATAGAATGGATGGTTAGGATTTAAGGTTGTTAGAATTAATTATAAAATAATTAAAATAATAATATTTTATTAATTAGATCCACAAATTAAGGGTATTGACCAATAGGATGAGTGACACTTGTCACTCATCCATGGGACCCACTAAAATATCTACCCAATCAGATTTCGCCAAAACGTCCCCGTCTCGAAGTTCGTGCATAGTGAAATCGAACTTCCGTGACCCATAACTCTCCCGTTCGAAGTCCGATTTCAGTGTGCCGCCTGCCTATGGATTCGTATCGTCCTTATCTACGTAACGGTCTTCGGCCCTTGGCCATCGGACCTCCCGGTCAAAAAGTCAACATTTGACCCCATTTAACCAAAATTACCAAAATGCCCCTAAACTTCCGAACGTCATAACTTCCTCCTCGAACGTCGGAATTGAACGTGCCACCTGTCTATGAACTCGGGACGTCACGAACTACGTCACGGTCATCGGTCAAAGTACATTTGACTGCCCAATTAAAAAGTCAACGTTTTGCCACCATCAGGGGCAAAACGGTCATTTCGCACCGTTCGTCCGATTTCGCTCTACTAATCACGGATTAGCCTCACTAATCGTGATTAGTCACTAATCTAATCTAGGAATTTGGGACGGGTCGTTACAGTGTAGGCAGAGGAGTAGCGGAGTCCGGACAGAGTACAGCGTCAGGGACAGCAAGCCCGAGAAGAGGTGGTGGCACTGCTACTAGTAGTTCGAGGGGACGTGGTAGAGCGTCGGGATCTCAGGCCCGGGTGTTCTCGATGACCCAGCAGGAGGGTTAGTCGACACCAGATGCGGGGACAGGTATTTATATTACTTTTGGTTGTGCTGTACTTAGGTTTGGTTGTTGGATCTCAGGGTAGAGTCTAGGAGTTTTACTAGAGGACTTGGAGTGTTACAGTAAGTTCCGTATAAGGATGACGGAAGGTACAGGAAAGGAGTGACTATAACTGATCGATATGAAGTTATTGGAGGAGAGAACCCACAAGCTAGAGTTTGCCTTTAGGACTTTGTAGATTGATTCCGACAGTGGCCGAAGTAGCAGCCGAGGGAGATGGGTGGACGATTGTTTGGGTTAGTAGTCGAGTTGGTTTGGGAAGGTAGGGTGGTTGTATACGAGGAGGTACTCTATGACTTCTGTCGGGTACTGTGAAATAAGGTATTTTAGAATACCTTTGTTTGTTGTTCATAGAGTTTCCTTTGCGTACACCTTGCAGCTGTTACATAGCTAGGGTTGGCCGTGGTAACAGTAGTTGAGGATGGAGTGAAATACCCAGGGTGGAGATGATAGACAGGAAACCCAGGAGAGGTTGTTGTTGACCTAGTGTTGGTGACCAGGTCGGAGACCCTAGGTGTCGGGAACTATCTGTGGAATTTCGGGGACAAAATTCTTTTTAGGGGGGTAGATTGTAACAACCCGTCCCGAGAGCCGGGATTAGTAGAGGGATTAAGGTGTGATTAGTGAGGATAATCAGTGGTTAGGTGGTTCCGAAAGGTACAGGAGCCTAGAATGACGATTTTGCCCCTGGTCCGGGAAAAAATGTTGACTTTTATTCGGGTGGTCAATTAGGTATTGGCCAGTGACCAGGACGTAGTTGAGGACGTCACGAACCCGTAGACATGAGGTACGTTCGATTCCGACATCCGAGGAGGAAGTTGTGATGTTCGGAAGGTTGAGGGCTTAACCGTAATTTGGGTAAATTAGGGGGAATAGTTGACTTTTTGTACGAATGGGTTTTGGTAGGTTGACCTAGCATGGTTAGATAGCTTTCGTCATCCTGAGTTCGATGACAGGCGGCACGTATTCATCGGACTTACGAGACGAAAGTTACGAGTCTAGGAAGTTTTGACAAAACCGTAAAAATGTGTTAAACAGGAGGGTATTTTGGTCTTTTTGGCCTCTGGGGATTTGTGCAGAGAGAGAAAGCAAACTGGACGGCTGGGATTTAACCAGATGGGATAAGGGTTGAGTGGATGGTGACATGTGGCAAGGGGCTAGAGGATTATGGGAGAATCCTGTGTGTTCATAGCCCAAATAATTGGGGTGCACTCGTGCAAACCCGTGGTTGTTCTTCGACAAACACAGGGAAACAGAGAGAGCTTGTGAGGAGAAGTTGAGGATTGATCGTGGTAATTAACGAGTCCTGGTGAGTGAGGGAGGAACGGAAGACTGAAAGGAAGCTGGTGGTCGTGAATTGGTGGTGGAATCGTGCACGACGGCACGGCGGTGGTGCGGCAAAGTTTTTGAGGAAACAGGGAGACCGTGAGCGTTTGGTGGTGGCTACGCCGTGAGGTGGCTCAAACCACGACCGTGGGACGTTCAGGAGGTTGTAGGGAGGCCAACGAACACCGTGGCACGCGGCGGTACGCACGGCGGAGCTGCAATCGAAGGGTAAGTTTTCTTGCTCTGTTTTTCCCGTAAACTTCATTTGGAAAGTCGTGAGTTTGAGTTTAGAACCGAGAGGATTGAAGGTCAAGGTGATGTTTAGGGAGGTCCTAGGAGTGGTTTGTGGTGGTCGCCGTGACGGGGCGTACACGGCGGAGCTCAGTCGAAGTGGAGTACTCTGTTACTCTGTTTCGGCCGTGAATTTCAAACCCAAAGTCGTCGAGTGTGGGGCTGAGTCGACGGCATAGGAGGGTTGGTCTAGGTTCAGTAAGGCCCTAGGGTTTGTCTGGTGTCGCCACCGTGACGGGAGGTGACCAGAGCAGATGGATCGTGAAATAGGGGTTTGAGGGCTGTCTGGTTCGAGCTGGAATCGACGATGGTGGGACTGTGTCCAGGTTAGAGGAGTAGGGGAATGGATTCTTGGTGTCTGGACGAACCCGTGGGTGGAAGAAGGGAAGGAAATGGTGACCGGACGGCGGAGAATGCTTCTCGCCGGTTCAATTCACGGCGGTCGGTTCAGCACAGTGAGGTCGAGGTTGATGATGCTACTGTAGCTGGCGCGTGAGGGCCACGCGCAGCCACTTTGGGCGGCGCGTGGGGGCGCGTGCGGCGGCGGTTGGGAAAACGGTCAACATGGTTTTTGGTCTAGGAGTTGTGGTGAGTTCAATGGAGTTGGTTTCGAGTCAATCGGACGTCGTTTGAGTTTAGTTCCGCGAGGGTGAATGTTTAGGGTCCCGGGTTTTAGGTTTTCGATTCGGGGACTGTTGAGGAAATTTAGGTGAATGTTCGTAGATGTATTAGTGACGTATTTTTGACGATGTTTGACAGGATCGGGATTTCCCGAGGAAGCCGAGGAACGTGCTGGACATTCGGGATGCGAGTAGGGCTCTGTATGTGAGTGGACCCTTTCCTTAAACTCGATCATGCATAACTGTTTTTATATACGTTTTTGATGGTTTTACTCTTACATCTATGATTTTGACTATGTTATGATAGTTTTACGTGATTGCACGGTTTTCGAGAAAAAGACGATTTTAGCATGTTTTACGAAAAGGGTGATTTTGGAAAGATAAATGATCTCAATGATTTTAAGGGGATTTTGGGACATGATTTTGAGAATCAAGGTTTTGGTTTTGAGTTTAAAGACTCGGGAGTTTAAAGACTCGGATATGATTAAGGCCTGGATTGAGTTTAAAGACTCGGGAGTTTAAAGACTCGGATAGGTCCAGCAGGTTCGATCGGGAAATGAGGATTTGAGCTTTATGGTTTATGATACGGTTTCTGATACTCATGCTATGATTTCTATAACTGTTTTATAGTGTTTCTGTTTCTTCTTATATTTTATAGTGTTTCTGTTCTTATGATGTTTTCTGATGCTTATTTTATAACTGTGTTAATAACTGTTGGTTATGCATGTGGTTTCAAAACGGAGGGCCAAAACCCCAGTTTTTATATGAAATGGTTTTTGAACTTTTTGTACTTTCTGGTCCACTCACACTTTCTGTTTTTTTTAACTTGCCCTCCAGGTTGTGGAGCTAGCGCGGGGTCGTGACGTCGAGGCAGAGTCCGAGGCATAGAAGTGACGTGAGGGATCCCCGGAATAGTTCAAAGTCTTCCGCGTGCGTGTAATTTATCGGTTTTTAGTTCCTTGTACTTTCGTACTATGCTCTGTAAAGGATAACTTCGGGATATTTTGTTTAATTACTCCTGCGTCTGACTGGGTTTGAGTGAGTTTTACTTGGGTGTTGTGTCGGGAAGTCAGACGGGAGCGGGATTTACCTCGGGTTCGGGGTGAAACCGGGGTGGGTCCTGACAATTGGTATCAGAGCATAGGTTTGTCAGGTTTGTGGGGTTTGTTGGTTTGTGAGGTTGTGTTTTAGTTGTTTGACTACTTCTATGCCTCTTTCAGCGTGCGGTTGGCGATGCCTCCGAGACGTAGACCATCTCCACAACCTGAAGAAGTAGCAAGAGAAACTGAGAGTACTACGATTGAGCGAGCCCATCGGCTCGGGGCGACTACGTTTAGTGGTGGGGCTGATCCTGAAGAAGCCCAGAGGTGGATTACCAGACTTGAGCGGATTTTTGCGGTGATGCATTGTCCGCCGGAAGAGCGAGTGTTGTTGGCTACGTTTCTGTTGGATGGTACGGCGTATGAGTGGTGGTATACCCTCGAGTTGTCTGGTTGGGTTGTCCATAGTGTGACCTGGGAGACGTTTAGGGAACGGTTCCTGGAGCAGATTATCCTCGTTCTTTCCGGGATTCGTGTCCGGGACACGTTGACTTTTTTTGGAAAGTTTAGGGTTCTTATTATGGACTTGTGTAGGTTAGTAGTAACCTTTGGATATGATTTGGATAGGTCCAGATGGCCCGGAGAGGTCGAATTAGCCGGTGAGGCTTACATCACGCAAATCGAGGCGACGGCTTGGGACGGTCTGTGAGTGGACTTTGATTTCTAAACTGTGTTGCATGCATAAATGTTTTATATGCTTTATAGATATGATTCTATGATGTTGATTTGGATGGTTGTGATTTATATGATTTCACGTATTTCGAGGTGATTTACGTGCTTGCACGTAAATCGCGGTTTACGGTTTTACACTGATTTTCCGTACTTATAGTTTTGGAAATGATTTCATTAAATGGTTTTAGATTTGAAAAGGTAAACTCGGGTTCGAGACCCATTTGTTTTGGAAACCCTCGAACTCGAAGTCCATTTAGTTACGTTCTCGGGCCAGAGGCCCAATTGGTTCTTGAATCGATTTCAGATTTAGAAATATGGACTGGGCACGAGACCCCTTTGATTTACGAACTCTCGAACTTGAAGTCCAATTGATTTATGAATCGGGCACAAGGCCCAGTTGGTTTAACATTCTGGTCGGAGGCCCAGTTAGCTTGTGAATCGGGCTCGAGGCCCAGTTGACTTACGTATCACACGAGGCCCATCTAGTTACTAAATCGGGCACGAGGCCCATTTGATTTACGAAATCGGGCACGAGGCCCAATTGAGGCCCATTTTGTATGTGGATTTGGGCTTAGAGCCCAGTTATGTTTTAAGATTGTGATTTCGGGTCGGGGAACCATAAATGGATTTATGGTTCATGACGGTTTATGGGGACCAGCATGAACCCTTAAAAAGGTTTTTATGGTTCATGACGGTTTATGGGGACCGGGCATGAACCCTTGAAAGGTTTTAAGAATGATTTCAAATGGTTTTTCATATACCATCCTTTATATATGAATTGTCTCCTCCGGGGAGGGTCGTTGGCCTGGGTGGACCCCGGAGTAGTTATGGAGCACTGACTGAGTGGAGTCACCTCCGTTGGGTTCCTTACTCTCAGCAAGGCTATGGATTATAACCCACAGGGAGGGTCATTGATCTACGGACGTTGACCTAGGTGGACCCTAGGGAGACTTGGGCTTTGAGACCCCGGGTAGGACGCGCGTAGCTCTAGATTCCGTGACAGGATTGGTTATATGAATTGGATAAACATGATTTCTTGGTTGTGCGAAATTGTGTTTTATGGTTGATAAATGGATTTGGGCTGAGATCCCACATATTTTTATTATGTTCTAAATTTCTTTGAATGGTTTTGGGCAGGGGCCCGTATGATTATGGTTGTTTAAACATATGTGGTTTGATAAATGGTTTTCTTATGCATGCATGCTTTTTAGTGAAGGGCATAAATGTCTTTTATGAATTATGTTTTATCAACTCTTTTATTTTCATCCACTCACAATCTTTCTGTTTTCAATGCCCTTCAGGTTGATTACGGATGCGGACTGTGGCAGAGACCGAGACATCACATACCTCCTTCGGATCCTGGCGTACTCTAGAAGCCGGTAGGGCTAAAGGTTCAAATTTTCCTTAGTGTGACACTCCGTGTCAGACGGGATCAGAAGCGTCCCTCGTTAATCCCAGGGGGATTGGGACGGGTCCTGACAAGTGGTATCAGAGCGAGGTTGTCTCTAATCGAGCAACCATGTTGCTCTTGGAGTGACGCGCAGGTCGAGGATGTGATGTCTCAATGGGCTGTAGTTCGTTATCAACCTGATAGTTAGGATACCGATACGATAGTTAGTAGGTCTGAATCGTGGAACGTCTTAGTTCGGTATTTGATGCCGGGGTTGCTATAGTTCTATCTTGCTATAGTTCTATCTTTGATCGTGAAACAGTTAGTTGTGATCGTCTTTCACGATGTCGTAGGATCGGTTATGACGATGGTTAGGAGTTGTGGCCATTATATAGTCGGATTTTGTTAAGTTAGGTGGTTATGCTGCCGGGAGCAACCGGGTTTGAGGAACCCTAGTAGAACTGATAGTAGGATTGGATTGACGTCCTTACGATGTCGAGACCACGGGGTCGGTCAGATTGTGGATTATACTGCCTTCTGCAGTTGGGTTCAGAGGAACCCTAGGTGTGATCGTGGAACCTTAAGGTAAGGTGTATGGTTAGGAAAGGTGAGTTGGCGAGTGGTTTGATTTTGACGACTTTTCAGAGTTGAGACCGTCGGTCAGTCTAGTCATGTCAGCTTTAGTGATGGGACTGAACTCTACAGTCGAGGTTGTGTTAATCGGTTAGACTTAGTTGGTTGTCGTGCTACTTTAGCTGTGATGGATTGTTGGTGCAGCTAAGGTCATGGACGACCTAGTAGACGACATTGGTTGAGTCGAGTTACGACTGGTTATAGTTTGGTTGGACAGGTTACCAGGGTTGGTACTTGTCGATGGAATCCCGGAGTGGGGATACAGAGTAGTTAGTACGTGCGGTTGATTTTGTTGGATGCGGAGTCACGATAGCGAGGTCTGGTGGTTGGTCTGCATGAGTCTGTGGCAAGCACTACTACCGAGGATGGATATAGTTGTAGTTGTTAGGAATCGGGGATGTTCGGGGAACGTTTCCTTTTCTCGTATGAGTTTTCAGGGTGTCTGTACCCAGAGTTGTTGGGTACGACAAAGGCGTAGTTTCTCCAATACTAGCAGAGGTACGGGGTCGTCGCTCGGTATGAGCGGAGATCGAGAGTTGTTTTTTTTTTCAATGGTGTGTTGATATTCGTGTTGGTGTTAGCAATGATGCTGGTACTGGTGCTGGTGCTGGTGCCGGTGATTGTGACAACGATGAGTCACGAGTCGGGATGTGACTCCGTTGAGATGGGCATGTGTTCATTATATATGGTTCGGGAGTGGATCACGGATAGAGTTGGACTAGATAGGATCCAGCAGTAGTTGAGATATGAGGACCGAGCAGTAATGGTCCACATCCTTTTGGATGTACATAAACGGTGTAAACTGATAGGCGAACTTGATAATGGGTTAGACTGGTTACGGACACGTGGTTGATGTTCGAGTGTGTTGGTTCCGATATGGTTGGAACTTCGAAATCGAGAGAGGTTGCGATTGAGGTGACGAGAGGAGTGCGGGTTTTCCACATTGGTAATGGGTATTTCAAAGTCATTAGGGTGACTTCTCATGTTCTACCATGTCAGATGATGGTGTTATCACCAGTACGTTGATCATGTATTGGTTGGTGGACTCGGGATTTGTCTTGGGTCATCAGGACGAGTTGAGTATTTTGAAGTCAAGTGAAGGAGACTTCTCATTTTCTGCTTGGTTGCAGATGATGTTAGGTTACATGGCATGGTGAGTGCAGCGAGTTTTGGTTGCATTCACGTAGGATGAATTTTGATGTCATCGTCTTGGATCATTCTTGATTTTCCTAGATGGAATGACAAGGATCGATACGAGCTAATTAGAGAGGACCCACAGTCTCGACGTGTCTCGTCGTTGACTGATCTGTTTAGATGTTGGAATTGGATGAGGAGTGATGTAGCTGACGAAGGGTTTAAGAGGGTGTAAGACCCTATGATCGGATCTCAGGGGATGGTTAACTGAGTGAGCATGTGTGGATCCTAGGTGGATCGGGATTTTGATGTTAGGACGACTTCCTTTCGAAGTCAATTCGGGATGAAACGGTAGTTTAGTGAATCGTGGTGTCTACGATTTGTCTTGACTTTGGGGCTATGTAGATGTCGGGACTGAACTTCTTTTTGAGGTAAATCCAGTATGGTGTATTACTCGAGCGAGTAGGTTTCCGACGAAGTCGGATTTGGTCAGCCTTAGATGTGTGGATGATGGGATTGGCTTCTTTATGAAGTCAATCAAATGTGATGTGTTAATCGTTAAGCAGATAACCGATAGGTTCAAAATTGGTACGTCTCGGTAGACGTGGGTGAGATTAGATGCCAGTTAGCATGAGTAAGTACGCCTTGGTGGGCGTGAGTCGGATTGGTACGTATTGGATTACGTGATTAGAAGTTGACGTTTTGTTACTGGTTGGGTGACCATGGCACTCGAAATGGATGATGGGTTCGAGTTGTCGATCTGTCTAGTATTGGATTGGACAGATGGACTCCAGAATTGAAACGTGATTGGCTACGACCTAGTTTGTTGTAGGGTGGTTGGTAGATGGATGTACGTACCCTGTACATTGTTCGAGGTACAATACTGGGCAGACTTGTGGTGTCCGATGATGGTATATAGGATATACCAGGGGTACGTTGGTGAGCGTGTTGGTAGTTGGCTTAGTTCCGATACCATTGGTTTAGTCGAGGACGTGAACTGGACATTGGATACTGTGCATTGGGTCATAGTGTTTCTGATGGGTCCAGTCACACACAGGTCGAGTTAGATGTTGACGATTGTGTATTCAGGTTGAGTAAGTTGGTGGTTAGCGTAACCACAAGTAAGTATAAGGTTTGTTTTCGACTGAGGACTGTCAAGTGGCGACAGTTTGTCGGATGTGTCAGCATGGATCAATGAGTGAGGTCTGGTGACTCCCAGTAGGAGCAAGTGTCAGGATAGATTGGTGATTGGGAAAGGAACCATCGAGTTGATGTGTCAGCGAAATGGAAGATTTTACAAGTGGTGTCAATTTGGAACGTGCGATTACTGTCATTCGACGTGGTCGAGTGTAGTCGATGCGACGTGAGTGTTAGTGGAATGTCTGGGTACGAATAAGTTTTGTGTTGTCTAGTGGGAGTACGAGTGTACTTTTGAGGTGAGATCGAATTATTTCCACGACGTGGATGTGGAATCAGGATAGTTGGAATTTTGAGGACAAAATTAATTAAGGAGGGAAAGTTGTAACGACCCGTCCCGAATTTTGATATTAGATTAGTGACTAACCACCCTTCCGGTCCAGTCAACCATCCACATTGGTAATGGGTATTTCGAAGTCATTAGGGTGACTTCTCATGTTCTGCCATGTCAGATGATGGTGTTATCACCAGTACGTTGATCGAGTATTGGTTGATGGACTCGGGATTTATCTTGGGTCATCAGGACGAGTTGAGTTTTTTGAAGTCAGGTGAAGGTGACTTCTCATTTTCTGCTTGGTGGGAGATGATGTTAGGTAACATGGCGTGGTGAATGCAGCGAGTTTTGGTTGCATTCACGTAGGATGAATTTTTATGTCATCATATTGGATCATTCTTGATTTTCCTAGGTAGAATGACAAGGATCGATACGAGGTAATTGGAGAGGACCCACAGTCTCGAAGTGTCTCGTCGTTGACTGATCCGTTTAGATGTGGGAATTGGATGAGGAGTGATGTGGCTGACGAAGGGTTCAAGAGGGTGTAAGACCCTATGATCGGATCTCAAGGGATGGTTAACTGAGTGAACATGTGTGGATCCTCGGTGGATCGGGATTTTGATGTTGGAACGACATCCTTCTGAAGTCAATTCGGTATGAAACGGTAGTTGAGTGAATCGTGGTGTCTATGATTTGTCTCGACTTTGTGGCTATGTAGATGTCGGGACTGAACTTCTTTTGAGCCCACGACCCAGATGCCGGGCCCAAGTCCTATTCACCAATCCAAGCAGCCCAGAACTGACGTCAGAAGACTGCTACCGAAGCCCACATCCCACCCTCGGCGCCCGCATACCGAACTGGAGTGTCAGCCTCAGCGCGCATGCGCTGACTTTCCGTATGCCAGCCCTACTGCAGCTCACCGACTTCACCTGAGCGTGTCAACTATCTGCCACCGAAATCAATGTCTTCTTTTCAGCTGTTTCCTGCCAACCCTTTTCCTGCACCAAAACTGTTCCAACTGCTTGCAGCAGATTTTTCAGCCATTTTTCTGATTTTTCAACCCAAACCATCCCTAAAATCTTCATTAATCATCATTGTTCATCATTACATTTTTATATTTTATTTTTGTATTTTTTTATTTGGGTTTTTGGCACTCCCTCTATAAATAGGGAGGCCATTTCATTTGTCAAGGGTCCCCATTTTGGTTCTCTTTTTAGTAGTTTAGGTTCTAATTTTTCTCTCTTTTTCACTCGTCATTTAAGTTCATCTTCTTTCTTTTTGTTCTTTATTTCTGAGGACCATTTTAACTTCTTGTACATTTTCTTATTAATTAGTTTTTTTTTTTAATTATTGTTCTTAATTTATGTTATTTCTTAATTTCATTTCTTCTTTACTTTGTTCTTGTGATTTTTCTTTGAGAGCTCTTAAATACATTTTTATGCTTTCCTTAAGAAATACCTAGGCCAAGTAATTCTAAGGCAATTCAAGCGTTTTAAGACAGAATTGCTCATATTTCTACTTCCATCTTCACAAGTTTCCTGCCGCTATTCGGTGATTTTTGTGAAAATCCATATATTTTTCTACTTAAATTCTTGTTATTGTTATTGGTTTTACTTATAATTCAATATATGTGTTGGTATTTTCTTTCTAACATTTGTAAGTAAGAATGCAATCTCCATGTATTTTACTTTTTGAATTTCTTTTACTTCATATGTTTTAGTGCTTAAACTTCAACTCGAAACTAAATGTTGATCCGCTGTTCGGGACATTTAGAATAGAGTTGAAGAGATTTAATGTTTGACCGTTGTTCGGCGCATTAAATCACAAACTTAAGGTGAATCATATTGTAGGTAATAATCCGTTGTTCGATGCATTATTAATATGAAAAATGTATGCATGTATTTAAGATGATTAAGGTAGAATTTCGTGATTGGTTCATTATGAGCATGATGTTAGAGTGTTGGTAAAAATATGTGTTTGAAGAAAATTCACTTGTACAAAAGTTAAAGTAGAAGTAGAATTAAGTTCTTAATTATTTTTAATTGTTTTCTTTATTCTATGATTACAATCTTTTCAAACCCCCAATTTAATTCTCTATTCTTTTATTCTTTTATTCTTTATTTTGTTAATTCATTAATTCTTTAATTCTTTAATTCATTTATTCTTTAATTCTTTATTATTTAATTATTTAATTTTTTAATTCATTATTCTTTTTAACTAACATCTTATTAATATTCCCTAATTTCCCCGGTTAAGAACGATCCATATTTACCAATACTACATCTACACAAAAAGGGTTTAAATTGCATAATACTCAAATTACGTGTTTAATTTAATCCGTAGTTTGGGCATTATCAATTTTTGGCGCCGTTGCCAAGGAAATTAAAAATCATTCTTAATGTGTTAGTATGTATAAAATTGTTTATATTGGAAATGTTAATATTTGTGAATTAAGTGTACATATTCTTATCTTTTGTTTATTTATTTATTTATGTATACACTTGATGCCATGCTACTTGTTCATATTTTATTTGTTTACTTTCATAGTATTACATGTATATTACTTTTTCACAATTACTTTATTTTATTCGTATTTATTTGTTTATTTATTGTTTTGTTAAACTCTAAAAAAAATTAAATAAATTCAGAATAAAATAAAAAAGAATTTAGTCTTGATTTAATTGTGCATACTTGAATTGATATGATATGATAATGTGCATACTTGATTTAATAATATGTGAGTGTATATATTAAATGTTCATATTTACTATGTTTATTAAATTTTCATATTTGTTTATAATTACCTATACATAGAATTATTCATACATTCTCTTTTGTGTTAGCATAAAAATGATTATATATGTTCATGAGATACTTGCTTACTTTGTACTTGTTCATAATGTTTATCTCTTTACATATTCATATTATATTTGTATATTATTTTTTATTTATTTATATACTTGTTCGTAACTTTTTTTTTGCTTGTTCATAATTTTGATTCTTATAATTGTTCTTATTATATTTGTTTATAATGTTTATACTTTATTTGTTCTTATTATATTTGTTTATAATGTTCATACTTTACTTGTTCTTATTATATTTGTTTATAATGTTCATTTTTTTTATATACTTGTTCATATTATAGTTGTTTATGTAAATTTCAATTTTTATTTTACTTGTTCATTTTATACTTATACATACTTGTTCAAAATTCACTTTCATTTATGTTTGTTTATAATTCTTATATTTGTCATATTATTCTCGTTCATACTTATACATAATGTTCATTGTTTTTAATTGTTCATAAATGCATATTGTACATGTTCACTTTTCCTTATATTTTTTTACTTTTATTTATTTTGATTTGTTTTTGTAATTTAAAAAAATATATAATTCGTAAAAAAAAAATTCCTTTTCTTCATTTATTTATTTATTAAATTCCAAAAAAAAAATTATTAATAAAAATTATTTTTTTAATAAGGAAAACATTTTCATTACCTAAAAAAAAATTTATTTCAAAAAATATATATATTTACTTTCCAACTTTCTTTATTTTTAGCTTCATGTTAGTGTTACTTCATACTTGTGAATAAATGTTGTATATATGTTACTTGTCATTCTTCATACTTGTTTATAATTGTTCTTACTTATTCATACTTCTTCATAAATTATTCATAACTTTTTTTTTTAATTTCATAGTGTTCATTCATATTTGTGCATAATTTTTATTTATTTTATTTTTTTTCTTGTTCATAATTGTACATATTTGTTCATACTTATTTGTTTATACTAGTTAATATGTTGTATATTACTTGTTTACATTTATTTTATTTATGTGTTCATGTATTTATTTAAGTTTATCTTTTTCTTCAATTAAAAAAAACGAAAAAAAAATTCTTATCTTAACTTTGTGTTAGTGTAAATATAAATTTTTAAATAAATCATGTACATATATTAATTTGTTAATGTGAAATTGTTTTGTAAATATCATTACTTGTGAATAAAACCATACTTGTGAATAAATTGTTCATACTTGTATAAATTGTTTATATGTAAATTGTCATGTTATATTTGTAAATTGTGCATAAAAATATACTTGTAAATAGTTTTTGCATTCATGCATTAGTCCCGGCTATATGTAGATCACTCGTGCTTCGAAGTTTATATTTTGATCTTTAATGGAATAAGTGAAGACTCTTTTGTTAACTCTCACATACGGTGATTGTTAACACTTGAGTTATCTTAATTCCTCTGGAGTAAGAAATTTTCGTGGGTGATGTTTAGGACATGAGACGATACTCATAACGAGTTTTGGGTCTAAGAAAGGGACATCAATGAAGTTTAAGCCTCAGGATGTCTTGAAATTAGCCCTGCCTCTTATATTTATTCTTTTTAACCTAGTCACCTTTGAACTTGCCCAAACAGTTGAATTAATCCAAGATATTTACTTGGGCAGCACGGATGTAGAAGTCTCCATCTAAACTTTGAAGCTATGTGAACCATATATATCTTTGACTTCCCCCGACATGTTAATATTGGTTATATCTTTTTACTTTTGTTTATATCTTAACTTACATTACTTGTCATGCCAACTTTAACTTGTTTCTTTCATTCTAACTTGCATTGCATCTTTAATTTAAACTTGCAATTTCTAACTTACATCTTTAACTTGCATTTTTTAACTTAACTTGTATCTTTAGTTTAATTTGCATTGCATCTTTAATCTAATTTGCATCTCTAACTTGCATTCTTGACAAACGTGCATCTTTGAATCATTAACTTGCATTTTTGTCTAGGCTGGATGGACGTTAAACTTTAAGCGCTTGTTGGGAGGTAACCCAATGTATTCCCGGGATGTGAAGGAGTCATCAACGCAGATTTGGTATCTTTCAACCTTCACTCTCTTTATTTTGTTTACTTAATTTTTTTTTTGTTTTTTTTTCGTAAATCATTTTCCTTCAATTCTATGTTCAATTACTTCTTATTTTCCTACATTGAGGACAATGTAGAATTTAAGTGTGGGGGAGTGGTTTACAATTTTAATTGTGCAATAAAATTGTTTTTTTAAAAAAATTTGTTTATTGCTTTCTTAATTTTTTTTTGTTTTAATTTAATGTTTTTACGAGTATTAAGTTTCCCTTTAACTTGTCAATGATATAAATGAACGGAAATGAATATGTTATGACTATAAAGATGATCACTACAACTTGAATTCGTTTGTTAATATTTTGTGATTAAGTATTATAACTTGTAGATAATGCATGTAAATTGGT
The DNA here is from genome assembly GCA_032719365.1 of Prinsepia uniflora. NCBI lineage: Eukaryota > Viridiplantae > Streptophyta > Magnoliopsida > Rosales > Rosaceae > Prinsepia > Prinsepia uniflora. Next base: position 54,100,295 of record CM064872.1, read on the forward strand.
ACCTAAACGAGCATGTTAAGTTAAGTATGAATCATTTGGACCCTTATGTGAGCTTCAGAGCCTTATATACATTTTTGATGAGTGATTCATAAGTTCTTTGTTTAAATTGATATATATATGCCTCATAACTGGTTGCCATAGCTTTTAATGAACTTTAGAGTACTAAAACTTATTCTATGTGATTTTCAAAGCTTTTAAGTCAATAAACTCTCTGATTTTGGACATGATTAAGGCATTAGGGTTAACACCACAAATTCAAACATCCATGTTCCCTATTTTGTGGGCACAAGTTGCGACCCCCTTAGTTTTAACCCCTTTGAGCCTACATTAAGTCTTTCTTTCATCACCATGATTATCTAAACACTTGAACTTAGTATAGACATCTTTCACCTTTGTTCCAAGACTCGGTGAAGACATTAGATTGGTGTGAAGAGAAATTGATGATATTTTGAAGACTTTTATGTATATGGATTTACTTACTCAAACTTTGTTGTATTATTGACACATATTATTACCTTGATATATGAAAAGAAAAAAAAAATTTGAAATGAAAATGAAAACAAAAAATGTTTTGAGTCTCTATCAAGGTAATAAAGTTTGATTATGTAATATTTGAGTTAAGTCCTTTATATTTGTAAATCCAACAAAAAAAAAATTCGAGGCCCAACATGATGAAATTAGGCCTATGTTCGAATGGATGAATTACTGACATCATTGCACTAAGGTTGGGAAGTTATGATACGTTTTGGAGTCTATTGAGTTTTGTAACGAATTTGAGCACCACTTATCCTATACATTCCTTACCTCTAAATTTAACCCCATTACAACCTTCGTAAAGACCTTATGATCCTTAAGATGGTAAATTTTGATTAGTTGAGTCAATCACTTGAGTAAGCTTATGGTTTTGGTTCATTTGTGCAAGTATGTTTTGTTTTTATCTTGAGGTGTTTGTTTGAGATTTTGCAAAAGTACTTCATTTCTATTATGTGAACATCTTTTCTCACATACTTTGAGTGCAAACACAAACCCTTACAAATTGAGTGAATTTATGAGTACATATCCTTGTGAGTTGATTTATACTTATTTTATTCATGTTGAGATCCATTTCACCATATTTACTCATTATCTTACTTGTTAAAACATTTTGTTACAATGTATTAACTCTTGAATTCCATATGCTTAAATGCTTTAAGTGAAAATCTTTGATGCCATGATAATAATGCAATTTTGAGACAAATGGTTAGGGGTTTACTTGTTTTGAATTCGTAATTTGATTTTAGTATTTACTAGAGACTAGCAAAGTTTAAGTGTGGGGGTATTTGATAGGTCGTTAATTAAGCATTATTTTATATTATTGTATACCTTTTATACTTGACTTTTAATATTAAAATAATAATTAATTAGATAAAATAATATATTTTGTGATATTTTTGTATGAATAAATAAAGTTTGAAAATTGGAGCATTTTGGCGAAAGAATTGTCTCGATCGGAATTATAACAAAAAAATTATGGACGAAATTCGGTTGAATTATATAAATTAATTAATATTTATTTTGCAAGCCCAAATTCATATTTAAATCCAGCCCATTTTGTTGCAGCCCAGGAAACAGCACAACCCAGCCCGCGTCACAGTCCTTCCCACGACCCGCTTTCGAGCCCAGCAGCCCACAGGTCGGGCCCAAGTCCTATTCACCAATCCAAGCAGCCCAGAACTGACGTCAAAAGACTGCTACCAAAGCCCACATCCCACCTTCGGCGCGCGCATACCAAACTGGAGTGTCAGCCTCAGCGCGTGTGCGCTGACTTGCCGTACGCCAGTCCTGCTGCAGCTCACCGACTTCACCTGAGCGTGTCAGCTATCTGCCACCGAAATCAATGTCTTCTTTTCAGCTGCTTCCTGCCAACCCATTTCCTGCACCAAAACTATTCCAACTGCTTGCAGCAGATTTTTCAGCCATTTTTCTGATTTTTCAACCCAAACCATCCCTAAAATCTTCATTAATCATCATTGTTCATCATTACATTTTTATATTTTATTTTTGTATTTTTTATTTGGATTTTTGGCACTCCCTCTATAAACCGAACCAAACTTATCCTCAATACTCAACACAATTCTTATTACAATCACAGATACTTAAATTACATACCAAGAGTACCGAGCAACACATGCTCACTTCACGCCTCAATATCACAATCAAGTTGACAATCCAAAATTCCGGGCCTAACCCCAAAACATCAATTCAACATAACCTCGTAAAATGTGCCAATCCATAGTCAAAATTATATTTAACCCATTACTATTTCAAGCACTAGTTTCATCACTTTAACTCATATCTCACTAGTCTGTATTTAGTCTCAACCAATTCGTATCTCAAGTACTATCAACACCACGCATCTCACATTGGCACTACGCGTAGGCCATCCACACAATTACTATTTGATTCCATCCAAAACTAATACCAATCATATCATCAGACAACTTTCCCCCGGGGATATAGCCACTATCCATGTGGAAACCGACTCAAGATACAGAGCCCAGATGACGTCTGAGTCGTTAGCACAGCGCTAGTCTCAGGATACAGAGCCCAACTCGATGTTTGAGACTAATCAATACCGACACACAAACCACTCGAGATACAGAGCTCAGCTCGATGTCCGAGTGTATACTGACTAAGGATATAGAGCCCTGCTCGACATTTGAGTCGACACCAGTCTCAGGATACATAGCTCGTGGCTTGACGTCTGAGACCCACTACCACAATATCGATCTCGAGATACAGAGCCCCTGGCTCGACGTTCGAGACCTACCAACCATTATTCACTCAAGAACTGGAGCCCTTGGCTCGACGTCTGAGTGGTTACTCACATTACACAACTCATAACATTGTATCATCTTACATCATTACATCATGGCACCAGATTATCAGGTTAGTTAATATCTCTTCATATACATCATCATCATTATCACCACGTCATCATATCATCATTGCATATATCATCATATCATTTAACATCATGTCATCATGCGATCATACCATCATTTCATCATTATCATTATGTCATTATCATCATTATATGCTCAACATCATCAGTCATCACGCCATAACATTATTTGTCCACATATCATCATCATATCATCAATATACATCATGGAAAATTGGATATACTCATTATCATTATGTCATATCCCAGTGTATGCCAATATATCATGATCATCATCATATTCATTCATAAAAATTAAACAATAAGTTCAAGACTTTGAATCTGGACCCAACATGATTTTCGTAAAAAAAAAAAAACGCGTAAGCATATACTCAAAATTCATATAACATTTTCCAAATCTTCACTATCATGAATAAACGTCATTAAGAAACTAAATTCAAATTATTACCGCTTAGATTATTCAACACTTATAATTCTCATATTCAAGAAAATCCAAATCCAATTCATATTATTTATTCATTTAAACCAACTATCATTTGTAAACAAAATCTCATAAGTGTATATTTCGGTAATTCCTTTCAACCACCCAAATTCATTAACGCATAAACAACTTACTATCATATCAACCATACAAGATAGACAATTCGAGAATCTAAAATACATGATAGCCTAGCTCTGACACCAAGTTGGCAGGACCCGTCCGGAACTACCAAGAAAACCGGACGGGTCCTGCTCCTGTTTGACATCTAAAGTCCAATAAAGGATATAACTAACTTTAACCGAGCTCAATTTACTTAATTAACCAAACCTAGTCCGTCCTTGCAGGGTTACCGCTCACGTCCAACCCACTAACCCCGACAAGTGACAAAATCTATTTATTCAATAATCTTTATGTTCTTATGTTGTTCTATACTTTCCAAATTTTAAACTCGTTGATATTCAGATGTGTAGTAATAATTTCAAGTACATCCATCACCATCACAATATCATCACCCTAAACATCATCATGTTATTAAAAATATAAACATGGTCATCACGTCATCATTATGGTATACGACATATACTCACACATTTAACTTATATACTCACACATTTAACTTATATACTCACACATTTGACTTCATATCCTTAATTTGCCTAATTCCAATTTTATCCTTATGTTACTAAAAGTAATTACCCAAATTACCGTTACTTAAATTTCCTCAAATATACTCAAGGAAACTCTATAAATATTTATTCGTCTTTTCAAGATTCTTTGGAAAATAACCTCAATACAATTATACTTTATATGCCATATCAATAATAAATCTCTAATTAATTATATAACAATACACATAAACAAACTTACCATATAAGTTATAAACTTAGCAATACTCTTAGTATCTAATTATAAATGTAACTAAGACCATTCCAACCTTAAATAATTAATATCACAATATATACATGCATACTTAGCCAAATTAGGGCTTTAATCATACCCATAATAGCCAAAATAAACATAGAACTTTTAAAAAATACAATGTAACACCCCGGACATTCGAGGATTTTAATATTGTAATTTAATATTCGAATTGACGTTTTTACCCTTGTGAATGGTATGGCCAAATTGTTGACTTTTTGATTAGTGGGTCAAATGGACTTTGACCAGTGACCGTGACGTAGTTCGGGACGTCACGAGTCCATAGACATGTGGCACGTCCATTTCGGACGATCAGGGAAAAAGTTATGACTATCAGAAGTTCAGGGGCATTACCGTAAGTTGGACTTCACGGGCGAAAATGTTGACTTTTCGTTTGACAACTAATTTTCACATGACTCAAGGACCGTTAGGTAGGTCTCGATATCCTGAGTCCGTAGACAGGCGGCACGCCGAAATCGGACTTCGTATGGCTGAGTTACGGGTCTAGGAAGTGAGGGGCAGTTTGGTAATTATTTGAACCAGGGGCATTTTGGTCATTTCACCCTGGTTACTGTAGAAAACCGCGGGGGACATGGGCGGCACCACCATGTGCGGTGGTTTAGTGTACAATTGATTATGAAAGTGTGTGCTGGAAAGGAAGGCGTGTCTGATGCTTTAGAACGTGGCCTGAACCGTCCACCCTGCACGGTTGAATTGATTATTGTTATTCGAAGCTTTTTCGGGGAACAATTTTCAGTGGACAAATTGGACTCCCACGAGCCTCTGGGACGGCTGAGGTTATTTAAAACTGATTAGAACGTGAGTGAGCATCACTCTGATGCTGAAAGAACTGAGAACAGGTGAGGAAAACCAGAGAAACCATTTCGGGCAAAATTGGAGGGAAAATCGGGTTTTGATTTCTGGTGACTGTTGGACCAAACCAGGGCCTGGTTTAGTCTTCTGGGAGTGTTTGGAACTCAACCACATCGAAATCGAAGGCCATCAGCCATGGGTGAGCTGGGACGGTGACTGCTGTTTTCAGGGAAATCGCAGAGCTTGGGACGACAACCTTCAGGTACTTCCAGACACAATTGATTGTTTATTTTGGTTCGTTTTAATCCTATTATGCTTCCTATGAAGTTAATTGGACAATGGGTTTGAAACCAGGGAGTTCTGGTGATTGACCCGTTTGGTTGATCACGGGTCGAGGGTCCATTTAAGGGACCAGTGAGGTTAATTGTTGACTCAGAACCTAAATTGGATAGTTATTGAACATGTTAGGATCAAATTGGATTGAAATCGAGTAAGAATTGATGGGTATTCAACCGGGTCAAGCCGCGGGTGGCAGGCCCGTATTACAGACAAACGGGTGAAGGTGGTGACACTGTAGCTACAGCGTCAGGAGCGTGACTTTCACGCGCAGCCACTTTGGGCGGCGCGTGAGGGCGCGTTGGACCTTATCTCCGATCACGATCAACATGACTTTTGTTCCTCTCTTCATTCTGAACATTTTTGGTGAATTAACCAGGTTGATCTGAGATAGTTTTGATGGGTCAGTTTAGGGCCGGTTATCTCGGAAAACGTGTTGACTGGTTCCCTGAGCCGGTTTCTATTTCGAACTTTTTGGTTAAACTTTTAAGACTTGTAGTGACCCTTACATGTGATTTGGACTGACAGGAATTGTACGATAATCCCGGTACAAGTTCGTACGCGCAGGTTCATCGCGGGATCGTACTGTGAGTGGGCCCGATTTCATTAAACCCTTGCATGCTTAAATGTTTTCTGATTTACTTATATGTTCACATGCTGGAATCAAGATATAGTTTTGATGATATTGAAATTTCGGTTATGGCACGTTTCACGGTATTTGGGCATGAGACCCGTCTGATGAAACGTAACGATCGGTTCGGATTTTACCTATGTATACATATATGTTTTTCATGTGGATATCAATAAAATGTATTTAATACTGCACTGTATAGATCCATTCTTATGATACTGTCTCCTCCGGATGAGGTACCCCAGAGTGGTCACGGACGTATAGAACGTCCAGCGTCTATGACGCCAAGCATCGGGGATGCTGTACCCGAACGGGGTTCGGGGGTTGAACTCGGAATTGAGACCCGGGTGGCACGCGTAGCCTTGTGATTGTGACCTTATTAGACGTCAGGGACGTCAGACATCGGGGATGTCGGGATTGGAGTGTATAGTGCAGTGGCTAAAATTATGTTTATGGTTTTATTACATGCCTTATGGTTCATATTATATGATTAATGATTTTAAATAATGCTGCATGCATGTTTTGGAAAATGGAGGGGTAAATTATATGTTTACTTACTAAACGATTTTATAAACTTGAGTTTCGGCCCACTCACCCTTATTGTTTTGGTAACCCCTCCAGGTCGTGCTAATGAGATAGATGAGGAACCTGAGGCTGAGGCATAGATCCACTTCTGCGTACTTGAACCCCTGTTGGGTGGTGTACCCGCAGGTTTACGTTAGATCCGTGCTCGCAACTTGTAGTTTGGATTTCATCCCTTGTCTAACAGCTATTTATTTCGGATTTGATGTAAAACTTTAATTTGGTTTTTATGCATTTGAACGTTTAAGGTTAAAATTGGAACATTATTTTGGGTGTCAGACGGGAGCAGGGCACGTCCCCATGTGGTCCCAGAGAGGATCGGGGCGGGTCCTGTCATACAACTTCTTCATTAGACGTTCATAACTCAAAACTTGTCCCATTAATCTCATAATGACTTCCTAAATAATTTTCATGTTGACTCTGTGCTCAAAATCCAGCCGACGTGCTCGTACGTGTTGTCAGAGGCTAAGGATAGCCTCTGCATGTGGGTCTCACGTGCCTATGCAGAGGCTGTCTTCAACCTTCTCGTAGATCTGCTATTCAGGTCATTCCACCCAGTGACTCGACCCGATATTATCTTCTTCATTTCATGTCAATTTTGATTGCATCCTTCATCAAACTAGCTCGTCTTAAGCCCAAAATTGAATCTATAAATTCCTAGTTAAGAAATCTCACCTCAATCACGCCTTCCCAACTTCAAAAACTTTAGCCATGGTGTTGAGTTCCTGGACGCAGCCTTTCCTCGCTCTAAATCCATCCTAGTTTATCACAGAATGATCGCGAGTCATCCAAGAAGGCATTAGGACCAACTATTTGTGTGTTCCCTTACTCAAGTTAGGAAACCAAAGATTTCGATAAATAAACATCTCACTGGTTTGGGTTCTGGGAACACCTAGACCTCCTAGACCTCTAACTCTTCCAATTTTCTTTCTTTAATCCTCACTGCTCTCATCCTTCACCCTTTTGTTATGTTTTTCCTCTCTTCCTCTCCTTTCCCTCACTTTCTTTCTTTTTTTATATTTTCTTCCTTTTTCAGCTTAGCCTCACCGAAATCCTATCTCCCTTTTTGAACAGAACGACACACACATATATATATATATATAAGGTTGGTGGAATGGAAGGAGAAGGAGAAATTAAGATTTCTCTAGAAAACTCTAGGCCCTTACAAAATGACCAAAATGCCCTTATTCTTACTTAACTCATAACATGTGTTTTCGGGCTCCTTTTTCGACGTAGGTGGTTGAGGCCTTCATAACGGCCCTCTCGGTATGTCCATAAGTTCTCCCCGAACAAAAAGTCAACATTTGACTTGTTGGTCAAAAGTAAACTCTTTGACTTGTTGGCTTCTTAGGTGCAAAATAGTAATTTTCCGCTTTCTCAATTATCCGGGGTGTTACATTCCCATGCATGTAAATCTGGTTATAGCCTAAATATGCATCTAGAAAGCTGAGGAGCTCATTTCATATAGTGGAATCCATTTAGAGGTCAATCCTCTACAAGGATAATTATCTTTTATGTCAGGACCCGTCCCCAATCCTCCTGAGATTAACGAGGAACGCCCCTGATCCCGTCTGACACGGAGTTTCAGACAAGGGAAATTTCCAACCTTTGCCCTCTCGGGCTATCAGAGTACGTCAGGATCCGAAGGAGGTATGTGATATCTCGTTCTCTGCTACAGTCCGCATCGTATCCAACCTGAAGGGTATTAAAAACAGAAAGACTGTGAGTGTACAAAAAGTAATATTTCAGAAATTCATGTTATAAAGACCTTTATACCCTTCACTAAAAAGCATGCATGCATAGTAAAACCATTTATCCAATCACCTATGTTTAAACAACCATAATCATACGGGCTCCTGCCCAAACCATTTACAGAAAACCATAACGTAGTAAACATATGTGGGATCTCAGCCCAAATCCATTTATCATCATAAAACACAATTTCCCAAACCAATTGAAATCATGTTTATCCATTATATTTCATATCACCGAACCTGTCACGGTAAAATAGAGCTACGTGCGTGCTAACCGGGGTCTCAAACCCAAGTCTCTCCAGGGGTCCACCCAGGTCAATGTCCGTAGATCAATGACCCTCCCTGGAGGTTACGAACCATAGCCTTCCTGAGAGTAAGGAACCCAATTGGGGGGCGACTCCACTCAGTCAGTGCTCCGTGACTACTCCGGGGTCCACCCAGGCTAACGACCCTCCCCAGAGGAGATAATCATATATAAAGGATGACATATGAAAAACCTTTTGAAATCATTCTTTAAACCTTTCAAGGATTAATGCTCGGCCCCCATAAGCCGTCATGAACTATAAAACCTTTCATGGGTTCATGTCGGTTCCCATAAACCGTCATGAACCATAAATCCATTTGTAACACATAGCTGGGCCCTAGGCTCGTATCCACATACAAACAGGACATCCTGTCCGAATCGTAAACCAACTGGGCCTCCAACCCGATGCCTTGTTAAATCAAAAGGACCTCAAGTCCGAGAGTTCGTAGATCAAATGGGTTTCGAACCTGAGTTTACCTTTTCAAATCCAAAACCATTTCATGAAATCGTATCCAAAACCATAAGTACGGAATATCAGTATAAAACTGAAAAATCTCGATTTACGTGCAAGCACGTAAATCACCTCGAAATGCGTGAAACCATATAAATCACAAATATCCAAACCAACATCATAGAATCACAATCATAATCCATATAAAACATTTATGCATGCGTCACAGTTTAGAAATCAAGGTCCACTTACAGACCATCCTATGCTGCCGCCTCGGTTTGCGTGCTGTAAGCCTCACCGGGCAAATCGTCATCACCGGGACTCCCAAACCTGTCCAAATCAATCTAGAGGGTTACTAACTACCTTATTAACCTCTCATTGAAGTCCCGTAATTTTCCCAAATTTTTAACTATTTTTAATCCCGATCTGAAACCTTCCGATGCCCCGAACATTATCGAGACGATGTTCGATTGACACGAAACCAGTCCCAAAATGTTCGTTACATCGAATAGAAGATTTCAGGTGTTGAACACTTTCCCAAATTATAGGCCACACACCCTCACACGCCCCAAGAACCTCACGCGCGTGAAGCCCACGCGCGGGCACTGTAGCATCACCTTCAACCCGCAGTGAACCGGGTTCTCTGGTTCCTGGACCGGTCCGGTGCTATTTCTCCTCTATTTTTCACCCGTTTTCTCCCTTTTCGATTCCATTCCCTTTGCCTCATCCTCTTCTACCTTTTCCCATTCTAAAACCCCTAAGAAAAGCCCTAAAAACCGACTGTGAAATCAAGGTTTCACGGTCCTGTTTTTCCCGTAGCTTACCAGGGCGTCTCAGCCGTGAAACCCCCTCCCAAAACAGCTTAGTAATATCCTTGCAACCTAATAAGCCTCACCTAATCAACCAAAATCGACCATAATGTTAAAATCGAAAATAAATGAGTTTTTGGGTCTAACCGGGGTACGGTGGTTTCCTCTGCCTCCGCCGTTCATGCCGGCCATGCCCTGGCCAGCCACCATCGTCCATAATCCTCTCATCACTCTCTAGGTCCTTAAGCATGATCATATGGGTTATGGGTTTGGATTGGTTCAAGAGAGGTGAGATCGGGTTTTTGGTTTGGATATGAACAAAATGGATGATCGATGAAGGAATGGGGTATGCATGAAGGAAGGAATAGCCAGTGGATGGGTGACACTTGTCACTCATCCATTGGGTAGGAACTAAATATCTGGGGCCCACTAGAATCCAAAAGTCATTGTCTCGTAATTCGTGCAATAGTACTTTCGTACTTCCGTGAATCGTAACTTCGCCGTCGAACGTTCGAATTTGACGTGCCACCTGTCTACGGATTCGATCATCCCGATCTACGTAATGGTCCTCGGCCCTCGGCCATCGGACATCCCAGGTCAAAAGTCAACTATTTTCTCCTTTTAACCAAAATTACCAAATTGCCCTTAAACTTCCAAACGTCATAAATTTTTCCTCAAATGTCGGAACTGAACGTGCCACCTGTCTATGGTGAAAGTCCATTTGACCGCCTGAACGAAAAGTCAACGTTTTGCCCATTCTAGGGGCAAAACGGTCATTTTTCATTGTTCATCCGATTTCGCCCAACTAATCACCGATTAACCTCCCTAATCGTGATTAGTCACTAATCTAATCCTGAAATTCGGGACGGATCGGTACATTTTAGATATGCGAGATTAAGATTAGTTTAATCGACAGAAACTCGTCACCGCCCCACTTCCTTCTTGTTGACAAGTACGGCGTTTGTTAGCCATTTAGAGTGTAGAACTTCTTTAATGGATCCAGCAACGAGTATATTATCAATATTTTCTTGGATAATAGTAATTTTCTCGGGAGAAAAATTGCGTCTTTTCTGCTTGACCGGCTTTTGGTTTGGATTGATGTGCAACTTGTGATAAGTAATGTTAAAGTCAATTTCAGGCATGTCAAATGGTGACTAGGTGAAAACTTCTTTTTCCTCATGCAGGAATACGGTAAGTTCTTCTTTTTCGGTGGCATCCAACCGTGCGCCAATGCAAGCATGTCACTCAAGATATTGAGGATGAAGTTGGATGAAAGTGATGTCATCTTCTAGTTGCCATCCTTTTAGAGTTAGAGGTTCCTCATAAATGTCTAGAACTTGACCCATAATTGATTGCTATTTGGGAGATGAAGAAGAAGTTTTCCCCCAGTAGATGTTCCAATATGGGAAATAAACTTAGTCTCATTGACCTTTCTCAGCCCTTCGATGAGGTACCATCGTGCCATAGCCTAATCGCTTTTTATCTGAGAAATTCGTCCTCCATGGATTGGAAATCGAATTTTCTGATAAAGTCCCAACAAAGTGGCCAGGATCTTGTGAAGCCATGGTCTTCCTAATATTCTATTGTATGGCGAATACTCGTCCATGATGTAGAAAGTTTAGGACGTGACGATGGAATTAAAGTGTACATCTAGCTGGAGGGTGCTAACAGTCATACTTGTTGAACTATGTGCAACCTTTTTTTGTAGTGAGATTTTCTACATCAACATGGATCCGATCAATTTGTGCATGCGCAATTTGGATTGATACAACTAAGGCATCATCGTGCTGCCAATCAAGTCCTACCTTGTCTTTCAAAGAGAACCCAATGGCGAGGTCATTGGCCATCCCCTGGGGTGGTGATATGGAAAACCTGAGAGACAGCTAAAGCATTATGAATCTTCCTTTTCTTCTACTTGGAAGTGGTTCCCAACAACTCTGATTCCGCTATGATTGTGTTGATGCAAATCCTTTTTTATACTGGCTTCTTGGGCCCTTTGTCACTAGATCGGTCTGTGGCCTTCCCCTTGATGTAATTAGTGCAATGTCTTTGCTTGATGAGAATCTGGAGAAATATCTTGAAGGATATACATTTTCCGATGTTGTGTCCGTAGCATTCGTGGTAGGCACACTATTTTATCTTATCAGTTTTCTTCTGATCGCCCTTGACTGCTTCTGACTTCTTAAACCAAGGCTTGTTTTTTTAATTCAATGTGAATATGATGGTCTGGCAGAGACAATTGCAAATTGGGTTTTCTCATCGCCAACTTTTGGGAAGTCTGACCCGCCATGCATTTATTAGACTTTCCGCATGCAAACTTACTATGGGATTCATCCTTGTTGAAGTCCTTCTTGCTCTCTCCAGCATAATCTCGTGCATAGGTGGTAATCTTCTCATCCTCCTAACATGCATGCCACTCATCTTTGGGCATCATCAGTTTACAACGTGCCTCGATGAAGTGGATAGTCATTACGTGCCATTCGTCAATGACCTACTCGAGTCTCAGTTTTTTTATTTCTGAGAACATGTGGGCAATTATGTCTCACCCATTCCTCGTATGATGGGTAGTATGTCTGGCAGTATTTTGGGAAGCTATTTGTTGCCTCTTGCTCTCATGCAAATGTTCAACTCGCGATGATGTCACTACTTGGTCTCCAAGTCGCTTATACATTAATGGCATTGGGTGTTGTGGGATCTTTGTTCTGCAATTATGGCTTTCCTCTCCGAAGTCACTTAGCAAGTGTCATGAGACATCGTTTAGTATCAGACTGTTTCGTTTCCATGTCTTCTCAGAATGTCTGCTTGCCTTCCACGTGCTATAGAGTGTCTCCCCGGCTCTTGAGTTGTTCGTTCCACTAAGAGCCATTATAGAAGCTCTAACTGCATTTGGACTTTGGTTGCTCAAACTTTCAGCTTACTGTGATAGGTTATCTTGTTGGGGGAGGGTGGCATTGAGGTGTTTTGATTGGTCAGTTGATTTTGTAATTAATAAAAATATATATTTTTAATAAAAGATATTATTTAATAATTATTATAATTTCTCATCATGATGATAATTATAATAATTTAATATTAATAACAATTACTCATTATTAAGAATAATGACAATTAACTCTCGAAGAGAATATTAATATTAGCGAGACTCTTAATCCGATTAAATAATATATTTAGCTGGTAAATATATTATTTAATGTGCGAGTGTATGTAAGTCGTTAGTGTCATAATTATGAACAATTTGGACATTTTGAGAATTATGAGTCACGTGACAAGTCCATAATTTTCGGGTGGTTTTGGGTTCTAAAACTACTTCCAATGATAATAAGCGTCCAAGAGAGTAAATGAGAGGTAGTGGCCTTCTCCAACTTTGTTATAATACGCATATTTATACACACACATATGTTTATTATTATTTTGGTCACTCTCACTCGGAGAATAAATGATAGGTGGTGGCTTTCCCCAAATTCGTTAATGTATGTATGTATCTACATATTGTTATTTTTGTCACTCTCATTATTTCTTGATCAATTTAATGTATGCCACATTCTTTAGGTCATACATCATTGACATGAAAGATGAAAGCTTTACACCCAAAGTTGATGATCATGATCAGAAGGTTGATGGGTTTGATATGATCTCCGAGATGGAGCTGCCTCGAATCTTGACAAAGCCAATGAGATTAGATCATGAGCATCATATACCTTTTAGGTCCTCTTTGGTATTATTTTCTTTCCTTTTAAAACTACTCATATTTGAAACTTAAGCAGTATATACATATTTGGAAAAAATGAGATCTTTTTTTTTTTTGAAAAATGATGGACTTTTGACAATGTTTTAAAAGTAATCTGTGTGTTACTTATAAAAGCAAATTTTTCGAAAATTATTTTAATGTACAATTATTTATTCTGAAAGAATAATGAAAATAACTTTTTATAAAAACTTTTCCAAAAAGTAAAGAAATACCAAACATGCCCTCAATGTGGAAAAATTAGCTAAAATCATATTCAAGTGAAAAGGAACTCATGTTGATCTATAGCTTTATTTATCAGCTAATTATAAGATGACTTTGCAAATTTTCCAAGTTTGACAACAATGCTAACAAAGAATAGCGAGTAATGAAGATCATTTTTCGTCTAAAAAATCTGATTGGATTGGCCTTTGTTCTCCACCAAGTATGGAGGGGAGAAAGATTTGCAATGTGGAAGGATTGTTTGCTGGGATACTGAGTGGATCCTAATTTTCTTGTTAAGGCTTTATTTTTGGAGCTTTTATTGTCTTTAATAAAATCAAAACTTAATAATGATTGAATTTACTTAGATACATATGCTATATCAATTTTCGTTACGATTTGATATTTCACAATTTAAAATTGATATCGGATACTGATTAAATTCGGTATGGTTTCGGTTTTGAGCTAAAATTTTATGGATTTAGGATTTAGAAGAATGCTAATGAGAAATTATGGTTTCTAGTGTAATCAATACTCGGTTAGCAAACTTTTTTTTTTCTACTATTAATGATGAATTATGATGCCAACTCCTTAGGTGACTACTAGTATTGTTAGTATTTAAGTTAATAAAAATGATTTCTAATACTATTTTCAAGTATGGTAGACAAGATAATTTTAATTAGATAAATTTATTATCATTAGGCCACAAAAAACTCATAATAGTTTTTAGTACATGATTGTTATATCAACCAATAGGAAAATAGTTTTAGTTATTTAAAAAAAAAATAGAAATGTTAATTCTGTTCGGTATCGGTACGGGATTGTTTTCCAAAACCCCGAAATCGAAACTGTACCGACTTGAATCGGTACTGAACCAATTCGGTACCCTACCAATCATTACATCAGTTTTACTATTCGATATTTTTTTTTTCAATTTGATCCGATCTGGAATGATATAATTTCGATTTTTCGATTGTATATGCCCATACCTAATTTTTCCGGTGACTCTAAAAAAACAGGAGGAATTGCAAAAAAACAAAAAACAAAAACAAAAAACAAAAACAACTGGACTATACCGTTATATTAAAGATGATATAATGGGGCACAAGTTATGGGAATTAGGTGGCAAACCACGTTTCATCCACTTACATATGACAAAAAATACATAAGAACGAAAGTTTACTCCAAAACTGTCCGGAGTCCGGACATCCAGCATTTGCAGCCGCCCCGCTCTCCACTCCAGCATTTGAAGCCGCTCCGCTCTCCACTCCAGCATTCTCAGTCCTCACCATCAGCCACTGCCGACGGCTGCCGCTGCTATTCACCTTTGTAAGTTCTTCTAATCTTCTTGTTCTCAAAACTCCTCCTTTCTTCTTCTTAAATGCTCGTTCGAATCTAGTCTTCTTCTAAACCCTTTACTTATAATCGTCTTCTTCTTCTTTTAATTCTTCAATTTAATTCAGTTCTTCTTCTTTTAATTAATGTTTTTATTCTGTTGCTTTCTAATTTAGGGATCTAGGAATTAAGAGATTTATGGACTTATGGATTTAGGCATTCAGTGATTTAGGGA
This sequence comes from Prinsepia uniflora, assembly GCA_032719365.1. Taxonomy (NCBI): domain Eukaryota; kingdom Viridiplantae; phylum Streptophyta; class Magnoliopsida; order Rosales; family Rosaceae; genus Prinsepia; species Prinsepia uniflora. Next base: position 54,115,834 of record CM064872.1, read on the forward strand.
TTTGACATTACATAATTATGTTCTGGGAAATGTGTGGGATGAAGATTTGCTTCCATGGGCTGTGTTTTGATATTCAAAATGGCAAGGAAAGTTGTCGGAATTGATAATTGAATGATTGCTATTTCTCGGTACTTGTAAATTATAATAGCTTCTGGAAAGTCAAATGAAACTGATGAAGACTCTAGACCAAAAACTTGATGAAGACTCGTCTTCATTGAAGATGTAAAGGGAAAACAACACTATTAACCAAAAAAGGCGACTTATTTTTTTTAGCTTGTTGTAGCTGGACTACGTGATAACTTTCTCACAGGAAATGCCGTTGATTCTTTGATATGTTTTTGTGGTGGTCGTCCAAGAATAAAAGAATCTTTCATGGGTGTGAATCCCTGTGAAAATTATAAGTGATCAACATCTGTAAAATTCGGTTAAAAATGTAGCCCACCCGATTTTTAATTCCCGTGTGTGTGCCTGCCTATCGTTAAACTTCACTTTCCTGTATCCTGAAAGCATAAGGTTTTGGATTTTTTGGGATAAATACTTTCCATATTTAAGACGATTTTGCAAGTTACTTGCTTGATTGTTCTGTGTGTTATGATACCTATTGAAATCCAAACAGGTTATTTAATTATCCATTTTCTTCTGCAGGTTCCATCAACATATCTAAGCATTTGGTGTTTAGTACTTTTGAAGCTTCTGCTTTTCTCTTCTGGACCACGTTTTTCAGAACTGTCAGTTGTATCAGTTCATCTAAAGACAATTAACATAATCTCTGCTGTTGATGCATTGTCAGAGTTGATTCTTCTAAATAATTCTGAATAAGTTGGCTCATCTGACAACAATTTGTCAATGTTAAGTACTCATAAATGTTTCTAAATGTGAAGTATGAAGATGATAAATATTCCAAAGCGTTACTTTATCGTCATACTGACCTTCATCAGCACATCTGTTTGCTATATAGAACGTGTAGGGTTTTCAATTGCATACACTGTTGCTGCTGATGCTGCTGGGGTAAATCAATCAAGTAAAGGAACAATTCTTTCTACATTCTATTATGGCTATGCTTGTTCACAGGTGCCTGGAGGCTGGGCAGCTCAGAAAATTGGGGGAAGAAAGGTTCTTCTCCTTTCATTTGTGTTATGGTCAGCGACTTGTGCATTAGTTCCTTTGGACCCCAATAAAGTCTTTGCCATGGTGATTGCTCGATTACTTGTTGGTGTTGCACAAGGTTTTATATTTCCCTCAATCCACACAGTTCTAGCACAGTGGGTTCCACCGCATGAAAGATCCAGATCTGTTTCTCTTACGACTTCTGGTATGTACCTAGGTGCAGCTGCAGGAATGCTTTTCCTTCCCAGCCTTGTAAAGTATAAAGGCCCCCAATCTGTCTTTCTTGCTGAGGCAGCACTAGGTGCCATGTGGTGTTTGCTTTGGTTTAAGTATGCCAGTGACCCGCCTCGCTCTGAACATCCAAAAGCGACAGCTGCTGGTTTCGGAGAATCAATGCTGCCAGTCAAAGGGAGTCAAAAGTCAAAAATAGAGAATGGAGGAATTGCAGTTAGACCTACCAATATCCCATGGAAGAGAATTTTACTCAGTTTGCCAGTTTGGGCAATTGTGGTTAATAATTTCACTTTCCACTATGCTTTATACGTGCTAATGAACTGGCTGCCGACCTACTTTGAATTGGGCCTCCAGCTTAGCCTTCAGGAAATGGGTTCTTCTAAGATGTTGCCATATCTCAACATGTTTATTTTCTCAAATATAGGTGGGGTGCTTGCTGATCACTTGGTCACCAAGAGAATCTTGTCTGTGACTAGAACCCGGAAGCTCTTGAACACCATCGGGTTCATAGTTGCTTCTCTTGCATTGATGGCAATTCCTATCTTCAGAACGTCTGACGGGGCTGTCCTCTGCGCTTCTGTGGCTCTAGGTTTCTTGGCCCTTGGGAGAGCTGGCTTCGCAGTGAATCACATGGACATTGCTCCAAGATATGCAGGCATTGTTATGGGAGTTTCTAATACTGCCGGTACGCTAGCTGGCATAATTGGAGTTGATCTTACTGGAAAACTTCTTGAAGCTGCAAGAACTGTTGACTCAAACCTTTCGAATCCAGCGAGCTGGAGAGTGGTTTTTTTCATTCCGGGTTTGCTCTGCATTTTTAGCTCTTTAGTATTTTTACTTTTCTCAACAGGGGAGAGAATTTTTGACTGAAATAGATTTTTCTTTTTTGCGTGCGAACCTCTCTCAATAGGCGATTGGATTCTTATTTAATTGTTTGTACTTTGTGCAATGAACCCTGCTGGTGTAGCGTAGCATATAATAGCGGCCTTTGGGAAAGCATACGAACTTAAAAGAGGCCATAAAAGACTCGTAGGAAGCAATGGCAGGTTGGTTTGCCTTGGGAAAGCATATGCTGTTGAGGTCTCTGGTTGCTTCCTGCATATCATTTGTATGAAGATGGGTAGATGAAATTAAGCCCATAAACAATATGAAATGGTCAGCCCAGGGTTGGAACCAGGGTCCTGCAAATTATGTTTGTTTTTTTTCCCTTTCTTTGCATGTATTTTCTAAATTTAATTTCCATCTCCATTTCCTGGTTTTTTCATTCGGTTAATGGAAATGTTTGTTTTTTTTTTTTTGTGGAATGTCCAGGTGTAATGTACAACATGCAGAAAATAAGAGGATCACCAATGCTATGAACTTGTGCAACTCTTTGATGTCTTGGACTAGGTTTCCTTTTGATTTAGTTATGCATATAAAATGAAATTAGCAACAATTGCCGCCTTGTTGTCTTGTGGGTTATTCAATTGACTATAAATATGAATTCTATAAAATGAGTAAATTTTGAAAAGATAATTAATTAGTGATAATACTTGTCGTAATAATGATTGTAACATGAGATTCCGGGCACAAGACAAGATCCCCAGATTAAGTAATAAACTAATAAAAATGATTTATGATAATAGTAATAATAATAAGGGATATCATCTTATATGAATTATGATAATAGTAATTATAATAAGAGATATTATTTTACATATTTATAAAAATTGCCTCAACTTTATATATGAAACAAAAAATTCACAGTCCGCTCGTAACCATATTATTTCATTTGTGACAAAAAATTGATAGATCTAAGCCTGCCTTCTTTTCTATCGACAAGTGAGCGACAATTTCTCAGACGCGGCACCACCCTTTGCGACGCCGCACTACCCTTTGTGAGGTTCTCATGATCGATTTTCCAAAAATCACACGGCCAGATCGCAATCTTGGAGCTCTAGACCACCACACGACCATAATGCGATCTTGGAGCTCTAGACCACCACACGACGATAATGCGATCTTGGAACTCTAGACCACGCGATCTTCGACTCTATTAGTGGGTACTGGACGACACAATCTTTACGGCTTGGACGTCGCCATCTTTGTGGTTCCATGTGACAATTACATTGAAGGTGGGCACCAATTTTTAGTGCCTTATTGCATCAAATTTTCTTCATAATTAAGTTTGAATGTCTTTTCATTAGAATTGAATTTTCCATTTTATTAAGTTTATATTTATATCAAGGATTGAATTTATAAATTTGAATTTTTGAGTTCTGCAATTGTTGCTATATGTCCAGGAAGAAAGTATGGCAAGATCTTAGATTATCCCAATTCAGTTTGGTAACTATTGCTAAAATATTGCAATTGTTGCGTAATGTTAACTATTGCTGAAATATTGCAGTGGTCTACCCCTCTAGCTATTGTGTCTGGCATTACATGTCTTAAATAAATTTACATTCATTGCAACTTGCACTAAATTTGGGAGAAGAAAGAAAAGAACAAACGCATTGTCAAAACATTTATACTTTGTGTTTATACCATATCGGCCCAGACCAATCTGTAGGCCCAATCCACTGCCAGATACCACATCAGCCCAATCCGACTTTTGAGGCCCAGCCCTCTGTCGGTCGGCGCGTCTGATCAGACCAACTGGAAAGTCCAGCTCTCTGTCAGCACCATGCCACAGGCCGACTCTAGAGGCCCAGTCCTCTGTAGGTTGGTGCGTCGGCCGAGACCGACCCGAAGGCCCAGTACATCCGCCCAACACATCTCCACAAGCCCAAGGGGCCCAAGCCCACTCAGATGAACAAACCTTAGTAGGGTCTGGCCAATGCCGACACCACCTGCCACGTGTCGGCCCCACAACATCCGACATTTGTCCAATATCTGGAGAATGCAATTATTATACTCATCACACCCATAAAAAATGAGTCTATTTGTCATATAGAGGTAACTAAACATTTATTATTCACAACCACTTTACATTACACTAATTACCACACGCCTTATATCTCAGACCAACCACTTACTTGGGAGTCGGAGTACCTTTGGGCTGGTACCACACAGGTGCCTATACTCTGACCGACCAATCAGTTTTCTCCTCTTCAGGTCTATTCAAGGGCACGTGGCAGAGCAACATTCGCTCCATAAGTTGGCACATTTTGTGCATCAACAGTTTGACGCCGTCTGTGAGAAACTGACTAAGTTTACCCTCCACTCTACTTAGCCGAGCACAGCGTTCCCCTCCCATCACCCAAGCATGCATGACAACTTAGAAGGCGAGGTCACACCCGCACCTAGCCGAGGACCGAAGGACACCTCCCCCAAGGTGCTCCGTGAGTTGGAAAAACTACAACGTGACATGGCCGAAATCTGGGCCAACGACACTCAGGCCGAGGTGCGCTACACCTAGCTCAGCGGGTAGTACACCGAGGTTGTTGCCCAGCTACAAGCTGCGTAGACCGAGATGAGTGCTCGCCGAGCTCAAGATGAAATTCGTGGGGCCGACCGAGTTGTGGCTGACTGCGCTGAAAGCGCCGAGAGGGTCCGCCACGCAGCCGATAAGGGCAAAGCCGCTACCACGGTCGTACAGATCGAGAAAACCCAGAAACTCCTGGTCATACCTGGGAAGGGAGCTCAGGGAATCAGGATCTACCGCGATGCTCGCGAAGCCTTGAACGACACCTCCAGACTGAAGCGCGGGCAGCTCAGCCCGATCAGACTCGAGTTCCCATGGGAAAAGGGTCTACAAACAATGGAGCAGATCGGTCGGACACAACCCGAAATCGGCCCATGGCAGCACTCTCGCAGTGGGAAAAACACCTCAATCTCAGTCACGGAAGGAGTAGACTCTTCCCAAGAGATCCTCAGTACACGGCCATTTGACCGCCCCTCGTGCAACAACAGGTCTAGAGGAAATCGAGGGAACTCATCCCGGTAGGATACGCCGAGGCCTCTACGAGGCACTGACTGTCCTAGCCCGAGTAAGGCCCCCAATGCCGACCAGATCGTCCAACAACTTCTCGATCGAGTGAGGTGCCTTAAGGCTGAGAAGGGAACGCCCCAGACACATACTTGAGGCGGACCTAACTTGGGCCCTTTCAAGGATCGAATCACTTTCTTCTAGCACGGTCACACGATCAAACCGCTCAAAATCCCCCTTTATATGGGACAGACAGATCCGATCAACCACCTCAACAATTTTCGGTCGATCATCGCCTTCTCGAGCCTAACCGACGAGGCTCGTTGCATCATTTTCAGATCCACCCTCACCGAGGTCGCAATCAAATGGTTCTACCGACTAGAGCCCGGTTCCATAGACTCCCTCACACAGCTCACCAGGATCTTTATGAATCAGTTTATCATTCAGACAGACAGACTCTTCTTGGCCGAGGACCTTTTCCTCCTGAAGAAAGGAGAGACCGAGATGCTTTGTGAATATGCCACTCACTTTAGCTTGGAGTACTCTCGGTGCACTGAGTGAGACGATAAAATAGCCTTCACCGCGTTCAAGGGCGGTCTGCACGAATCCCAATTCAGGTACACCGCACATATTCAAGGTTGTTCTACTTACAATGAGCTGATGAAGTATGCGACTATTCATGCCAAGGTCGAGCTACTGAATAGCAAGGGCAATGCTACAACGGGAAACACATATCGACCGAGCCACTCCAACCCCCAATCTACTCCTCAATGAGCTAGCCCGAGCCAGCACTAGCATCAAAAATTCCCGAGCGAGAAAAGAAAGGATTATACCCCTTCCTACAGCTCGGGAAAGAAAGGAAAGAACCACGGCCACCACGACCACCATTAGGGGTAGGGCCAGTAGGAGCACAAGCCCAACGAACACTGTACCGAGCGCCCTCCTCCTTGGTCCAAGTATGAAACCTACACTATCCTGAATACTTTCTACAAAAATATGCTGCTGAATGTGGAGAGCATGATCCCCAAGCTGACATGGACCCCTAGCACAGGCCTACTTGCCAAAAATACTAGCGTCTATTGCCAATACCATAAGTATAATGACCACATCATCGACCAATGTGTGGCTTTTAGGGACCTGGTGGAGGCACTGGTCCGAGACGGCAAGATCAACCAGTTCTTGCAAAATGCTCCGTAGCAGCCTTGACACCCCCAGATCAATACTATCACTGGAGATACTTCCATCTCTTCACTACTAGCATCAAACCGAGCCAGAAAAGACTTCCTCCACAATATAAAGCACATACGAGCTAGGAAGCCATATCCTTCTCAGAGGAAGAGGAGAACGGGGTGATCTACCCACCACACAACCCACTCGTCATCTAGGACATCATTAGCAAATTCGATGCTGGCCAAATCATGGTCGACACTGACAGCTCGGTAAACGTCATCTTCATGGATGCTTACAAGCAACTTCAGCTCAAGGAGAACGAGCTAGACCAATCGCCCTCCCCACTATTCGGGTTCATAGGGAACTCCATCGTCTCGATCGGCACGATTGACCTCCCCATCACGATCGGAGAAAACCCAAAATGCGCCACCGTCTTGGCCTCTTTTCTTGTGGTCGACTCTCGAATGCCTACAACGTCATCCTAGGCCGCGGTCTGATCAACCAGCTCCGAGCAGTCGTTTCCACCCACATACAGCTCATGAAATTTTCGACCCCCATGGGCATCGGATAGGTCTGAGGCGATCAGATGGCAGCTCAGACTTGCAACTTTACCACCTTCGCTGGGAAAGCCATCACCCAGCCCGCTGAAACCTTGGCCGTCATCGAGTCCGCCTACGAGGCCGACACAGTGGACCTTCGAGTCGCTTAGCACCTGCGTGATGGACCGATCGAGGATCCCCGTGACCATTATACGAGACCACATCCTCAGCCAATCGGGGAGGTAAATGATATCATCCTCTCACACGACTTCGCCGATAGGAAGGTCAAAATCCTCTCACACAATCATCACCGACAACGGAAAGCAGTTTGACAACACCCGCTTCAGAGCCTTCTACGCTCGGTACAACATCAACTTGTGCTTTTCCTCCCCAGCTCACCCTCAGTCCAATGGACAGGTCGAAGCTATCAATAAGATCATAAAGCACACTCTGAAGACCCAGCTCGGTGAGGCCAAAGGCAAATGGGCAGACATCTTACCGAGCGCACTCTGGTCATATCAAACCTCATATCAAACAGCTACCAACGAGGCCCCCATCTCCTTAGCATTCGAAACGGAGGCCGTCATCCTCGCAGAGGTTGACGGAGAATCATACTGAGTCCTGTCCTATGACGCCAACCAAAATAATGATCAGATGAGGCTAAGCTTGGACCTAGTTGAGGAACACCGCACGAAGGCCCACCTTCAAAATGTCGCCCACAAGCAGCGGCTCTGCCAATACCACGACGCCAAGGTCCAACCCCGTACCTTTCAACTGGGAGGGCCCGTATCAAATTACCCAGATATGTCGACTAGGGACTATGAGCTCTCTGACCCCGACGACCACGTCCTTGGTCACCCATGGAATGCCGATCACCTCAAATGGTACTACATTTAATTTGGCCGCAATACCACCATCTTGTATGTCGTCGGTCAATATTCATTGTACTAGTCCCCGTTTGACCCACACAGACTATCAATGACAAGCTTTTTTTCCTCCTTTCTTGTTTTCTCTTTGCTCGACACATTACTAAGCACTGATTCAAAGTTCAGCACCTTATTAAGCTACCCTCTCACACATTAACACTAAGGACACTTAGTACCAACCACCTACATGGTATCGGGGAACGACCCACATTCCACAATGCACACCGGTCGGTTAACACAATCCAGTCCCATCTAGACGGACATACCCCGACAACGCAGCTAACTGACATAACCCTACCGACCGGTATACTTAACACAACGGTTGGTTAGTGCACAGACGAGCAAGCCAAGCACTATCACCTCTCGCCACTCCAATCCATCTCGAAGTCGTTCCAAGTTCCTACCTTTCAAGGGCTTCACCTCCGTTCCCCTGTCGAAAGCCTACCTCGACCGAGCGCTTGGGGGACTGAGGGACACACCGAGTTCCTACACTTAGGAGGTCTGTGCAAGTCCTCAACCGAGGCAGACGCCTACACATTGGGAACCTTTTCCTAAGGTCTAAGCTCAAACATATTGAGTCGGGACTCCTTACAAACACAGGCGTACACTACAACTTCCCAAGTATACAACATGCCAACCAAACACATACCTGGTTAGTCTACAAAGGCGTACAACACATAGACCGAACACCCCATCGGTTAGTCTCATTACACGTACATTTACTTACATGCTTAAGAACGTAGGTTGGATCACACAGATAGATCGGATCAACATATTCAAGTCGGTACATTCATTACCACAATATATATTTACAAATTAACCGACCAGTCGTCGGGAAAATCAACACTTGAAGAAAGTTGCTTAAAGAAAAATTGCAAGACAGTTTGAAAGGAAATTTTCTCTATTAATAGGGAAATCCACCAATCGATCGACTAAGAGTTTACAAAAGAAAAGAAAAAATACGACATACGTCCTACACTACGCCTACACGCAGGTCAGATACAAAAGGAAACTAGGGGCAAGCTCAGACTGTAACGACCCGTCCCGAATATCGGGATTTAATAATATTTGATTGTGATTTACTAATCTGGGATTAGTTGTGTGATTTCGGACGAATTGTGCAAAATGACCGTTTTGCCCTTGGGCGTGGGCAAAACGTTGACTTTTAATTCGGATGGTCAAATGGACTTGACCGATGACCATGACGTAGTTTGGGATGTCACGAGTTCATAGACAGGTGACACGTTCGATTCCGACTTTCGTAGAAGAAGTTATGATGTACGGAAGCCCAAGGGAATTTTCGTAATTTGACTTAAATGGGGCAAAATGTTGAATTTTTGATCGGGTGGTCCGATGGCCGAGGGCCAAGGACCGTGAGGAAGGTCTCGATACCCTAAGTCCGTAGACAGGCGGCACGCCGAAATCGGAGATTCGACGACGAAGTTATGGGTCACGGAAGTTTGGTTTCGTTATGCACGCATTACGAGGCGAGGACATGTGGCGTTCTCTGATTGGTCTGAGATTCTGAGTGGGACACGTGGACCACTAAACTTAATTTATGGGATCAGATCTGGATTGGTGAGATTTGATTAAATTATTGGAATTAAAAATCTAAAGAATTCCCACTTATTGCACCTTTTGATCTGGACCCTTAATCTCATTGGTGTGATTGAATCTGGACCATCCATTTTTCTTTATCATTTCCCTCCCCATATTATATTTGCTTACCCGAGTGCACAAACATTCGAACCGTGCACCAGAATCTTCACACATCTCCTCTGTGCACAAGTGTGGGTCACTGAGATTGTGAGAACCGGCGGGAGGCGGCAGGACGACGGCGGCGACTGCGGTGGTCCACGGTGGATGTGTTAACCCGAGGAGAATTTATGCCCAGGTCTTTGGAAATCGACAATTTGTTGTGTTTCTGAGCTCCTTCTTGATTCTTTTGGGACTTAGGGTCAGAAACAGACACGGGGCACGAGTTTTCGAAGCTTGAAGTGAGCTGGGCACGGCGGGGACGGCGGTGCCCGTAACCCGGTTCGAAACCAAAAATGGTGATCAGGTTTTGGATGGGTGTTGGTCGTTGGATTTGATCCTACGGTGTTCTATGAGCATAAACAAATCTTGTGGACGTGATTTTGGGACTCGAGGCGGCCGAAATCAGGAGGATGGACGATCGGAAATTCTGGGCTTCGGGTTTGAGTCAGAGGTAAGAATCTTGACGTTACTTCTGGTTTTTGATTCCACGGAACTGTTGGTTGAACTCAGACGATCTTGCAGGTGAAAACCCCATCCAAAATGATGGAGAAATGACTGAGAACCAGTCAGGTTGGCCCGCCGGTCACGTCGACCCGTTTTACAGACGTTCGGGCTGAACGATGGTGAACAGTACCCGGCGCGTGGGTTTCACGCGCAGGGAGTTCAACCGACGCGTGGGGGGGGGGGGTGCATGTGAGGTAATTTTGGGAAACTTCCAACATGACTTTTTTCCTATACAATGTAACGAACATTTTGGCGTTGGTTTCGTGTCGTTCGGATCCCGTTTCGATATTGTTCGGGATGTCCGAAGGTTTTAAATCCAGTTTAAAAATACGTAAAAATTCAGAAAAATTACGGGACTTGAATAGGATGTTAATGATGAGGTTAGTGATCCTCTAATGCGATTTGGACAGGATTGGGAGTCCCGGTGATAGTGGTGTGGCCCGGGAAGGCCTATGGCACGCGTATCGAGGCGCTCGGTTAACGGTCTGTGAGTGGACATTGGTTTTATAAATTCGATGCATGCATAACTGTTTCATGATTTTTATAATTATGATTAAATGATTTACTTTGGATATCGGTGAATTTAAATGATTTCTCGCATTTCGAGGTGATTTACGTATTTGCACGTAAACCGAGGTTTTCTGGATTTGCACCGATTTCCATAAATATGGTTGGACATGATTTCATGAAACGGTTACGGACTTGATAAAGTAAAATCGGGCCAGGGGCCCAGTTAACTTATGAAATCGGGCCAGGGGCCCAGTTGATTTATTCATGTGATTCGGGTTGGGGACCCTAAAATGGAATCGAATAAATGATTTTGGATTTAAATCAACTATTTAGACTTATAATGGTTTTGATGATATTGAAATTATGGTTATGGCACGTTTCACGGTATTTGGGCTTGAGACCCGTCTGCTGAAACTTAAAGATTGGTTTGGATTTTATCTATGTATATATATATGCTTTGCATTTGGATATCAATAAAATGTATTTGGTACTGCACTGTATAGATCCTTCCATATTATATTTTCTCCTCCGGATGAGGTACCCCGGAGAGGTCACGGACGTCTAGAACGTCCAGCGTCTATGACGCTAAGCATCGGGGATGCTGTACCCGAACGGGGTTCAGGGATTGAACTCGAAATTGAGACCCGAGTGGCACGCATAGCCTTGTGATTGTGACCTTATTGACGTCAGGGATGTCAGACATCAGGGATGTCGGATTGGAGTGTATGGTGCAGTGGCTAAAATTATGTTTATGGTTCTTATTATATGATTTATGATTTTAAATGATGGTGCATGCATATGGTTTTACTGAGGGGCATAAATGTCTTATAAATGTTTTAAACGGACTTGGTTATTTTCGTCCACTCACAGCTTTTGTTTTTAATGCCCTTCAGGTTGATTCCGGATGCGACTGCAGCAGAGACTGGGACATCATACACCTCCTCCATCGATCCTTACGCACTCTGGAAGCCCGGTTGGGCAGTGGCAACAGGTTATCCCTTGTCTGACACCTCTTGTCAGACGGGAGCATGACACATTCTATGGTAATCCCGGGGGGATTGGGATGGGTCGTGTCACAGACTGCTAGTGGGTTTGTCGGTCCGGAGTCGATAACCGGGAACTGGTTAGACTGTGCAGCTTCTTCCTCCTTTTCCTCTTCAATTTCCTCCTTGGGGAGATCAACATCCTCTAGGTGCCCCAGAGTTATCTTGAAGCTTAGCCAGGGGGTAGTGTCGAAGTCGAAGTCGAGATAGGCCCAGAAGTTATTTATATAAATTTCCCTCTCAGCCAGTGCAACAAAGTCGTCATGTCTTCAGTTGAAGTCAGAGGACCTGAGGAAGTCTGAAATCGCATCCGACTGAGCAAAAGTGAGTTGGTCTTGCAAGAAGTACATTTGGACCTCTCGACTCACAACCTCGGCCTGAAATAGCTCAGCCACCTCCCTGCATTGCTCAGCCAGAACCTGCTGACGCTCGGTCTCTTCCTTTTGCCGCACCAACTCGACTTGAGACTAGACAACCTCGGCTACCTGGTGCTCAGCCTCACCCCTCAACTGCTCAGTCTCTAAATCCCTCTGGTCCCTTTTCCCCGGGGACCCACTCCAACTCGACCTTGAGTCGGTCGGCCTCCTCAGCCACCAACCAGCTAGCACTGACCTCCTCAGCATACATGTCGAGTTGAGCCTGTTGCTGAGCCAGCTCCTGCTCTTGAACTTGAAGCTTTTGCTCCAGCTCAACTTTGTCATCGTACGCCGCCTTGGCCTCGCCCCTGAATGCCCGCCTAGTTTCTTGTGACCGCCGAGCCAAGTTAGCCGACCGCTCATTCAGCTCGTTGTTCTCCTTGTCCATACCAGCCGCCCGGCTCAAGGTGTGGGCGTAGTTATCAAACACCTGACCGAGAGCCTACACTGAAAAAACACAAGTTAGCAAGATTTTAAAGATCAAAATAAACAAGTACAAAATAAATAGAGAACTTATGTAGGAGGTGGTTAAAAGTGACTTGGACATCTAGTCCGACATGGAGCCCTCGGAGGGTCCTCCTTGCTCAGACAGCTCCATCGAAACGCCACTTGCCAAGCCATTGATGACCGACAGCATCTTGTCGCAGACCGAGGAGGCGATGTCATCCCACCGAGGGCCCTCCTTGGCCAACCCACCCTGACTGGGGGATCGCTGAGCTGCTGGCTAGGGCAGAGGGGACGATTGCGTTCGAGCTACCAGCCGCATGACCGATAGAGCAGGTTCGAACACCATGGGCGTGACCTCCTACTGGCAGTATGGATCTCAGAGGAAATGATGGGTCGGTGATGATGGAGACGAGTACGACACCCCTCGGAAAGTGAACGGCTGGTCGGGGAAGAACATTCTAGACAGATCCAGAACACCAGCGCGAGCCCTCGCCTCCTCAACTATCTTGGCAAGGGTGTTCTGGACCTGTCAATATCGTTTAGCCTTATCCTCCATAACCTCGATGCCGATCGAGGCCTTGGTCTAAGCCACCGGCTCGAGGGCTCCACTGTCGTCCTCCAGATCGATCACTGGAGTCACCACAGTCGGCTCAGTGGATGTGTTGGTGGTAGTCGGAGTAGCAGGAACCGCGACCGACACGGTCCTCGATCCCGTAGGGGTTTTCCTATTCTTCCTCCTCTGCTTGTCTTTGCCGACCAGTCGCCCCAACCTCTCGACTACCCCCGAATCGAAACTGGGTGACCTCTGTGCACCCGAGCCACCGTTCGACACCTGTTTCCTCTTCTCCCCAACCTTCTCCTTGGGAGTGGAGCTGGTCGACCTGATTTGCTTCCTTTTCTCGTCCAACCTCGTTATCCTTTGGTCGACCTGCTCGGTCAATACGCCTCTTGATGTCTTTGGGAACAACTTGCAATAAACACCAAGTGTCAGTACACCAAACAAAAATAAAATAATAAAGGGCAACATTAACGCGAAAGAGTGTTATTAACCAAGGTTAGGGATCAGACCAACGTCGTGGAGAATTTGAGGCACCCGCAGCACATCTCGGTGACGCCACGGGGGAGTGCAAGCCTTCCTGACCTGCTCACAGACCATCGCTCCTCATCGGTAGGGATTTTCTCAGGAAGCGTACTTGCACATACAACCATCCGGTTAGTACACCTGTGCACCGACTGTGACAAAATAAAAAATTACAAGTAAATCAAGGGACTGAACCTCGGTGCTCAAATCCTGGAATGAAGAGGGGATGCCTCGTCCTCCCCAGTTTCTGTCGACGTATATGAACTTGTTATTATACGTCTTCTGGGAGGACGACAGCCCATAGATGAACTCCCCCCGAGTCATCTTATCTTTGCACCGAGCATGTACCCAGCCTGTACTTTACTGTTGCAGAGCGAACTCGTAAAGGTGGATGACCTGGGCGTAGGTCAGTGGTTTTTCCCCCGCTATGACAAACGCCGTATACATACTAACCAGAATGATCCACACACTCGGGTTCAGCTGACTGAAGGCCACACCCAGCCCTCAGACCATCCTTCTCAACCACGGATGCAACGACAGCTAGACGCCGTGACTACACATCTCGGTGTTGAATAGGACCTAGCCCTCAAGTGCCTCACTCGAGAGCTCGGTGGGACCGTTAACCTGCAGTTCAAAATCCGACGGCATAGCCCACGTCAACCGGAATTTCTTTACCGTGTCCTTTGTCTCTCGGCTCTCATACGCATCTATCGACCACACGACTGTGTCGATAGGTTCCGCGGTCGGTACCACCTCCTTGGTCGCCTGTTCAATGCTCAACCAGTGGGTTTCTTCCTGCTCGACTGAGCCCTGTCCTCACCCCTGGACCAACCAAACGTCGACGCCCCAGTCTGATCACCTCTGATGGTTTTCTTCTCGAAGGACCTCGTCGGTGTTTCCTCCACCGAAGGCCCCGCCCCCATTGAGGAGCTCGGTCTCCCTCAACATAGTCCCATACTTCGTTGGATTGACTATCCCTGTCATACATCGGAGCAATCTACGAACATAAACAAAAAATACTTTTGGGTCACCGACCGCTCGGTTCCCAAGATCGAACCAACGCCCGACCCCCAGTTCATCCACAGTTCAAAAAAAAAACACAACACACTGAATCGGAAACAAGCAGGGGAAAGAGGCCATACCTTGTTGTTATACGGCAGTCGTCCTCACCGGAAATCGTACAACTGTAGAAGTCTGCCGCAAAAATACTCGCCGAAAATTGCCTAAGCTAAGAACAAGTTCGAAAGCCAAAATGAGTGAAAGTGAAAAAGGTAAAATGCTTTTTTACCCGCTATTTATAGGCGCAAGTCGGCAGCGGAAGGGTCACCTCGTTTCGTGTGACATTTATTACCATGCTAGCTATTTTCCACAAACCCCACGTGTCCTTGCGCGACTCACTAATGCCCAACGGTCACGAATTACAATGGGAACACCGACCGACCCATGACACAGACGGCTCCTCGACTCCCCTAACCTACTGACACAACATGGGTGGCCCTCGATTTCCCCGCCCACACTGACCGACTCACATCCGCTCAGTTTTCCCTCCGCCTTCCACCATTGGCAATGCCGCTCGGTACACTCGCTCGCTTGGGGGACTTGGGGGGACTGGAAGCATACACATCCCGTTTAAGGCACTCTTTTTAGAAGTCTCCAACCAAGAAATTCCACCTCGATCGCGAACTTGGGGACTTCTGTTCATACCATATCGACCCAGACCGACGCCCAACCCTCTATCGGTCGGCGCGTCTGATCATACCGACCAGGAGGCCCAGCCCTCTATTAGCACCATGCCACAGGCCGACTCTAGAGGTCCAGTCCTCTGTAGGTTGGTGCGTCGACCGAGACCGACCCGAAGGCCTAGTACTTCCACCCAACACATCTCCGCAAGTCCAAGGGGTTCAGGCCCACTCAGATGAACGAACCCTAGTAGGGTCTGGCCAACGCCAACACGAGGATAGCCCCCCACCTGCCACGTGCCGGTCCCACAACAGCCGACATTTATCTCACATCGGGAGTATGAAATTATTATACTCACCACACCCATACAAAATGGGTCGATTTGTCATATAAAGGTAACTAAGTATTTACTATTCATAACCACTTTACATTACACTAATTACCACACCCCTTATATCTTAGACTGACCACTGACTTGGGCGTTAGAGTACCTTTGGGCTAGTACCACACCGGTGCCTATACTCTGACCAACCAACCAACTTTCTCCTCTTTCAGGTCTATTCAAGAGCACATGGTAGAGCAACATTCACTTCCTAAGTTGACAAATTTCGTACATCAACACTTTGTTAGGTCACTTTTTTTTGGGACATCTTCTTTTTCTGTATCAAATGAAGTTGGAATGCTTACTCTAAACCCATTTTGGTGGACCGTTGATGGATCCACCTTCCATTTTTTTTTTCATTTCATTTTTATGGAGCTGTTTGATGTAACCAATGAGATTTTTTGTGCTTTCGTTTGTAGGCGTTTCCCATTTTGGAGACCTGGTAAGCTGGCACCTCATTGGTAGAATATTTTACTCGTAATTAGTTTGGGTAGAAAGTATGGCAAAATATTAGATTATCCCAATTTAGTTTCAAGAGGAAATATGACAATGATTGCAGTCTGAGTATCCTCTTGTCTGTGTAGTGCTAATATTACGTGAATTACACGCAATATTTATACGAATTATAACTTTGGAACTTCTTTTTGTGTGAATTATTTATGTTCTTATGATGCCTTGGCAGAGTATTTTGTTTTTGGTGAATGTGTTGATGATGTTGTAATCTGGTTTGTAATCTATGCAGTCTGACAAGACGTTGCGCTCAGATTCTAAGTTAAAGTTTTCTCCAAGAACTGTAAGTCATTTCCTTAAGTTCTCTATTACTTTGCATTATAATTCTCTTGCATTGATTCTCATGCACCTGGGAGTCTGAGATCATGTTCTGTCTTCTCTTCCAATCATCTACTGTATTTAAATAATTTAAGTTTGTTAAGACAATGTTATACTACCCAATTTTCATGTCCATATTTTTATTATAACCAAGTAGCAGTTGCTATAACTGGCACAGGCCCAAAAATGAAATCTCTTGTACGAAGACATGGCTATTACTGGCCAGAAAACCAATCAAATTTTCATGCTTATGCTAAGAGGTGTGATGCATGTGAGAGAAACACCCCATTTCATAATCTCCCTACCGCACTGATGAACATGATGCTTAAAACGTTGCCTTTCCGACGATGTGCCATAGTTTCATTAGAAAATATCACCTGAATCATCAAAGAAACATGACTTCATCGCGGTGGCTGATGGATCATAATTTATACATGTTTTAACCATGATTTAATACCTTTTTAAATTGGAGAAAATAATCTATTTTTTCAGAAGTGTGCAGAATTAGACAGAGACTGGAATTGTGAGAATTTGAGCGAAAGAATTACCTCAATCAGAGTTATATTGAAAAAGTTATGAAGGATACAAGAGAGACCACCAAATGGAGCAAAACATTTCGGTATGTATCCAACGAGGCTTTAAACTGCCTTTCAGCCCTTTTGGCTTCTATTTATCGAAAGTTGCATGCCTTCTTCAGCGAACACACGAGGAAGCTCTAAGTGACAATTCGATGGGCGCCTCCCGAAGTTCAGAAGCACATATTTTCCATGTTGACTGCCTTTGACCGAGCGCCTTTGTAACACCCCGAAAATTCGAGGATTCCCATATTGTAATTTATTGTGTGATTTGACGATTTTACCCTTGTGATTGGTATGGTCAAATGTTGACTTTTTGATTGATGAACTAAATGGACTTTGACCTATGACCGTGACGTAGTTCGGGACGTCACGAGTTCATAGACAGGTGGCACGTCCAATTCGGACGATCAGGGTAAAAGTTATGACTATCGGAAGTTCAGGGGCATTACCGTAATTTGGACTCTCGGGGGGAAAATGTTGACTTTTCTTTTGACAACTAATTTTCAGTTGACTCAAGGACCGTTGGGTAGGCCTCGACGTCCTGAGTCCGTAGACAGGCGGCACGCCGAAATCGGACTTCGTACGAGGAAGTTATGGTCAGAAACGTGAATTCGGGAAGTTCGTGTCTCGGTTTTCGTGTCGAATATTAAATTCAGGAAATCTGATTGGAGGACACCTGGTGAGTGACAAGTGTCACTCACCCATTGGCTAGATTGGATCAGATCCACTATTGGATTAATTAACATTTGAATCAGCTTTAAATTCCAGCCTTTGGATTGAAAACCCCAGATCTGATCTCAGCCCTTGATCTCATTTTGAGATTCAATCTGGGCCGTTCAATTCTTTGAGCAGCTTTCCCTCCATTTCTATATAATTCTCACCCGAACCCACACACACTGCCCATTTCATCCATCACACCCGCACTACTCCCTGTCCCTGTGTCTGTGTGTTGCTGGACTCACGGGGAAGGACGGAGGCACGGCGGTGGACGGCGGCAGACGGCGGCAAGGTGAGCAGTTTTTCAAAACCCGAAACCGTTTTAAAAACTCAGGATTTGGAAGCTTGTTTCCAGCATGTGTTGTCGAGTTCTAGTGTCCCTAATCGACTCTCTGGATTAGTAGGAAACTTTGGGACGTGTTTGTGTGACCGGAGGTGACCTGAACGGAGTTTGAACGGCGACGGGAACCAGCTCTGTTCTTCGAGGTAGGCCTTCGAACCTGTCTGTGTTTGTCAATTTTGATTAGCTAGAACCCTTTCTGGGATTAAGACGAGTAGTTAGGAACAAACCTGAACGAAAATGATTGAGAAATGCTGAATTGGTGACCGGGTCTTGATCGCGGGTCTGATCGACCCGAGTTACAGAAATACGGGTCAACCCATCTGAGGACAGAGGTGATGACGTGGCACCCTGTCAGCCTGTCAGATGACGTGGACCAACCGTGAGCCGACACGTGTCACATGTCAGTGCACAGTCAGCACTGACATGTCAGTGATGTGGCCCAATCAGGGACTGCCACGTGTCACTGACATGTCAGTGACGTGGACCAGTACCGTACTGACACGTGGCACATGTCAGATCTGACACGTGGTCTGACAGATCAGTGAGGTGGACCAATCAGATGTTGACACGTGGCACCTGTCAGAGTCTGACATGTCAGACCTGACAGCTGTCAGATGACGTCAGCATGACGTCATGCTGACTTCAGCAGTGACGTCAGCGATGACGTCAGCAGGAACTGTTCCTGCGTTGACCGCTGCGTTGACCGGCGCGTGGGGGCGCGTGTGAACAGTGTTTTTGGTGGGACCACCACCATTCTTTAGGTTTCGACGATCCGGATCCAATGGCGGTGGTTTCGGGTCGATCGGAGATCTTTAAGTTGGTCAAAATAAGGTTTATTGCCTTGGAAAGCGCGTTCGGGCGGCTTTCCCGGGTCGGTTTCGACCTAGGCTTTCATGGTTGAATGTTAGGGGTTTGTATTGATCTTTAGGAATACTTTGGACTTGACAGGGATTGTACATTTGTACCAGGACGAGGGTATACGTTCGGTTTCTAGCAGGACTGTACTGTGAGTGGGCCATTTTCTTAAACCCTTGTGTGCATAAATGTTTTCTGGTTTTATTATACTGATTCACATGCTAAAACAATGATGGTTTTGATGATATGGAAAATATGGTTATGGCACGTTTCACGGTATTTGGGCTTGAGACCCGTCCGATGAAACTGAATGATTGGTTCGGATTCTATCTATGTATATATATGTTTGCATGTGGATATCAATAAAATGTATTTGTTACTGCACTGTATAGATCCTTCCATATTGTATTGTCTCCTCCGGATGAGGTACCCCGGAGAGGTCACGGACGTCTAGAACGTCCAGCGTCTATGACGCTAAGCATCGGGGATGCTGTACCCGAACGGGGTTCGGGGATTGAACTCGGAAATTGAGACCCGAGTGGCACGCGTAGCCTTGTGATTGTGACCTTATTGGACGTCAGGGACGTCAGACATCAGGGATGTCGGGATTGGAGTGTATAGTGCAGCAACTAAAATTATGGTTATGGTTTTATTATATGCCTTATGGTTCATATTATATGGTTTATGATTTTGAATTATGATGCACGCATGTTTGGAAAACGGAGGGGTAAATTATATGTTTTACTTATCAAACGATTTCATAAACTTGAGTTTCGGTCCACTCACCCTTTAATGTTTTTGATAACCCCTCCAGGTCGGGAAACTGAGGTAGAGGAGGAACCAGAGGCTGAGGCATAGATCTACTTCTGCGTACCTGAACCCCTGCTGGGCGGTGTACCCGCAGGTTTTCTGTAGAGTCGTGCTCGCAAATTTGTAATTTTGGATTATATTCCTTGTCTGAGATTCGTTTAATTCGGATTTTATGTATGACTTTAATTTGGTTATTTATGTTTTTAAATGTTTTGAGGTTAAAATTGGTATGAATTATTGGGTGTCAGACGGGAGCAGGGCACGTCCCCTTGTGGTCCCTGTGGGATCGGGGCGGGTCCTGTCAGCTTGGTATCAGAGCACTAGGTTGTGGTCAGTACTAGGGTATTGGTCTGCATGCTAGACTAGCGATTAGTACTAGTTACTTTTCGACTTTTAAGAATATTGTTTTCTGATCTATGCCTCTTGACAGTTGGTTATGCCTCCTAGGAGAATTCCGCATACTCGAACGGACGAGGATCTAGAAAGAGAGATGGAATGCGCGAGCATCGAAAGGGCTCAACGTTTGGGAGCCACTCCTTTCTGCGGGGGATCAAACCCCGAGGATGCTCACGACTGGATCACCAAGTGGGAGAGGATCTTCTCGGTGATGCACTGCCCTCCGGGCGAACGAGTGACTCTGGCGGCCTTCTTACTGGAGGGAGGAGCCTACCAGTGGTGGCACGGACTCGAAATGTCTGGGTGGTCTGTCCATACCACTACCTGGGAAGCTTTCTGTTCCAGGCTTCTGGACCAGTACTACCCGCGATCCTTTCGCGCGGCGCGGGAGGCGGAATTCCTGCGGCTGGAGCAGGGTGACATGTCTGTTGCAGACTACGAGCAAACATTCGGGAAACTTTCCCAGTTCGCTGCCTCATTCGTAAGCACGGAGGAGGACAAATGCCAGCGGTTTGAGCTTGGACTCCGAGGGGAGATCCGGGCCAGTGTGACTGCTACCACTCATGCTTCTCTGAGGGATATGGTCGACGCAGCGGTGCGTGTCGAGGCCAGTCTGGCGGCACACCAATCACGACAACCTTCGGGGGAAGGGCGACGTCAGGATCGCCCACATCATGGGCCATCGGGCCGTAAGAATAACAGGGGAGGGAGCTACAGGGGAGCACCCTCATCCTTCAAGGGTCGTGGCTGGTCGGGTCGACGTGGAGGCCCTCAGGGCAGAGGATCTGGACACAACTCTGGGCAGCACTCATCTTGGAGCGGTGCATCTGGTGGGCATTCAGGCAGGCCAAGGCCAGTAACTTGTTTTGCTTGCGGAAAGGAAGGCCACTATGCCTGTGATTGTCCGCAGTTGTCCAAAAACAACGACGCTGGGGGCTCGAGTGTGGTGCAGAGCACGGCTTCCCACACTAATGGAGGTCGCGGTCAGGGAGGTGACCGTGGTGCTGGACATGGCGCGCGCGGGCGCTGACGGAACGGAGGGCCGAGGGCCCAAGTGTTTGCAATGACCCAGCAGCAGGCGAGGACTGCTCCAGGCGTGGTCACAGGTACACTACATATCTTTAATTTTCTTGTACGTGTATTAATGGATGCGGGGGCTACACATTCTTTTATTTCAAGGAGTTGTGCTGGTATGCTTGATTGTGTGGTATCCGCCTTAGATTACGAAATGGGTGTTGGCACCCCGATGGGTACCGTGTACCTCGTGAATCAGGTGATTCGGAGGTGCCCGGTAAGAATTGAGGATGTGGATTTACCAGCAGACTTAATTATTCTGGATATCCACGACTTCGATATAATCCTAGGGATGGATTGGCTGTCGGAGCACGGATCGCTCATCGACTGCTGTAGCAAGCAAGTAATTTTGCGGAGCCCGGGTTTACCGGAAGTTATCTTTCAGGGGGAACGTGATGGTTCGCCTCCTGAAGTGATTTCGTCACTTACTGCTACCAAACTTCTACGGAAGGGATGCCAGGGTTATCTGGCGCATGTCGTGTCGGAACGGGTCGATACTCCGGTTATCGACGAAATACCGGTGGTCTGTGAGTTTCCGGATGTATTCCCGGAAGACTTACCTGGGTTGCCACCATCGCGGGAGATTGAGTTTACTATTGAACTACTCCCGGGTACCCGACCTATATCCCAGGCACCATACCGGATGGCGCCGGCCGAGTTACGAGAACTCAAGACTCAATTGCAGGAGTTGGTAGATTTGGGATATGTCCGACCGAGTACTTCACCGTGGGGAGCACCGGTGTTGTTCATGAAGAAGAAGGAAGGAAGTCTCCGTTTATGTATTGACTATCGACAACTCAACAAGGTGACATTGAGGAACCAGTATCCTCTACCCAGGATCGATGACCTTTTCGACCAGTTGCGGGGAGCTCAGTGCTTCTCGAAAATTGATTTGCGGTCTGGGTATCACCAACTGAGGATTTCGGAGGAGGATATTCCGAAAACTGCTTTTCGAACCCGTTACGGGCACTACGAGTTCCTTGTTATGCCATTTGGTTTGACGAATGCTCCAGCAGCATTCATGGATCTGATGAACTGGGTCTTCCGACCCTACCTGGATAAGTTCGTGATTGTGTTCATCGATGATATTTTGGTATACTCGAGGAGTGCCCGTGCACATGAAGAACATCTACGGTTGGTCTTGGAGAGACTGAGACAAGAACAATTGTATGCCAAGCTGAGCAAGTGTCAGTTTTGGCTGAGCAGTATTGGTTTTCTGGGACACGTGATATCGACGGATGGGATTTGCGTGGATCCCCAGAAAACAGAAGCGGTGACCAACTGGGCTAAACCGACAACCGTGACCGAGGTGCGGAGTTTCGTCGGATTAGCAGGTTACTACCGGAGATTCGTGGAGGGTTTCTCCAAAATTGCTGCACCATTGACTCGTTTGACTCGAAAGGGAGTAAAGTTTATCTGGGACGAGCAGTGCGATCGGAGCTTTCAAGAGTTGAAAGATCGATTGACCACTGCACCTGTCCTTGCATTGCCGGACGACAGTGGAGAGTTTGTAGTTTTCAGTGATGCTTCACTGCAAGGGTTGGGCTGCGTGTTGATGCAAACTGGCAAGGTTATCGCCTATGCATCCCGGCAGCTGAAGACTCATGAGTTGAACTACCCTACCCATGATTTGGAGTTGGCGGCGGTGGTTCATGCTCTCAAAATCTGGAGACATTATCTGTTCGGCGCAACGTGTCGGATATACACCGACCACCAGAGTCTTAAATATTTATTCACTCAGAAGGAGCTTAACATGAGACAACGGAGATGGTTGGAGCTGCTGAAGGACTATGACTGTACGATCGAGTACCATCCGGGTAAGGCCAATGTGGTGGCGGATGCACTCAGCAGGAAATCCGCGGGAACTATTGCACACCTGGGGATGGTGTATCTTCCCTTGCTGGTGGAACTCCGGAAAGCGGGAGTTATTTTGGGTACGGACAAACATGGAGCTTTGTTGGCCAGCTTCCATGTGCGGCCAGTACTGATTGATCGGATCATTGAAGCACAACTTCAGGATCCGATACTCTGTATTTACAGAATTGAGGTCGATGCGGATGGGAGAGAGGATTTTTCCATCCGGGACGATGGAGCACTGGTGAAATTGGGCCGTTTGTGCGTACCTGCAGTGGCAGAGTTACGGGCCGAGATACTTGAGGAGGCCCACAGTTCGGCCAACGCTATGCATCCGGGAGGTACAAAGATGTACCGTACCCTCCGGAACCATTATTGGTGGCCAGGAATAAAGAAGGATATTGCTGAGTTCGTAAGCAAATGCTTAACCTGTCAGCAGGTTAAGGCGGAACGGCAGAGACCGTATGGGGCTATGCAGCCACTTCCGATTCCTGAGTGGAAGTGGGATCACATCACCATGGACTTCGTCTTTAAGTTACCAAGGACTCAGAGTGGAGTGGACGGAGTATGGGTGATCGTGGATCGGTTAACCAAATCAGCCCATTTTCTGCCAGTTCAGGAAACCTTTAAACCTAACCGACTGGCTCAGTTTTTTGTGAAGGAAATCATACGACTTCATGGTACGCCGGAATCGATCGTGTCCGATCGTGATCCGCGTTTCACTTCCAGGTTCTGGCGAAGTTTGCAAGCTACTTTGGGAACAACCTTACGTTTCAGTACTGCTTTCCATCCACAGACCGATGGACAGTCTGAGAGAACCATTCAAACCCTGGAGGACATGATGAAGTCATGTGTACTACAGTTTCAAGACTCTTGGGATACTCATTTGCCATTGATGGAATTCGCTTACAACAACAGCTATCAGGCAAGCATCGGGATGGCACCTTATGAGGCACTGTATGGCCGACAGTGCAGGACACCTATCTGCTGGACGGAGGTAGGAGAGCGAACGGCTGTAGGGCCGGAGATGATGGACTTAACCATGGAAACTGTTCGCGTGATCAAGGAGAGATTGAAGGTGGCACAGGATCGCCAGAAGAGTTATGCCGACCGACGGATTCGAGACTTGGATTTTGAAGTGGGAGATTTTGTCTTCCTGAAGTTGTCTCCGTGGAAAGGGATTATCCGTTTTGGCCGACGGGGGAAACTGAGTCCGCGTTTTATCGGACCTTATGAAATCGTGGAGAGAATTGGCAGAGTTGCATACAGATTGGCACTACCTCCAGAACTATTGAGAGTTCACGATGTTTTCCACGTATCGATGTTGCGGATGTACGTACGTGATGCTTCTCATGTACTTGGGGAACAACCTGTCGAACTACGGGAGGATTTGAGCTTTGAAGAACAACCAGTACAGATCTTGGATCGGAAGGACAAGGTACTACGACGGAAGACGATCCCTCTCGTGAAAATTCTCTGGAGAAACCAGAATGTGGAAGAAGCCACATGGGAGCCTGAGGCTCAGATGCGAGAACAATTTCCTCATTTGTTTCTTTGAAATTTCGGGACGAAATTTCTTAAGGGGGGAAGGTTGTAACACCCCGGAAATTCGAGGATTCCCATATTGTAATTTATTGTGTGATTTGACGATTTTACCCTTGTGATTGGTATGGTCAAATGTTGACTTTTTGATTGATGAACTAAATGGACTTTGACCTATGACCGTGACGTAGTTCGGGACGTCACGAGTTCATAGACAGGTGGCACGTCCAATTCGGACGATCAGGGTAAAAGTTATGACTATCGGAAGTTCAGGGGCATTACCGTAATTTGGACTCTCGGGGGGAAAATGTTGACTTTTCTTTTGACAACTAATTTTCAGTTGACTCAAGGACCGTTGGGTAGGCCTCGACGTCCTGAGTCCGTAGACAGGCGGCACGCCGAAATCGGACTTTGTACGAGGAAGTTATGGTCAGAAACGTGAATTCGGGAAGTTCGTGTCTCGGTTTTCGTGTCGAATATTAAATTCAGGAAATCTGATTGGAGGACACCTGGTGAGTGACAAGTGTCACTCACCCATTGGCTAGATTGGATCAGATCCACTATTGGATTAATTAACATTTGAATCAGCTTTAAATTCCAGCCTTTGGATTGAAAACCCCAGATCTGATCTCAGCCCTTGATCTCATTTTGAGATTCAATCTGGGCCGTTCAATTCTTTGAGCAGCTTTCCCTCCATTTCTATATAATTCTCACCCGAACCCACACACACTGCCCATTTCATCCATCACACCCGCACTACTCCCTGTCCCTGTGTCTGTGTGTTGCTGGACTCACGGGGAAGGACGGAGGCACGGCGGTGGACGGCGGCAGACGGCGGCAAGGTGAGCAGTTTTTCAAAACCCGAAACCGTTTTAAAAACTCAGGATTTGGAAGCTTGTTTCCAGCATGTGTTGTCGAGTTCTAGTGTCCCTAATCGACTCTCTGGATTAGTAGGAAACTTTGGGACGTGTTTGTGTGACCGGAGGTGACCTGAACGGAGTTTGAACAGCGACGGGAACCGGCTCTGTTCTTCGAGGTAGGCCTTCGAACCTGTCTGTGTTTGTCAATTTTGATTAGCTAGAACCCTTTCTGGGATTAAGACGAGTAGTTAGGAACAAACCTGAACGAAAATGATTGAGAAATGGTGAATTGGTGACCGGGTCTTGATCGCGGGTCTGATCGACCCGAGTTGCAGAAATACGGGTCAACCCGTCTGAGGACAGAGGTGATGACGTGGCACCCTGTCAGCCTGTCAGATGACGTGGACCAACCGTGAGCCGACACGTGTCACATGTCAGTGCACAGTCAGCACTGACATGTCAGTGACGTGGCCCAATCAGGGACTGCCGCGTGTCACTGACATGTCAGTGACGTGGACCAGTACCGTACTGACACGTGGCACATGTCAGATCTGACACGTGGTCTGACAGATCAGTGAGGTGGACCAATCAGATGTTGACACGTGGCACCTGTCAGAGTCTGACATGTCAGACCTGACAGCTATCAGATGACGTCAGCATGACGTCATGCTGACGTCAGCAGTGACGTCAGCGATGACGTCAGCAGGAACTGTTCCTGCGTTGACCGCCGCGTTGACCGGCGCGTGGGGGCGCGTGTGAACAGTGTTTTTGGTGGGACCACCACCATTCTTTAGGTTTCGACGATCCGGATCCAATGGCGGTGGTTTCGGGTCGATCGGAGATCTTTAAGTTGGTCAAAATAAGGTTTATTGCCTTGGAAAGCGCGTTCGGGCGGCTTTCCCGGGTCGGTTTCGACCTAGGCTTTCATGGTTGAATGTTAGGGGTTTGTATTGATCTTTAGGAATACTTTGGACTTGACAGGGATTGTACATTTGTACCAGGACGAGGGTATACGTTCGGTTTCTAGCAGGACTGTACTGTGAGTGGGCCATTTTCTTAAACCCTTGTGTGCATAAATGTTTTCTGGTTTTATTATACTGATTCACATGCTAAAACAATGATGGTTTTGATGATATGGAAAATATGGTTATGGCACGTTTCACGGTATTTGGGCTTGAGACCCGTCCGATGAAACTGAATGATTGGTTCGGATTCTATCTATGTATATATATGTTTGCATGTGGATATCAATAAAATGTATTTGTTACTGCACTGTATAGATCCTTCCATATTGTATTGTCTCCTCCGGATGAGGTACCCCGGAGAGGTCACGGACGTCTAGAACGTCCAGCGTCTATGACGCTAAGCATCGGGGATGCTGTACCCGAACGGGGTTTGGGGATTGAACTCGGAAATTGAGACCCGAGTGGCACGCGTAGCCTTGTGATTGTGACCTTATTGGACGTCAGGGACGTCAGACATCAGGGATGTCGGGATTGGAGTGTATAGTGCAGCAACTAAAATTATGGTTATGGTTTTATTATATGCCTTATGGTTCATATTATATGGTTTATGATTTTGAATTATGATGCACGCATGTTTGGAAAACGGAGGGGTAAATTATATGTTTTACTTATCAAACGATTTCATAAACTTGAGTTTCGGTCCACTCACCCTTTAATGTTTTTGATAACCCCTCCAGGTCGGGAAACTGAGGTAGAGGAGGAACCAGAGGCTGAGGCATAGATCTACTTCTGCGTACCTGAACCCCTGCTGGGCGGTGTACCCGCAGGTTTTCTGTAGAGTCGTGCTCGCAAATTTGTAATTTTGGATTATATCCCTTGTCTAACATTCGTTTAATTCGGATTTTATGTATGACTTTAATTTGGTTATTTATGTTTTTAAATGTTTTGAGGTTAAAATTGGTATGAATTATTGGGTGTCAGACGGGAGCAGGGCACGTCCCCTTGTGGTCCCTGTGGGATCGGGGCGGGTCCTGTCAGCCTTGACCACCATATTTCGGTGGATGACCACCATATTTCAGTGGATGGCCACCGAAATATTCCTTGTAGTTTATTCCTAGATTTTTTTATTATCTATTTTTGGATAATTCCAACTTGCATTCGCACTTGTTCTTCATATTTTATATGGATTTTAATCCTATTTCCTTTTGCACAATTACTTTTACTCCTTTTACTTGTAGGGAAGGTTTTTAATCAGATTTCTTAAATGTGTGGAAACATTTTCCTTATAGAATTTATTAAACTTCTATTTGTATGAGGATTTTTAATTCTCTATAAATAGAAGCACTAGAGTTTATGTAAAATGGAGTGGAGAGAGCTGGAGATTTGATATTCGGGAAAATGAGTGAGATTTGAAATATATTCAATAATACTTTGAGTGAATTACACTTTCTTTTATTTTGTAGTTTATTTATTAGGTTAGGGCTTCTTGAAGCCCTAGCTATATGTTATATTTAATTGTCTTAATTCCTATTTCGAATACTATGCATGTGAATGATTGATTTTGATTTGTTTTATAAAAAACTTTTATGCGTATTGATTATGGGTGCACACATACTTTGGTGAGAATATAAGTGTAGCTAGGACCTAGGGATTAATGCATATGGCATGTGTTTGTCTCTATGTTCACAAGTAGCAAAAATCATCACGGTTTAATCACTTCAATTTAAGCTAGAAGGAGATGGCTTACATACTCTAACTTACTCAATCTTCAATCAAACCTTTTAGGGCATATCAATTGAACAAAAAATTAAATAAAACACTTAAATATAATGAGGGAGGTTTTTACATCATTAAAATAATTAAATTAAATAAACTAAACAAAAAAAATTAATAAATATAATAGGCTAGGGCATAGTAATGGAATTATGGGAATAGTAATGAAATTTATTTTTGTTTAGGTTATTTAATTTAATTATTTTAATGATGTAAAAACCCCCCTCATTATATTTAAGTGTTTTATTTAATTTTTTTATTTAGCTTCTGAGTTGATTACTAAATCTGAATAATAAAAAGGATGTGAACGTTAAGATAAGTTCTTGTGGGATTAGACCCTTGCTTATTTGCTATACCATCTATCTCGATTTTTGCACTTACAAGATTAAACTGAATAGAATAGAAAGTTTATTTATGTTCTCTATTTTATCCAATAATTTTTTGGTGTCGTTGTTGGGGACTTTGTTCCTTAACGTTGTCCATATATCTTAGATTGCTTGATTAACTCAGTTTGCTATTGTTTTTTTTAGGTACATGGTTATTAGGAGGCAACCTAATCCAGTCATATTTTCTTTTCCTTTCTGTTTTTCCTATTTTTTTTAATGTCATGCATCAACTTTACTATCTTCATTTAATATTTTCTTTACCACATTGAGGACGATTTTGTTTAGGTTTGGGGGTGTAGACTCTCATTTGAAAAATTGGAAAACTTTCTCAGAAAGGAAATTTTTGAGTAAAAATAAAAAATTTTAATTCGTTTTTTTAATTTCGAAAAATAAAATTTAATACAAAAACACTTTTGAAAAAAAATTCAACTTTTGAAAAAAAAAATTCAAAATTTTATAAGAATATTTTTTCTTCATATACTCATTATTCTTTGCTTGTTAATAAGGATGTATATGTTGAGTTAATCGTTAATGTTTTTATAAGGTCATGCCATATTTAATTTGTATCATAATCATGCACTTTACAATGCTATACTTTATGTGATTAAGTAGATAAGACTATTATGTTTAAGTGAGTTTCAGAAAATTAGTGGAGATTACCCTTATCAGATTTCGAGCCTATTGTCATCCTTTAAGAGCGATTTACTTTGTTTCTACTATTAAACACTCTTCGATTTTTGTTCATAATTGTTGATCTCAGTATCATTATTTGCATTGATTATTAAAGAATTAATCTCTTATATAAGTGCTCTTAATTCTAAATTTGATTTACCATAAGAGATGATGTAGGCTAGGCATGTTTTAACCTTATTAAGCATGTATCTTCCCTCTTTTGTGTGCTCCATTAACTAATTTTGAAGCCAAACACTTGGGAATTTCCTTTCATCACCTAAATCATAAACTACCATAAACCCTTACCCTATGTTTTGACTGTACCCTATAACTTAGGTTTTTGCTAAGGTTGCTCTAATTGAAGATCATGAAAGAGGAAAAAACAAATATGTGGATAACGGTGACATCTCAATTTACAAAAGGCAATTTTAGTTCAATTCCAAGAAGAAAAAAAAGAGTTTGAACGTTGAAGGGTATAAATGTTTTTGCGTTCAAGAAAAAAAATATTTGAACGTTGATGGGAACATATTCTTTTTTTTTGAGTTCAAGAAGAAAAAAAATGAAGAAAAAAGAAAAAAAAAATGATGGAATTGGGCTAAAAAAATGATGGAATTGGGCTAAAAAAATGCGAGTGATTCGAGTTCAAAATTATAAGTAAAAAATGTTCAAAACATGTGACGACGCTTAGAAGTGTTTAAAGTTCAAGTGTTCAAGTCATGTTCAAGTCATGATTTTTCATGCCTTGGTGCAACCTATGTTCTTTGAAATTCTTGTCCTTTATTCTTTAACCCTATATCTAGCCTCATTACAACTTCAATTGAAGACCTAACAGATTTTATGAGAAATAATGCTTGGAGTTGAGGTACGTATCTACGTTCTTAATTTTCAATTCCTTTCATGAGATCTATATTTTCATAAATTAATTGTTCATTCATTGAATATTCATATGTGATTATACTTTGATTTCCATGACATAAATTCCATCACATATGCTTGATAAGAGTGTAAGCCTAGGATTCGTGTGTATTGAGACATGCCTAGTGAGGATTAGAGTAGAGGAGAAATCTTTCTATAGAAATTTAAATGTAATTATCTTAAAACTTGCAAATTTGAAGTTTTGACATTCACACTTAACACATGATACCTTCTTGATTGTGGCATCTCTTTAGTTTGGAAAAATATGATACTTACGTTGGTTCTTATTAATTTGCTAAAGAGCTATGTTTTTAACGTTTTTCGTTGTTAAGTAAATATTCGTGGGTATCGTGCTCCTATAAACCTCTAAGACAAAACTCGTTCTAGGTGAACTGGGGATGTTAATCAATTTTTCGGTTCGATATTTTACCAAAATTGAAATCGAATAGGGTGGAAAATAGGTTCCAGTTTAGCCCGGTTCTCACCACCAAAACCATTTGAATCAAAGAATTGATTAACTCGATTTGGTTTAGTTTTGAACTTATTTTATATCGATTTAACGGGTTTCTTGACTGAGACGGAGAGATCAATGGGGAGAGGGGGAGAGAGAAAGAGAGATCAAGGGAGAGGGAGATTTCAAGGCATGAGGTTGTAAGCCCATCTAGTGAGGGTCTGTGAGGTGAGCGATGGGAGCTTCGGGGGTGGGTTCAACTGAGACGGAGAGGCCGAGGGAGATTGAGAGATCGAGGGACTAAGGGAGATTGAGGCCGGTATGCCGCATAATGAGACGTAAGTTTTGTGAGGGAAAGATGGTTGATACGATGCCTGTGTGTGAGGCTATGAGCGGTGAGGCTGGGAGCTTAAGAGAGATGAAAGATGGAGGCTTTGAGGAGGACTCTGGGGTTGGTGCAAACTGCGGCTAGCTGGCGTGGTCGTGGTGAGAGTTTGAGTTGAAAGACAGAGTGAAATGAAGAATGGGGATTGGGGAAGGAGATTAGGATTAAAAGAATAGGGAGAACGGCGTCGTTTTGAACTAATTGATAGAATGCCATTTTAGGCACCAAACAACGTCGTTTTGATCTAATGGGCAGAACCCAATTCGGGCCGATTATTATTTGTTGAAAACCAAAACTGAACCAATGATTCAACTTTTACTATTCGATTATGGTTTTTATTTGGTTTGGTATTTTTCGGTCCGATTTCGGCTTGGTATAGTTTTCGGTCAATTTTTTTGAACCAATTAACACCTGGTGAATCTAGGGGTTTAAATGTTCTATCTTAATTATGATTGAGTATTTTCTGCTTTTTAGCTTTTATTTTTGTGTTTCGAGGGCTAGAAAAAGATAGGTTTAGGGGCATTTGATGGGTCATAGTTTATACATGTTTTAACCATGATTTAATACCTTTTTACTTATCTTTTGTTCTATACAATTGGAAAAAAAATCTATTTTTGAGAAGTGTGTAGAATTAGATAGAGATTAGAATTATGAGAATTTGAGCAAAAATAATCACCTTAATCAGAGTTATATTGAAAAAGTTACAAAGGACATAGGAGAGACCATCAAATGGAGCAAAATATTTCCATAGGTGTCCACCGAAGCAAAAAAACTGCCTTTCAGCCCTTTCGGCTGCTATCTACCGAAAGTTGCACGTCTTCTTCAAAGGATGCACGAGGAAGCTCCATGAGACAATTTTGTGGGCGCCTTCCGAAGTTCAGAAGCACAAATCTAATGCGTTAACTGCCTTTGACGGACTCCTTGACCAGCATATTTCGGTGGATGACCACCAAAATATTCCTTACAGTTTATTCCAAGATTTTTGACCTATTTTGGGATAATTCCAACTTGCATTCATACTTGTTCTCTATATTGTATGGGGATTTTAATCCTATTTCCTTTTGCACAATTACTTTTACTCTTTTTACTTAAATGTGGAGGAAACCTTTTCCTTATAAAATTTATTGTAAACTTCTATTTGTATAAGGATTTTTAATTCTCTAGAAATAGACGCCCTAGAGTTTATGTCAAATGGAGTGGAGAGAGTTGGAAATTTGATATTCGAGAAAAGGAAAGAGATTCAAAATATATTCAATAAAACTTTGAGTGAATTACACTTTCTTTTATTTTGTAGTTTTTTCTTTTTAGGATAAGGCTTCTTGAAGCCCTAGCCATATGTAATAGTTAATTGTCTTAATTCCTATTTGAATACTATACATGTGAATGATTGATTTTGATTTGTTTTATAAAAACCTTTTATGTTTATTGATTATGGGTGCACACATACTTTGATAAGCATATAAGTGTAGCTAGGACGTAACGATTAATGCATATGGCATGTGTTTGTTTCTATGTTCACAAGTAGCAAAAATCGTCATGGGTTAATCACTTTAATTGGAGTTAGAAGGAAATGGCTTCCATACTTTGAATAACTCAATCTTCAATTACATGTATGGAATTTTCTATGTTGTTCATGTCTTGAGATGGCCTGCTTTAACCTTGATGCGTCACCAAGTTAAAGTAGGTTAGGAAGGTAATAAGAAATAAATTGTGTTCTTCATGGTCTATTCTTTGTTGAAGTCCTTTACGGACATAGTAAAAGAATTAGGGATAACAGTCGGATATGTATGTGGTTAGAGGTGGATTAATGCACTGGCCTATTATATTTATTAATTATTATTTTTAGGTTATTTAACTTAATTGTTTCATTGATGTAAAACCCCCTCATTATATTTAAGTTTAGTTTTATTTAGTGTCTGAGTTGATTACTAAATCCAAGTAATAAGGTGGATGTTAACGT
The DNA here is from genome assembly GCA_032719365.1 of Prinsepia uniflora. NCBI lineage: Eukaryota > Viridiplantae > Streptophyta > Magnoliopsida > Rosales > Rosaceae > Prinsepia > Prinsepia uniflora. The sequence goes on from CM064872.1 coordinate 54,148,902, forward strand.
TAAGACAAATTGTCAGGACCCATCCCGATTATCACCCCGATAACCATGGTGAACCCTGCTCCCGTCTGACAACCCAACACAAAAGACCGAAATAACCTCCCGAAGACCACAATTACATTGTCAGACACAGGAGAATTTAAAACATCCACAAGTCAACCGTTATACAGAGCATAGTACCAACAAAGGAAAACAAAACCGATACACAGAATACACGCACAACGAAACACTGAAACTACTCTGGGGAAAACGCTCGAATATTCTATGCCTCTGACGCTGCCTCAACGTCAACCCCCGCGCTAGCTCCACGACCTGGAGGGCAAATTAAAACCTGAAAGTGTGAGTGGACCATAAAGAATAAAAGTTTCGAAAACCATTTCATAAACAAACCAGGGTTTTAGCCCTCCATTTTGAAAACATGCATGCATAACCCAATTTCTGAAAACACTTATAAATCACATTATTTTCATCACGGAAACCGCAACAATATAAACACAGTAGGATAAACGTTATAAAACATTAACAGTAAAACATAAAATACCAATATAATCATCCGATCAAACCTGCTGGATCTATCCGAGTCTTTAAACTCCCGAGTCTTTAAACTCAATTCAGGCCTCAATATAATCCGAGTCTTTAAAGTTGACCTAATTTATGAATGAGTAAGGTATAATGAATGAGATGATCACTTGTAAATATTAGATTAGGCTAGATTAGGTTAGTTTAGGTTTAGTTTAATTACGTAGGACCTTAATATCAATTTCTTATCCTTATTCTATAATCCAAACGTTTTTCATACATAGGTGCCCTTAATCCTCGGTTTAGAATGATCCTTATTTACGAATTCTACATTTACCAAAAAAAAAGGGTTTTAGTTGTAAGCGTTTTCAATAAGTGTTAATTTGATGTTTAGTTTTTTGGTATCAACTATTTCACTAAATAGGTGGAAGCTAAGGTGTTCAAACGAATCATGTGCCTCGAGCTGATCAAGTTCATAAAAGAGAATATCTTAAGTTGATTCTGGGTACCTAAAACAATTGTCCTAGATCGTGGATCATCATTTGCATCCCGAGAACTAAAGGAGTTTGGTGCCCAGTTCTCAATCAAGTTCATACAAGCTAGCCTTTACTATCCTCAAGAAAATGGCCTAGCAATGGCCAGCGATAAGAGTGTCTTTATCTTAGGTGACTACATTATAGGTTGGCATGAACAACCAATATACACTATCTGATCGTATCACACCTCAAAGAGAGGAGCCATCGGGACATCTATGGCTAACGTAGTCTGTGGTCTGGATCATGTACTTCATGTGGAAGTGAACGTCAACTCACTCTGACTATGACATCAATATGGTCCAGAAACTGACGAGTACACATAAGCTATATGTTTCAAGTTGAAGGATCTAGACCAAAAAATGATGTATGGTATAAAAAAGATCATGGCCAACAAGGTAACGATTTCACTACAGCAAAAGTATAAAAGGAAAATCTTTCCAAGAAGATGGTTTGGTCTAGAAAACCATTTTACCATTGGGATCATCTATGTTTGGAAGGGGAAAGTGGAACCTAACTTGGAAAGAGCCATATTTGATTCATAAAGTAAACGGGGAAGGGTCTCACTACGTGAGAAGTGATGACTGGCATAGTGGATACCAACGCCATACATCTCAAAAGCTTTTATCCAACACTTTGGGATTTAGAAAGGGTTGATAGGATAAGAACATACTTTGGATTTTTCTAAAATCATCTTTAAGAAAAAAGCAAACAAGATTATATTGAAGATAAGATGGGATTACAAGAAAGAGCCACATGGATCAGAGAAGAAAATCCCACCCACATGTGGATGGCACATCAAAAAGGCCTGCAATTGCTCTTAGGATTGGGCATAAAGATGCTCAATAAGCTTACTGTAAGCAAGAAATGGGAAGGCAGTGCGAGCATAATTTTTGGAGACATTTTTAACAATGAAGAAACCATTCATGGAGGAAGCAAAGTTATACGCAAATTTGTCTAAATGTCAAATGGACGTTAATGGTTGATATGGAACACAATATAGAGGTAAAATTCTTACCAAAATTAAATGTTTCAATGCATTTAACGGTGAGGATACAAGGGGGTACCTAAAAGAAAAATATATACAATTAGGCAGGACCCACTCTATTAAGGCCCTGCATGAGTTCAAAACACATGACCTCACCCCTACTCTCGGGAAGCTACCTTCTCCTCCTTCTGGAAGGATGAGAGGGTCTCCCACATTTCCCTCTTCCTCTTCCGAAGGCCGCTCGTAGCAGCCACGTCCTACTTGCCCTGATGGAGGATATCACTGTAACATCTCTCCCACACCTCTTGGAAGGCCTTTAGCCTTGCCTTCAGTGCCTCAATTTGGTCACAGGCTTCCCAATGTCCTCGAGCTTAAGGTGGTTGGAAAGGGACATGTTAACATCAGATGTTGAAGCATCAGTCAAGAAAACGGTTGTGGCTATGATGAAAGAAGACAACTTTATAAAGCTTGATCAATGAAGAGTGTGAGATTGGAGAAGGATTATGACTTGTAATTATAGCCAAAAGATTTGAGTGGGAGTTACTATCAATTCACACGACGGGTAATGAGTTCTAATGTAGAATCACTACCATTACATCGTTTGAGCAATTGAGTGTCTCAATGGAGCATGACATGAATTTAAAGATGCGAGAGGTATTTTGGAAAATTTAAATTTATTAATAATTTTAAATTAAAAAATACAAAAATACAAAAAAGGAGAAAGTTTTCAATTGCAGGAGAAGGAAACCTCATCCATGGTGTGTTCAAGAGTGCATAGGACAGCCTCGCTACAATTCGTCACCCGGTTCTTCTCAAGAGTCACAATGGCTGCAAGCTTTGCCAGCACGACTTCTTTCTTCTTACAGATGGTGAGGATTTTTTCCCAGCTCGCCCGGGACAACACCTCCGTGCTAGTTGGCTTTCTGCCCAAAGAGCCACCGCCGCCTCCAGATTTTCGAGGGCGAGATTCATATCCCTCAGACCCTAAATTTCATCTAGCAACAGGTCAAGGTTTAGAGGAAAGTTCGCCATGCAATTAGAATTTTTTGAGCGAGAGGAGAAAAAATAAGCCATGGTAGAAAGAAGGGGATGATTTCATTTCTTAATATTTCTATTAGCAGTTGATGAAAATGAGTGAGGAAGCAGGGGGTTAATAAATATTTTCTCGTGACCTTACAGTATCATGATTGAGAAGGCGCGTGGAATTCAAATCATTCAGGATAATTTTGCACGCTCAGAAGAGTGAATCTTCAAATTATTTTTTGCAAAAGGCGAAGACCAACATTGGAGAGGCCTAAAACTCAAAGTTCTAACAAGAAGCCCAACTAACATCCACTTGTGGGATCATGGGAAGCGTGTTTTGCCACTGAATAGAAAAAGGTGCGGTCGTTGAAATCTGGAGCAGTGGGTCGACTTAAATCCAAAAACTTTTATTCAAAAGCTCTCGAATTAATGCAATCTTTGCACCCGAAAAAATTGACTATGGGCTAAACCAATGGATTCACCAAATTAAAAACTCAATCCCCTTAAGCCCAAGCCCAACTAGTATCTCGAGCGTAATTGGCGCAATCACCATAAGATGGCATAAACTGTCAGAAGGCAAACAAGAGATGCGACAAAGCCATCGAGAGGGAGGAGCACGTGTAGATGTAAGTGTCAACCAATCTCACTCTCGTGCTACATGCAAAATGAGAGGAAACTCTCTTCTGAAAGGGACCAACAAATCAATCAAACAAATACAAATTGACCAAAACTCAATCAATTTCAAGAGTTGCAAGCCTTCAAAAGTTTCTTTGTTCTCAAAAAGCTTGCTTTCTTGGTAAAACTTTATCTTTCAATCTAGGATCAAGATTCAGTTCTTCTCTCATCAATTCTGAGTTCTTACTCTAAGAACAAGAAGTTTTCTTTCATCCTGACTTGCATCCCAAGTTCACCTTTGAAGACTTCCTAATCACCCAACTCAACCCCAACTTGCTTTCACATCTTGTTTTAAAGACCACATAACACTGAACTCATTCTGATGACCCTCAAATCAATCATTGAGACAATCATACACCCACACCTAGGTGTCATCACATCACTCTGACTACTCTAGCAATCTATGGCATGATTTCAACAACTGTTCATCCATTTGATGATCTCTAGATCAACCTTCCAACTTATGGCTAGTCTGTAGAAAAGATAATTTACTTTTAGTACTTGTAATTCATTATTCACTGAAATATTCAAACATTTTACTCCATCTTCATCTCAATGCAATTGATTTCTTCAAGTTTGATTTAGATATCTGGAATATACTAACAAATGCATTTTATGGCTGACTCTAAAGTCATAAAACTATCTTCATGTTCTAGTCCAATATCATTATTCTAACATTATCTAGTAGAAACTCCTACTAGTAGCACGCCTATTTTGAAGGCAGTTAGAAGGCCAGTTAACTTAACCAGCCCATCTAGGATAGTACCACAATATCATAAGCCAAACCTTACAGTTTACAACCCATCCGCACTAGTCACCAAACTACCAACATTCACTGCATATCAATACAGTGAAAAAATCCCCTTAACACTTGCGAATCTGCTCTTTCAGAAGCAAGCTACCAAATGACAACCACTAATTCCACTATGACAACTTTTGGACGCGAACATCACGATTCATTCAATTAAATAAGCATTCAATTATTCAATATTTTTGTAGAGATTGGATACTAAATCTAGAAAACATATAGTTTTAGAAATTTTAAGAAAAACTTTAAAATGCAATTTGAATTCGCTATTCTTAGAGATTAAGTATTGCTTCAACAAGAAGTCCATCAATGCATCCAATGAGACATTTGCCAAGCAAAGATCCTTATGGGCTAGTGAGAAGGCAATTTCGCCTTAAGAAAATAATGCCAAGTTCTAGAGTCCATCATATATAGTCTCTTACTTTGCTTTTATTTTGTAATTTACTCTGAATATAAAATTTATTTTAATTTCATACTCGTAAATATAGCACGTATTAGTATTTTTACCAACACATAACACTACATCTAGAGAAACCAAAACTAGCGCAATGATTAGGACATTCTAATTTCTTGGTAAGAATGTCGATGTAGCGTGTCTTCTCCCCTCCGGACCTTTCCTTCCATAATAATGTGATAGTGATACTAATCACTAATAAAGGGGCAAATTTGAGATAAGAATGAAAAACACAATCACATACATAAATACAAGCTTATAAAAAATAGTTGGAAAACAAAAGGAACTCATGCTTCAATCCTCGTATTTGGGTTTTGGGTTTGAGAAGAAAAAGGTTCCGATTCTAATTGGAAAAAATAAATAAAATAAAAAAGATCTTTATCATCTTCTTTATAGGGAAAAAGAGAGAGAGAGAGAGAGAGAGAGAGAGAGAGAGAGAGAGAGAGAGAGAGAGAGAGAGAGAGAGAGAGAGAGAGAGAGAGAGAGAGAGAGAGAGAGAGAGAGAGAAGTATAGAAAAGAGAGGAGCGAGCGAGAAAATGATAAAATTGCAAATTGATCCTTGGAGCATATATAGAATGAAAAAAAGTGTAAATAACAAGAAATAATGACCACATATGGTTGAGTAAGAGGAACTACGAAGTGAAATTTTGTAATTAAAATGTATGATAAGGGGATATTCGTGCTAATTCCCCAAAATTAAACACAAAATCCATACCCACTTATCCATGAGTTCACCATGTCTTCTTAAGATTGACATCGATGCCGCCCAGATCGCTGATGTGTCAAGGGCACAATGGTAGACATTGTAAGAATATGGCCATTAAGTGAGAGAAATTACTGTTAGTGTTGCAATGTAAGATTGCGTGGTAAATTCTAAAATTTTTGAAGTCACGTTGGAGAATGCTGTTCCAGTGAGACTTCAATAATGGAAGACAAAGGCATCCATATTGATCAGGTGCAAAGAAGCGGTCATCAAAAGTAGTTAAACCACACTACAGCAAGAATACTCAGAAAATTTCTCTAAATGCAAGGTCCACATTGGAGCCAGACTTCGTATAAATGAAAGATTGCCATATCATTTGGTGGACCGAATTTTGAGTCATTGATATTATGGCGAATTTATATGAAGGCGGAGGGCTTGAACAATTTCAGCACATTCTATGTAGAGAGGGCAGATATTGAGACAAAGGTAGAGAAACAATAGGATTATAAATTATACTACCATAGATACAAATTAGAAAGACAAGTACAAAGCACTACCTTGGTGACTCCGGTTTGGTGTTCAATAGGAAACAAAGAAAATACTAACAAGAACCAAAGCATGTAAAGGAACCAATTCATAGAAGATTGGCATGATAAAAACTTAGATAGTAAGAGGGATGGGGCTACATCTCATCCATATTGAAGGTACCTTCATTATTCTAGTGCAATTCAACTTTAAACTTAGCTTCTTTGCCTCCTATATTCATCTTTGGAAGCATATTATCCTTTGCATCATCTGCTATCCCCCCCGCTCAAATAGTTTAAATGTATGGGAATAAGTACAAAACAACAGTTATTGGCAACACTTAACCATAGTACAACATCTAAGTGAATCCAATACATTGAATTTACAAACACGAAAGATCCCAAAACACAAAAGCTGTATCAAACAAATAAAATATGAATTTATAGAATTACTCCAAAGTTCCATCACTGTCTGCACACGACCCAAAAATTCAAATGCAAATTTAAGAACAGAAGTTAATTGTTAACCATTTAGAACACAAGGTCCATTATATATGGAACGATTTCAAATGGAACTAGGATTCTCTTTTTGAAATTTTTTGTACTTGGGGCTCCTAGATCTCAAATATAGATCATTCATATTCTCAAAGGATTTTGTTGCTTTACTGACCTTTCTTACCCTTCTTTCTCAACAAAAACAAGATCAGCAGTCTCCTTCCACTCCTTCCCAACGATAAAAGAGGGAAGAACGCATACAAAATTCTTTTTCCAATCCCAACACCTCTCTTATACCACAATTCCCTATAACCTTAAAGACCACAATTTGACATAAAGCTCAAATTAACAATTATCATACAATGTGTTTGCAGAGTTCAACTAACAAGAATTTTGAGGTCATACATGATGAATCCTCTAATTTCTTCCAAGGAGTGGCAAAGCCACCAAAAAAACTGATGGTCTAACCTGAATATATTTAATCTTGGATCCTTTCAATAGAAATAGAGGGTTAAAATTAGATAAAAGGAAGTAGGGCACCTATTACTGTGCAGAGAACATAAGTCTTCTAGAATGAGGGGTTGGAATTTCATTATTTTGCCCTAAATTGCTCTGAAAACTTTGGTTTATGTACCCTACTGCAAATATAGGATCCCCTTTCTTTTTTTTACAAATAATCAAATTTATGTGTATATTACCTACCTGGGAAATCTAATAGTTGTAAGTTGAATTGAAGATTAAAATCCATAAATGAACATGTAATCATGAAAGGAAGAAGAAAGAAAATGAAAAGAAAGGGCAGAAACCTGTGAGGGAAGGCATAGAAACTAGGAGTCAGCATAGGGCATAGAAACTAGGAGTCAGCACAGGGCTTGAACACCAACACTTGTTTGAAGTTCATCCACGGCTTGACCCACACCTTGGCTTCATAAAGTTTCTTATTTCCGGCATCGGAGACCTCAATTGTCAGATCGTTCAAAGTGCCCTCAACCAATTGTGCCTCTATTTTCACCACCCTCACAAACTCAAGCAGAGCATTCTGCATCATAATCAATCGATCAATATTTGATTAATCAACCAACTCAAAACCCATTGACAATTTTCATTCATTAAAAAGGAATAAATTGGCGGTTAATTTACCTCCTCCTTGTTGTGGTCCTGGACGGCTAAGCGAGCAAGGCTTTCAGTCTTGAGGCTGTTCTCGGCACCGGGGGGTAGGGTTACATGGCCAAGTAGGAATTTTTTTGGGTGGATCGAATTGGACTTTGGATCGGGTTGCGGTCAATGGTCATGGAAGGGATCTTAAGGGACCTAAACATTGCTTGAAGAAACCGATCGGTCAAAAACAGAGCGTTGTTGATTCAGCGTGGGAGTACTTGCTGGGTTTGCTGGAAAATAAACGGCTGTCGAGGCGAAAAAAGGCAAGAAAATTAAGAGATCAATGATCAAAACCCTAACTTTAGTGCACAAAAGGCACTGTGGGAAAATTCTATTCATGCACTGTTCAATGCACAGTCGCAACATACGCCTTTAAATTTTCATGCAAAATTTTTTTTTGAAAATATTTAAAGTTTTTGAAAAGATATTTAAAGTGGATTATAAAACTTTAGATTTAATATTTTATTAATAAATTAAGCCCAGAATATCAAAAAATATTGAAAAGAGTTAGCTTGATTAATATTTTGTTTAGTTTGTGTCATACTTCTATTTATTAGCGAATTATTAATCCTATTAATAGAAATTTACAATAAATTCTACGAGTAAAAGGTTTCCTAAACATTAAAAAAATCTAATTAAAAACTTTTCCGCTAAATAAAATCAGAAAAAATAATAATACAAAAGAAAATATAATTGAAATCCTTACGCAATATAGAATAAAGGGTGAATGCAAGCTTCAAATCCCCTCAAATAAGACTAGAATCTTGCCAACCAACTAGAGAGTCTCCCGGAACCAAATTGGTTGTCAACCACCAAAAATAGGAAGTAAAAAATGTGGTCAAAGCAGGTCAATGCAACAAGGAAAGGTTGTGCAAATATTTCGGTATTGCGCAAGCTTTACAAAGCATTTTCCAAGATTTTTTAGCGTTATTCGACAGGCGCTGGCCAAATTGGGGATCAGTAACAACAGTCAACACTTTGACTCCTCCGAATTCTGAAACCTGATTCCTTATTCAGTAGGTAACTATTCTAATTTCTGTGTAATCTTCTTTTCTTCATAACTCTTTTTGTTACATGTTAGATTTAGATATTTCTTTCGCTCAAATTCTCGTAATTCTAAATTCTATCTAATTATGCACACTTCTCACAACATATATATATTTTTTCAATAGCGTGGCACAAAATATTAACAAAACATAAGTGAAAGGAGTATTAAATCACAAATAAAATATGTATCAATTATGACCTAACAAATACCCTCAAAGCTATCTTTTGCTAGTTCTTGAGCAAAATAAAAATAAAAAACTAAAAAGACTCTATTTTAATTAAGATAGAACATTTGAACACCTAGATTCACCTAATAGTAGGAGTTCGTCTCTTTAGGGTTATTGGGGCATAATAGTAACAAACATTTTACTTAACAACTAAAAACATTAAAATCATAAATCCTTAGAAAATTAACAAGAATCAATGTAAGTCTATCATGCTTGGTTAAACTAAAGAGATGCCATAATAAAAAAAATGTATCATGTGTTAAGTGTGAATGCCAAAACTTCAAGTAAACAAGTTTAAAGATAAACTATATTTAAATGTCTTAGAAATATTTCGCCTCAACTCTAATCCTCACTGGGAAACTCGAATCCTAGGATTACACTCTTATCAAGCATATGTGAAGGAATTTATGTAAGGGAAATCAAATATAATCACATAGGAATATTCATTGAAAGATCAATAATTTTCAGTAAATAAATCCCAAGGAAGGAATTGAAAATTAATAACGTAGATACATACCTCAATTCCAAGCATAATTTCTCATAAAATCTGTTAGGTCTTCAATTAAGAGTTGTAATGAGACATGGCTAAGAATAAAGAACAAAGGATAAGGATTTCAAAGAACAAAGGTTGTACTAAGGCATGAAATGTCATGACTTAAACTTTCTTCAATTTTTTTTTGAAATGTAAACACTTTTAAGCAAGTTAACATGTTTTGCATATTCGTGATTCAACCTATAATTTTGAATTATAAACAAATCCCATATAATTAGCTCAATTCTGGAAAAAAAATTTCTCTTTTCTTTTTTTTTTCTTGAATGCAAAAAATATGTTCCCTCAAATTGTTTTTTTCTTGAACATAAAATATATTAATTCTTTTAATGTTCAATTTTTTTGGGAATTGAACTAATCACCATATATTGGCTTTTAAAGATGTCACCGCAACTTGGAAAAATTCTATATAACGCCCCGAACCTTTAATTAAATGTAAATTCGGAGATTTAATGTAAAATGACCATTTTGCCCATAGCCAGGGAAAATATTGACTTTTGATCCGGGATACTATTTGGACTTTGACCGAGGTCCATTACATAGATAAAAACGTCATGAGTCCGTAGATAGGCGGCACGTCGAAATCGGACGTCCGACTGGAAAGTTATGGGTCACGGCAAAAAATTGGTACTATTCACATTTTTTTCGAGGAATTGTACAGTTGGTATTTTTGGATTGGTCAAAATATCTCAGTAGACCAATTGATGAGTGACAAGTGTCACTCATCTAATTGGCCCAAGCCCCACAATTTTGGATTCATGTATCATCTCATTTCTTCTTTGTTCCCATTACACCCGAAACCCAAAACCCACCCAATCCACACCATCAATCCTTCATTTGCTGTTGAGAGAAACTGAGAGTCAAAGGGAGTCACTGACGACGACTGAGAGACGACGGAGAGAGGTTGAACACGGCAGAGGAACCACGAACCAGGTAAACCCGAAAACCCGATTTCGGCCCAAAATTCGAATTCATTTTCTAGGGTTTGTTAGGCTATTTTGATGACCAAGGATTGTTCCCAAGGGATCATACAAACTCATAGGAACCATTTCCGTGGATAGAGGTGGCCAAAATCGATCAAGGGAAGGGCTGCAAACTCAACTGAAAATCATCAAGCTTGGAAGGTAATTTCTAGACCATTTTAGCTGATTTTGATGCCATAGATCCCTTCTTGGGATCATTACGAGTAAATAGGAAAAATAATGGTGAAAAATGGCTGAGAATTGAGTGAGATAAGACCGAGTCGAGTCTCAAGTCAAATCGACCAGTTATAGAGAAATGGGTCAACCCGGGTCAAGGTTGATGATGATGGCTGTCAGAAGATGTCAGTCCACGTGGCTAATCAGGTGATGTCACGTGGCAAGCTGTTAGACACAGTTAACAGCTGACGTGTCACCACGTGGACCAATCAAGGAGTGACACGTGGCAGGTGTAACGCCCCGGAAATTCGAGAAATGTAAATTCGGAAATCGGAATATAAAATGACATTTTTTCCCTTATAAATGTTGTGGTTAAAAGTTGACTTTTCATTTCGAATACTTTTTGCACATTTTGCGAGGACCGCTGTGTAGGTATCAAGACGCTAAGTTCGTAGACAGGTGGCAAGTCAAAATTGGAGTTCAGATTGAATAGTTATGGGTCTAAAACGACCAAGGGCATTTTCTTAATTTTAAACGCAAGGGGTATTTTGGTCTTTTAGTATTGTGGCTAAGTCATTAAGGGGGATGACTCACTAGCTGGCTAAGTGACATGTGTCACTCCCATTTTCAGATTGGTGGCAATTGTGCCGTCTTGTTTGTGTATGTTCAATTCGAAAAAAACCAAAAAGGAATCAAAAACCCATTTGGTTGTGATCAATCCTTACAGAAAATATTGGAGAGAAAAACGTAAGGAAATATAGAGAGAAAAGAAGAGAAAACGGGAAAAAAAAAGGGCAGAAAAAAGGGGCAGAATTGGAATCCCAAACCCGAAACCCAACCCGTGAGAAAATTTGAAATTTGAAATTTGGAACTTGAAATTAGAGGTTGGTTGTTGAACTTAAGCTTCGATAAAGCTTTCTGAGACCTTTACGAGCTAAATCACTTCAAAAGCGAGGAGAATTGACGAAGAACACGCAAGAACAAGCTTGTGTTCATTTCAGATTTTCGAAATTGAATTCGATTATTCGAAGGTAATGAATTCCTAAAATTGAACTTAGATATATATATTTATAAGAGTCCTAGAATGGTTTCTAGGGTCTTGGAAACAAGAAAATAGTCGAATTTGAAGGGAATTGAGCCTAGAACAAAGTCGCGACTCATTTCGAAGTTTGATTGGAATCGAACACTTCAAGGTAAGATTTCGTGAAATTAAGGTCATGGATCTTAAATTAGGATTTCTTAGATACTAATGGATACTTGAAACATTGAAATTGATGCAGAATTGGAAGAAATCTAACCAGGTCGAGCGGGTCAACATAATCGTTTTGTAGGTAAACTGGCGAGGACGATGCACTGTAGTAGTTACTGTGCAGGTGCGTGGGGGCGCGTGAGCACGTTTCTCGAGGTATGGTCAACATGAATTTTAATCCATTCGATGTAACTAACATTTTGACATAGGTTTCGAGTCGATCTGACACCGTTTTGATATAGTTTTGAGGGTCTGAAGTGTTCTGTTATGTTTTTAATACGTATTTTAATCCCGAAAAGTTGAGGGATTTGAATCTAAGATTAGTTGAGGTGCTAGTGACCCTCGATGATAATTTTTAACAGGATTGGTGATTCCTAAAATTACGGAAAAGCGCACGGGTCAGAATCGAAGCACATGGACGGTGTGTGAGTGGACGTTTGTTTTATAAAATATCATCCATGAATAGATAAAATTTTTCCATGATTTTTTGTGACAAGACCGCCCCCGAAGGGACATTGATAGTCGTGCCCGGTCCTGCTCCGGTCTGGCAAGTCGACTGAAATTCCCAATTTACCCTCCGTACTTGCCAAACCAGGGATAGCCACACACGTACTCTGTAAGACCCGTGTCCTAGAGGGAACGGTGAACAATCCCACATTCCTGCGAGGGGGGAATGGTCTGGGAAGGGAATGGTGGTGTGCCTTAAAGGTGTAGGCACCCACCTATCTAGCATGAGGCTTTTTGGGAGCTCAGTGGCTTTGGGGGGGATTGGAACCCCAAAGTTAAGCGAGTTGAGCCTGGTGCAATTCCATGATGGGTGACCCCCTGGGAAGTTGCACTGTGAGCTCCCGAAAACAAAACCGTGAGGGCAAGGGCAAGGAGGCCCAAAGCGGACAATATCGTGCTAGATGAGTCGGGTCCTGATCGAGGAGGGTCGGGTCCTGACAATTTGGTATCAGAGCCAGACCCCGACCGGGAAGTGTGCCAGCGAGGACGCTGGGCCCTAATGTCAGGACCCACCCCGGGGTCCCCCGAAACCCGAGGTAAATCCCGCTCCCGTCTGACTCCCCGACACAAAACTCAAGTAAAACTCACTCAAATCCAGTCAGACGCAGGAGTAATTAAACAAAATATGCCGACGTTATCGTTTACAGAACCTAGTACAAAATACAAAGAACTAAAACCCGATAAAGTACACGCACACGGAAGATTGTAAGTTATTCTGGGATCCCCCACGTCGCTTCTATGCCTCGGACTCTGCCTCGACGTCAAGACCCCGCGCTATCTCCACAACCTGGAGGGCAATTTAAAACAAAAGATGTGAGTGGACCAAACAGTACAAGAGTTCAAAACCATTTTACACGAAAATCGAGTTTAACCCTCCGTTTTGAAAACCACATGCATAACCAATATTTATGAACACAGTTATAAATCAATTTACCATAAACCGCATCATAAGAAACAGAAACACTATAAACCAGTTAGAAAAACCACAGCATGTGAATCATAAAACCATATCAGAAATCATAACATCATATCATCATTTTCTGATCAAACCTGCTGGACCTATCCGAGTCTTTAAACTCCCGAGTCTTTAAACTCAATCCAGGCCTTAATCATATCTGTGTCTTTAAACTCAAGGCCTACGGGGGAAAATCAATATATCCGAATCTTTAAACTCCCGAGTCTTTAAACTCAATCTGGGTCTTTAAACCCAATCCGGCCGGTCCCCCGTCACATATATCCGGGTCTTTAAACCCAATATCCAGATCCAGCAAATCCAATCCCAAAACCATTTTAAAACCACTGGAAATCCATATCCAAACTCGAATCCGAAATCCCCGGTCTGAAGCCCTTCCGGCTTCCAGAACCGCCATTCCGAACCCAAATCCGGAAATCCACTTTCCAACTTTAAAACCAAATCTCGTTTCCCGAAATCCGATTCTAAAATCGAAAACCTTGATTATCAAAATCATGTCCCAAAAACCCCTTAAAATCATGGAAATCATTTATCTTTTCAAAATCACCCTTTCCTCGTAAAACGTGCTAAAACTGTACTTCCTCGTAAAACGTGCAAACATGTAGAGCCAACAAAACATATTCGAGAAACATGAAACCATAAACAAAACCATAAAACAATTATAGAAAACAGTTATGCATGTTCGAGTTTAAAGAAGGGGTCCACTCACAGTACTGAGCCCTACTCGCGTCCCGCACGTCCAGCCCGTTCCTCGGCTTCCTCGGGAACTCCCGATCCTGTCAAACACCGTCAAATTATGTCACTAAGACGTCTACAAACACTCACCTAAATTCCCTCAAAAATCCCCGAACCGAAGACCTAGAACCCCGGGACCCTAAACATTCACCCTCGCGGAACTACACTCAAACGACTTCCGATTGACTCGAAACCAACTCCATTGAACTCACCACAACTCCTGGACCAAAAACCATGTTGACCGTTTCTCCCAGAACCGCCGCACGCGCCTCCACGCGCCGCTCAAAGTGGCTGCGCGTGGCCCTCACGCGCCAGCTACAGTGCACCTTCAACTTCACGTCGACCCGGTTCAACACAGTAGGCTGCAGCTTGAACCGGCGTCAACGGTTCTCCGCCGTGCCTGCACCAAAACACCTCCTTCCTTCTCCTATAGCTTCGTCCAACCTTACTCTAAGCATCCCCAACCTCCAATCACCTCGACACATCCCCTACACCGTCGACTCAGACTCGAAACCAGACGGCCTAATTCCTCTGTTTTCCTCTCCGGCCGCCCAGGTAACCTCCCTTCACGGTGATAACACCAGACGGTTCCTAGAACCTCAAGGAACCTAACCCGACTCTCCTAGACCTTCGACTCAGTCTCTAGGATCACGACTCTTGGTTTGAACCAAAACGGGAAAACATGGCACACAGAGTCCCTCCGTCGTGCCAACCTCCACCGTGCACCTCCCGTCACGGCAGCTCAACCAAATGACGCCCTGGACTCAACTGAACTCCCTAAACTCCCCTAGACTCTTCGATTCAACCTCTCAGGCCACAACTTCCGATTTGAAGTTCACGGCCAAAACAGAGCATAGACACGGGGAAATAGAAATTACCTGCAACCTGTCGCCGTCGTGAGCTCCGCTGGTAGTGGTTGACTCCTCGCAACCCGCACGACACCACCACGGTCTCAGTTGCCCCGTACACGGCCGCCACCGCCACGATTCTCACGACCTCCCTGCTTTTCACCCCTGGTTTTCCCGCAGTTCCCAGCTGCCCAACCACACGACTTCCTCACCTCCCAACCTTCTTACCGTCTCCCTTTCCTTCTCTGGACACCCACACACACTCACAACTCACCAGCTCCCTCAATCAACCCTTCACTGCTCTCAATTTCCTCTCACAATCTCCCTCTGTTTCTGTTTCCTTCTGCGTACAAACACGAACACGGGCACGGGTACACCCCAATAATAGAACCGTGCACACACCTTAGAATCCCCCAGAACCCACTACACACTTGCCACATGTCACCATCCCCCACTCTCTCTCACCCATGTGGCCCAATCTCAATCCTTCATCTACTTCTCTCTGCACAAATCCCCAGGTGCAAAAAGACCAAAATACCCTCCAATTTTACACATTTTTACGGTTTTACCAAAACTTCCTAGACCCGTAACTCTCGCCTCGTAAGTCCGATGAATACGTGCCGCCTGTCATCGAACTCAGGACGACGAGAACTACCTAACCATCCTAGGTCATCCTACCAAAACTCGATTATTCAAAAAGTCAACTTTTCCCGCTAAGTTACCCAACTTACGGTTATGCCCTCAACCTTCCGAACATCACAACTTCCTCCTCGGATGTCGGAATCGAACGTACCACATGTCTACGGGTTCATGACGTCCTAATTTACGTCCTGGTCACTGGTTAACCCTCATTTGACCACCCGAACTAAAGTCAACTATTTGGCCCAAACCAGGGGCAAAATTGTCATTTTTATCGGGACCTACTAACCACGGATTAATCTCATTAATCACACCTTAATCACTCTACTAATCCCGGCTCTCGGGACGGGTTGTTACAATCTACCCCCCTAAAAAGAATTTCGTCCCCGAAATTCCACAGCTAGTTCCCAACACCTAGGGTCTCCTACCCGGTAAATAACACTAGGTCAGCAACAACCTCTCCTGGGTTTCCTGTCTATCATCTCCACCTTGGGTATTTCACACCAGCTCCAACTAAGGTTACCTGGTGTACGCAAGGGAAACTCTATGAACAGCAAACAAAGGTATTTTACAATACCTCATGTGGAGTACCCGATAGAAGTCATAGAGTACATCCTCGTATACAACCACCCGACCTTTCCAAACCAACTCGACTACTAACCAAAACAATCGTCCACCCATCTCCCTCGGCTGCTATTCCGGCCACGGTCGGAATAACTCCACAAAGTCCTAAAGGCAAACTCTAGCTTGTGGGTTCTCTCCTTCAATAGTCTTAGATCGATCAGTTATAGTCACTCCTTTCCTATACTTCCCGTCAACCTGCTACGGAACTTACTGTACACTCCAAGTCCTCTAGGCGAACTCCTAGACTCTACCCTGGGATCCAACAACCAAACCGACAGAACAACCAAAAGTAAAACAAGTACCTGCCCCCACATCTGGTATCGCCTGATCCTCCTGCTGAGTCATCGAGAACACTCGGGCCTGAGATCCCGACGCTCTACCACGTCCCCTCGAACCACTCGTGGTACCAACTCCTCTCGTGCCAGCTGTCCCTGACGCTGTACTCTGTCCAGACTCCGCTGCTCCCCTGCCTACACCACCTTCCTGTGGCAACAGTGGACACTCACGTCGGAAATGACCTCGCTCCCCACAGTAGAAACACACATTCCAACCTGGTCCACTGCTCGGTCTCCCTGTAGATGCTACCGACGTCGCACTCGCTTGCGGAGTCAGCGGTGCTCGGTAACCCCAAAATCCTGAACTCTGGGCACTGCCAGGCCTACCAAAACGATCATCGCCCGACGAGGACGATCCACCGAAGTTACCTCTTTTCGGTGTCCGCTGGCTCGACGCTCCAGGAATCGATGGTTCCCGGCGTCGCACCGGCAAACTAGCCTCAACTCGCACCGCAGCATCCGACAAGTCTCGGAGGGTAGCAAAAGATCCAGCCGTCACTACGGCTCGAATCTCGCCTCGCAGACCCAACTCGAACCTTCGGCACTTCTCGGCTTCAATGGCCACAAAAGCAGGAGCAAACCAAGACAACATCTGGAACTTCCGTTCATACTCTGCCACTGTCATATTCCCCTGCTGGAGCTGCAGAAACTCCGCCTCCTTGGCATCCCGGAAAGAACGAGGATAATACTGCTCCAGAAACCGTTCCCTGAACGTCTCCCAGGTCACACTATGGACATCCCAACCGGATAACTCGAGGGTATACCACCACTCATACGCCGCACCATCTAGTAAAAAGGTAGCCAACAATACTCGCTCCTCCGGCGGACAATGCATCACCGCAAAAATCCGCTCACGTCTGGTAATCCACCTCTGGGCTTCCTCAGGATCAGCCCAGCCACTAAAAGTAGTAGCCCCGAGCCGCTGGGCTCGCTCTATCGTGGCACTCTCCGTCTCTCTTGCTACTTCTTCAGGGTGTGGAGAGGGTCTACGTCTCGGAGGCATCGTCAATCGCACGCTGAAAGAGGCATAGAAGTAGTTAAGCAACTAAAACACAACCGCACAAACCAACAAACCCCACAAACCCGACAAACCTATGCTCTGATACCAATTGTCAGGACCCACCCCGGGGTCCCCCGAAACCCGAGGTAAATCCCGCTCCCGTCTGACTCCCTGACACAAAACTCAAGTAAAACTCACTCAAATCCAGTCAGACGCAGGAGTAATTAAACAAAATATGCCGACGTTATCGTTTACAGAACCTAGTACAAAATACAAAGAACTAAAACCCGATAAAGTACACGCACACGGAAGATTGTAAGTTATTCTGGGATCCCCCACGTCGCTTCTATGCCTCGGACTCTGCCTCGACGTCAAGACCCCGCGCTATCTCCACAACCTGGAGGGCAATTTAAAACAAAAGATGTGAGTGGACCAAACAGTACAAGAGTTCAAAACCATTTTACACGAAAATCGAGTTTAACCCTCCGTTTTGAAAACCACATGCATAACCAATATTTATGAACACAGTTATAAATCAATTTACCATAAACCGCATCATAAGAAACAGAAACACTATAAACCAGTTAGAAAAACCACAGCATGTGAATCATAAAACCATATCAGAAATCATAACATCATATCATCATTTTCTGATCAAACCTGCTGGACCTATCCGAGTCTTTAAACTCCCGAGTCTTTAAACTCAATCCAGGCCTTAATCATATCTGTGTCTTTAAACTCAAGGCCTACGGGGGAAAATCAATATATCCGAGTCTTTAAACTCCCGAGTCTTTAAACTCAATCTGGGTCTTTAAACCCAATCCGGCCGGTCCCCCGTCACATATATCCGGGTCTTTAAACCCAATATCTAGATCCAGCAAATCCAATCCCAAAACCATTTTAAAACCACTGGAAATCCATATCCAAACTCGAATCCGAAATCCCCGGTCTGAAGCCCTTCCGGCTTCCAGAACCGCCATTCCGAACCCAAATCCGGAAATCCACTTTCCAACTTTAAAACCAAATCTCGTTTCCCGAAATCCGATTCTAAAATCGAAAACCTTGATTATCAAAATCATGTCCCAAAAACCCCTTAAAATCATGGAAATCATTTATCTTTTCAAAATCACCCTTTCCTCGTAAAACGTGCTAAAACTGTACTTCCTCGTAAAACGTGCAAACATGTAGAGCCAACAAAACATATTCGAGAAACATGAAACCATAAAAAAAACCATAAAACAATTATAGAAAACAGTTATGCATGTTCGAGTTTAAAGAAGGGGTCCACTCACAGTACTGAGCCCTACTCGCGTCCCGCACGTCCAGCCCGTTCCTCAGCTTCCTCGGGAACTCCCGATCCTGTCAAACACCGTCAAATTATGTCACTAAGACGTCTACAAACACTCACCTAAATTCCCTCAAAAATCCCCGAACCGAAGACCTAGAACCCCGGGACCCTAAACATTCACCCTCGCGGAACTACACTCAAACGACTTCCGATTGACTCGAAACCAACTCCATTGAACTCACCACAACTCCTGGACCAAAAACCATGTTGACCGTTTCTCCCAGAACCGCCGCACGCGCCTCCACGCGCCGCCCAAAGTGGCTGCGCGTGGCCCTCACGCGCCAGCTACAGTGCACCTTCAACCTCACGTCGACCCGGTTCAACACAGTAGGCTGCAGCTTGAACCGGCGTCAACGGTTCTCCGCCGTGCCTGCACCAAAACACCTCCTTCCTTCTCCTATAGCTTCGTCCAACCTTACTCTAAGCATCCCCAACCTCCAATCACCTCGACACATCCCCTACACCGTCGACTCAGACTCGAAACCAGACGGCCTAATTCCTCTGTTTTCCTCTCCGGCCGCCCAGGTAACCTCCCTTCACGGTGATAACACCAGACGGTTCCTAGAACCTCAAGGAACCTAACCCGACTCTCCTAGACCTTCGACTCAGTCTCTAGGATCACGACTCTTGGTTTGAACCAAAACGGGAAAACAGGGCACACAGAGTCCCTCCGTCGTGCCAACCTCCACCGTGCACCTCCCGTCACGGCAGCTCAACCAAATGACGCCCTGGACTCAACTGAACTCCCTAAACTCCCCTAGACTCTTCGATTCAACCTCTTAGGCCACAACTTCCGATTTGAAGTTCACGGCCAAAACAGAGCATAGACACGGGGAAATAGAAATTACCTGCAACCTGTCGCCGTCGTGAGCTCCGCTGGTAGTGGTTGACTCCTCGCAACCCGCACGACACCACCACGGTCTCAGTTGCCCCGTACACGGCCGCCACCGCCACGATTCTCACGACCTCCCTGCTTTTCACCCCTGGTTTTCCCGCAGTTCCCAGCTGCCCAACCACACGACTTCCTCACCTCCCAACCTTCTTACCGTCTCCCTTTCTTTCTCTGGACACCCACACACACTCACAACTCACCAGCTCCCTCAATCAACCCTTCACTGCTCTCAATTTCCTCTCACAATCTCCCTCTGTTTCCGTTTCCTTCTGCGTACAAACACGAACACGGGCACGGGTACACCCCAATAATAGAACCGTGCACACACCTTAGAATCCCCCAGAACCCACTACACACTTGCCACATGTCACCATCCCCCACTCTCTCTCACCCATGTGGCCCAATCTCAATCCTTCATCTACTTCTCTCTGCACAAATCCCCAGGTGCAAAAAGACCAAAATACCCTCCAATTTTACACATTTTTACGGTTTTACCAAAACTTCCTAGACCCGTAACTCTCGCCTCGTAAGCCCGATGAATACGTGCCGCCTGTCATCGAACTCAGGACGACGAGAACTACCTAACCACCCTAGGTCATCCTACCAAAACTCGATTATTCAAAAAGTCAATTTTTCCCGCTAAGTTACCCAACTTACGGTTATGCCCTCAACCTTCCGAACATCACAACTTCCTCCTCGGATGTCGGAATCGAACGTACCACATGTCTACGGGTTCATGACGTCCTAATTTACGTCCTGGTCACTGGTTAACCCTCATTTAACCCTCATTAGCAATCAATAGTAATTCACAAGTCAAACAATCTGCTGGATCTCAAGTGCGCCGAGTCTTTAAACTCAAACCATGCGCATAATTAGGCCTTCCCGGGATATCAACGAGTCTTTAAACTCAGAACATAATCAATAGGCCTCGGGGGTATCATACCGAGTCTTTAAACTCAAAACAGTAACCGAGTCTTTAAACTCATCAAGGGCCCTCCCCCGTCATCAATTAATCGAGGATCCATCGTGATCCAAATTCCAAATCCAAACCGAAATCACATTTTGTCATAACAGGACCCATGTCCGAATTTCCACATTCAAATCCCCAAAATCTTACTTCACAAAAGATAATCAAATCCTCATTAAAAACGAGACATGTATAATCATACCAAATCACTTTATCAAACCATCATCCATTCCCGAATTTGAATTCGCATAATGATTCCGTAAGCCGGCATCCGGAACCGTCATTCCGAACCCAAACCAGAAATCCATTTTCAAACTTCCGAAAACCGAAATCTCGTTCATCAAAATTACTTTTATGCCCTGGGCATCAAGCCCGAAATCACCTTTTCCAAAATCCATTTTAAATCCTCGAAATCACATCATATTTCAAATCCCAAGGTCAAAACATCAAAACCATAATCAAATCACCAAAATCACAGTCAAACGACAACATACTCGAAATCTTGTAAAACGTGCATATCCGTGTCATTTTCGAAATACGTGTCAAAACTGTGGGTCATAGTCACAATCACAATCACAACATCCTTAAAACATCATACGCACAAATCATGTAAAATCGTTCATCAAAACATCACCAAGACATAAGAGAAACCATAGTCTCGAAATACGTGTAATTACGTATGGCATATCAAAATAATGTATAAATATGGAAATCGTAATTATCGCAAATCATAATCATAATCATAGAAATCATAGAAACATTTATGCATGCATTAAACTTTAGAAAGCAAAGTCCACTCACACACCGTCCATAATGCCCGTTTTCGCGCTACACGCGTTCCCGTAATTTCCGACATTTTTCAGGAATCTTGAATCCTGTCCGAAATCATTCCTCAGCGTCACTAAGGACTCAAATAACATCCTACTAATTTCCCATAATTTTCCGGGAATTAAAGGTTAATTAAAAACGTAACATAAACCTTCGGACCCTCGAAACAACATCGAAACGGTGTCCGATTAACTCGAAACTAACGCTAAAATGTTCGTTACATTGTATAGGACAAAAGTCGTGTTGAACTCACCTTGGGAATCCGGCCCACGCGCCCTCACGCGCCGCCGGAAGCGGCTGCGCGTGAGGCTCACGCTGCCTGTTACAGTACTGCACAATCGTCTTCCTCACCCGACTCCTCTGTGAAACGGGTCTGCGACCCGCGTGTTCGATCTGGTTCAATCCCTGCTAATAAAAACTTGTTTTCTTCAATTGAACCTTCACATAACGTCGCAATCAACTTAATTAAAGGTTTGTAACAGTCACTCATTTCTTCAATTAACTAGTTACGGAGCATCGTAGGCTTATTATAAGGATGATTTTGCAATCAATACCACAAGAACTTACCTCCAATTACACGAACCCAAGCTCAATTTTTCTGGGATTCCGTCGTGTCTGTCCACGGCTCCAAAGGGCTTCGAGCTTCGAACTCTTGATCTGGATCGACTAAGTGAGGCCCCAGAAGAGTATTTCGAGCCTCAAATTGGCTTGGGCTGGCCTACATTTCGAATTCGGATTTGAATTTGTCCAGACACGAGTTTCGGGTTCCAGTGCATAAACCCCACTCAGTCTCCCCGTTTTTCCTCTCTAAATCGTCTCTCTGTTTCTCTCCATTCTTCCCAGCAGCGATTTTATTATCTCAATCCCACAATCAAGGTCACCTGTGCTCTGCTCACCTGTAAAACGGGTTGAGTGCTCTGTTTCTATTCCCAACCGCACTAAGTATTAGAGAAAACCGCCCGTGCTCTGCCTACAGCACGCCTGTGTCTCCCACTTAGCCCATTCAACCCCAAACCAACCTCTCTCAGTGACAATTGTCACTTGATTTTGTTAAACAATTCATTGGACAGACTAAACAATTCTCTTACTCTGTTAACAAAGTCTTAGTCACGGCTGTTTCAAACATCAACAGTCAAATTACCATTTTGCGGACTTTGGCAAATTACCAAAATGCCCTTCGCTTTCTAGACCCGTAATTCGGCCATCCGAATACCGATTGAGCGTGCCGCCTATCTATGGATTCAGGGTCTCGAGACCTACCCAACGGTTCTCGGCTTACGTGCACAGTCCATGTCGTTGGAAAATTCAACAAATTCCCCCCTTTTGACCTAATTACGAAAATGCCCTTGAACTTATGAACGTCATAAATTCCTCCTCGAATGTTGGAATCGGGCGTACCACCTGTCTATGAACTCGTGACGTCCCGAACTACGTCACAGTCATCAGTCAAAGTCCGTTTGACCACCCGAACAAAAAGTCAACGGTTCGCCCATTATCTAGGGGCAAAATCGTCATTTTCTTCAAATTTTCCAAATTTCCCTTTTCTGAACGTCTGGGTCGTTACATTTTGCATGATTTGAGTTTTAATGATTACGTGATGATTCAATATGATTGTTTGTTGATTTTATGGAGTATTTAATCGATTTTCAAGCACGATTTACGATGAACTGTGAAAACGATGTTTTGGGCTAGGTCCGGGTTTGAAAATGGTGTTTTGACTTGGATTGTGAGTCAAGAATGATTTAATGGATTTACTTAATGATTTTTGGATGTGGTTTTATGGATTTGCGTGAAAATGGTATTTTGGGTTGTGATTGTACAAATTTGCGTGAAAAGAGCATTTCGGGCCTGAGACCTTGTTAGAAATGGCTTGACTTGGTTTTAAGTCAAAGATGGTTTTGAAACAAAGGTTTTGGATTTATGTTCAGTGTCCCCGGATGTGTAATGCTTGGGAAAACCCGAATGTGTAATTTTCGGGTTAGTTCAGATGCGTAATTCTCGATATATTATGGAACGGCCGGATGTGTAATTCCCAAAGATACTAGATGTGTCATGCCCGGTAAGTCTGGATGTGTAATTCCCAAGAAAAGGCCTTAGATGTGTAATTCCTGAACTTTAAAGTATTGAATTGTGTTTAATAGTGATTTTGTAATCAAATGTTTTATGGTGATGCTTAGAAATGGATTTCGGGAAATGTGGGCCACATGATTATTGTGGGTCCCACGGTTTGTGATACGTTATGATTGAAATCTGGTTGTTCATATATTATATTCTATGCATGCATGTTTTAAGTTGGAGAGTAAAGTGATTCGTTTTTTAAATGTGTTTTCAAACGATGTTATTTTTGTCCACTCACACCTTTGTTGTTTATTGACCCTCCAGACTATGGCGCGATGATCGGGATTG
Organism: Prinsepia uniflora; assembly: GCA_032719365.1. NCBI lineage: Eukaryota > Viridiplantae > Streptophyta > Magnoliopsida > Rosales > Rosaceae > Prinsepia > Prinsepia uniflora. The sequence continues at coordinate 54,173,094 of CM064872.1, forward strand.
ATCGAGAGGCGGAGGCATGAGTGGAAATCAGTACAGTCATCCCTTGTCCGAACGGTTCTGCGGGTGTTTTCAGAACTTCAATTGACTTGTTAGACGGGAGTAAGACCAGGCATGGGTATCAAAGTCCATTTGGGACGGGTCCTATCACAAGTGTCAGGCCTGTCAGGCTAACGTCAGCCGTTGACCATTAACCGTTGATCGATGACATCATCGTTGAATTTTGCTGATGTTAGCGTTGACTTTTGATGACATCAGCGTTGACTAGAATTGATAGGAAGTTTTACTAGCGTGTGGGGGCGCATAGGATCAAATTTCGAGGTCAAATCAATCTTGTTCGAAAGGTTTCGACATTTTGAATCCAATGGTGGTGGTTTCAGGTCAATTAGAGACCGTTTGGTTGCTCATTTAGAGATTTGTAACCTTGGGAAGTGTGTAGGGGGCACATTTACGGTATCGGGCTTTGTGAGGGTTTAGTGTATGAACTTATATAGAATATTAGCGACCCTTAGACATGATTTGGACAGGCCTAGAGATTTTGGACTAGCTCGATGATAGAGATACGTTGAGATTTAGCATGCAACGTGGACCGAGTATGAATGGACTGTTTGTTTTAGAACCGAAATGCATGCATAACTGTTTTGAAAGCTTTATTACATAATTTAAGTTGAAATGTTTTGATATTTTTACTGAATGATGATGTGGATGTTTTATTACATAATCTAAATTGAAATGTTTTGAAATTGTTATCGAATGATGATGTGGATTGAAATCATCGGTTTATGAAACATTTTTTGGATTTTCGTGAAAATTAGGTTTTGGGTTTGAGACCTGGTGAAATGATGATTTGACTTAGATTTAGAGTCAACAAAAATTTATAAGGAAATAATACATTTCAACTGGATTTGAATAACGATAAATCGGGATTTATAAACAAATTCTGGACACGGTTTTTGGGTGGTTTTTGTGAAACGGATTTGTGAGAATTAGGTTTTGGGAATAGGCCCAATTGAGCAGTGTTTAATCCGATTTGAGCAATAATGATTTTAATATGATTTTCATCGGATTTAATTACGATTCCACATATACCATCCTGGGTGAGTTGTTTAGTCTCCTGCGGACTTCGAGGATCCTGGAGTAGTCACGGTGCACTACCTGAGATGAGTGACTCCGAGGAAAGGCTTAGGATCAAGATTGGTGATTTCTAGAATTACGAAAAAGCGCATAGCTCGGAATCGAGCAGCTTGGACGGAGTGTGAGTGGACGTTTGTTTTATAAACTGTTCTGTAAGCATAGTAAATGTTTTCCATGATTGATTGCATGATTTGAGTTGGAATGATTGCATGATTTGAGTTGCAATGATTGCATGATGATTTGATATGATGAATTGGCTATTTAATGGATCATTTAATCGGTATTGTGGGCATGTTTTACGAGAAAGGTGAAAATTATGTTTTTTGGCTAGGCTCGAGTTTGAAAATGGTGTTTTGACTAGGATTGTGAGTCAAGAATGATTTAATGGATTACTTAAATGATTTTCGGATGTGATTTTACGGAACTATGTGAAAATGGTATTTTGGGCATGGGTCCCTGTTGCAAAGTGATTTTGACTTGGATTTGGAGTCAATTGTGAATTGATGGTTTTCAAATTTATGAAAGGATTTTGGACACATTTTAACGTAATTTTATGAGAAATGATGTTTTGGGCTTGAGACCCTATTGGAAATGATGTTTCAGGCTTGAGACCTCATTGGAAATGGGTTTGACTTGGTTTCAAGTCAAAGATGGTTTTCAAACAAGGTTTTGGATTTATGTTCAGTGTCCCTAGATGTGTAATGTCTGGGAAAACCCGAATGTGTAATTCTCAGGTTAGATCGGATACGTAATTTTCCGGAACATCCAGATATGTAATTTTCAAAGAAATTGGATATGTCATGCCCGGTAAGTCTGGATGTGTAATTCCCAGGAAGTCTGGATGTGTAATTCTCAAAAAGCCTGGATGTGTAATTCCCAGGAAAGACCTCAGATGTGTAATTCCTGAACTTTAAAATGTTGAATTGTGTTTGATAGTGATTTTGAAATCAGATGTTTTTTGATGATTCATAGAAATGGATTTCGGGAAATGTGGGCCACAGGCTTATTGTGGGTTCCACGGTTTGTGATATGATATGATTTGAAATCTAGCTGTTCATGTTTTATTTTATGCATGCCTATTTTATAACTGGAGGGGAAATGATTCATTTTTGAAATGTATTTTCAAATGATGTTATTTTTATCCACTCATACCTTTTATGTTTTTGATGACCCTCCAGGCCGTGGCACGAAGATCAGGGCTGATTGAGAGGCGGAGGCATGAGTAGGAATCAGTGCAACTATCCCTTGTCTAGCAAGTGCTGTGGGTGTTTTCGGAACTTCAGTTGACTTGTCAGATGGGAGTAGTACTGGGCACGGTTATCAAAATCCATTTGGGATGGGTCCTATCACTACCTAAGATGAATGACTCTGAGGAGAGGCTTAGGATTAAGAGTACAAGATTACGATATTTTCCCAGACGCAGTAGATCCGGGCCGGCACCCCATGTTGATATCACCCCGGACGTCGTTTAGTCGAGTCTTGGGAAGCTACTCGGAGATGAGACCTCGAGTTACACGTGTAGCATTAGAAATCGTGGCTGGTTTTGATTATAGACATTGCGAATGTCAAGGCATCACGGATGTTTGAGGATTGGTTATATTGTGTGTGTTTTACCGATGTTTGTATTCAGATGTGTATATATATGTATGATTTACATTATTTTTATACAATTTATCTTGAATGCATGCATGTTTGTAAAACAGAGGGTTAAACTATATATGTTTTCGAAATGAGTTTATAACATGTTTATTTTTGGTCCACTCGCATTTTTACTATTTTATTGACCCTCCAGGTTGTGACACATATACGAGGGAGGATACCGAGACTGAGACATATATAGTATTGCTATGTACCTGACACCCTACGGGGTAGTTTTTCGTACTTTTTTTGTATGGATATATATATATATATATATATATATATATGCTCGATTATGTATGATACATCCTGATCTCTTGTCTGACAATGTCATAGTATACTCTGTATGTTATCTTTGGACCCTTAAAGGGTATTTTTGGTTTTTTGAGTATGATTATCAGACAGGAGCAGAGCACGTCCCATTGTAGTCCTAGTGGGGGATTGGGACGGGTCCTGTTAGAGTGGTATCAGTGTCAGGACCCGTCCCAATCCCCCTGGGATTAACGAGGGACGCTCCCGATTCTGTCTAACACGAAGTGTCAGACCAGGGAAAATTTGAACCTTTAGCCCGAAGGCTTCCAGAGTACGCCAAGATCCGGAAGAGGTATGTGATGTTTCGGTCTCTGCTACAGTTTGCATCGTATTCAACCTGAAGGGCATTGAAAATAGGAAGACTGTGAGTGGGCGAAAAGTAATAGTTTGATAAAACACATTTCAAAAAAGACCTTTATGCCCTTCACTAAAAAGCATGCATGCATAGTAAAACCAGTTATCAAACCACATATGTTTAAACAACCAAATCCGTACGGGCCCCTGCCCAAATCCATTTACAGAAATCTAGAACATAGTAAACATATGTGGTTTGATAACGGGTTTTACTATGCATGCACGCTTTTTAGTGAAGGGCATAAAGGTTTTTTATGAAATGTGTTTTATCAAACTATTACTTTTCATCCACTCACAGTCTTTCTGTTTTCAATGCCCTTCAGGTTGAATACGATGCAGATTATAGTAGAGACCGAGACATCACATACCTCTTCTGAATCCTGGTGTACTCTGGAATCCTTCGGGCTAAAGGTTCAAATTTTCCCTAGTCTGACACTCCGTGTCAGACGGGATCAAGAGCGTCCCTCGTTAATCCCGGTGGGATTGGGATGGGTCCTGACAAGTGGTATCAGAGTGAGGTTATCTCTATTCGAGCAACTGTGTAGCTCTTGGAGTGTCGTACTGGTCGAGGATGTGATGTATCAATGGGCTGCAGTTCGTTATCAACCTGATAGTTAAGATGCCGGTATGATAGTTAGTAGGATTGAATCGTGGATCGTTTTGGTTCGGAAATTGATGTCGGGGTTGTCATAGTTCTGTCGTGGATGACAGTGTGGAACCCTACAAAGGGCTGAACATAAAAGTACTTTAGATTTTTGATCGTGAGACGGTTAGGTTCGGATCGTCTTTCACGATGTCGTAGGATCGATTTTGATGATAGTTTAGTGTTGTGACCATTAGATGATTGGATTTTGTTGAGTTAGGTGGATATGCTGCTAAGAGCAGCCGGGTTAGAGGAACCCTAGTTGAACTGACGGTAGGATTGGATTGACGTCCATACGATGTCGGGACCGCGGGGTCGGTCAGATTGTAGATTATACTGTCTTATGCAGTTGGGTTCGGAGGAACCCTAGGGTGTGATATTGGAACCCTAAGGTAGGGTGTATAGTTCAGAAAGGTGAGTTAGCGAGTGGTTTGACTTTGATGATTTTTCGGAGTCGAGACTGTCGGTCGGTCTAGTCATGTCAGCTTGAGCGATGGGACTGCACTCTGCAGTCGGGGTTGTACTTATCGGTTCGACCTAGTTGGTTGTCGTTCTGCTCTAGTTGTGATGGATTGCTGGTCCAGCTAAGGTTATGGATGACCTGGTAGACGACAGTGGTTGAGTCGAGTTACGACTGGTTAGAGTTTGGTTGGACAAGTTACCAGGGTTGGTACTTGTCGATGGAATCCCAGAGTGGGGATACAGAGCAGTTAGTACGGACGATTGATTCCCTTAGACGAGGAGTCTCGATAGCGATGTCTGGTGGTTAGGTCTGCACGAGTTGTGGTAGGCACTACTACCGAGAGTGGTTGTAGATGTGGTTGTTGGGAATCTGGGTCATTCAGGGGACTTTTCCTTTTCTCTTGTGGGATGTCAAGGTGACTGTACCCAGAGTTGTTGGGTACAAGGAGGGTAGAGTTTCTCCCATTCGATCAGAGGTATGGGGTCGTCGCTCAGTATGAGCGGAGATCCAGGGTCGTCTGTTTTGCACATGGTGTGCTGATACTAGTGTTGATGTTAGTGATGGTGCTAGTACTAGTGCTGGTGCCGGTGATTGTGATGACGATGAGTCACGAGTCGGAATGTGACTCTGTCAAGATGGGCATGTGTTTGGTATCTCTGGTCCGGCAGTGGATCACAGATAGAGTTATACTGGTTATGGACACGTGGTTGATGTCCAAGTGAGTTGGTTCCAATCTGGTTGGAACTTCAGAATCGAGAGAGGCTGTGATTGAGGTGAATAGTGGAGTGCGGATTTTCCGCATTGGTAATGGGTATTTCGAAGTCCTTCAGGGTGACTTCTTAGGTTCTGTCAGGGCAGATGATAGTTGTTATGACCAGTACATTGATCGTATATTGGTTGGTGGACCCGGGATTTATCTTGGGTCATCAGGAAGAGTTGAGTATTTCGAAGTTAGGTGAAAGAGATTTCTCATTTTCTGCTTGGTGGCAGACGATGTTGGGTTACATGGCGTGGTGAGTGCAGCGAGTTTTGTTTGCATTCACGTAGGATGGATTTTTTTTTCATCTTCTTGGATCATCTTTGATTTTCCAAGGTGGAATGACAAGGATCGATACGAGGTAATTGGAGAGAACCCACAGTATCAGCATGTCTCGTCGTTGACTGATTTGTTTAGATGTGGGAATTGGTTGAGGAGTGGTGTGACTGACGAAGGATTCAAGACGGTGCAAGACCCTATGATCGAATCTCAGGTGCGTTGATAGTTGAGTGAGCTTGTGTGGATCGTAGGCGGATCGAGATTTTGATGTTGAGGACTTTAGGCATCGTGACGATCGAGGATCGTGACGTTTATGGTCGGGTGACGTAGTGATGTATCTGGATCGTGATCTTGATGATCCAGATAGGAGGAGAGTTTATCGCTCTTATTTGTATATTGAGTTGAGGATGATGGGACTGAACTTCTTTTCGAAGTAAATCCTGTATGGTGTATTAATCGAACGAGTAGGTGTCCGACGGGGTCGGATTTTGTCTGCTTTAATTGTGCAGATGGTGGGATTATCTTCCTTACAAAGTCAATCGAGTGTAATGTGTTAATCAATTGAGCAGGTAACTGTTAGGTTCGAATTTGGTGCGTCTCAGTAGACGTTGTGTTGCTGGACGGGTGATCGTGGAACTAGAAATAGATGATGGATTGGAGTTTTGATCTGTCTAGTACTGGATTTGACAGATGGACTCCAGAATTGAAATGTGATTGGCTACGACCTAGGTCGTCATCGTCGTCGTTGTTGTTGTAGGCTGGTTGGTGGAAAGATGTACGTACTCGGTACATTGTTCGAGGAACGATATTGGACAGACTTGTGGTGCCTAGTGACGGTATATGGGTTATACCATGGGTACTCTGGTGAACGTACTAGTAGTCGGCTTAGTTCCGATACCATTGGATTAGTCGAGGACGTGGACTGGACATTAGATACTGTGCACTAGGTCATTGTGATTCTGATGGGTCCAGTTACACATGGGTTAAGTGAGATGTTGGTAGATGTTTACTCATGTTGAGTGAGTTGGTGGTTAGTGTAATCACAAGTGAGTAAAGTGTTAGTTTTCAACTGGCGACTGCCAAGTGGTGACAGTTTGTCGGATGTTTCATCGTGGATTGGTGAGTGAGATTTGGTGACTCCCAGTAGGAGTAGACTTCAGGATAAATTTGGGATTGAGAAAGGAATCGTTGAGTCGTTTGTGTCAGCGAAAGGGTAGATTTGACAAGTGGTGTCAACTCAGAACGTGAGATTATTATCACTCGACATGGTCGAGTGTAGTCAATGTGACGTGAGCGTTAGTGGAACGTCTGGATGCGAATAAATATTGTTCTGGTTAGTGGGTGTACTAGTGTACACGTGTGTGAAATCGAATTTTTTTCCACGAGGTGGTTGTGGAATCGGTATAGTTGGAATTTCGAGGATGAAATTAATTAAGGAGGGAAGGTTGTAATGACCCGTCCCGAATTTCGGATTAGATTAGTGACTAATCAACGATTAGTGAGGTTAATCGGTGATTAGTTGAGCGAAATCGGACGAATAGTGTAAAATGACCGTTGCCCCTAGTCGTGGGAAAAACATTAATTTTTCGTTCGAGCGGTCAAATGGACTTTGGCCGATGATTGTGACGTAGTTCGGGACGTCACGAGTTCATAGACAAGTGGCACGTCCGATTCCGATATTCGAGGAAGAAGTTATGATGTTTGGAAGTTCATGGGTATTTTGGTAATTTGATTAAAGGAGGAAAAATATTGATTTTTGAATCGGAAGGTCCGATGGCAGATGACCGAGTACCGTTACGTAGATCGGGTCGATACGAATCCATAGACAGGCGGCACGTCGAAATTGGACTTCGAACGGAAAAGTTATGGTTCACGGAAGTTCAATTTCACTATGCACGTATTACGAGGCAATGATTAGATGGAAAAATCTGATTGGTTGACTTTTTAAGTGGGACCCATGGATGAGTGACAAGTGTCACTCATCCCATTGGTCATTAACCCTAGCCCTTCATCTCACCCTTCCCCTTCATCCTGGCCGTACATCTCATCTCCTTCTCATTTGATCACTAACATCCTCCCTCTCTGTTTTCTCACAAACCCGAAACCACCATTTTCCATTTCCTTGAACAAACACACACCACATCACACCACCACCATCACCTTGCATCAATACGTTCTTGTGAGGAAGCTTGAGGGACTGGGAATAACGGTGACGGCGACTCACGGCGGTTCACGGCGGGGGTGAATCGAACAAAAACCCGAGAGCCCTTTTTATATTCAAAAATCGAAAGTTGGTTTTTAGTCATGGTTTTGAGCTTCTTTTTATCCTAATAAGACCTAGGGACCAAGGAGACTTGAGGAGGATCGATTTGGATGGAAATGGATGGCTAGAGGGCTAAGGAACCAAGCTTGAAGTTCAAGCTTACGGCTTGTCCATGGAAGGTATGATTTCAGTGGGTATTTCTGTGTTTTTAATAGCTAAAAAGATTAGGTTTGATGTTAGGAAGGTTTAGGAAATGAAAGGGGAAAGAAAGGATGGAAAATAAGGGAAATTGAACAGTGAACAGGTCGCGCCGGTTCAGACCGGTTCGGTCCGATTTGAACCAGGAAAACCGGGTTCGCTGGAGCTTGATGATGATGAATAGTGCCTGGTACGTGGGCTTCACGCGCAAGGGCTTCAGGCGTGATGAATACCACTTTTTAGGACCCGTCCCAATCCCCCCGGGATTACCGAGGGACGCTCCTGATCCAGTCTGACACATAGTGTCAGATCAAGGAAAATTTGAACCTTTAGCCTGCAGGCTTCCAGAGTACGCCAGGATCCGGAGGAGGTATATGATGTCTTGGTCTCTGCAACAGTCTGCACTGTATTCAACCTGAAGGGAATTGAAAACAGAAAGACTGTGAGTGGACAAAAAGTAATAAGTTCATAAAACACATTTTATAAAGACCTTTATGCCCTTAACTAAAAAGCATGCATGCGTAGGAAGACCATTTATCAAACCACATATGTTTAAACAACCATAATCATACGGGCCCCTGCCCAAAACCATTTATAGAAATACGTAACATAAAAAACATATGTGGGATCTCAGTCCGAATCCATTTATTATCCATAAAACACAATTTCGCAAATCCAAGAAATCATGTTTATCCAATTTAATTTACCAATCCTGTCACGGTATCTAAAGCTACGCGCGTGCTACCTGTGGTCTCAAAGCCCAAGTCTCCCCAGGGTCCACCCAGGTTAATGTCCGTAAATCAATGACCCTCCCTGGGGGTTATAATCCATAGCCTTTCTGAGAGTAAGGAATACAACGGGGGCGACTCCACTCAGTCAGTGCTCGGTGACTACTCCGGGGTCCACCCAGGCCAAAGACCTTCCCCGGAGGAGACAATTCATATATAAAGGATGGTATACGAAAATCCTTTCAAGGGTTCATGTCGATCCCCATAAACATGAGCCATAAAATCCTTTAGAGAGTTCATGCCGGTCCCCGTAAACCATCATGAACCATAAAAACCTTTCATGGGTCCCTGACCCGAAATCACAATCTTAAAACATATCTGGGCCCTAGGCCCGAATCCACATACAAACTGGACCTCCAGCCCGAATCATAAACCAATTGGGCCTCGTGCCCGATTTCGTAAACTAAATGGGCCTCCGGCCCGATGCCTTGTTAAATCAAATGGGCATCAAGTCCGAGAGTTCGTAAATCAAATGGGTCTCGCGCCCAAATCCATATTTCCAAATCCGAAATCGATTCAAGAACTAATTGGGCCCCTGGCCCGAAAGCGTAGCTAAAAGGGATTTCGAGTCCGAGGGTTTCCAAAACAAATGGGTCTCGAACCCGAGTTTACCTTTTCAAATCCAAAAAACCATTTCTTGAAATCATTTCCAAAACTATAAGTATGGAAAATCAGTGCAAAATTGAAAACCTCAATTTACGTGCAAGTACGTAAATCACCTCGAAATGCGTGAAACCATATAAATCACAACCATCCAAATCAACATCATAGAATTACATCTATAAACCATATAAAACATTTATGCATGCATCACAGTTTAGAAATCAAGGTCCACTCACAGACCGTCCTAAGCTGCCGCCGTCATTTGCGTGCCGTAAGCCTCACCGGGCAAATCGTCGTACCGAGACTCCCAAATCTATCCAAACCAATCTAGAGGGTTACTAACTACCTAATTAACCTCTCATTGAAGCCCCGTAATTTTCCTGAATTTTTAACTATTTTAAAACATGATCCTAAACCTTCGGATGTCCCGAACATTATCGAGACGGTGTCCAATCGACACAAAACCAGTCCCAAAATGTTCGTTACATCGAATAGATTAAAAGTCATGTTGAAGTCATCCCCAAAAGGTGGCCCAAGTGCCCCCATGCGCGGCTTGAAGCCCCTGCACGTGAAGCCCACGTGCTGGTCACTATTCATCATCATCAAGCTCCAGCGAACCCGATTCACCTGGTTCGAACCGAACCAGACCGATCTGAACCTGCGTGTAAGGACCCGTCCAGAAAATTAGTGTAGAATGACGATTTTGCCCCTAGGTTGGGTAAATAGTTGGCTTTTAGTTCGGGTGGTCAATTGGGTATTGACTAGTGACCGTGGCGTAGTTCGGGACGTCACGAGTCCGTAGACAGGTGGCACGCCCGATTCCGACATCCGAGGAGGAACTTATGATGTTCGGAAGGTTGAGGGCATTACCGTAATTTGGTCAAAATAGGGGGAAAAGTTGACTTTTCGTACGATCGGGTTTTGGCTCGTTGACCTAGGACCGTTAGGTAGATCTCGTCGTCCTGAGTTCAACGACAGGCGGCACGTGTTCATCGGACCTAGGATGCGTAAGTTACGAGTCTCGGAAGGTAGTGGCATAATCATAATTTGGATTCAAAAGAGGGGCATTTTGGTCTTTTGGCTGCATGGGGATTTGGGCTAATCTGATAAGGCCAGGTGTACAGTGGAGATTAGGATATTTGTGAGAGGGCTGAGAGGATTGTGACATGTGCAAGGTGTCTAGTGGGTTCTAGGGTGCACGGCTCCAACTATTTGGCTGTGTGTTCGTTCTTGTTCGAAGACGAGAGAAACAGAGACAGAGAAGCGAGGGAAATTGAGCAAGTGAAGGGCGGTGTGTGGTGTTTGTGTGAATTGTTGAGTGTGTGAGAGATTAAGTGAGAGCTGATGAGTGAAGCTGAGTGAGAAGTTGTGAGGGAAATCGGTGTGTGCAAGGTGTGAGTCCACGAGAAAAGCGGAGAGAGTTGAGGGACCTTGGTGATGGTGTGGCCGTGTGCTGATCGATTGGGCTTGAGAGGAAGTTGGGACGGCTCTGTGGACTCCAGGGAACGCAGCGGCGAGCACGGTGGTGGACGACTGCAGGTAATTTCTCATCCCCGTTCGTATGCCCTATTTTTCTATGAATTTCAAACCATTAGTCGTGGACTTAGGGGCTGAGTCGAGGTCTTTGGTGAGTTGGGTGAGCTTCAGTAGGTTCCTAGGAGTCGTCTAAGGTGGTTGCCGTGACGGGGGAGTGACTGGGTGGCTGGGAACCGAAACAGAGTTTTGGGGAGGTTTGGTTTCGAGTTTCAGACGACAGGCTATAGGCTGTGTCGAGGTGTTAGATTGAGGGGAATAGGTTGCTTAGGACTGGACGAAGAGACTGGTGAAGAGAGGAGTCGAAACGGTGAAGGAACGGTGGAGAACCGGGTGCGCCGGTTCAGACCGGTTCGCCCAAGGAAGACGACGATGAACAGTGACTTTGTGCAGGCGCGTGAGGGCCACGCGCAGCCACTTTGGGCGGCGCGTGCGGTGGTTTCTGGGCAAAGTGTCAACTAGGTTTTTGGTCTAGAGGTTGTAACGAGTCTAGTGGAATAGGTTTCGGGCTATTCGGACGTCGTTTGAGGTTAGTTCCGCGAGGTTGAAGGCTTAGGGTTCCGGTTCGTTACGTTTAGGACCCGGGGATTTTTGGGGAAAATTAGGAGAGTCTTGGTAAACGTGTTAGTGACGTTCTTTGGTGACTTGTTAACAGGATCGGGAGTTCCAGAGGAAGCTGAGGAACGTACGAGACGTTCGGGACGCGATTGAGGGCTCGGTATTGTGAGTGAACCGCTTCTCTAAACTCGAGCATGCATAACTGCTTTTAATTACTTGTTTTATGGTTTTACATGGGATTTCATGATTGTTGAATATGTGATGTTGATTTTACATAATTGCACGTTTTTCGAGAAAGTACATATTTGGCACGTTTTACGAGGAAGTTTGGAATTCTGATTTCGATGCTATGATTTGGGATTTCAAATGATAAATGGTTTTCAATGATTATAAAGGAGTTTTGGAACATGATTTTGATGATCAAGGCTTTCGGTTTTGAAATCGGATTTCGGAAACGGAATTTGGTTTTAAAGTTGGAAAGTTGATTTCCGGATTTGGGTTCGGAATGACGGTTCTGGACACCGAAAGGGCTTCAGACCGGTGATTTCGGATTCGAGTTTGGATATAGATTCAGAAATGGTTTTCAAATGGTTTTGATTGGATTTGCTGGATCTGGTTATTGGGTTTAAAGACCCGAATATTGTGATTGACGGGGGACGGGCCCGAATTGGGTTTAAAGACTCGGAATGAGTTTAAAGACTCGGGAGTTTAAAGACTCGGATATATTGATATTTCCCCCATAGGCCTGTTGAGTTTAAAGACTCGGGAGTTTAAAGACTCAGATATTATTGAGGCCTGGATTGAGTTTAAAGACTCGGAGAGGTCCAGCAGGTTTGATCGGAAAAATGATGATTTGATAATCACGGTTTATGCTACGGCCTTATGATGTTTCTGCTATGATTCCTATAACTGTTTTATAGTGTTTCTGTTTCTTATGATGTTTTATGGCGATTGATTGATCACTGCTTTAATAACTGGGTTATGCATGTGATTTCAAAACGGAGGGCTAAACCCGGTTTTCTTATAAAATGGTTTTAGAAACTTTTCTTTTATTTATGGTCCACTCACACCTTCTGTTTTAATTGCCCTCCAGGTTGTGGAGCTAACGCGGGGTTCCGGCGTCGAGGCAGCGTCTGAGGCATAGCAGTTACGAGAGGGATTCCGGGGTGTTTTAATTTTCCGTGTGCGTGTACTGTTTATCGGTTTTTCTTTTCTGTGTATGTGGGACTATACTCTGTAGCCTTTTAACTTCGAGATGTATTGTATAGTTTCTCCTGCGTCTGACTGAGTACTTTGGTGGTTGCGTGTGAGTGTTACTTTTGTGTGTCTCTGGGTGTCAGACGGGAGCAGGATTTACCTCGGTGTTCGGGATGAAACCGGGGTGGGTCCTGCCACGGCGCGACTGGTTCTGTGTCCAATTTCCCTTATTTTCCATCCTTTCTTTCCCCTTTCAATTCCTAAACCTTCCTAACATCAAACCTAATCTTTCTAGCTATTAAAAACACAGAAAAACCCACTGAAATCATACCTTCCATGGACAAGCCGTGAGCTTGAACTTCAAGCTTGGTTCCTTAGCCCTCTAGCCATCCATTTCCATCCAAATCGATCCTCCTCAGGTCTCCTTAGCCCCTAGGTCTCATTAGGATAAAAAGGAGCTCAAAACCATGACTAAAAATCAACTTTCAATTTTTTTAATATAAAAAGGGCTCTCGGGTTTTTGTTCGACTCACCCCCGCCATGAGCCGCCATCATCGTTATTCCCAGTCCCTCAAGCTTCCTCACAAGAACGTATTGATGCAAGGTGATGGTGGTGGTGTGATGTGGTGTGTGTGTTTGTTCAAGGAAATGGAAAATGGTGGTTTCGGGTTTGTGAGAAAACAGAGAGGGAGGATGTTAGTGATCAGATGAGAGGGAGATGAGATGTACGACCAGGATGAAGGGGAAGGGTGAGATGAAGGGCTAGGATTAAAAGATAGGATGGGTGGGAAATATAAAATAATATAATTAATATTATTTTAATCCAAATCTCACCAATTAATGTGAGATCCACAATTTGGGGTTAATGACCAATGGGATGAGTGACACTTGTCACTCATCCATGGGTCCCACTTAAAAAGTCAACCAATTAGATTTTACCACCTAATCATTGCCTCGTAATACATGCATAATGAAATCGAACTTCCGTGAACCATAACTTTCCCATTCGAAGTCCGATTTCAGCGTGTCACCTGTCTATGGATTCGTATTGACCCGATTTACGTAACGGTCCTCGGCCCTCGGCCATCGGACCTCCCGGTTCAAAAGTTAAGATTTTGCCTCTAACTAAATTACCAAAATACCCATGAACTTCCGAACGTCATAACTTCTTCCTCGACTATCGGAATCGGACGTGCCACCTGTCTATGAACTCGTGACGTCTCGAACTACATCACAGTCATAGGCCAAAGTCCATTTGACCGTCCGAACAAAAAGTCAACATTTTACCCAAGATTAAGGGAAAAATGGTCATTTTACACTGTTCGTCCGATTTCGCTCAACTAATCAACGATTAACCTCACTAATCCTTGATTAGTCACTAATCTAATCTTAAATTCGTGACGGGTGGTTACAATCAGAGCATTAGGATAGCAGTCTATACATTGTACATGGACTTGCTTAATATGTCGTACTGATCTATGTCACTTAACAGATAAACATGTCTCCGAGACAAGTACCCCCTTCATGGTTTGATGAGGAAGTCGTTAGAGATTCAGAGGGCGCTAGTATTGAGAGAGCCCAGTGCCCGGGGGGCCACTGTATTTAGTGGCGAGTCCGCACCGAAGGATGCCCACCGATGGATTGTTCAGATGGGGAGGATCTTTATGGTAATGCACTATCCTCTAGAGTACCGAATCATTTTGACCACTTTCTTGTTGGATGGTGATGCCCATGAGTTGTGGTATGCCTTGGAGATGTCCAGTTGGGATGTCCGAACGAGGACTTGGAAAGTCTTCAGGGAGCGGTTCTTGGAGCAGTACTACCCATGCTCTTTCCATGACACCCGAGAGGCAGAGTTCTTGCAGCTCCGACAGGGAGCATGATTGTGGCAGAGTATGAAAAGAGTAGAGAATGTCCCACTTCACTTCTACCTTTGTGAGTACTGGGGCTGGTAAGTGTCGCCGCTTCGAGATGGGTCTTAGAGGAGAGATTTGTGTTATGGTGACATCAGGATCCTTTGCTACACTGAGGGATCTGATCGACACAGCTGTAAGAGTAGAGACGGATGTTCGGCTCGACAGCAGTTTTCTGGGGATGGACGGCGCCAAGAGCGTTTGTAAGCTGGACCTTCGAGCCAGAGAGCCCTGAAGGGAGGCCTATTCAGTGGAGCCTCATCTTTATCCGGAAACAGACTGTTTGGTAGGCACAACGGCACTTAGAGATTTGGCTACAGAGCTCCGCAGCCTCCTTATGCTAGTGGTACTTCAGTGAGATCTACAGGCAGATGGAGGATGCTGACCTGCTTTGTATGTGGAGATTCTGGTCACTTCTAGAGAGAGTGCCCATAGCTCACGGGTGGCAGTGGTGTTGGCTGGAGTGCAGCAAGACAGATCCGAGCACAGCCACGACGTCAGACGCTACTGGTGATAGAGGTTATGGAGAAGCCAGAGGTGGCTATCGTGGATCACGAGGACCTGGTCGACCGTTGGGACCACATGCTCGAGTCTTGCCGTGAGTTAGTAGGAGGCCAGAGCAGCCCAGGGGGTAGTGATAGGTACGCTCACTATTTTTGATCATGACATACGTATTTTGATAGACCTTGGAGCTACACATTCATTCATAGCTCGAAGTTGTACGCTGTTAGTGGATAGAGATGTGTCCATACTCGAGTATGATATAAGAGTGGGTACACCGACTGGGGATGTATATATTGTCAGGATCCGACCCTCCTCGATTAGGACCCGACTCATCTAGCACCATATTGTCCGCTTTGGGCCTCACCCTCACGGTTTTGTTTTCGGGAGCTCATGGTGTAACTTCCCAGGGGGTCACCAATCATGGAATTGCACCACCCTCAACTCACTTATCTTTGGGGTTCCAATCCCCCCCCCCCTCCCCCCCGCCAAAGCCACTTGAGCTCCCAAAAGGCCTAGTGCTAGATAGGTGTGTGCCTACACCTTTAAGGCACACCACCATCCTCTCCCAGACCATTCCCCCTCGCAGGAATGTGGGATTGTTCACCATTCCCTCCAGGACACGGGTCTTACAATCCACCCCCCTTAGAGCCCAGCGTCCTCGCTGACACACTTCCCGGTCGGGGTCTGGCTCTGATACCAACTTGTCAGGACCCATCCCAAATCCCCCTTGATTAACGTGGGACGCGCCTGATCCCGTCTGACACAAAGTGTCAGACCAAGGAAATTTCCGTCTCTAGCCCTCACCGGGCTTCCGGAGTACGCCAGGATCGTAAGAGGAAGAGTGTGATGTCTTGTCTCTACTACAACCCGTATTCTCTATCAACCAGAAGGGCATTAAAACACGAAAGCTGTGAGGGGACAAAAACAATCATTTCATTAAAAACATTTTCATAGTAAGACATTTATGCCCTTCACTAAAAGCATATGCATGCATTCAAAAACTGTTTATCAAAACGTTCGAATAACCATTTGTCAACCATATTCAAAACCTTTCAAGGGTTCATGCCCGGTTCCCATAAACCGTCATGACCCATAAAAACATTTCAAGGGTTCATGCATGTCCCCATAAACCGTCATGAACCGTAAATCCATTTATGGGTCCCCGACCCGAAATCACAAAAGAACCGTAAATCAAAACATAGGAACTCAGCCCAAATCAAACACTAGTGGAACTCAGCCAAAAACAATTCCCAGTGAAATACCAAAACGTACAATACGGGGTCTTCGCCCCAAAATCTCTTTCTAAAACATCGAATATGGGGTCTCACCCCAAATCTCTTTCTGTAAACCACATACCTATCAATATATGTATAACCCATCCGCGGCACTTTCGAGAAGATGCCAACTCGGGGCACACATCCCCTAGGGAACACATCCCCGATATATGTCACGATATCATCTCTATACTATTGTGCACACTACTCGGGGTCTCACTCCGAGTCTTCTCCTAGGAATTCTCCATCTGCGAGGCTCTATCTTCGGACCTAGTCCAATCATCTCTCTGGAATCTGGTATGGGACCACATCATAAATCGTAACCCCCACTCCTAGAACGAGATCCCTATGGGGATACCCATTCTGATATGTAGATCGTGACTCTCCAGGTCGACGTCTGGAGGAGACCATATAAATCATATGGAGGGTTCATAAACATTTTCAAAACTTTTTCTTTCTTTCTCAAAACATTTCTCAACTGGGTCTCATACCCGATTCATCTCAACAGGATTCCTCGAATCCGATTTAAATCCATTTCACAGGCCTCGGCCTAAATCCTCAGTTCAAGAGGGTCTCATGCCCGAATTCTCATTCATAAATCAAATTGGGACTCAAGCCCGATACCACAGCTAACTGGGCCCTAAGCCCGAAACCATAAATGAACATGGCCTCAAGCCCGATTTCACAACCAATAGGGCCTCAAGCCTGATACTACAGTCAAATGGGCCTCAAGCCCGATATTACAACCAACTGGACCTCATGCCCGAACTCGTAAACCAACGGGACCCTCGGTCCGATCGTATAACTCAAATGGACCCTCGGTCCGATTCCTTGTCAAATAAAATGGACTCCAATTCCGAGAGTTTTTAAATCAAATGGGACTAATGCCCGATTTCATATTTCTAAATCCAAAATCCATTCATTAAATCGTCAGTGAAAACAAAGTACGCAAAGGTACGACATAAACCCAAAAATCTCGAAAAGCGTGCAAATATGTCGATCCTAAGCTACCACAACCAAATGCACTCATGGAATCACAAAACATATATTAAAACACTTATAAAACATTTATGCATGCATCGAGGTCATAAAACAATTTCACTCACAGACCGTCTGAAGCCGCGCCTCGATACACGTGCTAAAAAGTCTTCCCGGGCCAATCGCCACCTCCGGGATTCCCGAACCTGTCCAAATTAATTTATAGGGTTACTAACTACTTATACAACCCCTCACTAAAGCCCCGTAATTTTTCAGAATTTCTAACTATTTTTAAACGCGAACCTAAACCTTTGGACAACCGGAACTATATCGAAACGATGTACAATTGACACGAAACCAGTCCCAAAATGTTTGTTACATCGAATAGATGATTTCACGTGATGGAACCACCCCCAAAGGATGGCGCACGTTCCATCATGTGAACCTAGAAGGGACTGCACGTGGGCCTCACGCGCCTAGCGCACTGTTCATCTTCTTCATGCAATCAGACCGGTCCGGCCGGTTCACTTAGTTTGGCCGGTCCAGTTGGACCTGCGTGATCGGTTCGGCCACCCTCCTCTCTTATTTTTCATCCAATCTTCTCCTTTTCAATCCCAATCTTCCTATTTTGATGTTTTCTATCATTTCCAATCCAAAGAACTAACCAAAAACACCTAAAAGCTATGGTTTGATTTTTGAACCTAACGATTCAGTTTTTCAGAATTCTCCTAGGCTTCCTCAGCTGTGAAACCCCCTTCCAAAACATCTTAGAATCATCCTAGCAACCTAATAATCAACTCCTAATCACCCAAACTCGACCATAATGTGTAAATTGAAAAATATGGGAAAAAGGGACAAACCGAGAAATCTTGCTCGGGTTTATGGCCGTCGTCCACGGCGGCGTTGCCTCCTGCCTGCCACCAGCATCCACAAGTCCTCCAAACACTCTCTAGTCCTCACATGCATGATCAGGTGGGAAGGGTGTTGGATTGGGTTGGTTGGTCGATCGGTTTGGGTTTGGGTTTGGTATGCTCGAACAAAGAAGAAAGGGATGATATGCATGAATTTAAAATGATGTCCAGTGGATGAGTGAAACTTGTCACTCATCCATTGGGCAGTACAGAAATATCTAGGCCCTACTTAAGTCCAAAAGTCCATCGTCTCGTAAAACGCACAATAGTAATTTCGAACTTCCTTGAACCGTAATATTTCCGTCGAATGTCCGAATTCGACGTGCTGCCTGTCTGCGAAATCGTATCATCTCGATCTACATAACGGTCATCGGCCCTCGGCCATCGGACTTGCCAGGTCAAAAATCAACTATTGGCCCCTATTCAATCAAATTACCAAAATGTCCTTGGACTTCGTATCGTCATAACTTCTTCCTCGAATATCGAAATCGAACTTGCCACCTGTCTATGAACTCGTGACGTCCCATACTACGTAAAAATCATCGTCCAAAGTCCATTTGACTGCCTGAACAAAAAGTCAACGATTCACTCATTCTAGGGGAAAAATCGTCATTTCGTTTTGCTCATCCGTTAATCCTCATCTAATCCCCATTAGTCTCGCTAATCCGTCAATAATCCTTAATTAATCACGTTAATTCAGGACGGGTCGTCTCATGGAGTTCATTTGATTTGACGAGGAATCGGACCGAGGGTCTATTTGAGTTATACGATCGGACCTAGGGTCCCGTTGGTTTACGAGTTTGGGAATGAGGCCCAGTTGGCTGTAATATCGGGCTTGAGGCCCATTTGACTGTAGTATCAGACTTGAGGCCTTATTGGTTGTGAAATCGGGCTTGAGGCTCTATTGATTTATGGTTTAGGGCTTAAGGCCTAGTTTGATGTGGTATCAAGCTTGAGTCCCAGTTCGATTTATGAAATGAGAATTCGGGCATGAGACCCTATTGAACTGAGGATTTAGGCCGAGGCCTGTGAAATGGATTTGAATCGGATTCGAGGAATCCTGTTGAGATGAATCGGGTATGAGACCCAGTTGAGGAATGTTTTGAGAAAGAAAGAAAGAGTTTTGAAAATGATTATGAACCCTCCATATGATTTATATGGTCTCCTCCAGACGTCGACCTGGAGAGTCACGATCCACATATCAGAATGGGTATCCCCATAGGGATCTCGTTCTAGGAGTGGGGGTTACGATTTATGATGTGGTCCCAGACCAGATTCCGGAGAGATGATTGGACTAGGTCCGAAGATAGAGCCTCGCAGATGGAGAATTCCTAGGAGAAGACTCGGAGTGAGACCCCGAGTAGTGTGCACAATAGTATAGAGATGATATCGTGACATATATCTGGGATGTGTTCCCTAGGGGCTGTGTGCCCCGAGTTGGCATCTTCTCGGAAGTGCCGCGGATGGGTTATACGTATATTTATACGTATGTGGTTTATAGAAAGAGATTTGGGGCGAGACCCCGTATACGATGTTTTAGAAAGAGATTTGGGTGCGGAGACCCCGTATTGTATGTTTTGGTATTTTACTGAGAATGGTTTTGGGCTGAGTTCCACTGGTGTTTGATTTGGGCTGAGTTCCTATGTTTTGATTTACAGTTCTTTTGTGATTTCGGGTCGGGGAACCATAAATGGATTTACGATTCATGAAGGTTTATTGGGACCGACATGAACCCTTGAAAGGTTTTTATGGGTCATGATGGTTTATGGGAACTGGGCATGAACCCTAGAAAGGTTTTGAATATGGTTGACAAATGGTTTTACGAACGTTTTGATAAACGGTTTTCGAATGCATGCATATGCTTTTAGTGAAGGGCATAAATGGCTTACTATGAAAATATTTTTAATGAAATGATTATTTTTGTCCACCCACAGTTTTCGTGTTTTAATGCCCTTCAAGTTGATAGCGGATGCAGGTTGTAGCAGAGACGAGACATCACATTCCTCCTCCTACGATCCTGGCGTACTCTGGAAGCCCGGTAAGGGCTAGAGACAGAAATTTCCCTGGTCTGACACTTCATGTAAGACGGGATCAGGCGCATCCCACGTTAATCCCGGGGGATTTGGGACGGGTCCTGACATATATTATGAATCAGGTATTGAGGGATTGTCCGCTGAGGATAGGAGAGGTTGATTTGGTAGCAGATTTGATACTGTTAGATCTACATGATTTTTATGTCATCATTGGGATGGATTGGTTGACTGATCATCATGCGTCGATTGAATGCTGCGATAAGAGGGTGACCTTCCAAAGTCTTGGACTACCCGAGACTGTGTTTCAGGGAGATAAGAGGGTGTTACCCTCCGGAGTTATATCAGCATTGGCGATAGAAAAAAGTTATTGAAGAAAGGTTATCAAAGCTACTTGGCTCACGTGATGGATAGTCGGGCTACACGCGAGAGAGCCGAGGACATACCCATGGTGCAGGAATTTCTAGATGTGCTCCCGGAGGACTTACCGGGACTACCACTGCACCGAGAGATCGAGTTCACTATCGAGCTTTTCTTAGGTACGAGACCTATATCCTAGACACCGTACCGTATGACACCGGCTGAGTTGAAGGAATTGAAGGTTCAGTTACAGGAGCTGGTGGATATAGGATTTATCCGACCTAGTGCTTCGCCTTGGGGCGCTCCGGTGTTGTTTGTGAGGATGAAGGATGGTATTCTTCAATTTTGCATAGATTACCAGCAACTCAACAAAGTGACAATGAGGAACAAGTATCCTTTTTCCATGATAGATTACCTGTTTGATCAGTTGAAAGGGGCCAACTATTTTTCGAAGATTGACCTTCAATCGGGATACCATTGGTTGAGGATTACTGAAGAAGATATTTCAAAGACTGCCTTCCGGATGAGATATGGCCACTATGAGTTTCTGGTGATGCCATTTGGATTGACGAATGCACCTGTAACGTTCATGGATCTAATGAACCGAGTGTTCCAATCATACTTGGATTGGTTCGTGATAGTGTTTATCGACGATATCCTGGTACATTCAAAGACTTCTAGAGCGCACGAGAAATGTATGAGATTGGTGCTAAACCAGCTGAGAAGGAACCAGTTGTATGCCAAGCTGAGCAAGTGCGAATTTTGGTTGAACAGTATAGGCTTCTTAGGCCATGTGATTTTGGCTGAGTTGATTAGTGTGGACCCCTAAAAGATAGAGGCCATGACTAACTGAGAGCAATCAAAAACTGTTACTAAAGCATGCAGTTTTGTGGGATTGGCTGGATATTACAGACATTTTTTAGAAGATTTCTCTACCATAGTAGCTCCGTTAACCCAGTTGACAAGGAAAGGGGTTAAGTTCATTTAGAACGAACACTATGAACAGAGTTTCCAGGAATTAAAAAGACGGTTGAATTCGGCACCAGTGTTAGCTCTTCCAGATGACAATGGGGAGTTTGAGGTATATAGTGATGCTTCGTTGTAGGGATTGGGATGCGTGTTGATGTAGTACGAGAGAGTCATCTCCTATGCCTCTAGATAGTTGAAGCCACATGAATTGAACTACCCTACCCATGATCTAGAGCTGGCGGTAGTGGTACACGCTCTAGAGCTGGCGGTAGTGGTACACGCTCTGAAGCATCTGTTAACTAAGAAGGAACTGAATCTAAAACAAAGACGATGGTTGGAGCTGATCAAAGATTACGATTGTACGATTGAATATCATCCCGGAAAGGCA
Organism: Prinsepia uniflora; assembly: GCA_032719365.1. Lineage (NCBI taxonomy): Eukaryota > Viridiplantae > Streptophyta > Magnoliopsida > Rosales > Rosaceae > Prinsepia > Prinsepia uniflora. Next base: position 54,195,138 of record CM064872.1, read on the forward strand.
AATGTGGTGGTAGAGGCATTGAGCAAGAAGTCTGCGAGTTCAATAGCGCATCTGAGGATGGTATACTTGCCTCTGTTGATGGAACTCCGAAGAGCTGGAGTTGTCCTTAGATTAGACTATGAGGGAGCTTTGTTGGCTAGCTTCCATGTGAGACCCATTCTGATGGACCAGATTAAAAAGAAGGTATTGGGAAACACTTCTAATTGAAGTCTTTTTTCTACTTATTATAGTAAATTATGTCAAGGAGGCCAATAAATCATTCTAGATGCATTGGTGATAGTAGTGCTTGCCCTTTTGTGGGTGCAGTCCAATCCAAAGCACACTTATCACCTCTACTGTCCATAGGGCTTGTGCTTTTGGTACATTCCATTACCATTGAAATTCCATTGGTACCATATCTTATGAGCAGGGTGTTAACTATAGATAATCGCAACATGATAAAAATAAATAGTATTTTCATGATTGAGCATGAAAATGACTAGAATATGTCCTTTCATCTTACAAATGAGTTCTATTAGAATTTGTCTTTTCATCCTAGTGAAATTCAATTTTGATTCCTGTATGAAGTTTTACTCAAATTGCAACCTCGATTTAGATGTTTTAGTTATTATACATCTCTATTTACAATAAGTTACCAGAACCTAATAGTTGAACTTAAATGGTGGAGAAACAGACATAAGCTTTTATTTGGCTCTACTCTTGATTGAATAAGAAAATAATACACTTTTATTTAGATCCTTATCATAATAAATGAAATGGGCCAGATATCGGTAGAGGAAGAGCAATTATTTCAAGGGCTAGCATGTTTCGTGTTCCATAAGGGGTTTATGTGGACATGAGTGACAGAGTATTAAATTTTCCTTCTTTTCATGGTATGATTCATTACTTAGATACAAATTATAGTGAAGGCTTTATAGGAACTAGAAAGCACATAAGACAGGATCCTATTTCTCTTCTAATGCATTTCATGTCACCTGAAGTTGTTGCGTGGTACCTCCTAGAGCATATGAAGTGTTTTAATCAACTTTAATTCATGATTAGTTGGTCTTGCATGATTAGTTATATTAGGTGCTGGATTTTCTTTTAAAATTTTATGTTTTTTTGCATAATTCCATGTTTTGTTCTCTATGATTGCAAAATTACTTAGTGAAGGCTTTTGGGCCAGTGGACCCACTTGGTGCACATGTGGGTATATTGAACATTATATGATATTATGTTTATGGTTACCGTGCTTAAATTCCATGTGGCAAGATGTCAGGACCCGACCCTCTTCTGTCAGGTCCCGATTCATCTAGCACGATATTGTCCGCTTTGGGCCTCGCCCTCACGGTTTTGTTTTCGGGAGCTCACGGTGCAACTTCCCAGGGGGTCACCCATCTGGAATTGCACCAGCCTCAACTCGCTTAACTTTGGGGTTCCAATCCCCCCCAAAGCCACTGAGCTCCCAAAAGGCCTCATGCTAGATAGGTGTGTGCCTACACCTTTAAGGCACACCACCATCCTCTCCCAGACCATTCCCCCCTCGCAGGAATGTGGGATTGTTCACCGTTCCCTCCAGGACACGGGTCTTACAATCCACCCCCCTTAAGGCCCAGCGTCCTCGCTGGCACACTTCCTGGTCGGGGTCTGGCTCTGATACCAAATTGTCAGGACCCGACCCTCTTCTGTCAGGTCCCGATTCATCTAGCACGATATTGTCCGCTTTGGGCCTCGCCCTCACGGTTTTGTTTTCGGGAGCTCACGGTGCAACTTCCGAGGGGGTCACCCATCTAGAATTGCACCAGCCTCAACTCGCTTAACTTTGGGGTTCCTCCGGAATCCAAAGCCAGTGAGCTCCCAGAAGGCCTAGTTTAGATCAGAGTTGCGTAGCGACACCCTCTATCTAACCCTATATTGTCCTCTTTGGGCACACCAGCCCCCGCAAGGTTTTGTTCTTGGGAGCTCACGGTGCAACTTCTCAGTGGGTCACCCATCATGGGATTGCACCAGCCTCCACTCGCTTAACTTTGGAGTTCCCCCGGAATCCAAAGCCAGTGAGTTCCCAGAAGGCCTAGTGCTAGATAGGTGTGTGCCTACACCTTTAAGACACACCACCATCCTCTCACAAACCATTCCCCCCTCGCAGGAATGTGGGATTGTTCACCGTTCCCTCCAGGACACGGGTCTTACACAAGATCCCCACTAGTCATAATTTTCTTGTTTGCCCTGAAATATGATCCTGAAGAACTGCATGAATTTTGTTCTATTTTGTGGATTTCCATATGAAATTTGTGTCTTTATTATGTGGATATATTGTGAACATATTTTGATAGAATTGCGGGAATTTAATGGCTCTATGCCCTATAACTCTATAGCTTGATATATCTAGGACACATTGAATGCTTCTTATTGCTTTGGGTACAGTGTCTAAGACAGATTATTAATAGTTTCTTTAGCCAGAAATTGGCTCACATGGCTCATTTAGAGAGCATGAATTCCAAAATGGCTATTTCTTGAAAAAGCTATCCATACTAAACTTAAGTTTCATATATTGACCCAAATTGCCCAATTTTATATACAAAGGAAAAAACCGCAGTCCCCTCATAGCCTTATCATTTCAGTTGGACAACAACAAAACCACTAGGACCGTCTTTTTCCCTTTTCGCGATCCAAATGGTCACATCCATACTCTCTGGCGAAAACCTCTCCCTCCTTCGCAAGTTGAACCCAAAAACCTGTATACCTTAGTTATTCTTCCCCATTCACGACCAAAACATCAAAACCCACCAATCCCCTCCCATCACGATTTTCTCACGAACCCAAAAAACCCAAAAAAGCTTCAGAATCTGAACTAAAAAAACATGTGGCCCTTTGCTCCCTCCTTCAAGATTTAAACCCAAAAACCTGCAGACCCTCATTATTTTTCCTTTTTCTCGACCAAATCATCAAAACCCACCAACCCCTTCCATCACGCTCTGCTCTCTACTTCTTCAGGTAATCCTTTGCTCCTAGTTTTTAGAGAATGTTAGAATTTAAGGATTTGTTATAGAAATTCTATGGTAAAACAATTTGGGGATATTTATGTTTGTTATATCTTCTTTATTATGAACGTTCATTGTTCTTCATATTGATATGAATTTCGAATTGAAGATCACTAAATGTGATTAACGTTAGAATTCGTTTTGATCCACATATGTCTTGACTGGTGTGATATTTTTGTTTATTCTTTATTCTTGATTTTGGATGTTCATTGTTCTTCATATGGATATGAATTTCTATGAATTCCTAGGACTGGTCACAATTTGTGGACTCCAGCAAGCCACTATGAATTCCTATAGTTTGCAACAGTATGCTATTGCAACCAATGCATTGGATTTGTTAATTTTCTTGGACAAGCTTGTGTGTCGCATTTAGTCTATTTCTTTTATGAGATGAAACTATCACTTTGCTGCTCAAAAGATTGCATTCGTCTGGTGCTTCTTTGAGAATTATTATTTCACCCTACCTTCCAGAATACATTTGCGAAACATATATACTATTTGATCCTGTACTCTTTTTGTTTGTTTTTTGGCTGGCCTTGGCTATTATTCCACATATGACTTAGCTGGTCTTCACGTTGTTTTTTGGTCTAAATTTCAATATTAGCCATGATACTGTTGACTGCCTAGAGACCTTCATCTTCATGGTTCTATTTGGATGCCCACAAACCTTCATAATTAAGTTGAATTTTAGTTTTGAATTGAGAGTCATTTTGAACCCAAACTGGTCTTATATTACAAATTATAGATAAATGAATGTGATGAAGGCGGAAATTAATTTTGAATTTATAGTCACTTTGTTGTTTCTCCATGGTCTCATCACCAAGTTTTAGGCTCACAATTTTTAGTTTTGAATTTAGATCAATTTGAACCCAAACTGATGTTATTACATAATTGTTCGATGACAAGATACTAGTGAAGGAGGAGTTTATAGTCATTTTGATGTCCGATGAAGATGTTGCTTCTGCATTTCTAAAGGCATGTTCATCATATTTTTATGTGGCACATTTCTCAAATTGTTCATCATTTAGACTTGAGCCTGAACTTGATCCACGTATTTGATCGCCTCATCAAACATTGAAGCTTTATCAACCTGTAAATGTTAGTATAGCAAATGTAAATACTGTTTGGGTTTAGAAGGAAAATATTGTTTCTCCATGGTTCATCTTTTATATGTTCATTGTTTGTTCAATAATCAAAATACAATGAAGTTAATTTCATTACTTAATTTTCATATGTTCTCTATTAATGCGCATCGGCATGGATACTAGTTTAATTATTCATAATATATAGTATTTATAAATTTAAAAAAAAACTTGCTAAAAGTGTGACAAGAAGTTTAAAATAATTCTAAATAATGTATCGGCTTTGTGCAGTAATGAACAGTAATGTTCCAATATTACTATGCTACAATAGGAAATGGGTTGAAAAGAGGAAAAAGATGTCATATGAAGGTGAAGAATCAAAAGGGCATAGTAGTTTCACCTAATATCACATTGGAAGAAATGGTTGCTTGTGTTGGGAAAATTTGCAAGGTCGATAAAAAAAAATTCAAAGTTGAGCTGAAGTATTCTATCCCTATTTCAAGTGTAGAAACAAAACACTTGAGTATTGAAGATGGTGATGACTTGAAGTTTTTCATCACCTACCACACATAATTGATCGCTTCGAGAGTTGTTCCTTTAATGGTAAGTGTAAAAAGTTTTGAAGTGGATAATATAGGCAAGTTTATTGGTGCTATCGTAAAGGGGAAACAATCAGCCAATGGTGGAATTGACGGCAACAATGCAGAAAATGTGTTGGGTAGATGGATGTCCAATCATATTTCACAAGGCGTTGGTATGAGGGATATTGGCGTAGTCGGTCCTTTGGGCATGGTTCATATGAAAGAATCGAATGAGCCAGATCAGCAAGGTCCTTCAACAGTTTTTCAAACATCTTTGACTACCAGTGAAGGGTTTGTTGATGTAGATGGGGCATTTACCCCAGAACCTGAATCAGACATGAAGAAACAGAAGCGGCTAGTTATTTGTCATGGTGAAAACAGTTCCCGACACCAAAGTGAACATTATCGAAGAGGGCTTTAGACTATAAATTGGACACCGAACTTCAGAAAGGGGCAAGTTTTTGATACAAAGACCACACTTTTGAGAGCTATACAATTGGGTACAATTAGAGGGCATTTTCAAATTAGGACCACAAAGTCAAATCAATTGTGTGTTGTGGTCAAATGCAAGGATGGGGATTGCACTTGGATTGTGAGGGGGCGAAGAATAAGGTTTGAGAATTTTAGGATTATGCATTACAGTGGTACACATGAACGTGTTATGAGGTCTCCCAACTATCCTCACCTTTGTAGAGTGAAGAGTGTCTTGTCGGGTGCTTTGTCGCACAGGTATGGGGATACTCTTACATTATTCACACCTGGGGACATCATTAAAGATATAAAGTATCGATTTGGTATGAAGATCAGTTATGCTACAGCTTGGAGAAGCAAGGAGTTAGCTTTACAAACACTTACAGGGTAGGCTCATAATTCATACGTCATGCTTGCTGCTTATTGTTATAAGTTGAAGAAAGCAAATCCAGGTACATCGACTTCAATTCACAAACCGTCAGGAGACCATTTTAGATATATTTTTTTGTTTCTTTTGGTCCTTGCATTAATGGGTTTAAGACTTCCATGCGATATATCTTAGCTATGGATGCGACTCATTTAAAGTCCAACTATAATGGGGTCCTTTTCGTGGCAATGACATTTAATGGGATGACACGACCCATCCCAATCCCCCCTGGATTAACATGGGATGTGTCATGCTCCCGTCTAACACGAAGTGTCAGACAAGGGATAATACGTACCTCAGCACAAACGGGGCTCCTAGAGCGCGCCGGGATCGGTGGAGGAGTGCAATGTCTCGGTCTCTACTACAGCCCGCATCCGTGATCAACCTGAAGGGCATTAAAACCATTCAGTCTGTCAGTGGACGAAAATCAATAAATTCATAAAAACGTATTTCATAAAGATAAATTATAGCCTCCACTAAAAACTATGCATGCATCGAAAATCAATAATCAAAACATTTACTCAAAAAGCCATTAGGGTCATAGCCCAAAAACCGTAAATCCAAAACCAAGTGGGCCACTGCCCAAATCCATGAACAAAAATCCAACCGAAAACCATTTCATAGATCCAATAGTCCATATTTATCACGTAACCATCCTCGGCATCCCAGATGTCTAGCGTCCCAGACCATTGACGTTCCAAACGTCATATCTCATGGTAATAAGCAACGTATGCTACTCGGGATTTATCCGGGTCAATATCTCTGACATCCCAGATGTCCGACGTCCCATACGTCTAATTATAACATTCCTACTACTGAGTCATTATACGGTCCGGAAGCTCCGTATAATAACCCCTCGCAGGCAATACACCGTGACTTCCTTAGTGTCCTAGACACCTGAAGGAGACCATCGCATAGTCTCGTATCAAGATGGTATATGGAAAACAGTTTTACAAAGACATTTCAAAACATCTCAAAGGGCCCTGCCCGAAATCTCCATAAACATCACAAATCCATTTAGGGTCCCCGACCCGAAATCACGTTTATGAAATATAAGGTCCCACACCCGAAATCACATCACTAAAACTCAACTGGGCCTCATGCCCGATTTTGTAAATCACTGGGCCCCCGACCCGATCACATGACTCAAAAGGGTCTCAGCTCGATTTTGTAAACCAACTGGGCCCCTGGCCCGATCACATATATCAAATGGGTCTCATACCCAAGTTCATATTTCCAAAACCAAAAACATGCCATAGAACTATTATTAAACTCACAATCACATAGCCATAGCATAAACACGTAAACCTTGAAATACGTATAAATACGACATTACCTCGAAATACGTGCCATCTTGTAAACCACTAGTACCACAATCATCATCATAGAAATCACGTATTTAAAACATATAAATATTTATGCATGAATCACAATTTAGAAAACGAAGTCCACTCACAGACCGTCCTACGCTGCCACCTCGATATGCGTGCCATAAGCCCTCCCGAGCCCCATCACTATCACCAGGACTTCCAAAACTGTCCAAACCACACTAGAGGGTTACTAACCTCTTCATTAGCCTCCAATCAAAGCCCTGTAATTTTCCCAAATTTTTAACTATTTTAAAACTCGATCCTAAACCTTCGGACACCCCGAAACATATCGAAACGATGTCCGATCAACACGAAACCAGTCCCAAAATATTCATTACATCGAATAGATTAAAAGTCATGTTGAAACATCCCCAAAATACCCTCCACACGCCCCCACGCGAGGCAATACTGTTCATTTTCAACCTTGGGTGAACCCGGTTCACCTGGTTTCCCGGTTCGACCGAACCGGCGAACCGATCCAGTCGGTTCTTGGCTAATGACGAACCATTTTCCTCCCTATTTCTTTCTATGTCATCGTCTCAGCATAATCTAGAGTTCTACGGACTCAAAACTAGAAAAATCTTCAAGATTTTCACCTGTGATGCCAAAACTCGAAGCCCAGAATTCTGGTCATCCTTCTCTTCCACTCAGGCCATCCCTTGCCTCGAAACCACGTCCATTGTACTCGTCTAGGTTCCTAGAACATTTTAGGATCAACCCCAACGGTTAACACACGTCCAAAACTTTGTTTCCATTTTTGGTTTCGAAACGGGTCATGGGTTCTTACCTCCACTGTCGTCCCCACCGTGCCCAGCTCACCGTTGTGTCGTCCTCGTGACTCGCAGTCTCTCACTAGTCCTTCCCACGAGCACGTGGATGCAAATATGGTGGTGGTGTGGTGTGTTGTGTTTTTTGAGGGTAAAGGGTAAAATGGTGATCAGGTTTTGGAGAAGAAACTATGAAGGTTGGAGAGTGATGGCTGATAATGTTATGGATGGCCAGGATGGGAGGGAGAGATAGAGATGAAAATAATGAGTGGTGGAGATGAGAGGTGAGTGAAATTGTAATTTAATTAAGATAATAATATTTTAATGTTAAGATCCACCTTTTCGGGGTATTGACTAATGGGATGAGTGACAAGTGTCACTCATCCAAGGGTCCCACCAAACATATCTACCCAATTAGAAATAGTTAATATTTTATTCAGATCCCGAGATGCAAATCCCCGATTTCGCTCCTGTGACCATAATTTCTCTGTTCGACATCCGATTTTGACGTGCCGCCTGTTTATGGATTCATATCAACTCGATCTACGTAACGGTCCTCGGCCCTTGGCCATCGGACCTCTTGGGTCAAAAGTTAACATTTTGCCCACGCCTAAGGGCAAAACGGTCATTTTACACCATCCGGTCCATTTCGCTCAACTAATCACTGTTTAACCTCACTAATCCTTGATTAGTCACTAATCTAATCCCGAATTCGAGACGGGTCGTTACAACCTTCCCCCCTTAAATAATTTCGTCCTCGAAATTCTAACTATATCAATTCCACATCCACCTCGTGGAAAACAATTCGATCTCACATCGTGTGTACATCTGTACACCCACTAACCAGCATAATACTTGTCTGTACCCAGACGTCCCATCACAAACTCACCTTGTATCGACTACACTCGACCATCTCGAGTGAAATTAATCACGCGATCCGAGCATTTGACAATTCTACCCTTACTCGGACACATTTAGCTTAATGGTTTCTCGCAATCACTAATACACTCTAACATCTGCTCCCACTGGGAGTCACAAAATCTTACTCATCAATCCACGCTGGCACATCCAGCTAAACTGTCATCACTTGCCAGTCGCAAATAAATCCTACATCTCTCCCACATCGAGAGTTACCAAATCTCACAATTTCTCTGTATTTCCTGAGTTTTACCATGTCAACATTACATGTTCCATCACGTCGCGCTCAGCCGTCACTCACGGCTCCATGGTCACAATTCGAATCACCGACACACCCTGACTCACTCTAGAGTCGCACCAAAGTACCTCGCACCAAAATTTCCTCATAATACATGATGCCATTAGTGAGAGTCACAGAGCAGTCGATCCACGCAAAACAACCCATGGTTACACCAACCGCTAACTCACTCAACTTGAAAATACATATACCAACATCTCACTCGACCTGTATGTAACTGGACCCCATCGAATACCTGCCTAGAAGTAATACACATTCCAACTTTAGGGTTCCATTAGCCATCCACGGCTCTGAGCACCCGCTCATACAAATACTGAATCCGTCAAAATCATTATGCCGAGCACATAGTATTCGGTGTCCAGTTCACGTCCTCAACCAATCCAATGATATCGGAACTAAGCCGACTACCAAAACGTTCAACCTCACACCACTGGTACATCCTATGTATCGTTACCAGGAACCACTCGGCCTATCCAGTATCGATCCTCGTACAACGTACCGCGTACGTACATGCATCCTCCTACCAGTCCACCACTTGGTTCGTAGTCAATTACGATTTAATACTGGGGTTCATCTGTCCAATCCCATACCAGATAAATCGATTACTCCAACTCATCATCCAGTCTGAGTCCTTTGGCCACCCGACCAGTATCATAGCGTCTACTCCCAAACACGTAATCCAACACGTACCCATCTGACTCACGCCTACCAAGGCGTACCCATTCATGCCAATTGAGTATTCCAATCTCACCCACGTTTACTGAGATGCACTAACACCGAACCTATCGGTTACCTGCTCAAACGATTTCCGTACCACATTTGATTAACTTCGAAAGGAAGCTAATCCCGTTGTCCACATATCCAATACTGACCAATCCGACCACGTCGGATACCCACTCGTTCACAAGTCAAATACTCAAGTCAATTCATAAACATTTGAACTCACTCAATTACCGTCTCATACCGGATTAACTTTGAAAAGAAGTTCAGTCCCAACATTCCCATATCTAAATATTCGTGATAGGGCAATAAACTCTCCACCTAACCTAATTAACAATATCACGATCCAGATCCATCACCATGTCACCCGACCGGTAACATCACGATCCTAGATCGTCACAATGCCCAATGTCCACAACCTCACAATCCAAATCGCACGTGCTCACTCAGCTAACAATCCACCTGAAATCTAATCGTAGGGTCCTACACCCTTTTTGAATCCTTCGTCAGTCACATCACTCCTCAACTATTTTCACATCTACTCACTCAGTCATAAAAGAAACACATCTAAACTGTGGGTCTTCTCCAATTACCTCATATCGATCCTTGTCATCCCACCTAGGGACAATCAAGGATGATTCAAGACGACGACATCAACATCCATTCTACGTGAGTACAAACACAACCCACTGCAGTCACCACACCAAGTACCCAACATCATCTGCCACCAAACAGAAAATGAGAAATCTCATTCACTTAACCTCGAAATACCCAACTTTTCCTGATGACCCCAAACACAACACGGGTCCACCAATCAATACATGCTCAACGTAATGGAAACAACAATCATTACCTGCCACATGTAGAAACTAAGAAGCCACCCCAATGACTTTAGAATACTCATCGCCAATGCTGAAACAAACATTCCCCTCGCCCCTCAATCACAACTCTCCTTGAATCTGAAGTTCCAACCATGTTGGAAAATTGATATGCTTCCAACTAAGTGTCAAGTCCAACTACTGAACTTCCCAAATCCTTAACTCACTTGGACAACCACGTGTCCGTAACCAATTTATTACCCAGACTTCCTGTCCGTTTATCATCGTTTATGCACATCCAAAAGGATGTAATTCGTTACTATCTCGTTCCCATATTTCAACCTTCATAGACTCAACTCTCGGGTCTCCAAGTTATTCACAGTCACAAAATCTCACACCAACAGCACTAATGATTTTCCTCGGCTTTTCCGATTTCAATAATTTCCTTGTACTTCCTAGGGATACTAGAAACGTACAACCACACAAGTTTCGGAGTTAACGACAACTCCCCAAGTCCACTAATTTCCATGAGGTCCCCTGCGTCATCCAAAAACTCCTCATGCCTCAATCATACCTCTATCATCCATTCATCACTTAGTCATCTCATACCTATTGGGACTTATCCCAACACATTACAATCCCTGTTAGATCTCATCCAGTCCATCACTCAACCACTACCGAATCTCAGATACCGAACATATGCTCATCACGACGGCTCACAACCCAACTCGTGGCTCATCTTCATAACAATCATTGGCACGCAGTGTGCGAATCAGACAACCCGGAGTCGTTATTCATACCGTACAACAACTCCGTATCTCCGTTCAGGTGAAAGGAGCTCTGCCTCTCTCGTACCCCACAACCATGGGTACCACCAATCTGAAAACTCACAGCAGGATACTGAACGTTCCCAGAACGTCCCCCGATTCTCAACTACCACAACTACACCAATTACCCTCGATAGCCAGCCGTCTCCACACGACTGTCAACCAACAGTCATCGCTATCGAGATCCACATCCACATATCACATGATTATTCGGTCCAACTCGGGATTCCATATATTATCTCAAAGCCGCACTCGTGGATCGAATCCTATCATTTCACTTCATGTCGAGCTAACCAATCTTTATAGTTTCGACTAGACTCACTAGAGTCATCCACATGGTCATCCACGACCTCAACCGCTCTTTGCAGCACAAGTTCCAATCCAACAGTCACAATCTAGGGTTTGACTCAACAGACTACCCCGACTTTGGAAAGTTTTCCAATCCACAAAAACTACGGACTCACAACTCCAATTCATCCATCACAACTAAGGTTCACCTTTCCAGTCCATCCATCATAAGTTAGGGTTCCATAATCACACCCTAGGGTTCCTCTGAACCCAACTGTTCACTGCAGTATAATCCACAATCTGACCGGCCCTGCGGTCCTAACACCACGTGGACGTCAATCCAATCCTACCATTAACTCAACTGAGGTTCACATTTCCAGATCACTACTCAAATGTGGTTCCCCGAACCTAGCTGCTCCCAACAGCACCACAGTCTAACATTGTAAGACCGAACTAACGGTCCCACATTACCAGTTCGTCCCATACAACCCCACTTGGGTCAAATCACACTAACGTACGGCGTATCGGGTTAACACACACTATCTACTATTCGATTCCAAAAACTATCTTACCGGCATCCTACTATCAGGTTGATAACGGGCTGACCACGTAGAGATATCCCATCCTCGACCTGCGCATACCACAAGAACTACTGAATAGCGACAACCTTGCTCTGATACCACTTGACACGACCCATCCCAATCCCTTGGGATTAACGTGGGATGCGTCATGATCCCGTCTAACACGAAGTGTCAGACAAGGGATAATGTGACGACCCGTCTCGAATTAATGGGATTAATTAAGGATTAATGACAAATTAGCGAGACTAATCGAAAATTAGACGAGGATTAGCGGATGTTCGGTCGAAATGACGATTTGCCCCTAGAATGGGTAAATCGTTGACTTTTCATTCGGACTGTCAAATGGACTTTGGCCGATGACCGTGACGTAGTTCGTGACGTCACGAGTTCATAGACAGGTGGCACGCTTGATTCCGACGTTCGAGGAGGAAGTTATGACGTTCGGAAGTTAAGGGGCAATTTGGTAATTTTGGTTAAAAGGGGCAAATGTTGAATTTTTGACCGGGATGTCCGATGGCCGAGGGCCGAGGACTATTACGTAGATAAGGACAATACGAATCCGTAGACAGACGGCACGTCGAATTCGGACGTTCGACGACGATGTTACGGTTCACGGAAGTTCAAGTGCACTATTGCACGAATTACGAAACGAGTTCACTTTTGGACTCTAGTGGGCCTAGATATTTGTCCTGATGCCCAATGGATGAGTGAAAAGTGTCACCCATCCAATGGACACCCAAATTTATTCATGCACCGTGCTTTCCATTCCATTTTTCTCCATTTCAAAACCATCTCCCCCGATCTCATTTTCACACCATTTCTCTCCATCTCTGTGCAACCCAAAACCCATCCATTTCGACCAGGACTGAGACCAGAGAGTGGGGAGGATGTTGGAAGCGGTGGCCGGCCCAGGAAGGCGCCGCCGTGGGCGGTGGAGCCATGAACCCGTGCGGGTGCACGGTAAGGCCATTTTCCCCCTTTTAATTGATTTTGATATTATGGTTGCTTTTGGACGATTAGGATGAGTTAGTTAGGTTGCTAGGACAGTTTTAAGGCGGTTTTGGTGGTGGTTGACGGCTGAAAAGCCTTGGGGAGGGAAATGGAAAAATAGGACCGTGATGGGTGATTTTTAGGGATTGGTTTAGGGGGTTTCGGTTGGTTTTGTTGATTGGTTTAGATAGAAAATGAAGAAATAGGAATTTAGGGATTAAAATGGGACCAAACGGACCGAAAATGAGAAAGGAGGAGCACTGAACCGGTCACGCCGGTTCAGCACAGTGACCGGTCCAGTTTCAGGAAAAAAAACCGGTTTTCAGAGGTTAGTGATGATGAATAGTGATATGGCCCTTCTAGGAGCGTGTGAGGGCGCGTGGACCATAATTTGGGAAAGTGTTCAACACGGGAAATCTTCTATTCGATGTAATGAAGATTTTGGGACTGGTCTCGCATCAATCGGACATTGTTTCGATAGGTTTCGGGGTGTCGGAAGGTTTAGGGTCATTTTAAAAATAGTTAAAAGTTTGGGAAAATTACGGGGCTTTGGTAGGAGGTTAATTAAGTAGTTAGTAACCTTATATTAAAATTTGGACATGTTTGGGAATCCCGGAGGTGACGGTTGACCCGGGAGACGATTATGGCGCGCGTATCGAGGCGCGACTTCGGACGGTCTGTGAGTGGACCTTTCTTTCGAATTCGATGCATGCATAAATGTTTTATAATTGTTTTAGAATATATTTTGTGATGCCATGAGTGCATTTGTGTGTGGTAGACTAGAATTTACGTATTTGCACGTATTTCGAGATTTACGGTTTTATACGATGCATATATGTTCTAGGTTTTCAACGAGGGTTTAATAAATGGATTCCGGATATAGAAATATGAAATCGGGCAAGAGACCCAATTGATTTACAAACTCTCGGACTTGGAGTCCATTTGATTTGACGAGGAATCGGACCTAGGGTCCATTTGAGCTATACGATCGGACTGAGGGTCCATTTGATTTACAATTCGGGTTTGAGGCCTAGTTAATGGTATTATCGGGCTTGATGCCCCGTTGATTTATGATATCGGGCCTGAGACCCATTTAGTTGATATTTCGGGCTTAAGGCCCTGTTGGTTGTGAAATCGAACGTGAGGTCCTGTTGAGTTATGGTTCGGGCTTAAGGCCCAGTTATTCGTGTTATCGGGCTTGAGTCCCAGTTCAGTTTGTGAAATGAGTATTCGGGCATGTGACCCTATTGAACTGAGGATTTAGGCCGAGGCCTGTGAAATGGATTTGAATCGGATTCGAGGAATCCTATTGAGATGAATCGGGTATAAGACCTAGTTGAGAAATGTATTTGAGAAAGAAAGAAAGTATTTGAAAATATATGAATGAACCCTCCATATGATTTATATGGTATCCTCCAGCGTCGACTTGGAGAGTCACGATCCACATACCAGAGTGGGTATCCCCATAGGGATCCCGTTCCAGGAGTGGTGATTCCTTATATTGATGTGGTTCCGGACCAGATTCCGGTGAGATATGTGGACTAGATCCAGAGAGAGAGCTCGGACTAGATCCAGAGATTGAGCCTCCCAGATGGAGATTCCTGGGAGAAGACTCGGAGTGAGACCCCGAGTAGTGTGCACACTAGTATAGATTTGATATCGTGACTATTTTTGGGGTTGTGTTCCCTAGGGGCTGTGTGCCTCGAGTTGGCATCTTCTCCGGAAGTGCATAGGATGGGTTATACGTATGACGGTACGTATGAGGTTTTATGATTTATGAAAATGATTTGAGGGTGGAGGCCCTGTGTGTTATGATTTAGAAAGTTTTTTGGGGCAGAGACCCCGTATTCGATGTTTTGATAATGGTTTTGGGCTGAGACCCACGTGATGTGAATTGGGCTGAGGACCCAAATGGATTTACGGTTCGTGACGGTTTATGGGAACCGGCATGAACCTTTGAAAGGTGTTGGTGGGTCATGACGGTTTATGGGAACCGGGCATGAACCCTTGAATGATTTCAAGAATATCTTTGATAAATTGAATGATTTTATGAATGTTTTAATAAACGGTTTTTGGAATGCATGCGTATGTTTTTATGAAGGGCATAAATGTCTTTATGTGAAAATTTTTTCATTAAAATATTATTTTATCCACTCACGATTTTTAATGTTTTAATGCCCTTCAGGTTGATCGCGGATGCGGGCTGGAGCAGAGACGAGACATCACTCCCTTCCTCCGACGATCCTGATGCACTCAGATAGCCCCAATGAGGGCAGAGATGGAATTTTCCGTGGTCTGACACGTGGTGTCAGACGGGATCAGGCGGGTCCCACGTTAATCCCAGGGGATTCGGGGCCGGTCTTGATAGATAATACGTACATCAGCCCATACAGCGCTCCCAGAACGCGCCAGATCGATGAAGGAGTGCAATGTCTCGGTCTCTGCTACAGCCCGCAACCCTGATCAACCTGAAGGGCATTAAAACCATTCAGAACTGTGAGTGGATGAAAATCAATAAATTCATAAAAAACGTATTTCATAAAGATAAATTATGCCTTCCACTAAAAAGTATGCATGCATCGAAAATCAGTAATAAAAACATTTACTCAATAAGCCATTAGGGCCTTAGCCCAAAAATCTTAAATCCAAAACCAATTGGGCCGCGGCCCAAATCCATGAACACAAATCCAACCAAAAACCATTTCATAGATCCAATAGTCCATATTTACCAAATAACCATCCTCGGCATCCCAGATGCCTAGCGTCCTAGACGCTTGACGTCCCAGACGTCATATCTCACTGTAATAAGCAAGCGTGCTACCCGGGGTCTCTCCAGGTCAGTATCTCTGACATCCCAAATGTCCGATGTCCCAGACGTCTAATTATAGCATTCATGCTCCTGAGTCACTATACGATCTGGTAGCTCCGTATAATAACCCCTCGCAGGCAATACACCGTGACTTTCCCAGTGTCCCAGACACCTGGAGGAGCCCATCACATATCCTCGTATCAAGATGGTATATGGAAAACAGTTTTACAAAGCCATTTCAAAACATCTCAAAGGGCCTTGCCCGAAATCTTCATAAACATCGCAAATCCATTTTGGGTCCCCGACCCGAAATCACGTTTATGAAATATAGGGTCCCAGACCCAAAATCACATTTATAAAACTCAACTGGGCCTCATGCCTGATTTTGTAAACCACTGGGCCATTGGCCTGATCACATGACTCAAAAGGGTCTCAGCCTGATTTTGTAAACCAACTGGGCCCCTGGCCCGGTCACATAACTCAAATGGGTCGTGTGCCCGAGTTCATCTTTCCAAAACCAAAACCATGCCATAGAACCATTATTAAACTCACAATCACATAGCCATAGCATAAACACGTAAACCTCGAAATACGAATAAATACGGCATTACCTCGAAATACGTGCCATCTTGTAAACCACTAGTACCACAATCATCATCATAGAAATCACGTATGTAAAACCTATAAAATAGTTATGCATGAATCACAGTTTAGAAAACAAAGTCCACTCACAGACCGTCCTACGCTGCCACCTCGATACACGTGCCATAAGTCCTCCCGGGCCCCATCACTATCACTGAGACTTCCAAACCTATGCAAACCACACTAGAGGGTTACTAACCTCTTCATTAACCTCCTATTAAAGCCCCGTAATTTTCCCGAATTTTTAACTATTTTTAAACTCGATCCTAAACCTTCGAACACCTCGAAATATATCGAAACGATGTCCGATCAACACGAAACCAGTCCCAAAATGTTCGTTACATCAAATAGATTAAAAGTCATGTTGACAACATCCCCAAAATGCCCTCCACGCGCCCCCAGCTAGGTAATACTGTTCATTGTCAACCTTGGGTGAACCCGGTTCACCTGGTTTCCCGGTTCGGCCGAACCGGCGAACCAATCCGGTTGGTTCTTGGCAAATAACCAATCATTTTCCTCCCTGTTTCTTCCTATGTCATCGTCTTAGCATAATCTAGAGTTCTACGGACTCAAAACTAGAAAAAGCTTCAAGATTTTCACCTGTGATGTCAAAACCCAAAGCCCAGAATTCAGGTCATCCTCCCCATTGGCTCAGGCCATCCCTTGCCTCGAAAACACGTCTATTGCACTCGTCTAGGTTCCTAGAACATTTTAGGATCAACCCCAACGGTTAACACACGTCCAAAACTCAGTTTCCATTTTTGGTTTCGAAACGGTCACGGGTTCTTACCTCCACCGTCATCCCCTCAGTGCCTAGCTCACCGTCGTGTCGTCCTCGTGACTCACAGTCTCTCACTAGTCCTTCCCACGAGCACGAGGATGCAAATATGGTGGTGGTGTGGTGTGTCGTGTGTTTTGAGAGTGAAGAGTAAAATGGTGATCGGGTTTTGGAGAAGAAACTATGAAGGCTGAAGAGTGATGGCTGATAATGTTATGGACGGCCAGGATGGGAGGGAGAGATAGAGATGAAGATAGTGAGTGGTAGAAATGAGAGGTGAGTGAAATTGTAATTTAATTAAGATAATAATATTTTAATGTTTAGATCCACCATTTAGGGGTATTGAGCAATGGGATGAGTGACAAGTGTCACTCATCCAAGGGTCCTACCAAAAATATCTACCCAAGCAGAATTAACTAATATTTTATTCGGATCCCGAGACTCAAATCCCCGATTTCGCTCCCGTGACCATAACTTCTCCGTCCAACGTCCGATTGCTATGTAACGATTTCAATTAATCGCTCTTTAACCTCACTAATCCTTGATTAGTCACTAATCTAATCCCGGAATTTGGGATGGTTCATTACATGGGATTAGAATATTTATCATGTTTCTTTTGGTGTGGAGGATTTAGAAATTGAAGCTTCATGGTCTTGGTTTTTTAGTAAAGTAAATGATGCAATTGGACATTGTCCAAACCTGGTTGTCATTAGCGATCGAAACCCGAGCATTAGCAAGGTCGTTCAAAAGGTAATTCCTAGTACACGTCATGGTGTGTGTTTTTATTACCTTATGTGAAACATGAAAAACAAGTGCAAAGTAAAGCAAGGAAGTCATTTACTATTTCACTTTGAACGTGTTGCTAAATCTTAACGACTTCCAGAGTTTGAAATTGAATATAAGAAGATAGATTGTGCATGAGTGTACAAATATCTTGAAGACATCGGTTTTTCAAAGTGGTCTAGGGCTTATTGTGATTGTAGGAGATATAATGTTATGACGACCAATATTGCCGAATCGTTGAACTCGAATTTGAGGTTTTCTATGATGCTTCCTCTTATTCACCTAGTTGAACACATTTTGGTGATGCTTCAACTGTGGTTTTCTACAAGGAGAGTTAGAGCCACCAACTGTAAGTCAATTCTATGCCCCGATTTTGGTGAGAAAAAATTAGAAAAATGGGTGATTGATGCATCTAGGATGAATGTTGATAATCTTAATGATTAGCAGTACAATATCATTGACGGGTTCTTGAATCTGCTTGTACATTTGGGCAACAAAACATGTTCTTATAGGAAGTTTGATCCTGAGTAATTACCATGTAAGCATGTAATTGTTGTTTGTCTTCATCTCAATCTCCCGGTGTATGAGTTTGCGTCTCCTTATTACACAAGTTCAGCTTGGGATGCAGCTTATACTCAATCCATTTATCTTGTACCGCCTCTTACTGCATGGGATACTCCCGAAGAAATTCGTAACTTTGTTCTTCTTCCTCCCCTTCGCAAAATTATGCCGGGTCAACCAAAGAATAAACGCATACCATCACAAGGAGAGATCACAAAAAAGAGGTTGTTCTCTAGATACGGTGTATATGGCCATTACCGGGTCACTTGCAGAAACATAATCCCCCTTGATAAATGAATATTTGCAAGAGATAATTTGTTCATTATAATGTGCTATTGACCAAGGTTTTTTCATATTTTGGGTTAGCTAAGCTCTTTTATTGATTTACTATTTCGTTGAAAAATTCAAGTGTTTTGGAATAGTACCAAAATTTTGTTCGCGATGGTTTGGAAGGATTGTTATACAACGTAATGCAATATGTGGCTTGCTGCCAAGAAAATGGGATATGACGAGACTATGATGGAGATATGGTGTTAGGGATATTATGGTGATATGGGAGGGATATGGAGGTAATATGATTAATGTAACCTTCAAAGCACCCGTATGTTTGTAATCATCTAAGGTTTTTTTTTATCAAAGACAAGTTATGGGACATTCAAGCACCACCTCATTATTACCTAATCTCAAGAACTATCAATGACTCACATTAAAAGTAAGATATAACAAAGAAAAGCAACAAATTTCAAAAATATGCCAACAATGGGGTATTCTTTAGAAGCATGACCACTTGGCTCATAAAAAATTGGGCCTTCATCAGCTTCCGGTCCAACCTTCGGGTCTTTAGCACCAGCATCACCACTAATTCCAACAATTGGGTCTTGGCGTTCCTAGAATTCCTGGAATGAAGCATCAGCACCAGCAACATCTTCACTCCTTTGAAATTCCGGAAACGAAGCATCAACCCCAGTAGCATCTTCAAGACTAAGAAAATCTTGGAATGAAGACAGACCTTCTTCACGATAAGTTTTCATTTGTGATGAAATTATAGAGGAAACAGAAGTAATCCGCTCATTTATGTCTTGAAATTGTGTCTTGACGTCGTTCATAAACCTATGTTGTTCCGGCCGAACACCCTCGACATTGTTCCTGATTTCAATGTTCCTAACACGTGCTCTCAGTTTCTGATTCTACCCTATAAGGGTGTCACAACTGATGCCAAGTTAATGAAAAGACTCCTCACCTCACCAACATTGAGTCCTTGAGGAATTATCAACTCCGGCAGAACAAATGAATCAGCTTCTTCATCGATATGGCACTGATTTTGTCCATCCTCACGATTATCCGTCCCACCCAAATTTTCTTCCATCACATTCGGAACTATGCTTGTCACCTTCACCTGCAATAAAACTAATGAACAAATGCATGATCGAATTGTTAAAAACAAGAATAATGTAATCGACTTTCTTAGGTGTGAACAAATGCATAATCAAGCCTAAGTCATATCATATTACAAACCTTCTCGTATTGGAAAATCTGCCTTTGTATTTTGTGGAAATCGGTTTTCTTTCCTGCTGATGCCAATTTTCAATGCAATAACGGGGGCAATTCCAATTTTCTATCCAATTGGGCGTACTTCATTTTAGTAAATGCCGGTAAGCATTCAAAAATCCATACCTAACAAGTGAAAAACATAAAGAATAACCAACTCTCTTAGTTGTGCACAAAGGAAATAAATATACTTAAATGATTACTTCAATATAACAAGGCTACATACCAAAATTGAATGCGAGAACCCTCTAATCTTGTATTCCTTCCCACTGATCCCTCGTACTTGAGCTACCCCTTCATCTTCATCCCCTTCAGATGCAACATCTTCACCATCTTCATTTCTTCCTCCTTAGTTTTTGATACTTTGGCATAAGAGTCCTTGTCAGTGAGTCATTTTTCTTTGCAAAAGACACTTTGCCCCAGGGAAACTTGTTCCAATTGTCTATATTCTCAACAAGTTCTAAGAACTTACAGTCAATAATACATGTTATTTCCCTTCCCAATGGTATAGTTTCTGCAAAGTACACAAGGGCAAGCTTCAGTTGATCCTCTTGAACTGTGCAGCCATCCAATACTGACTCAAGTTTAGAAATTCTCACTCCACTCTTGTCAAGGAAATACGTCTTCTTTAATTGTCCGGCTCCTTGTCCTTGCTCCATAATGTTGGGCTCATCACCATCACTAGACAACCTCGTTATCACAGAAAAGCCTTGAAGGGTGAACTGTTTAATTTTAACCCCCCACCCCCCCCCCCCAAAAAAAAAAGAAAGCAAACACATTCACGTTCATTCATTTGATTACCTCTGATCTTCCTAACCATTAACCTGTGCATAATAGGGTTGGACCAATTCAAGTTTTCTATTCCTAACAGCTTCCCAAAACATGTCCTCTCAAATTGCTCAAGTTGTTGACTTATAATCTTCTTCTTAATCAACCCTAATGTACGCCTCGGGTTACACCCAGGTTGTACCTTTGTACTCAATAAATCGTTTAGATCACCAACCAACTTGTACTTAGTTTCCATAACCACTGCAGTAAAAAATAAAATCATATGGACACCATTTGGGCAAACGAAGAAGACAGTACTATCATAAAGTTATACTAATTGGGAATTTCCATTACAATTTCATCTTTTCCACATATAGCATGCTTATCTAGAAATACTCATTGCACAAACATAGCCTTTAGATTTCAACTGCTCATAAAAAAAGTGCTACAACCCATTTTGCAACAAGTTAGACATCATTAGTAACAATCTAAAGGATGACTGATGTATATTTGTTATACTATCTAAATGCCTAACAAATATTTTTTATACTATATAATCTTTTTTTTTCTTTGGATATATATTTCCAGCTAAATCAGGTCCTATATTCTTGATTGACATTTCTTTCAATGGAATATGTTATGCTCAGGTTAATTAGTAAGTAGAAATGAAGCTCCAATCATTATTAAATGACATTCTGCTTCTAGTGATCATACTTTTGAGACCAATGAGATTCAGAAAGTTTTCTCTTAGCAGAACAGACTCCCTCCCTTAATTAGCTTGGATGAGTTATCCAAAAAAGTTGTAGTAATTCTGTCCATTTGCATTATCTTATACAGTAGCATTACTGTTTAAGTTTTCCAATCAAAAGTAGTCGAAAATGGGTTAGGATTAGGTTACATCAGGATTCCCCTTCTCTAGTAATCAATTACTTTCAAGGAAACTAACTTAAACTTGGATCATGAGCTTCTCAGAGTAATTGGACAAACAATGTCTCCATCTCATTAATTTTATGGTTCAATTTAGAAATATCATTCAATCCAGGGAGAACTAAAACCAAAACCCTTCACTCTAAGAAGAACTAAAACCAAAATCATCCACACACAAAAAAAAAGAGTTGTATTTAAAAGGAGGATTGAATACAATACTTTGATGCTATACAAAACAGACCTCAAATCAAATATGATGGCTACAAACCTCAAATCAAATTTGCCGTGTAATGTGATGGCTACAAACATGCATATGGTTTGGTGACTAGTTTAAAAAAATCCAAGATTCAAACACTTGTATCTCTATCTCGTTATTTACATAAACTATTTATCAATAATTTTAACCTTGACCTAGATGCTATTTTAACCATATATCACCTTGTTTGACTTGTTAAGCCACTCTAGCATTTCCATTAAAATTTCATCTTTTCCACGTATAGCATGCTTATCTAGAAAGACTCATCGCATGAACATAGCCTTTAGATTTCAACTGCTCATAAAAAAAATAGCTACAACCCATTTTGCAACAAGTTAGACAACACTAGTGGTGTTTTTGGTTAATAATAGTATTAAACTGTTTTTATGTTACACTGTTGTTCTGTACTAGTCACTAGAATGCTTATGTGCTTATGAGGAAGATGATTTCTTCATAACGCATGAATAGAGATACTCATCATACTGGCCCAAAATATCCCACATCCCTTACATACGGATAGATGACGAGCAAGTTTGAAGCTGATGAGAACTCTCACATGCATCATGCATGTTTGATTCGCACTCCTCGGGTAGTTCAAACTTCAAACATAAACAATTTAGATGGCATTTAAAATAACTTAATCTATCCATTTTAAACATAATTACGCATATTAACTAAGTGAAGATCATCATATTTTTCTTATGCTCATACCTTAATGTGTCATTTTGCTTACACTGGGAGGATTGTGTTTCAGGATAGCTTGCAACCTCATTGTCACCAAAAAACTTATGTTGCATGCTTGGAAACAAAGAAAATATTGTTCACTCATCTATATAATATAAACTTATGACAAGACTAGGAAACAACATTGTTAGTTCAAATTAGCAAACTTTGTTGACCTCAACCTAATTGTTCTTCAAGACTTGTCAAATTAATCGCCGCCAAGATCCTACCTTTGACTCTTAATAACCGTAACTGGCGAGTTCTCTAAAAATATATGTATAGTACCTCTCAACATTCTCCCTTAAATTTGAGAGCAATAACCAAATCTTTCACTCAATCGTACGAGCAGAATAGGCTGTTGGATTCTAAGCTATACACTGAGTGAGTGTAGTAAGTAGACCAGTGAGGTGGAGTTCAGGTTAGTGAGAGATGTGTTGTGATATCATTCAAAACGGAAAAACAAGAATTCAAGTGAGATGCACTCCCTTGGAGAGCAAAGATGCTAGATGTCAAACCACCATTGGCAGGACCATCCTAACCGATTTGCAGTCATGTATGCAGTGTTTTTCTCATGTAATCTATTCAATTGAATCAATAGAAGAATTTCATACAATTCTCTCTAAGAAAATCTAACAACCAAAAAATAAAACATATGGCGTGCATTAAGCATCACATTGATAATCACACATATTCAATTCACTATCATCATCAATTTACAAGTTAAAACAATTAAGAAAACCCCTAGTCCTATCCTAGGCTCAATCGATTTCAGCTAGGAGTGTAAGATCGGAAATTCATACCTTGTGCTTTGTTGTGTTCTGCTCGCACTTCTAGTCTCGTGTGTTCTGGTTGAAGATCACGTGGTCTAGGGCTCCAGGATCGCGGTCTGGATGTGTGGTGATCTAGGGCTCCAAGATCGCATTCTAGCCGTGGGGTTTTTGGGAAATCGGTCGTGAGGACCTTACTAAGAGTGGTGCGGCGTTTGAGAAATTATCACTCACTCGTCGGTTGAAGAGAAGGCGGGCTTAGGTCTGTCAAGTTTTGGCACAAATGAAATAATGGGGATATGAGGGGGCTGTATATTTTTTCCTTCGTATGTATATTTGGGCCATTTTTATAAATATGTAAAAGTTCAGTTCAATTCAATTCAGATAGTCTTTAATAAAAAAAAACATTTTGGAATGATCCTACACTCAAAAGGACATTTCAGATGATACCCTTTGTCAGGACCCACCCCGGTTTCACCCCGAAACCCGAGGTAAATCCTGCTCCCGTCTGACTCCCCGATACAACACCAAAGCAAAGCTCACTCAAAATCACCCAAAACTCAGTCAGACGCAGGAGAAACTAGACAAAATATCTCGAAGTTAAAGGTTACAGAGCATAGTACGAACATAAACAGAGAAGAAATAAAACCGATAATAAAGACACGCACGCGGACAAATTTAAAACACTCCGGGATCCCTCACGTGACTTCTATGCCTCGGACACTGCCTCGACGTCAAGACCCCGCGCTAGCTCCACAACCTGGAGGGCAATAACAACAGAAAGTGTGAGTGGACCATAATAAAGAAAGTTCTAAAAACATTTAGCAGAAAACCGAGTTTAACCCTCCGTTTTGAAACCACATGCATAACCAAGTTATCAAAACCGTTAGGATTCAATATTCAGAAAACATCATAAGAAACAGAAACACTATAAAACAGTTATAAAAGTCATAGCATAGGAAGCATAAAACCATATCATAAACCCTGAACGTCAAAATCATCATTTTCCGATCAAACCTGCTGGACCTATCCGAGTCTTTAAACTCCCAAGTCTTTAAACTCAATCCGGGCCCGTCCCCCGTCAAATCAATATCCGGGTCTTTAAACCCAATAACCAGATCCAGCAAATCCAATCCAAAACCGTTTGAAAACGATTTCCGTATTCACATCCAAACCCGAATCCGAAATCACCGGTCTGATGCCCTTCCAGCATCCTGAACCGTCATTCCGAACCCAAATCCGGAATTCACTTTTCAATCTTAAACCAAATCTCGATATCATTGATCATCGAATCGTGTTCCAAAATCCTTTTTGAATCATTGTAAACCACTTATTGTTTGAAATCCCAAAACCATGGCATCATACTCAGAAATCAAGCCTTTCTCGTAAAACGTGTCAAATACGTTATTTCTCGAAAAACGTGCAATTAAGTTAAACAGTTATAGCATATTCAAATAACCACAAAATCACATATAAAACCACATCATAAATCCAACAATCATGAAATCACGTATATAAAACAAGTATCGAAAACAGTTATGCATGTTCGAGTTTAAGGAAAGGGTCCACTCACAGTACTGAGCCTTCAATCGCGTCCTAAACGCCCTGCACGTTCCTCAGCTTCCTCGGGAAATCCCGATCCTGTCAACAACCATCAAAGTACGTTACTAACACATTCACGAGGATCCACCTAAATTCCCTCAAAATCCCCGGGTCCTAATCGTAACGAACCAGAACCCTAAATCTTCACCCTCGCGGAACTACTTCGATTCGACGTCCGATGAACCCGAAACCACTTCCATTGAACTCAACACAACTCCTAGACCAAAAACCATGTTGACTGTTTTCCCCAGAACCGCCGTACGCGCCCCCACGCGCCACCCAAAGGGGCTGCGCGTGGGCCTCACGCGCCAGCTACAGTATCACCCGCAACCTGTACTGAACCGGCCGCTGCAACTTGGACCGGCGAGAACCATTCTTCGCCGTCCGGCCACTATTTCACTTCTTTTCTTCACCTATAGCTTCGTCCAGCCCTACTCTATTCATCCCTGTCCTCCAATCACCTCGACACGGCCCCTACACCGTAGACTCAAGCTCGAAACCAGACGGCCCAACTCCTCTGTTTTCCTTCCCGGCCGCCCAGGTAACCTCCCTTCACGGTGGCCATCCTAAACCCTTCCTAGGACCTCACTGAACCTAACCCAACTCTCCTAGACCTTCGATTCAGTCCCAAACTTCACAACTCGCCGTTTGAATCTCACGGCCAAAACAGAGCACACAGAGTCCCTCCGTCATGCCAACCGCCACCGTGCACCTCCCGTCACGGCAACACAACCAGACGGTTCCTAGGACTCAACTAAATCCCCTAGACCACTCCAGACCCATCGATTCAACCCCTAGACTCACGACTTCCGATTTGAAACTCAACGGGAAAACAGGGCAAGTTTACAAGGATAAGGAATTACCTGCACCCGGTCACCGCCGTGCTCGCCGCCGCGTTCCCTGGAGTCCACAGAGCTGTCTCCGCCTCCTCTCGAGGTCAAACGCACCCGCACACGGCCACAATACCACCACAAGCCCTCAGTCTTCTCTGTTTCCTCTGGTTGTCCCCGTGACTCTCAACTCCCACACACACAACCACCACACCGTCAGCCTCTCCCACTGCTTCCCTCTCACTCTCTGATCACCTTCACACACTCACAAACTCACCAGCACACCCCATCACCCTTCAATTTTTCCTCACCGCCTCACTCTGTTTCACTCTGGTCGAAGAACACACACGGGCACACACGGTTGCACCCCAATTATTGGAACCGCGCACACACCAGAGAACCCCCCCAGAACCCACTACACACTTGCCACATGTCACCATCCCTCATTCTCTCTCACACACATGGCCCAATCTCAACCCTTCATCTGCTTCTCTCTGCACAAATCCCCAGGTGCAAAAAGGCCAAAATACCCTTCTGTTTAACTCAAAATTACGGTTTTGCCTCTACCTTTCTAGACCCGTATCTCACACCTCGTAAGTCCGATGAAGACGCGCCGCCTGTCATCGAACTCAGGACGA
This sequence comes from Prinsepia uniflora, assembly GCA_032719365.1. Classification (NCBI taxonomy): domain Eukaryota; kingdom Viridiplantae; phylum Streptophyta; class Magnoliopsida; order Rosales; family Rosaceae; genus Prinsepia; species Prinsepia uniflora. The sequence goes on from CM064872.1 coordinate 54,221,928, forward strand.
TGAGAGCTATCTAACCATCCTAGGTCAACATACCAAAACCCGATCGTCCAAAAAGTCAACTATTCCCCTTATTTTACCCAAATTACGGTTAGGCCCCCAACCTTCCGAACATCACAACTTCCTCCTCGGATGTCGGAATCGGGCGTGTCACCTGCCTATGGATTCGTGACGTCCTAAACTACATCCTGGTCACCGGTCAAAGTTCACTTGACCACCCGAACTAAAAATAAACTTTTTGCCCGAACTAGGGGAAAAATCGTCATTCTAAGCTACTGACCTTATCGGGACCGACTAACCACCGATTAACCTCACTAATCCCAACTTAATCGCTTTACTAATCCCGACTCTCGGGACGGGTTGTTACACCCTTGTTTAGATAAAATTATCAGACCATATTCTCCGCCCCTTTATAATCCAAGGGTAATCTCCATCCTTACATTTGACCACAACACAAAATTTATTTTATTTTATTTTGCGGTCCTAATTTGAAAATGCCCCGTAACGGCAGCCAATTGTATGGCTCTCAAAAGTGCGGTCTTTGTATCAAAAACTTGCCCTTTCTGAAATTCGGTGTCCAATTTATACTCTGGAGCTCTTTTTCAATAATGTACACTTTGGTGTCGGAAACTGTTTTCACAATGATAAATTAACACGACCCATCCCAATCCCCCCTTCCCAGGATTAACGCGGGATGTGCCATGCTCCCGTCTAACCCACGTGTAACACGATGGGCTGGACCATCCAATCCACATGGAACACAAAGGCCAGATAAGGGATAATCCACACCTTAACCCACTTGGGTTTCCAGAGTGTGCCAGGATCAATGGCGAAGTGCGATGTCTCAGTCTCTGCTACAACCCGCATCTACGATCAACCTGAAGGGCATTAAAAACCATAAAAGCTGTGAGTTTACGAAAATAAATAATTTAATAAAATTCATTTCATAAAAGAAGACATTTATTCCTTTCACATAAAAACCATGCATGCATACGAAAACCAGTTAATTCAAATATAATAAAACCATTTATAAAACCAAAGTCATTTCCTTCCTCAAATAATTAGGGCCTTAGCCCAAAACCATAAATCCAAATCATGTGGGCCACCGCCCAAATCCATTTATTAAACACCGAAATACTAGTTCATAAATCCAATGAATCTGTTATCCAAATACCAATCCTTGGCATCCCAGATGCCTAGCCTCTTAAACACTTGACGTCTCAGACGTCGTCATACCACGGTCTAAGGCTATGAGTGTCGCCCGGGGTCTCTCCGGGTCAATCTCTGACATCCTAGATGTCTGACGTCTTACACGTCTAATCATAGCAATCCTGCTTCTGAGTCACTATACGGTCTGGTCGCTCCGTACAATGACCCCTCGCAGGTAATCCACCGTGACTTCCCCAATGTCCCAAACATCTGGAGGAGACCATCCACATATCCTCATATAAGGATGGTATATAGAAAACATTTTATAAATCCTTTCAAAACATCTCAAAGGGGCCATACCCGAAATTTACATAAATCCATCATAAATCCATAAATCCAAATAAATTTAGGGTCTCCGAACGCGAAATCACATTTTATAAACCACCAATGGGACTCATGCCCGATATCATAACCAACTCGGCCTCTAACCCGATCACGTAAACCAAATAGGCCTCCAACCCGATATCTCATTAAATCAAATGGACTTCGAGTCCGATAGTTTCCAAATCAAATAGGTCTCATTCTCGATTTCATATTTCCAAATCCAAAACCGTTCCATAAATTCATAGTTAAAAATACAAGCACATGTAAATCCAACATAAATTATACGCCTTGAAATACGTGTAAATATGTAAATACCAAATACCATAAATATACGTACTCAAGGCATTCAAAACATGGATATAAAACATATAAAAAAGCTATGCATGCATCATATTTATAAAACAAATGTCCACTCATGCACCGTCCTAGTTGTCGCCTCGATACGCGTGCCTTAAGCCTCTCCGAGGCTAATCCAACATCTCCGGGACTTCCGAACCTATTCAAATCATACCTGAAGGTCACTAACTATCTATATAAGTCTTTAGGATAAAACTCTAAAACTCCGAAAAAGGTCAACGTGTCCCGAACACGTTTCCTGAGGTGAAAAACCTCGATTTGACTAACCTAACGTTCTCCGATCGACCCAGAATCACCACCATTGGATCTGGATTGTCAAAACCCTTCAAATGACACTAGTCCTACCTCAAAATTCGAGCCCACGTGCCCCACGTGCAAAGTCAACGCTGGTCAACGGTCATGTCAAAGTCAATGATTAGTCAATGCTAACGTCATGCTAACGTCACGTCCGACACTTGACATCTGACACGTGTTAGTCTAACATGTCAGATCTGACATGATGACATCATCAAATGATGTCATCACTAATTTCATCGGATGACGTCATCACTAACGTCATCTCATCCCTGACTTCTAACTGGATCCTACAACCGGGTCGCACAGACCCGCGACCTAACTCGGCTAGTTCTCCCTCGATTCTCAACCATTTTCCTCCTAACTTGTTCCTATAGATTCATCTAAACAATCCTAATCGAGCTATGGACTCAGAATAGTGAAATCAGGCCGGGATTATACCTGTTCGAATGGGAACAGTAAACAGCCACCTACAAACCCATTCTGCAGTCGACTCCAGCCACTGCGATCCTCGAAACCAGACCCAATCAACTCGTCTCACCTCCTAGGATCTGTTCCAAGCCACCAAATCAATCAATAACCACCAACACTCAACTTTCCATTTTCGAGCTAAAAACGAGTTGCAGGTTCGATTTCTTAGCTCGTCGTCGTGATCACCATCGTGGCCACCAGCATGATCGTCTCAATCTCCTATTTCATTTTCATTCACAGATCAACCGCAAAAGATGATGATTGAGAGGTGTTGGTGTGGGTTGGGTTACACAGTTTTGGGGAGGGGTTCACGGGTTTGGGAAAACTAAGAGGATGATTGATGAAGATGAAGATAAGCCCAAAATATTGGGTGTTGGGCCAATCAGATGGGTGACACTTGTCACTCATCTGGTGGGTCCAACCCAGATATTTTCCCCAATCACAACAGCCTACGTGTCGCCATTTCTCTTTTTATGTGAATAGTACTATTTTTCATTTTAGACCCATAACTTTCCCACCGAATGTTCAATTTCGACGTGTTGCGTGTCTACCGACTGGTAATGTGTCGATCTACGTCACGGTTATCGAGTCTCGTGCGTTTGACTCCCCGAGTCAAAAGTTAAGTTTTGGTCCATTCCTAGGGGCAAAACGGTCATTTTACACTGTCCGTCTGAAATCTCTCGACTAATCCTCGATTAGTCACGCTAATCCTTAATTAATCACTAAATTAATCCCAAAATTCGGAACGGCTCGTTACATAAATAACGAGCCGCTTTTGTTTCTTCATACCTGATTCAAACTCTAGGGTAAATGCATCATCCACATCAACGAACCCTTCACGGGTAGTAGGAGATGTTTGAAAAACTGCTGAAGGACCTTGCTGATCTGATTCATTCGATTCTTGCATATGAACCATGCCCAAAGGACCAACAACGCCAATGTCCCCTATACCAATGCCTTGTAAAATATAATTGGACATCCATCTACCCAACACATCTTCTACATTAATGTTGTCAATTCCACCATTGCCTAACTATTGACCCATTATGATAGTGTCAGAAAACTTGCCTACATTATCTACTTCAACATTTTTACACACACCATTAAAGGAACAACTCTCGATGCGATCAATTATGTGTTGTAGGTGATGAAAAACTTCAAGTGATCACCATCTTCAATACTCAAGTGTTTTTTTTTCCTACACTTGAAATAGGGATAGAATACTTCAGCTCAACCTTGAATTTGTTTTCATCAACCTTGCGAATTTTGGCAACACGAGCAACCATTTCTTCTAATGTGATATTAGGTGAAACTAATATATATTTTGATTCTCCACCTTCATATGACATCTTTTTCCTATTCTCAACCCATTTCCCATTATAGCATAGTAATATTGGAACACTACTATCCATTATACCTTTTCATGTCACACTTTTAGCAAGTTTTCTATAAATACTAAAAATTATGAGTAATGAAACTAGTATCCATGATGATGATCATTCATGGCGAACATATGAAAATAAAGTAATGAAATCAAATTTATTGTATTTTAATTGTTGAACAAACAATGAACATATTAAAACTCAACCATGGAGAAACAATATTTTCCTTCTAAACCCAAACAATATTTTCATTTGATATACTAACATTTACAAATTGATAAAGATTCAATGCTTGATGAGGTAATCAAATATTTAGATCAACTTCAGGCTCAAATCCAAATGATGAACAATTTGAGAAATATGCCATGCCACATATGAATATGATGAACATGCTTTTAGCAATGCATCAGCAACATCTTCATCAGATGTCAATCCTACCTCATTTGTTTTTCCTTATGAACCCAAATAGTGTTGCAATATTTTTGTGTCTCCTTCACTGATATCTTGTCATCAACGGTGATGCAATAATATCAGTTTGGGTTCAAATTTATCTAAATTCAAAACCAAAAATTGTGAGCAGAAAACTTAATGATGAGACCATGGAGAAACAATAAAATGTGAGAAAAAAACTTAGTGATGACCAGTCAACACGTATGTGGATAAAAAAAAAATTCCGCTTTGATCACATTCATTAATCTATACTTCGTAATATAAGACCAGTTTGGGTTCAAAATGACTCTAAATTCAAAACTAAAATGAAACTTCTTTATGAAGGTTTCTGGGCAGCCAAATAGAATCATGGAGATGAAGGTTTCTAGGAAGCCAAAAAGAACCATGGTGATGAAGGTCTCATGCCAGGCAACAGAACCATGGCTTAATTTGAAATTCATAGCAAAAAACTAAGTAAACACCAACCAAGACATATGTGGATCAAAACGAATTCCAACGTTAATCACATTTAGTGATCTTCAATTCGAAATTCATATCAATATGAAGAAAAATGAACATCCATAATCCAGAAGATACAAGAAACAAAAATATCCCCAAATTGTTTTACCACAAAATTTCTTTAACAAATTCTCAAATTCTAACAATCTCTATAAATTAAGAGCAAAGGATTACCTAGAGAAGTAGAGAACTAACTCCACAACTCAAACATCAACATTCGAGTTTTGCTTCTGTAGGCTTTTCTGGGTTTTCGTTGTCCACTACAAAAAAAACGATCTGAAGCTTTTTTTGGGTTTTTCGGGTTCAAGAGCAGTGTGTGATGGGAGGGTTTGGTGGTTTTTTATGTTTTGGTTATGACATGCGAGGAAGAACGAAGGTCTACAGGTTTTCTAGGTTTAAATTCCAAAGCTTTTTTGGGTTTTTTGGGTTTGAGAGCAGATCGTGATGGGAGGGGATTGGTGGGTTTTGATGTTTTGGTCGCGTAAAGGGAAGAAGAACGAAGGTTTTCAGGTTTTTGGGTTCAAATCGCAATGGAGGGAGAGTTTTCGCCAAAGATCATGGATTTTCACCGTTTAGGTCGTGAAAGGGGAAGAAGACCACTGCTCATTTTTTTGTTGTCCAAATGAAATGATAGGGCTATGAGGGGGCTGTGTTTTTTGGTTGTGATATGCGAGGAAGATCGAAGGTCTACAGGTTTTCTAGGTTTAAATTCTAAAGGTTTTTTTGGGTTTTTTGGGTTTTTTGGGTTCGAGAGCAGATCGTGATGGGAGGGGGTTGGTGGGTTTTGATGTTTTGGTAGTGTAAAGGGAAAAAGAATGAAGGTTTGCAAGTTTTTGGGTTCAAATCATGATGGAGGGAGAGTTTTCGCCAAAGAGCATGGATTTTCATCGTTTAGGTCGTGAAATGGGAAGAAGACTATTGCTGGTTTTTTTGTTGTCCAAATGAAATGATAGGGCTATGAGGGGGGCCGTGTTTTTTTTCCTTTGTATATAAAATTGGGTCATTTTGGTAAATATATGGAAATGAGATTTAGTTTATATAGCCTTTTTTGAAAGAGTTATTTTGGAATTCAGGCTCTTTAAATGAGCCATATGAGCCAATTTATGTAATAATAAAGATAAATGAATATCTAATTGTACTATTTATAACGAAGAAAAAGAAAAAAAATTAGGATTTATAATAATAATGATTATTGTTATTATAATGATGATGTTTATTATTATTATAATGATTATTATTATTATTATTATAATATAATAATAATGAAGATAAATGAATATGTAAGAGCAAAATTGTAATTTCACTATTTGCAATAAAGAAAACAAAAAAAGGGTAAAATAGTTAAAACAATATTAATGAAGAGTGAAAAAAATGACTTAGTTTTAGTAGATATACAACTGCAATAGTTGATTTTTATTTTGGCCCAAGGGGATCGAACTTGTCCTCTTTCAACAAAATGAATTTCCCATTTTAATGACAAACGCTTTCATACCCTAGGAGGGTGACAGGACCCGCCCCGATCCCACAGGGACCACAAAGGGACGTGCCCTGCTCCCGTCTGACACCCAATAATTCATACCAATTTAACCTCAAAACATCAAATGCATAAATAACCAAATTAAAGTCATACATCAAATCCGAATTAAACGAATGTCAGACAAGGGATGAAATTCAAAATTACAAGTTGCGAGCACGACTCTAACATAAACCTGCGGGTAAGCCACCCAGCAGGGGTTCAGGTACGCAGAAGTAGATCTATGCCTCAGCCTCTGGTTCCTCCTCTACCTCAGTATCACGACCTGGAGGGGTTACCAAAACATTAAGGGTGAGTGGGCCGAAACTCAAATTATAAAATCATTTGATAAGTAAAACATATAATTTACCCCTCCGTTTTCCAAACATGCATGCATCATCATTTAAAATCATAAATCATATAACATGTATCATAAGGAATGTAATAAAACCATAACCATAATTTTAGCCACTGCACTATATACTCCAATCCGACATCCCTGATGTCTGACGTCACTGACATCAATAAGGTCACAATCACAAGGCTACGCGTGCCACTCGGGTCTCAATTCCGAGTTCAATCCCCGAACCCTGTTCGGTTACAGCATCCCCGATGCTTAGCGTCATAGACGCTGGACGTTCTAGACGTCCGTGACCACTCCGGGGTACCTCATCCGGAGGAGACAGTATCATATGGAAGGATCTATACAGTTTAGTACCAAATACATTTTATTGATATCCACATGCAAAACATATATGTATACATAGGTAAAATTCGAACCGATCGTTACGTTTCATCAAACGGGTCTCATGCCCAAATACCGTGAAACGTGCCATAACCGAAATCTCAATATCATCAAACCATTTATAGATTCCAGCATTTGAACATATAAGTAAATCAGAAAACATTTAAGCATGCAAGGGTTTAATGAAAACGGGCCCACTCACAGTACGATCCCGCGGTGAACCTGCGCGTACGAACTTGTACCGGGATTATCGTACAATTCCTGTCAGTCCAAATCACATGTAAGGGGTCACTACAAGTCTTAAACGTTTAACCACAAAGTCCGAAATAGAAACCGACCCGGGGAGCCGTACAACACGTTTCCCGAGGTAACCGGCCCTAAACTGATCCATCAAAACTTATCTCAGATCATCATGGTTAATTCACCAAAAATGTTCAGCATGATGAGAGGAACAAAAGTCATGTTGATCGTGATCGGAGATAAGGTCCAACGCGCCCTCACGCGCCGCCCAAAGTGGCTGCGCGTGAAAGTCACGCGCCTGACACTGTAGCTACAGTGTCACCTCCTTCACCCGTTTGTCTGTAATACGGGCCTGCCACCCGCGGCTTGACCCGGTTGAATACCCATCAATTCCTACTCGATTTCAATCCAATTTGATCCTAACATGTTCATTAACTATCCAATTTATGTTCTGTGACAGAAATCAACCTCGACACATCCCCAAACGACCCATCGACCCGCGATCAACCAATCGGGTCAAACACCAGAACTTCCTGGTTTCAAACCCATTGTCCAATTAACTTCACAGGAAGCATAATAGGATCAAAACGAACCAAAATGAACAATCAATTGTGTCTGAAAGTACCTGAAGGTCGTCGTCCCAAGCTCTGCAACTTCCCTGAAAACAGCAGCCTCCGTCCTAGCTCAACCGTGGCTGTTAGCCTTCAATTTCGATGTGGTTGAGTTCCATACACTCCCAGAAGACTAAACCAGGCCTTGGTTTGGTCCAACACTCACCAGAAATTAAAATCCGATTTTCCCTCCAATTTTAGCCGAAATGGTTTCTCTGGTTTCCTCACCCGTTCTTAGTTATAACAGCATCAGAGTGATGCTCAAGCACGTTCTAACTGGTTTTAAACAATTTCAAGCCGTCCCAGAGGCTCGTGGGTGTCCAATTGTCCACTGAAAAATGTTCCCCGAAAAGCTTCGATCTTGAATTAATCAATTGATCGTGCAGGCTGGACGGCTCAAGCCACGTTCAAATGCAAAAGACAACCCAGACATTCCAGCACATGATAGCACAATCAATTGCACGATAGAACCACCGCACATGGTGGTGCCGCCCATTTCCCCCGAGGGCTGCTACAGTAACCAGGGCAAAATGACCAAAATGCCCCTGGTTCAATAATTACCAAAATACCCCTCACTTCCTAGACCCGTAACTCAGCCATACGAAATCCGATTTCGGCGTGCCGCCTGTCAATGGACTCAGGATATCGAGACCTACCTATCGGTCCTTGAGTCGCGTGAAAATTAATTGTCAAACGAAAAGTCAACATTTTCGCCCGTGAAGTCCAACTTACGGTAATGCCCCTGAACTTCTGATAGTCATAACTTTTTCCTTGATCGTCCGAATTGGACGTGCCACCTGTCTATGAACTCGTGACGTCCCGTACTACGTCACGGTCATAGGTCAAAGTCCATTTAACTCATCAATCAAAAAGTCAACAATTTGGTCATACCAATCACAAGGGTAAAAGCGTCAATTCACACATTAAATTACAATATTAAAGTCCTCGAATGTCCGGGGTGTTACAGAGGGTTTCTAGACGATTTTATATTTGATTAAATTTGATTATAATTTATCAAAAAGTTATTAATAATTACCTAATTTAAGGCCTTTCGGTGGCCGAAGAGGTCATTATTATGATTCGAATACAAGATGTGAGAGCAAATTAGACTAGTTCTTAAAATCTTGAACCATTACACCGCTAATTGTATTTTTTTTATACTAAAAACTAAAAAATAAAATTACAAAACAACCCTATGGCACAACCTCTACCAAAGAAACCAAATAATCACGCATCACGACCACTACTAGGAAGCAAAAAGCATCCCGACTCAAGCTATCATAGCAACCATGGCTCATATTGGCTAAGTCATCGGCCAAAATATTCACTTACATGTAAATATGTTTAAAGAAATGAAACTAAACCTTTGGATTAGCTTCTTTATTAGTTCAATTACAGTAAGAAGCATCCAGGGAACATATATAAGACCATAACATCATCAATAAGAACCTTAGAATCGCCTTCAACTTAAAGATTAGAAAAGATAAGATAATCAATTTTACTCAGACCTTTAATAAGAGCACAGGTTTCTGCCAAAGTAACGTCAATAGGGTTGTAGTAATAGTAAATGGTAAATTGGGAAGCGTTAAATGGTCCAACTGTCGATTACTCGTCGTCCAATCACAAAATGACGCGTGTCCTTCCTCGTAACCTGCCAACTTAAGCAAATAGCGGGTTTCCCGTTAATACGGGCACCGGTGTGGTGCCGGCCTAAGGTTCTCTGACGGTCAAGTCAGTAACTTTGTTCGTAAGAGGAAATAGTAAATGGTAAATTAGGCAAAGTTGTAGTAATAGTAGATATTAGTTACCTTTATTGGGAAATGTGTACCTCTTATGTATGGGTAGGTAGGATATTCAATTCCCATTGTTTCGATGTGGGACAAATAGTCCTCGATTTACGTACTGACACGTGTTACGTAGAACGAAGGTGGATAGACTTCCATGTGGCATCTCGCATTGGGCCCAGTGTTGGGGTTGTGTAAGTACGATGGTTTTGGGCCTTGAACGGAGTTTGAGCTTTAAGTATACGGCCCAGTGGGTCTGGTCAGATATGGTGTCAACAGAAGTCGCCCAAGTCCTTGACTGAGGTGAAATTTCTCGGTCGGGGGCTTGTCTCATTCTCCCAAACTCTGGTGGGAAGTATACCGGTAGTCCCCTAAGTCCCCTGGCGAGAGAGTCCGCCGTGACAGTCCCGGTTACGGCGGAGAAGTGGGAAGTTGTCGGCCTTTTGAGAAGGCGTCTCAGCGGAGCCGATGTGGTTAGTCAAGTTCTGTATAGGCAATCAGTGGTGGTACCATGGTCGGTGATGAGGGCTAGCCCTTTGTTGGCTTGGTAAGAGCGGTGCATCTATCTCGGTGTGGAGTTATTCTAGGTAGTTGGCGGGGTCCAGTGCCTACTGAGAGTTGCGGGCACCAAGCAGTGTACGGGGCTCCGTGAGTAACGCGGAGAGGTCGGTGGTGGAGTGGGGAAGGACGGTTGGGCTCCCTCGGCTAGATGGTTGACACGTGTCGGTAAGATCGGTTGGTCGTGACACGTGTCGGCCACTGGGAGGGGTGACGCCGCGTAGTCTGTGTACCAATCTCTATAAATATGATAAGCTTTTACCGATTTGCTCACTTTGCGTTTGTGAGAAAAGTGGGAAAACTCTGTCAAAATAGAAAGGCGATTTCTGATCAGCTCTCGGCGGTGGTGCATACGGTGGTTGCGATTTTCGACCAACAAAGCCTCCGTGAAAAAACACGGTAAGCACTCCTTAAGTCCAATTGTTTGATCAAAGTAGAATTTGGTGAAGAACTGGTCATAAACTTGGTGAAGTTTATGGTCAGATTGTCATAGGTCCGAGTCGATCTGCTAAGTTGTGTTTTTTTTCTTTTTTTTGTAGATGTCCGGGGATAGTGACTCGGTGTCTGAGGGTAAATACTACGACTCACAAGGTGGTGAGTCGTCAGATAGTAGTGTGCAGGTTCTCATTCCCATCTCCGGGAGTGAGGATGAGGCCCACTCGACTGAGGCACAGAATAGGGCACACTCGGTGTATAGTACCACTAAGTCATCCGGGAGGACAACAGAGACTTGTGCAGAGGTTAAGCTGGTCGATCGGTCGAGCGGTGGTAACCTCTTGGTGGACGCCGAGATGATAGTCAAAGTGGGTGTACACTGAGTGACACGACCCATCCCAATCCCCCCGAGATTACGATGGAATGTGTCATGCTCCCGTCTGACAAGAGGTGTCAGACAAGGGATAACCTGTTGCCATTGCCCAACCGGGCTTCCAGAGTGCGTAAGGATCGATGGAGGAGGTGTATGATGTCCCGGTCTCTGCTGCAGTCGAATCCGGAATCAACCTGAAGGGCATTAAAAACAAAAGCTGTGAGTGGACGAAAATAAACAAGTCTGTTAAAAACATTTATAAGACATTTATGCCCCTCAGTAAAATCATATGCATGCACCAAAAACCAATAATCCCATATTTATTTTGAAATAACCCTTAGGGCCTTAGCCCGGAAACCAAAGCATAGTTTCAAATTCCAAAAGTCAATCCAAGAGTTATTTCGTCAATCCAGTAATATTCATTTATTATTTTTCCATCTCCGGCATCCCCGATGCCTAGCGTCCTAGACGCTTGACGTTCCAGACGTCATATCTCACGGTATTAAGCAACGCGTGCTGCCCGGGGTCTCACCGGGTCCATATCTCTGACATCCCCGATGTCTGACGTACATGACGTCTAGCAATCCTGCTCCTGGATCACTATACGGTCCGGTAGCTCCGTACAATGAGCCCTCGTAGGCAATGCACCGTGACTTCTCTAGTGTCCCCGACACTTGGAGGAGACCAGGATATAAATATCCTCATATCGAGATGGTTTTATGGAACACATTCTATTATTCATTTCCAAAATATCACAAGGGCCCTGCCCCGAATTTCCATAAAACCGTCATAAGTCCAAATAGTTGAATCAAATCCGAAATAGTTTATTCAATTCCATTTTAGGGTCCCCGACCCGAAATCACATATATAAGTTAACTGGGCCCTTGCCCCGATTTCATAAGTCAACTGGGCCCCTGGCCCGAATTCACAAGTTAACTGAACCCCTGGCCTTATTTTACTTTATCAAATCCGTAACCGTTTCATGAAATCATATCCATCCATATTTATGGAAATCAATGCAAATCCAAAAAACCTCGATTCACGTGCAAACACGTAAATCGCCTCGAAATGCGTGAAAACATATAAATTCACTGATATCCAAAATAAATCATATAATCACAATTATAACAATCATGAAACAGTTATGCATGCATCGAATTTATAAAACCAATGTCCACTCACAGACCGTCTAACCGAGCGCCTCGATACGCATGCCATTGGCCTTCCCGAGCCACACCACTAACACCGGGACTCTCAATCCTGTCCAAATCACAGTAGAGGGTCACTAACCTCCACATTAACATCCCATTAAAGTCCCGTAATTTTCCCGAATTTTTAAGTATTTTTAAACTGGATTTAAAACCTTCGGATATCCCGAACAATGTCGAGACGGTGTCCGATCGACACGAAACCAATCCCAAAATGTTTGTTACATTGTATAGGATAAAAGTCATGTTGACCTCACCTCAAGATTCGTGCCCACACGCCGTCACACGCCGCCGTGAGTGGCTGCGCGTGAAAGCCACGCGCCTACTACAGTGACTGCTACAGTCACCATCTTCACCCGTTTGTCTGGTAAACGGGTTGAAAAGCCCGCGATATGATCCGGTGCAAATCCTAGCAATTCGACACCGATTCCATCAATTCAAAAGTCCATTAGCATCGAATTAGATTCAATTAGGGATCTGTGGACTAAATTACACACAATCTTACCTCAAACCTTAAGATCAAGGATGATCACACGAAGAACAATCCGATCGCTGTTCATCATCCGAAATCCTCCCATGTCAATAGATTCTTTCAATTGATGCATCCATTAGCATCGTGAGGTCATAATGAACTCAATCTCCAGTCCAATTGCATCACTCCAAGCTTCAAATCCCACGACTCAAGCTCGAAATTTCTGAAGCTACAGTAGTTCTGTTCTTCCTCAAACGGGCCTCAATTCGCTTCGTTCCTTCGACGAAAATGATCGTGGCAATCCCAGAAGACTCAAACTAATCTCCAATTTGATCGTCAAGGCCCAAATCTTCCAATTCGATTTTCCCCCCGAATTTCAGAATTTTCGAAATTCCAGCCCCCAGCTCTCAATTAGTCCCTCGTGTTTTCCCAATTCAATCCAGCCTCAATTCTCGCCAATTTCGTTCACAAATTTAGTGGATAGAGAGGAGATTAAGGGTAGAAGAAAATTGAAGTTTGGTTGTTCACGGTTGAAGAAGTCTGAAGAGATTAATGGAGGAATAATTCAGTTAATTAATCAAATAACACAATCATAATGTTCCCCCATATTACAATTATACTAAACAATTCAGGGATAGATCGCACTAGCCATCCACCAAGCTCAATCATGGCTCCAACTCACGGCTGTTCAAAATCACAGTCCAAATTACCATTCTGCCCTTGTGCAGAAAATTACCAAAATGCCCCTCACGCATCCTGACCCGTAACTTGGTCATACGGACTCCAATTGATGCGTGCCGCCTGTCATTGGATTCGTATCGATGATACCTACGTAACGGTCCTTGGCCCCCGGCCATCGGACCTCCCGATCAAAAAGTCAACATTTCCCCTTATATCGTCCAAATTACGAAAATGCCCTTGCACTTCCGTACATCATAACTTTCACCCCGAACGTCAGAATCGAACGTGCCACCTGTCTATGAACTCGTGACGTCCCGAACTACGTCACGGTCATCGGTCAAAGTCCATTTGGCCATCCGATTTAAAAGTCAACATTTTGCCCACGCCCAGGGGCATAACGGTCACTTTGCACAATTCGTCCGAAATCGCTCAACTAATCCCAGATTAGTAAATCACAATTAAATATTATTAAATCCCGATATTTGGGATGGGTCGTTACACTGAGCATTGAAGTTGACCCAGGGCCGAGATAAAGGCGCACTACGGTTGAATAAGAGGAAACCGACCAGTGATGAGTCGGTATTGGATGCAGTGCCAATTGAACGGGCCACCTTCACTGTTGACGAAATGGTTAACAAGGAAACCGAGAAGGGCCTGATGAAGATGAGGATTGAGTTCGGTGTTCCTGACTCGGTGACTACGAGGCTACGGACAAGAGACAAGAGGCCGAGTAACCCTCCAGCTGGTATGGCGTTGTTTTATACCGAGCTGATGCACCATGGGGTGAGGCTGCCTTTGCATCCTTGGTTGCGGAGGATGGTGAAGAAGATGGGGGTAGCACTCGGCCAGCTCAATCCTAACGTTTGGATCGTGCTCTACTCCCTCTACACGGCCTTCGGTTGGGCCGAGCAGCCCAAGCCGACCTATGCCCAACTCATGTATTTGTATGAGTTTTGGTTTCAATACGAGAGCACTGGGTGGGTCTTCGTTCGTCATCGTAAGAAGAGAAATGGGGGAAGTTCATCCTGGACATACCGAACTCCTAGAAGTCGTATAAGACTAAGTTCTGCCTTTTCGGTGGTAACTGGGAAGGGGACACCGAGGGACCTTCGATACCGTCCAAATTTCAGACCCAAGGTGGATAATTGTAGCATAGGCCGACCATTTCTTATAATTGTTTTGATTTTTATGCTTAAGTATAGTAATAATGGCTGACCGGTTTCTCGGTGTGTAGGTTTGTTCCCCAAAGAGGAGATCTCCGCGGAAGAGAAGGCTATTGTTCACCGACTGAGGGAGATATTGGACGATCTGAATCGAAACCGATGCATTCTTCAATTACCAGGGTTTCAGTACAAGGTCCGCCTAATCGACACCGACGAGGGTAAGTTTTTTTTGTCTTTTATTATTTTTTTTACATAGTCTGACCAATCGCTCGGTGTTGCAGTTCCTCATCATCTCAGTAGCTGAATTTTGAAGGACTGCGAACAGCTAAGGATGAAGGCCGACAAGACCGCCCAGGAGTCCGCTTCATTGTCAAAGGCTGCCGAGCGTCTCGAGCTCGTCCTCGAGAGGAAGAAAGATCGAGCCGACAAGGGGCAGCATGAGCGGACCAATCGTTCAAAGCAATCTTCCAAACCGAGACCGCCAACGCCCACTCGGTCTCCAAAGAGAAAACAAAGCACCATTGAAGGAGACCGAGTGCTGTCCCTAGACCCTAGGGGGACAAAGGCACGGAAAGAGGCCGAGACTATCCTGTCGGTACAGGAGAAGATTGGGGGCAAACGAACCATGCATGCCCCAGAGTTGAACCCTCCACCATCCCCCCTCGGTTGGATGCAAGGATTCTAGAGATGTTGCAGAAGAGGGGGGACGTGAACCTTGGTGTATTCACTGAGGGAGAGTCAGTGGGTGGGGGGACCAATGTTGAGGTCACCTTCTGTTATCCGAGACAGATGGTACCGTTGCTAAACGGAGTCTATCAGGGGACCTCTACCCCTTTGGACAAGTTAGCCGAGGTTCAGTGTCGATCGGCCGACTAGAAGATGGAGAAGGCCTTACTGCTGCTGAGCAATGTAAGTTTGCTTTTGTTTACAAGTGTATTGTGTAGGTCGAGTAGAGTATATGCTAATGTTTGTCATGTGCAGGCTCTCGGTGAAGTCTACCTCCAGTTCGGGAATGCTCAGAGGAGGGTGTCTGCGGCGATGAGGGACAAAGACTGGCTGAGGAAGAAGCAGGAGGTGCTCACTCCCAAGCTCCAAGAGGCCAAGAGAGCTGTAAAACAGGCGGCCGACCTAACCTGCCAGTTGGAAGCCGAGAAGTGGAAGACTCAAGAGGCCCTAGCCTCCAGGGATCAAATGAAGGCCGAGCTCGGGGCCAAGGAGAAAGACCGGTTAAGGCACTGGAAAGAACTGTGTCGAGTGAAGGCGGCCAGGGAGGCCGACCTAGAAGAGGCAAGGAAGACGGCAGTGGCCGAGTTCAAGGCGTCCGATGAGCAGGACAAGCCTAAGAACGAGTACCCCGCTGGCTACGAGTAGGAGTTCTTCCGCAACCTCTTCTTGCACAACCCTGGGCTGACCGTGAAGACCTCCTAGCTCGGCCAAGATATCACGGTCGACATGTTTGAGAACGAGTCGGGGGAGGAAGAATATGAGGTTGTGTAGCCAAGTTCCCAGCCAGAGGTCGACCCAAGAAGTCCTCCCAAAGGGCCGGAACCACGGGTGGAGGTAGCACCACAGGCCGAGGAGCAGCAGATGGAAGAGCTAGTTTAGGACAGGTCTCCGTGCCTAGTAAATTTTTTTTTGTGAGTAGTAGTTGGTAGGACGACCAAGAGGTTGTATTTTTGTAATGCTCTTACAGACCGAGCATAATAGGTCTGCATATTAAATGAAATCGGATTTGCCCCAATGAACAAAATTTGTAGACCGAGTAAGCCTAACTTTGATTTTCCTCTTTGTCTGAGTATTGGTGTAGACCGAGTAAGGCTGTACACCGACTCTAATGTTTGAGTAAAAAAAATAGCAAGTAATGGGGTGTATGTCGAGTAAGACCGAACCCCAACTCATTTGTTTGAGTTTAAGTATTGGTGTAAGCCGAGCAAGGCTATACACCGACTTCATTGTTTGAGTCTAAAATAGCAAGTGATGGGGTGTAGGCCAAGTAAGACCGAACCCCGACTCGTTTGTTTGTGTCTAAGTGTTGGTCTAAGCCTAGTAAGGCTGTACACCGACTCCAATGTTTGAGTCTAAAATAGCAAGTGTTGGGGTGTAGTCCGAGTAAGCCCGAACCCCGACTCGTATGTTTGAGTCAGTGTTGGTGTAAGCCGAGTAAGGCTGTACACCGACTCAAAGGTTTGAGTCAAATAGCAAGTGTTTGGGTGTAGGTCGAGTAAGACCAAACCTCGACTCGTATGTTTGAGTCAGTGTTGGTGTAAGTCGAGTAAGGTTGTACACCGACTCGAAGGTTTGAGTTAAATAGTAAGTGTTGGGGTGTAGGCCGAGTAAGACCGAACCCCGACTCATATGTTTGAGTCAGTGTTGGTGTAAGCGAGTAAGGCTGTACACCAACTTGAAGATTTGAGTCAAAATAGCAAGTGTTGGGGTGTAGGTCGAGTAAGACTGAACCCCGACTCGTATGTTTGAGTTAGTGTTGGTGTAAGCCGAGTAAGGTTGTACACCGACTCGAAGGTTTGAGTCAAATAACAAATGTTGGGGTGTAGGCCGAGTAAGACCGAATCCCGACATGTATGTTTGAGTCAGTGTTGGTGTAAGCCGAGTAAGGTTGTACACCGACTCGAAGGTTTGAGTCAAAATAGTAAGTGTTGAGGTGTAGGCTGAGTAAGACCGAACCCCGACTCGTATGTTTGAGTCAGTGTTGGTGTAAGCCGAGTAAGGCTGTACACCGACTCGAAGGTTTGAGTCAAAATAGCAAGTGTTGGGGTGTAGGCCGAGTAAGCCCGAACCCCGACTGGTATGTTTGAGTCAGTGTTAGCGTTAGGTGACAAGTACGGTATAAATGGAAGAGCTCATAAATAAGCGGCGCCAAGGTCGGAAAATTACAGCAAGTTATAAGATGAAGAAAATACAAAGTTTAAATGAAGTATTTCTTTAAGTGGCCGGTATTCCATGGGTGGCCGAGGTGTCGCCCACTTGAGTCTTCTAATTCATAGGTGCCAGGCCGGCAGATCCTTGTCACCCAGTAGGGGCCTTCCCAGTTTGGGCCGAGAGTTCCGGCTGAGCTATCCTTAGTGGCGAGGCTAGCCTTCCAAAGGACCCAGTCTCCCTCCTAAAAACCCCGGTGTTTCACTCTGGCGTTGTGATAATTGCAGAGCCGCTGCTTGCAGACAATGTTTCTGAGGTTAGCCTATTCCCTGTGTTCTTTAATGAGGTCCAAACTGAGTGCAAGCTGATGGTGATTTTGTTCAGGTTCGTAGGTCGACACTCGGTAAGAAGTTTCATTCAGTTCAGCAGGGATGATCACTTCTGTTCCGAAGGTTAGTGAAAAGGGGGTTTCATTTGTCGATGTCCGGTAGGAAGTCCGATATGACCAGAGTGCGTTTGAGAGGATTTCAGACCACTTGCCCTTGGCCTCGTCTAGCTGTGTTTTTAGCGTGTGCTTGATGATTTTGTTGATGGCCTCTACCTGTCCGTTGGATTAGGGGTGAGCCGGTGAAGCGAAGCAGAGATGGATGTTGTGTCTGTCACAAAAGGCACGGAAGCCCGCGTTGTCGAATTGTTTCCCATTATCCGTGACAATGGTGTGTGGGAGACTGAAATGACAAATAATGTACTAGAAGACGAACGTTTCAATCTAGGCCGTGGTGATGGAGGCCAAAGCCTTTGCCTCTACCTATTTTGTGAAGTAGTCCACTGCCACCACTGCATACTCTGTCTTGCCCTTCCCGGTTGGCATTTTTATGCTTAAATCAAGTCCCCACTGTGAAAAGGGTTAGGGGCTGAGCATGGATGTGAGGTTTTCTAGAGAAAAATGGAGGAAATGGGCGAACCGTTGGCACTTATCACATCGCTTGGTCAGCTCTGCCACATCCCCGTGCATGGTTGGCCAGTAAAAACCTTGCCAGAGGGCTTTATGGGCTAGCGATCGTGGACTAGAGTGATTTCCGCAAATACCAGCATGTATCTCCTCCAAAATGGCTCTGCCTGTCTCCAAGACTAGACATTTTAGAAGGGGCAGAGTAAAGCCCCGCTTGTAGAGTTGGCCGTTGATGAGTAAATACTGTGCTGCTTGTCGCCAGACCTTCTTTGCCAAACCTTGTAGAGTTGGCCGTTCGTGAGGAATCTCAGTAGCGGGGTCATCCACGTGCAGTCAGTGTCGATTGTGCAGACCGCCGAGCACTGGGTGCTAGGTTGATCAAGTATTTCGACAAGAACATTGCGACTCTGTCGGTCATCGAGGGAGGATGCAAGTCGGGCTAGAGCATCGGTGTGACTATTTTCGGAGCGCGAAATTCGTGTGATAGCATAACTTTTCCAATGCTCTGTATGCCGCCATGGAAGAGTCTTTGGCCTCATACTCGTCGTTGATCTGGTTGACGATGAGCTGTGAATCGCTAAATATTCTGATTTGTTTTTGCATCCATGGTTTTGGAAAGGCGGAGTCCCTCAAGGACGGCCTCATACTCAGCGGCATTGCTGGAGGTCTTGAATAGAAATTGAAGGGCGTACTCCATTCGGACCTTGTCTGGTGTGGTGAGGACAAGTCCAGCCCCGGACCCGTTGTGGCAGGCCAATCCGTCGACGTAGAGGATCCAAGTCGGCCGAGAAGGGTCAAACTAAGGGATCTCCTCATCTAAAGTATGTGTTATGGATGGAGGAGGAATAGATGGGATGATCTCATGTGCGACTGCCGCTAGAACGTAGGAGAATTCGGAAATAAAATTTGCGACGGTCTGCCTTTCCTCAGCTGTGCAGGGAGCGAAGGTGATGTCAAATTCACTAAGTTCAATCGCCCATTTGAGTAACCGTCCCGATGTTTCGGGCTTCTGGAGTACCTAATGGAGTGGTATGTCGATCATGACAATGATGGAATAAGCCTGGAAGTAAGGTCTGAGATTTTGGGAAGACATTATGAGGGCAAAGGCGAGCTTCTCTAGGTCAGAGTACCTCGGCCTCCTGCAAGGCCTTGCTGACGTAGTATACTGGGTGCTCAGCGCCTTCCTTATGCTTAACAAGCAACGAACTGTGGCAGAAGCGGAGACAAATAGGTACATGTAGAGGTTTTCTCCGGTGTCGGGTCTCGCCAACAGCGGTGCTCTGCTCATGTATCCCTTGAGTTCGGTGAAAGTCTTAGTGCATTCCTCAGTCTAAGTAATGTGTTTGGATTTGCTCTTAAGTGCTTTGAAGAAAGGCACGCACTTGTCGGTGGCTTTGGAGATGAAGCGTGTAAGAGCTGCGACTCGGCGGTTAGGCTTTGTACTTCCTTCTGGGTTCATGGGGGCTCCATATCGACTAGGACCTTAATTTTTTCCAAGTTGGCCTCGATACCTCTTTGACTAATCATGAAACCCAGGAATTTCCCAGAGCCGACTCCGAAGATGCACTTGGCCGGGTTCAACCTCATCCGATATCTTTTGAGGACGTCGAACATTCGCGAGAGATTGGGGATGTGCAGGTCAGCCGATTTACTCTTAACGAGCATATCATCAACGTAGGCCTCCATTGTTTTCCCTATCTGGCCTGCAAACATGAAGTTCACTAGGCGCTGGTAAGTGGCTTATGTGTTCTTAAATCCGAAAGGCTTGACGTTGTAGTAGTATAATCCCTGGTCTGTCTGGAAGGTTGTGTGTATCTGGTCTTCCGGATGCATAAAAATTTGGTTGTAGCCCGAGTATGCAACCATGAAGCTTAGAAGCTTGTGCCCGGTCGTGGCGTCTACCAGTTGGTCTATCTTTGGTAGATGGAAACTATCCTTAGGGTAAGCCTTGTTGAGGTTGGTGAAATCAATGCACATTCACCATACCCCTGAGGGTTTCTTGATGAAGACAACGTTGGCTACCCAGGCGGCATAGATGGCCTTGTGGATAAAATGAATGGTGCTGAGTTTGACGATTTCTGCCTTCATAGCCTCGGTTCTTTCTATGTCGTAGAGGCGACGTTTTTGTTCGACAGGCTTGTGAGAAGGATCGATACTGAGCCGGTGGCAGATAACATCGATGGAGATGCCGGACATGTCGGCGTAGGACCAGGCGAATACCTCAGAGTTGTCCTTTAAAAAATGGATTAGCTGCGAGTGTAGCTCGGGTGACAGGGTGGTTCTGATCTTTACCTTTCGGTCTGCAAAGTTGTGGGAAAGTACGATCTTTTCGACTTCCTCAATGGGCTATGGGTGTGGTGTTGCTGAATGGTCTCGAGGGTCTTCTATCGGCCCATCTTGTATTTTATGTGCATCTTGAGGGTTAACGGGGTCAGCCTCAAATGCGGATTCTATCACTGCCATAGTTTCTTTCAGTGGCTAGATCGGGATGACAGAGTTGCAAGCTCCTGCAGCCATTTGGTCTCCTCGGACTTGGCCAACCCCAATGGGTGTTGGAAATTTTACCAAAAGCAGGTGGGTGGAAACGACTGCTTTCATTTGGTTAAGTATTCCCCGCCTGATGATGGCGTTGTAAGCCGCGAGGTAGTCCACCACTAGGAAAGGTGCAAGCACGGTTGCCCGCCGCGGATGCGATCCAAGGGAGAGTGGGAGGGTAACCGTTCCATGCGGGACGATGGAGTCCCCAGTGAAACCAAAGAGTGGCATAGGGGAACGGTCCAGGCTAGATTATGGGATGCCCAACTGCTTGAATGCTTTCATGAAGAGGTCATTGACAGAGCTTCCGGTGTCAACCATCACCCGCTATACGTCGAAGTTGGATATTTCTGCCATAACAACGACGGGGTCATCATGAGGATAGACAATCCCTCTTTCTTCTTCCTCTGAAAACGTGATGGGCGCCCACCCAAGTCGGTTTGTTTTCTTGGCTCTACCATCCTCGATGCTGAAGAGCTGGTGATTTTGTTTGATGGCCCTTAGGAAGTTCTTCTTTGCTCGGTTGGAGGTGAGCGAGCAAAAGATGGATGGCCCTCCTAAGATTGTATTGATCTGTGGGTTGCGAAGTGGAGGCGGTGCATGTTGGAGAAATTGGTTGATCTTCCCTTCTCGGGCCAGAGCCTCCACCAGGTCCCGGAATGCCACACATTGGTCGATGCTATAGCCATTGTACTTGTGGTATTGGCAGTAAGTTCCTGTGTCTTTGTCAAGCTTGCCCTTGGCTGGAGCCCAAGTAGACTTTGGGATCATGTGTTCCACGTTGAGAAGGACGTTCTCATAGGGAGTATTGAGGATGGTGTAAGTCTCGCACTTGGAGCGAGGAACCCGCTTCTCCCCGTTGTTTGACCGCTCCCCTTGTTGTCTCTCTTGGTGATTCGGGTTTTTACCCTTCTTTCCGGGGTTGTACAAGTTGTTGCTATGAGGGTAGTCTTTCCGTTTTCCCCCATAGCTCTGTTGCCCCTGCTCTTAAGGACGCTGTTCTGAGCCTTGTTGGTCTGGCATGCTTGGTATGTAATTTTTTACAGAGTCGGCCCAGGGAAGTTGGTAAGCATTGGTTGTGTTGGACTTTTGGCTTAGTGTTTCAGCCTTGGCGTACACCGCCGCCTGTTTCATTATCTCATTATATGTTCTCCAGCCTTGGGTGACAGGACCCATCCCAATCCCCCCGGGATTAGTGCGGGATGACCCTGCTCCCGTCTGACACGAAGTGTCAGACAAGGGATATTTCCGACCTTTGCCCTCCCGGGCTATCAGAGTACGCTAGGATCCGGAGGAGGTATGTGATATCTCGGTCTCTGCTACAGTCCACATCCGAATGTCAACCTGAAGGGCAGTCAAAACATTAAAAACTGTGAGTGGACAAAAATAAAGAGTTTATAAAACATTTCAGAAGAAGACATTTGTACCCTCCACTAAAAAGCATGCATGCATTCGAAAACCAGTTACCCAAAACAAACCATACGTGGGACTAAGCCCAAAGCAGATATAAACCAAGGTCGAAAGGACCATAATGAAAACGTCCATATGGGCCACTGCCCAAATCCATAAGGGACTCGGCCCCAAACCATAAAGAAACCAAGTACACGAGCCACTGCTCAAATCCTGTGCACACCTGTGCACACCACATATCATATATCATATATACATATAAGTCACACAAACAATCCTGTCACGGTATCCAAAGCTACGCGCGTGCTACCCGGGTCTCAATCCGAGTCATCTCAAAGTCAAGGTCAATGTCCGTAGACCACTGACCCTACCCGAGGTAATAGTAACCATAGCCTTCCTGAGAGTAAGGAACCCAACTGGGGGGTGACTCCACTCAGTTGGTGCTCCGTGACTACTCCGGGGTCCACCCAGGCCAACGACCCTCCCCGGAGGAGATAATAGAAGTAAAGGAAGGTAGATGAACATATATATACATAACACAATATCCATGCCCGGTTCCCCTGAACCGTCATGATCCATAATATTCATAACCAAGGTAACATGCCGGTTCCCATAAACCGTCATGCACCGTAATAACATAACCAGGTAACATGCCGGTTCCCATAAACCGTCATGTACCGCAATGACCAACAAGGGTTCATGCCGATTCCCATAAACCGTCATGAAACATGATACCATAACAAGGGTTCATGCCGGTTCCCATAAACCGTCATGAACCTGGGAATCCATTTAAGGTTCCCTGACCTGAAATCAAAACCGTAAAGTACTGGGTCTCGTGCCCGAACATATGACTCAACTGGGCACCGTGCCCGATATCTAAGGGTCAGTCACGACTCCGATCATAGTGATGCGTGCAACCATCCATCCAGGACCGCTCTCAATCCTGGTATGTCGCCGTGAACGAATCAACCGACGCGACCACCACAAGATCATGGTGCACTCCTCACCGATCGCTATCCTTAACTGTCAGCACTCTGAAGTCGAGCCTCCCCAGGTTGCCCGACCACGAATCGTGCATCGTGACCTCTCCGGAAGGAACACATCCCAATCCGGAGGCGAGCGTCGTATCGTCGATCACCGTGCACATAGCACCCGCCGCGACCACGATTTAGACCCGAAGGTCGTAAATAGCGTCATATGCCCGAGACAAAACCAAATGGGTCTCATACCCGAGTTGATCCTTTTATAATTCCAAAACCAAATCATTTAAGTCAATAAAGAAATACAGACCCGTATAAGCACCGTATAAGGCCGAAACCTCGAAATACGTGCTTATACGTAACCACATACAAATGCACCCATGGCATCATCAAACAAGTAATAAACATATAATAAACATTTATGCATGCACCAATTTAGAAAACAAGGTCCACTCACAGACCGTCCGAGCTGCCGCCTCGATTTGCGTGCCATTCGGCTCCCCGAGCCGATCACCATTACCGGGACTCCCAAACCTGTCCAAATCGTAATAGATGGTTACTAACTACTTAATTAACCTCCCACTAAAGCCCCGTAATTTTTCCGTATTTTTAACTATTTTTAAAACCGAACCTAAACCTTTCGATGCCACGAAACATATCGAGACGGTGTCCGATTGACACGAAACCAGTCCCAAAATGTTCGTTACATCGAATAGATGATTTCACATGTTGAACACATCCCCAAATTCTCTCCCACGCGCCCGCACGCGCCGCCTGAAGTGGCTGCGCGTGGGCCTCACGCGCCGCTACAGTACCCGTCATCTCCAGCAATCGAACCGGTCTAGGCCAGCCGGTCCGGTCCAACCCCTGCAACTGGACCGGCGTAACCGGTCCAGGCCTCCTTTTCCCTCATTTTCGGTCCGATTTCTTCCATTCCAATTCCTAAATTCCTCTTTTAATCCTAGGAGTCTAATCATGTAAAGAAAACTAAGTTAAAGCCCCTAAATCGATCCGTTCTAAAACCCCTCACGGTCCCCATTTTTTCCGATTAACCCCCACGGCAGCTCAGCCCTTCACCGCCATCCAAGGCTCCCCCACACACTCCTAGGGACCTAAAAATTACCATCCAATCCCCAGATATCATCCCTAGTACCTAAAACCCGAAATGAAATTTTGAATGGAAGACTTACCCGCTCGGGTTTGTCTCCTCCCCGCCGCCGTGGACGGTGGTTCCGGCCATCCAGCAACCTCCACCAGTCCTCAGTCATCCCATGTGCCAGCCTCAAGTGAAACCAAGTGAAGAGAATGGGTTGGGTTGTTCAGGGGAGAAGAAATGGTGTGAGATCGGGTGAAAATGGTTTGAAATGGAAAGGAATGATCGATGCATGTATGTGGGAAGGTGGGCAATGGATGGGTGACACTTGTCACTCATCCATTGGCCTGCCAAAATATCTGGGTCCACACTAAAGACAAACTGTCCTCGTAAAACGTGTCGTCATGAATAGTAACTTGGAACTTCCGCGAACCGTAACTTCGCCGTCGAACGTCCGAATTCGACATGCCGCCTGTCTACGGATTCGTATCGTCCCCATCTACGTAACGGTCTTTGGCCCTCGGCCATCGGACCTCCCTGTCAAAAAGTCAACATATGACTCCTTTTGTCCAAAATTACCAAAATTTCCTAAACTTCCGAATGTCATAACTCCCTCCTCGAACGTCGGAATTGAACGTGCCACCTGTCTATGAACTCGTGACGTCACGAACTACATCACGGTCATCGGTCAAAGTCCATTTGACCGCCCGATTGAAAAGTCAACATTTTGCCACCATCAGGGGCAAAACAATCATTTTGCATCGTTCGTCCGATTTCGCTCTACTAATCACGGATTAGCCTCACTAATCGTGATTAGTCACAATCTAATCATGGAATTTGGGACGGGTCGTTACAACCTTCCCTCCTTTATTAATTTCGTCCTCGAAATTCCAACCGACCGAAATCCAACCGTTCTTCCCTCCTTAATTTGTTCCGTTCTCGAAACGCCAACTATCCTGATTCCACATCCATCTCGTGGAAAGTAGAATCGACCTCGAAATACGTGTACACTCGTACACCAACCAACTAGAACAATACTTACTCGTCTGCAACCAGACGTACCACTAACGCTCATGTCGCCTCGTCTACATTCGACCACGTCGAATAGCAGAAGTTGTACGCTCCGAACTGACACCACCTGTCAGTATCAGGGTAGTCCAAGTATCCTATGATCGACCCACTTGTCAAACCTACCCTTTCGCTGACATACACAACTCTACGGTTCCTTCCTCAATCTCTAACCTATCCTAACGTCTGCTCCAACTGGGAGTCACCAAACCGCACTCAATGATCTACGTTGACACCTCCGACAAACTGTCACCACTTGCTAGTCGTCAGTCAAAAACTAACACTATACTCACAAATCATCCGACCTGTGTGTAACTAGACCCATCAGAAATACCATGACCCAGTGCACAGTATCCAATATCCAGTCCACGACCTCAACTAATCCAATGGTATCGAAACCAATCCGACTACCAACACGCTCACCAACGTACTACCGGTATAACCTATATACCGTCACTAGGCACCACAAGTATGCCCAGTATTGTACCTCGAATTATGTACCAGGTACGTACACCTACCCATCAATTAGCTTACAACCACCTAGGTCATAGCCAATCACGTTTCAATAATGGAGTCCATCTGTCCAATCCAGTATTAGGCAAATCGAGACTCCAACCCATCATCTATTCTCAATTCCGAATCTGAATCCGCAATTTCGTAAGAAATCCCGAATCCAAACCCAGAAGTCATATCCATATCATGTCCAAATTCGAATCCGAAATCATCATTCCGTAAACTAGTATTTGGAATAACCATTCCGAACCCAAATCCATAAAAGAAAATATATAGTCAAGCTCTAGACTCAAATCCTAAATCGCCACCCAGAATTCGATTCCAAAACCCAAATCTAGAAATCCTTTTTCAAGTTCCAAAATCAAATCCTGAATCGTCATCCAGAAATCTGATTTCAAAACTCGAAATATCGTTCACATCTACCGAGACATACCAAAACCAAACCTATCGGTTACCTGCTAAACCGATTACCCTATTACAATCGATTGACTTCATAGGGAAGCCAATCCCAACATCAACACAACACTAGGTCTGATAAAATCCGACCTCGTCAGACACCTACTCGCTCGAGTAACAAGCCATATGAGATTTACCTCGAAAAGAAGTTCTGTCCCATCATGCTTCACTCAACATCCAAGTAAGAGTAATAAACTCTCCACCTATCTGGATATCCAAATCACGATCCAGATCCAACACTACGTCAACCGACCATAGACGTCACGATCCCCGATCGTCACGACGTCCAAAGTCCTCAACCATTTCCCACATCTAAATAGATTAGTCAACGACGAGACACGCCGAGACTGTGGGTTATCACTGATTACCTCGTATCGATCCTTGTCATTCCACCGAGGAAAATCAAAGATGATCCAACACAAATCCCGGGTTCACCAACCAATACACGATCAGTGTACTAGTGATACAACCATCATCTGCCTTAGCAGAATCTGAGAAGTCACCCTAATGACTTCGAAATACCCAATACCAATGCGGAAAACCCGCATTCCTCTCGTCACCTCAATCGCAACCTTTCGTGATTCCGAAGTTCCAACAAGATTGGAAACAACATACCTAGACATCAACCACGTGTCCCCTAACCAACTTAGCTCTCTCTGAGATCCACTCTGGGACCACAGATACCGAACACATACGTAACTCGATGGAGTGATATCCAGATTCGTAACTCACCGTCACCACAATCACCGGCACCAGCACCAACACCAGTACCAGTATCCCATTATAATCCATCAACATCAGCATCGGCACACCATGTGCAAAACTGACAACCCTGGATCTCCGCTCATACTGAACGACAATCCCGTACCTCTACTCATATTGGAGAAACTCTGTCTCCCTCGTACCCGACAACTCTGGGTACAGTCACCCTGACAACTCATGCGAGAAAAGGAAACGTCCCCTGAACGTCCCCGATTCCCAACAACCATATCTACGACCACTCTCGGTAGTAGCTCCTGCCACAAACTCATGCAGACATAACTACCAGACATCGCTATTGAGATTCGCCTCCAACGGAATCAACCGCCCGTATTAACCACTCCGGATCCCACTCAGGGATTCCATCGACAAGTACCAACCCTGAAAACTTGTCCAACCGAACTCTAACCAGTCGTACTCTAACTAACCCAAATGTCGTATACCAGGTCGCCCAGACCTTAGTTGCACCAACTGTCCATCACAACTAAAGTAGCATGACAACCAACTAGGTCTAACCGATAAGTATAACCTTGACTGCGAAGTGCAGTCCCATCATAAGCTGACATGACTAGACCGACTAACGAATCCAAATCTGAATAGTCGTCCAAGTCAAACTACTCGTCAACTCACATTTCCAAACCATACACCCAAGGTAGGGTTCCACGATCACACCTAGGGTCACTCTGAACCCAACTGCGAAAAGCAGAAAAATCAACAATCTGACCGACTCCGCGGTCTTGACATCGTAATGACGTCAATCCAATCCTACCGTAAGTTCAACCTGGATTAACCGAATCCGACTGCTAACTGCCAAAAGGTCAACTAGAGTTCCACGAACTCGACTGCTAACCGCCAATCGCAATGTAATCCATAACCCGACTGCTCCCAGCAGTAAATCCATCTAACCCAACCAAATCCGATAATCGGATAGTTACAACTCCCAACCAGTCATCGGAACCGATCCTACGACATCATGAAAGACGATCCCAACTAACCGTCTCACGATCAAAACGTTAACGTACAGGTACGTCATCCCTTCCGTAGGGTCTCACATTGTCAACCCTGACAGAACTATGGCAACCCCGGCCTCAAATGCCGAACCAAGGCATGCCAATCCTACTAACTATCGTACCGGCACCTCAACATCAGGTTGACCACGGACTGTAGCCCATTGAGATATCACATCCTCGACCTGTGTACATACTCCAAGAGCTGCACGGTTGCTCGAATAGAGACAACCCCGCTCTGATAAGCATCCTACGAGCAATCCTATGCTCTGATACCACGTTGACAGGACCCATCCCAATCCCCCCGGGATTAGTGCGGGATGACCCTGCTCCCGTCTGACACGAAGTGTCAGACAAGGGATATTTCCGACCTTTGCCCTCCCGGGCTATCAGAGTACGCCAGGATCCGGATGAGGTATGTGATATCTCGGTCTCTGCTACAGTCCACATCCGAATGTCAACCTGAAGGGCAGTAAAAACATTAAAAACTGTGAGTGGACAAAAATAAAGAGTTTATAAAACATTTCAGAAGAAGACATTTGTACCCTCCACTAAAAAGCATGCATGCATTCGAAAACCATTTACCCAAAACAAACCATACGTGGGACTAAGCCCAAAGCAGATATAAACCAAGGTCGAAAGGACCACAATGAAAACGACCATATGGGCCACTGCCCAAATCCATAAGGGACTCGGCCCCAAACCATAAAGAAACCAAGTACACGAGCCATTGCTCAAATCCTGTGCACACCTATGCACACCACATATCATATATCATATATACATATAAGTCACACAAACAATCCTGTCACGGTATCCAAAGCTACGCGCGTGCTACCCGGGTCTCAATCTGAGTCATCTCAAAGTCAAGGTCAATGTCCGCAAACCACTGACCCTACCCGAGGTAATAGTAACCATAGCCTTCCTGAGAGTAAGGAACCCAACTGGGGGGTGACTCCACTCAGTCGGTGCTCCGTGACTACTCTGGGGTCCACCCAGGCCAACGACCCTCCCCGGAGGAGATAATAGAAGTAAAGGAAGGTAGATGAACATATATATACATTACACAATATCCATGCCCGATTCCCCTGAACTGTCATGATCCATAATATTCATAACCAAGGTAACATGTCGGTTCCCATAAACCGTCATGTACCGTAATAACATAACCAGGTAACATGCCGGTTCCCATAAACCGTCATGTACCGCAATGACCAACAAGGGTTCAAGCCGATTCCCATAAACCGTCATGAACCATGATACCATAACAAGGGTTCATGCCGGTTCCCATAAACCGTCATGAACCTGGGAATCCATTTAAGGTTCCCTGACCTGAAATCAAAATCGTAAAGTACTGGGTCTCGTGCCCGAACATATGACTCAACTGGACACCGTGCTCGATATCTAAGGGTCAGTCACGACTCCGATCATAGTGATGCGTGCAACCATCCATCCAGGACCGCTCTCAATCCTGGTATGTCGCCGTGAACGAATCAACCGACGCGACCACCACAAGATCATGGTGCACTCCTCACCGATCGCTATCCTTAACTGTCAGCACTCCGAAGTCGAGCCTCCCCAGGCTTCCCGACCACGAATCGTGCATCGTGACCTCTCCGGAAGGAACACATCCCAATCCGGAGGCGAGCGTCGTATCGTCGATCACCGTGCACATAGCACCCGCCGCGACCACGATTTAGACCCGAAGGTCGTAAATAGCGTCATATGCCCGAGACAAAACCAAATGGGTCTCATACCCGAGTTGATCCTTTTAGAATTCCAAAACCAAATCATTTAAGTCAATAAAGAATTACAGACCCGTATAAGCACCGTATAAGGCTGAAACCTCGAAATACATGCTTATACGTAACCACATACAAATGCACCCATGGCATCATCAAACAAGTAATAAACATATAATAAACATTTATGCATGCACCAATTTAGAAAACAAGGTCCACTCACAGACCGTCCGAGCTGCCGCCTCGATTTGCGTGCCATTCGGCTCCCCGAGCCGATCACCATTACCGGGACTCCCAAACCTGTCCAAATCGTAATAGAAGGTTACTAACTACTTAATTAACCTCCCACTAAAGCCCCGTAATTTTCTCGTATTTTTAACTATTTTTAAAACCGAACCTAAACCTTCCGATGCCCCGAAACATATCAAGACGGTGTCCGATTGACACGAAACCAGTCCCAAAATGTTCGTTACATCGAATAGATGATTTCACATGTTGAACACATCCCCAAATTCTCTCCCACGCGCCCGCACACGCCGCCTGAAGTGGCTGTGCGTGGGCCTCACGCACCGCTACAGTACCCGTCATCTCCAGCAATCGAACCGGTCTGGGCTGGCCGGTCCGGTCCAACCCCTGCAACTGGACCGGCGTAACCGGTCCAGGCCTCCTTTTCCCTCATTTTCGGTCCGATTTCTTCCATTCCAATTCCTAAATTCCTCTTTTAATCCTAGGACTCTAATCGTGTAAAGAAAACTAAGTTAAAGACCCTAAATCGATCCGTTCTAAAACCCCTCACGGTCCCCATTTTTTCTGATTAACCCCCACGGCAGCTCAGCCCTTCACCGCCGTCCAAGGCTCCCCCACACACTCCTAGGTACCTAAAAATTACCATCCAATCCCCAGATATCATCCCTAGTACCTAAAACCCGAAATGAAATTTTGAATGGAAGACTTACCCGCTCGGGTTTGTCTCCTCCCCGCCGCCGTGGACGGTGGTTCTGGCCATCCAGCAACCTCCACCAGTCCTCAGTCATCCCATGTGCCAGCCTCAAGTGAAACCAAGTGAAGAGAATGGGTTGGGTTGTTCAGAGGAGAAGAAATGGTGTGAGATCGGGTGAAAATGGTTTGAAATGGAAAGGAATGATCGATGCATGTATGTGGGAAGGTGGGCAATGGATGGGTGACACTTGTCACTCATCCATTGGCCTGCCAAAATATCTGGGTCCACAATAAAGACAAACTGTCCTCGTAAAACGTGTCGTCATGAATAGTAACTTGGAACTTCCGCGAACCGTAACTTCGCCGTCGAACGTCCGAATTCGACATGCCGCCTGTCTACGGATTCGTATCATCCCCATCTACGTAACGGTCTTTGGCCCTCGGCCATCGGACCTCCCGGTCAAAAAGTCAACATATGACCCCTTTTGTCCAAAATTACCAAAATGCCCCTAAACTTCCAAACGTCATAACTCCCTCCTCGAACGTCGGAATTGAACGTGCCACCTGTCTATGAACACGTGACGTCACGAACTACATCACGGTCATCGGTCCACCAAAATTACCAAAATGCCTCTACTAATCACAGATTAGCCTCACTAATCGTGATTAGTCACAATCTAATCATGGAATTTGGGACGGGTCGTTACATTGGGTATGAGCTGCCTACTTGAAGGGGGAGTCGCGGAGGCCACCTTTGAAGGTCGTGAAGGCTTCCCTGTCGTCTGTCTCGGAGCATCGGGAGTATTCGTGACTGAATCTTGCTGCATACCACTGCAGTGACTCATGTTCACCCTACTTTAGCTGGAAAAGGACTTTGACTGAGGATAGACGGTCAGTCTGAATTATGAACTGGTTCATGAAGGTGGACGTGAGCTGTTCAAAAGAGTCGATGGACCCGGACTCCAACTTTTAGAACCAATTGATCGCTGCCTCGGTCAAGGTGGAACTGAAGATGAGGCATTGTTCCTCGTCTGCGAGGTTCTTTAGGGCAACGGCTGAGTAGAAGTTATTCAGGTGATTCCACGGGTCGTCCTTCCCGGTGTAAAAAGGGATCTTCAAGGGTTCTATTTCGTGATCGATCCTGAACTGATTGATATTTCTATGAAAGGACCCTGACTGGTTTTCGACCAAGCTGGTCTTGCTACTCGGGCTGTCCCAGCTTCGAGTGTCCAGACTCGGTCCATGAGATGCTGGATGAGCAAGTCGGTTCTGGATGGCTCTGGGGCTCCTCGGTCTTTGCATACGATCCTCTCGGTATCCCTGGGTGCTTGGTCGCGGCCGATCCTCCATGTCCATGACCGCTCAGCGTCCCTCCTGTTGGGTAGATCCTGGGAACTATTGCCCATGTGACCGACCTGCCCTAACTGCTCGGTGTCCCTCTGGCAAGGTGATTCCTGAGAGTCACGTCTTTGTTGGCCGACCTGTCTTGACCGCTCGGTGCTCCTTCTATAGGGCAGGTCCTGGGAGCCATTTCCTCTGTGACCGACCTGCCTAAACCGCTCAGTTTCCCACCGGTGGGGTGGTTCTTGGGGACATTTGTGCGTGGGACCGAGATGGGTTGACCGCTCGGTGTCTCCGCGGGAGGACCTTGATGGCTCCCTGCCTCGTTGCGAGTGGTCGACCACGCGTTGTAGCTACCGAGCTGACTCGGTGGTACTCTCGGCCTCTTGAGATGAGTCGATGATGGGGATGGGATCTTCCGATGAAAAGGTTCCGTAACTGTTGCCTGGGCGGGACCACCGACCAGTGATGTTTTCTCGGTGGTGATGGCTTTTTCCCTCCTCAGGACGAGGGTCGGGTCGGCGAGATTGGTGGTCATTGACTGACCAATTCAATCATGCTCCCTCGTTGAGGGCGTCGCGGGCGCCTGGGTAGATCCTGGTGTCGCCAGGTTGGTTTTCAGGGATGATTAGCATCCGAGCGTGTTTCTTGCTCGATTCGGCATCTACTTGCCGCTATTTATTTGGCTTGGCGACCATGTGTACCTTCTCTTTCCCCGCCACTAGGTGATTTCTTTCAACACTCTCGGCGCACTCGGCCACCACCTTGTCAGCCTCCTCTTTACCAACGCAGGCTCGGTGGGCAGCGAGTTCTGCCTGCGCGACCTGTAGCTGCTCGGCCACCTCAGTGTACCAATCGCCGAGTGCCTGACATCTCGACTCGGCCTGAGTACCCTTAGTTTTGACCTTGGCCATGTCACTCTAGAGTCTCTCGATTATCTGTAAAAATTTTGGAGAGAGGTTTCTCATTGTTCTGGGGCCTTGCCCAGGTGTGATCTCATTGAGATCGTGTTCGCCCTGCATGTTTAGTGTCGGCGAGTTCGTTCTCGGCATAATAGGTGGACGAGTGTTGACTCGGTCTGGTTAAGCGTAGGTAAACTTAATCAGTTTCCCACAGACGACGCCAAAATGTTGAAGCGTTAAATGTTCCAGCTTTCGATTACTCGTCGTCTAATTACCAAATGACGCGTGTCCTTTCTTGTAACCTGTCAACTTAAGCGAATAACGGGTTTCCCGTTAGTACGGGCACAGGTGTGGTGCCGGCCTAAGGTTCTCGGACGATCAAATCAGTAACTTTATTCGTAAGAGGAAATTGTAAATGGTAAATTGGGCAGAGTTATAGTAATAGTAGATATTAGTTACCTTTATTGGGAAATGTGTACCTCTTATGTATGGGTAGGTAGGATATTCAATTCCCATAGTTTCGATGTGGGACAAATACTCCTAGATTTACGTGCTAACACGTGTTACGTAGATCGAGGGTGGATAGACTTCCACGTGGAATCCCGCATTGGGCCTGGTGTTGGGGCTGTGTAAGTATGATGGTTTTGGGCCTTGAACGGAATCTGAGCTTTAAGTATACGGCCCAGTGGCTCTGGTCAGATATGGTGTCAACAGAACCCATACTCTTGGCAGTAGCAAAGATAGGTAAACCACGAGAATCACACATCACATAACTAGAAGCCGCATTACCATTTTGCACGACCGAACCATCAAAGTTAAGCTTAGCATAATCATCTCTCAAAAAATACTAATGAACATAACCAAGAGCACTTATGTTCATCCTAATTATAGAATAATTAGCCTTAGAATAAGAACGAACCCGTGATCTAGCAGCCATACTAATACATAAAGGATTAGTATCCTTACTAGTAAAATCCAATCATCTCAAGTTTTCCATATAAGCTAGCAAACAATAAGAGCACTACCCAAAATAGAAGGGCAATTCAGTTTTTCAATGGCAGGATGCGATTTGATCTAATCCAAAAAAGGTCCTTCAGGGTCGACTACCTACTATATCCTAAACAATCAGCCATGTTATGAGCAAAACATGACACTTAACTAAAAGATGTTGTAACGATTCAAAATTATCACTACACTTAGGAGGCACATTAGGTTGATAATGACTCAATCACTTTCGAGTACTAAGACACTGTCTAAAAATGAGCCAAGTAAAAAATTTAGCCTTATGAAGAATACAAAGATGCCACATCTTGTTAATACCGACAATTAGCTTCCAAGTAAGAAGGAATATCCTTTTCTTGATACCACCCATTGTGAATGGAGGTGGAATAAGATTATTGTTTCAACAACAAGAATAATAAAGTCTTTCAAAAATTAAAATTAATTTCATTTTTTTTATATGAACTGAACCCTAATAGTCAAGCTCATGGGGAGTAATTAAAAAAAGGAGAAGTTAGAGAAATGGCCTCTTAACTAAACCTCCGCGTCTCTTAACTCAATTTTTTACTTTTTTAATCCCTTAACTTGAGCCAAATAAACTAATTTAGTCCCTCCGTCAAAAAACAGTCACAAATTCTGTTAAATTCAAGGGTAAAATTGTCAAATTATGTCATATTGATTCTTAATTACAACTCAATTCAAAATACTGTAAAGTTTGTAAAGTTTCAAGTTGCAGTAATAATCCTCCATTAGCTGAAATATGTGAATGCGTTTGTTTGTTTGTTGGTACAGTAGCATCAATATTCGATAGCCAATTATTTTCCTTCCAGCTTCACCATATTTTAATTCATCATACAGACACCACAAGGAGGAAAATTTATCATTAATTTCTCACTTAGAAATTTTCACAAACACTTAGTGTGCGTCATCAATAAATTGATCATTAGTCCAGACCAAAAACACAATCCTCATCCAAAAAATTCGATTCAACAATTTCTTTGCACAACTACCATTCAAACAATTTCTATGCACAACTTGCAAACAGATTAAATCAAAATCAAACTCGTTGAACCATTGCTGGAATGTAAGTGTAACGTCCATCTTGACTCCAAACTTTTCTCTCCTTGTATCTGTTCAATTGTTGGCACTCTTGGCATCCTCAGAAACGACCTTCGACTCTCAGTCGTGTGGAGATATAATTTTGCATGAACACAGTCTTGTTCTATGCCACTTCCAGCTACACCAACGTCCACCACATACATTTCTAAATAATACAACAACGTCTACCACGTACATTTTTAAATAATACAACAAGTCCTTCGGTAACATACAAAGTTCAGAACATCCCTGGAGATTGAGACTGTTAAGACATGCCAAATTGCAGATACTGCCTGGAAGACATACAAGGCTTTTGCAGTCTCTCATATTTAAATCCGCAAGTCCCTTGAATCGTTCAATTGATGGGGGGAGCTCTTTGATTCATGTTCCATCCAAAAGAAGCACTTCCAGTTCTTCGAAGTCTTCTTCAATGTTTGGAAACACCTCAAACTTTGTACAACAAGAAAGAGATAAAATTTTAAGGGACTTGATTTGAAAAATAATGTTGGGAAGACACTTGCAATCGTCTAGCGTCAAAGTAACAAGCCCCTTGAATCGTTCAATGATGGGGAAAGCTCTTTGATAGATGTTCCATCCAAATGGGGTCCACTGAAATCGAGTCAATGGGAGGAGGTGGCAGTGGCTGTGGCGGCTCAGTGTGGCTACAACTACGGCGAGCCATCGAAAACAGCCGCTCAGTGCTGCCACGAGACCGAGAAGCTCCACCAACGGCACCACACCATGAAGAAGCCCCGTTTATGCAGCAATACGCGGTGACGGAGGTGGCAGCGAAGAGGCCAATAGAGGCGGTGTATCTGGGCAGCGACAATGGCGAAGTGGTGGAGCCGCTGGTGAAGATGGGAGAGATATTTGTGGGCTTAGCAAACGAAATTAGGGATTTTTCAAAAAAAATAACTGGGATTTGAGAGCATGAGGATGGAAATCATGAAGGAAATAGAGATGTGCTGGGTGGAGATGGAGAGAAGGAGAGTGGATATGATGTGTCGGGGGATTTGATGGTGTCTTTGATTCTGTCAAGAGAGGTAGACGAAGAGGATGAGGTTTTTTTTAATTCATAAAATACCTAAATTTGGACCATTTAATATAAATTGACGAATTATCTATTATTATAAAGTCAAGATGCTCAAAAGCCTTCACTACAAAATTCTAACAAAAATATCTTTTAAATTATTAAATAGTTAAGGATAAAATAATAAAATTAAATATCAAATTCAAAATTTAAAAAAATAATAAAGGTTAATGGAAGGAGTGGGGGTAAAAAAATAAAATAAAAAAAAGGATGGTGGGCTAAGATAATTACTCTTCTTATTTTTATTTTAAAAATTAAAAAATTAATATTATTTATCCTTTTTTAATTTTTTTAACAAAACTAAAAAATTAACTAGCTACTGCATTAGCGGGTGCCAGGAGTCTAGTACCTATACTATACTAAAACAGTAGTGAGATCTACAGTAATTTTCTACTACTGTTTTTTTTTCCTTTTCTTTTATATTTTTTTCCTTTTCCTTTATATATTTTTTTTCTTTTTCATTATACATATCATTTTTTTTCCTTTTCCTTTACATTTATTATTTTTTTATTTTCTTCTGTTTTCTTTTATACATATTAAAAAATCATAAAATAGATATAAAAAAACACTATTCCCTTACAGTATTTTATCAGTTCTGTCTTTTTTTTTTTCCTTTCCTTTATAAATATCAAAAAACCACTACTCATTTATGTAAAATTAGTAATACTCAATTCATATTCAATTCAATAACCACGCGACAACGCGCGAGTCTAATTGCTAGTATACATCTAATTTAATAGAATGTCGTGAGTGTTTTTTTATGGAGGGACTAAATCAGTTTATTTGGCTGAAGTTAAGGGATCAAAAAAGTTAAAAATTGAGTTAAGGGATGCTTGCAAAACTAGAGGTTTACTTGAGAGACCATTGCTCTAATTTTTCCATCGAAAAATTATGATGGGGAGGCCCATTTTGAAAAATAACCCCCTTGGAGATAAAATGGAGTTTATTTTAGAGGGGGTGTATTCAATTTGGATTTTAAAGGGTTTTAATAGATTTTAATGGGTTTCAAATTTTTTAGGTTTTAACAGATTTTAAAAACTTTTTATTGATTTCAAGGTGTTTCCATATGGATTTTGTTATATTTTGAGTATTAATTTGTAATGATTTTGAGGTGCTTAAGGTGTTCTATTTGTGTTTTACTTCTTTAGTTGACTAAAAATAACTTTCAATCTCGACCCTTCAAACAAGTCTAAAGGCTAAAAATCATACACTCCTATCTATACTCTCCTTCGTCCTCAGACATTTCAATTCATTCTGAATATAGATTAGTTTCATACTATTTGGTATGAATTTGAAGTTATTTATATATTAATGAAGCTCTTTAGTATTGTAGCAATGATCTTATTTAACAAAGACACTACATTAGCAAGCATTTTAGAAGCTACATGAAAATTCAATATGAAGTCCTTTTATTCAACTGAGAGAGCTTGTCTGGCCCATTCTTCTACTCCATGATATGCATTGAAAGAAAGCAACGAATCTCTTAAAATAGTTTAGACCAAAAAACATCATTTGTTAAATGGAAAGTGCTTGCAT
The DNA here is from genome assembly GCA_032719365.1 of Prinsepia uniflora. NCBI lineage: Eukaryota > Viridiplantae > Streptophyta > Magnoliopsida > Rosales > Rosaceae > Prinsepia > Prinsepia uniflora. The sequence goes on from CM064872.1 coordinate 54,259,987, forward strand.
TGCATGGGAATTGAATGCCCATGAAAACAAACAACTGTGTACATGGATCAAACAAGTCAATAGACTGGCCATCTGAGTTGAATAGCTCTCGACCTCCTTACCCAACTAGTATCACCTGCTTTTTCAATGCACATTTTTGCCATTTCATAGGTATGCACCTGATATAGCTGAATGAGACAAACACAACAAAAAGAGTGTTTTACTAAAAAGCTTACAAAAGGAAAATTCTTATCACAACTACAGATTAAACAAACCTCCATGCCACGAGCCTTCCGCTCCATTGGAGTGCTTGAAACTCTAATTTCCCTTACAAATGAATCGTCAGGTTACCTAACTTCCACAAGACATTTCCTTTTCTAGTACTCAAACATTGGATTGGAGAGCTCTCCTCTCATAAAGTAGGTACAGATTACAAACGGAAGCAAATCATAATACACTGAATTACAAGTGAAATGTACAATTATCTAAGCTTCAACTTACTTCATTGTTTTCTCAAGTGCACCAAGAAGCCTAAGTTCTTCATTGAATGCAGGGGCTATCAAAGATGCATACTTTTCGGCCGGATCAAAAAAGGAAGGACAAGGAACTTAAAACAAATGTTTCGATAGGAGTCAGTATCGCATCAAACAACCATTTCCGATTGAAATGACATAGTCATGTTATAACTAGACTTCAAGGGTATCAAGTTATATATATTATTCTTAGGGATATCATCTGATATGTCTTTTTAGGGTAGAACAATTCCAAAATGTCTATATCTAAACTGAACTACACTTGTACATATTTATAAAAATGGGCCAACTATATATATGAAAAAAAATCAACATCCCACTTATATCCCCATTATTTCATTTGTGCCAAAACATGACAGACTTAAGCCCGTCTTCCCTTCCAGTGACGAGTGAGCGACAATTTCCCAGACACCACACCACCATTCGCGATGTCGTACCACCCTTCGCGACGCCGCACCACTCTTCGCAAGGTCCCCACGATCAATTTCCCAAAAACCACAAGGCCATAATGCGATCTTAGAGCCCTCGACCACCACACGGCCAGACCGCAATCCTGGAGCCCTAAACCACGCGATCTTCAACTCCATCGGTGGGTACTGAACAGTATGATCTTCGTGGCCTAGAAGTCCCCATCTTCGTGGTTCGATTGCATTGAAGGTGGGTATCAATTTTCACTTACTGCCTTGTTACAACAATTTTTGTTCATAACTAAGTTTGAATGTCTTTTCATTAGGATTTAATTTTTCATTCTATTAAGTTTACATTTATATCAAGGATTGAATTTATAAATTGAATTTGTGAGTTCTACAATTTTTGCTTTATAATTGCCATCACTTGGCCACAATCTGAGACTGAACATTTTCTCTGGGGATCAAAATGTTTTCTTTCAATGATACTTCAAATTGATTTAGGTGAAGTACAAAAAGGTATTGGGATTGCTACTGCAAGATTGAATTGTAGTTGATTTCTGTAATTGTTACCTAAGTGTTTTTAGCTGAAATTTATGCATGATTATTCAATCATTTGATGAACAAGTTTGGGGTTGTGCCATGATCAAGTTACTTCTTCAATTTTCTTGAGAGTATTGTGTTCATTACTAGTAGTGTATTACAATGCTGGTTTGTCATGGAAAACATCAGTATTAGGCAAAAGAGAATTTAGGGGCATTTGTTGGTGACAGGACTGTAGAATTTGTATCCTAGTACAAACACAATGGTAACTTATCAAAATCTAGACAGAGACCATTAAAATGCTGGCTTAAACAAGTACCCTTGGACGTTCATGATTTGAGGGTATGTAGACGCCTGTGTGAGGAAGAACCATAAAAATGTTGCTTCCAAAAACTTTGTACAAAATGACAACTAAGCACTTCATTTATATATGTTTGGAAGTCATGCTTCAATGATTAGAAATTATAAGGAGATAACATGATTGCTAGGTCATTCAATGTTTAAATACCAGTCTCCTGTGATGCTTCAATTGGAAAAGTAATTACACCAACAGTTCACCCCCTAAAAGAAAATATGACGCTACTCATAATGTCAAAACGTTAAAATTTTAGTGAAAACCAGGTAAGTCCCCCTAATCCTACTAAGTAATCCAAAATAAGAAGTAATATATGAACCTGAAGCTACTCAAGACAAAAATCTCTCATTTGACATAATAAGTTTCTTAGCACAGTGTAACGTTCCAATAAAAGAAAGAACTGCAAGTACTTAAGTAATCCTCAAGTTATTCAAAAGAAAAGTTGTTACAAAACCAACTTCCCATTAATGGTTAGATGAACGGGCAAGTAAAGAAGGTTGCATTTTGTAACCCAAAGCAAAGAGAGTTGGATTTCGAGCGGTGCATGTGTTGGGTGATAAAATAATATTGTAATTATGACTCCAATGAGTAATTGGTTTCTAATATTAACTGTCTTCCTAAATTAAGTGATTTGGTTGTTCTTTTGTTTGCCGGTATGACTACAACTGTACTTTTTCAAAACTTTAAAGGTTATGGTTAATAATCCTTACTCTCTCATCTCTTCTCAAAAGCCCTCCAGTTTAGGAATTTGATATTAATGAAATGCAAAACATGATACTAATTCTATCGACTTTTCTTTAATTGATAGATTGACCAAATAACTTGAGGATTGCTTGTTATCTGCTAAGTGGTTGTTAAATTTATATTTGTATGATGATTGAATCCATTTTGATTTGCTCATTTTTTTTTAATGGTTAATAATCCTTACCATTTTTTTTTATGACAAATCATTTATGAGTTCTCTTATTTTATTTTAAAATTGTTGATCCTTAAATAATGGTTGCTTATTGGATTACTAACTTAGTGGATTGGATTTTCTAGTTGAATCCGTTAATTTTATAATGGATTGGCTTGGGCATTGCTGCAAAAACTTTAAAAACAAATTAAGAATATAGTCTCGTGTGTGATCAAAGTAGTTTAATTTAGCTATTGTGAACCAATTGAATAGACTGAGCTTCTAGTGTTTTTTTTTTCTTTCTCCTCTATTGTTCTTAGTTTTGAGTTGGCTTTTGTTAGCATTTGCTACAGAAATTCCTTTAATTCATTACAAGAATGATTTAATGTGTTTATTACGCTGATCTATTGTCTACTAAATAGATTTCATTCTTTAAAACTGTTCCAATATGTACTCCACTAAAAAACTGCAATGGAATTATTTGTATTTTGTTAATTGGAAATTTTCTTGGTCATACAAAGCTATTAGTGAATCTGCTTAATGATCATTTTCTTAGTCAATCTATTTACAAGGTTTTTATCAATTTTGGAAGTTTATGCCTTAAATCAATTCAACATTTTTTCATTAATAACTGTCGAGTATTATGTGTTGGTGATCGTTGGATTAATTTGATTCATAAACTCATTTGAGTAATTCCAATTTTCATTGCTCATCATGAATCCCCCCTACATGTTTTATTTTGACAAAAAACATTGTATGATGGTTCAATAAATTATGGGATTGATGGCTTTATGCACAATGAATTTTTTTGAATAAAACCTACATGTTGTCTGATTCAGACTTGTTTACATGAACCTTTTGCAGCTCAATTCTATTGTCAAATTGAAATTTTATTGTCGAAAACTCTGGTTAATTGAGTATTGATCCATTTTGCTTTCTCTAAAACCTTAGCATCTTCTAGTTCTCTGCAATTGATTCGTTGATGCTTGTTTGTTCACTTGAATAAATATGAGTTTATTGTTGTTTTATTACTAAACTCATGCATGACACTTAAAGCTTCTAACTGTCTAATTGCAATCTTGAAGAGAATCTATTTTGATATCATTAATATTATCTTTTGTAGAAACAAGAAAAACCATCCCAATTCTATTGTTTACATTGGAAACTATTGGAAACATCACTGATTACTTAAGTCTTTAATTAGTGATGCTTACTCATCCTTTTGTGTTTGATGAGTCATATGAGTTTAATTAAGAATGATAAACGATGACAAGTCCCTCCCCGTAATCCCCCTTGATTAACGTGGGAGGGTTTGCTCCCGTCTGACATGACCTTGTAAAATGATCATATTACCCTTGGGATTAAATAAACATTCTAACCACGTGTCAGACCAGGGATACTACCACATACTAACAAGAATAATCAGAGTACCCACTCACCATGATGCATCAGCCTTCACACAGCCCACATCCGCGATCAACTTGGAGGGTGAAAAAACCAATAAAAAGTGTGAGAAGACAAAAATAAAGTTTTGGAAAACCATTTTTCGAAATAGAACTTCAAACCCTCCGTTTTATAAAACATGCATGCTTAGTCAAATAAACCATTATTTGACATTCAACGCAGCATATATATGTATATATAAACCATGGGTCCAACCCAAAATCACATAAATATACAAAGGCCCTTTAGCCCACATTTTATACAAAACATCGGCTCTTAGCAGTTTTGAAAACATTTGCACAACTCACAATTATTAAACGCCAAACCTGATCTTGCTGGTTCAACCAACCTAATGTCAAATCTCGTCAGGCTGGTCCAATCAGCTGCTAGTCCAACTAGCATCCCATGTGCACTACCGGTATGAGAGTACGGGTCATAAAGGGTCCAACCCCATTGGTACGTGTGGAGTCCAACCTGGATTACGTCCGAGCCCGTCTCTGGGAATCTGCAGAGTCCCACTCCGGATATATCGATCCAATCGCCTGAGGTTGACCAATCTAGAAAACAATATCCAAATGGAAATATATTTTACGACACGGGCACCAGCCCAAAACAGTTACCACATAGGCACCAGCCCAAAACAACTATCATACGGGCACCAGCCCAAAACAGTTACCACACGAGCACCAACCCAAAACAACTATCATACGGGCACCAGCCCAAAATAGTAATCTCACAGGCACTAGCCCAAAACATTTAATTCTAGGGCACCATGCCCAAATTCCAACTTTCCAAAAGCCATGATAAATCAATATCCATAAATCACAATCATAACCATATTCAAATCTATCATAAATCTAGCAATCATAATCACAATCATAATCAGGTCAAACCATGCCATAAAATAAGTAAAAACATATATTTAAGGATGCATTAGAGTTATGAAAGAAAATGTCCACTTATAGTACCACCACTCGTTCAAAACACGAGCTGTAAACTAATCCAAAGTCTTCGGAACGTTCGGGCCTGTCAAAGTCAAACTTGAGGGTCACTAATAATCTATATAACTCCATACAATAAACCTTCAAAAACCCTAAAACTAAAAACGCGTCCCGAACACGCTTCCCAAGGAGCAAAACCACCAAAATACCAATCAAATTATCTCCGATTAACCTGAAACCATCACCATTGTATTCAGAACGTCAAAAACTCTCGAATAAGACCAATTTTGACCTCAAAATACGTGCCCATATGCCCACACGTGCCTAATCAACTCTGATATCACTGTTGATGTCAGCTACTAACGTCAGCCCTAGTTGACGTCACCTGACATCTAACAACTGACAACTTGCCACGTGGCACCACCTGATAGGTGCCACATGCACCACTTGACATGTGTTACGCGTCACATGCTGATGCATCATGATGTCACATGCAGACGTCATCCTGCCACGTCAGCTTTGACAACCCCTGACACAATGCCATGTGGTACCAACCACACTTGGCCACGTGGCCTAACAGCGATGATTTGGACTACCATGTCATCGTCTCCTACCTCTCGTGGGTTAGCCCGCGGCCCTGCAACCGGGTCACTCGACCCAAATCGAAACTCGATTCTAATTCAGCCATTATACAACCAAACTTCACCATTTTTTTACCGATATGATCGTCTTCCTTTTGGGGTACACAAACCAGTTTTCTACTTTAATTAGCTTGCTGTTTTTTTTATTTGCTTGCTTTTTTTTTTTGTGTTGTGCTAGTTTTTATGCTTAAACAAGTTAATATGAATAAATAGATCATGAGAATTGCTTGTACTTACTAAGATTCATTGTCATTGAACTCACACTTGCACCTCACGATACCATAATCAAGTGATTAAGCAACCAAAACAATTGAATTTGAGCATACTTAGAAAATTAGTGGAGACTACCATTTTGAGATATTTGAGCTTGATTTCCTTTCTTTCGAAGTGATCTATTTGTTTCTACTCATAAACACTCATCATTTTTTTCATAATTGCATGATCTCATTTTAATTGCATTTGATGTTTAAAGAACCATATCTATTGGATGCTCTTGATTTAATGTGTAATTGTTTATGAGATGTGATATAGGTATGTGTGTTTTAGCTCATAAAGGCCTTTCTTTTCCCCGTCCCAATTGCAAAACACACATAGGAGCTAAAACACACATAGCCTATATCACATCTCATAAACAATTACACATTAAATCAAGAACATCCAATAGATATGGTTCTTTAAACATCAATGCAATTAAAATGAGATCATGCAATTATGAACAAAATGATGAGTGTTTAAGAGTAGAAACAAATAAATCACTCAAAAAGAATGGAAATCAAGCTCAAATATCTCACAATGGTAGTCTCCACTAATTTTCTAAGTATGCTCAAATTCAATTGTTTTGGTTGCTTAATCACTTGATTATGGTATCGTGAGGTGCAAGTGTGAGTTCAATGGCAATTCTCACGATCTATCTATTCATATTAACTTTTTTAAGCATAACACAAAAAATAAAATAGAAAGCAAATAAAAAAAACAAAAAACAACAAGCTAATCAAAACAGAAAACTGGTTTGTGTACCCCAAAACACCCCCAAACCTAAATGAGACATTGTCCTCAATGTGTGATCAAAAAGCACAGCAAGCACATGTAGGTTTTAAGGATGTCACTAATATGAAAATACACGAGGTTAGAGATACAAACTAGGTTAGGGTGTCTAGGATTGCTTGCGGTCCAAGGAAGCATTTGAAAACTCCCATGATGAACCACGCTTTGATGTCCTTGGCATATGAAAGAATCCACTTTCGAGTTCTTAACTTATCAAGGAAAAGATAGAGAAGAGATTTAAAAGTGGGAAGAAGTTTCTATTCCCAAATGCTCCATGGTGACAACTTTTATGGTGGAAAGGTGGTGGATGTGTCTTGTACTCTCTAGGCCGTGGCCTTGGACCATTTCTGTAACATGGTTGTTTGAACTTGCATATGACCACTTTGAGGGCTCCCATCTCTTTCCTTAAGCAAAGGTTGTAAAACCTGCACAAAATACTAGGCATTTGATTAGAACTCACACCAAAACATACAATATGGATAGGTAACTTGAATGGTGTAATAAATGAAAGATGGGGTGCAATGGGGGGAACTATGGGTGCATCAAGGATAGGGGCCATGGGGTTGTCCTTGTCCTTTTTATTGTCCTCATCCAAGGGTTGAGTTGGTTGCTCATGTATCAAGGTAGGCACAACCATGGGCAGCAGCTCAAAGGCAAATTGAGACGACGATGGGGTTGGGCCGTAGGTACAATGCAAAGATGACCAGGGGCCGACTCAAGGCTATTGTCTAGCTCTTTTGGCACGAAAATGGGCTGAAGTTGGACATCCATTCCTTCATAGGTTTCCTCATTAGAGTCCTCCCAATGTGGTGCCAAAGAAAGTTGCACCCGAAGGGCATACATCTCCACATCCTAGTCCAAAACTTGCTGAAGTGTTTTTGGGGCTGAAACTGTTTCCTGCGCATAGTCCACTTCGTCACTCTCCCACTGGGGTATCTAGAGAAGTCGCACTCGAAGGTCATACGTTTCATCATCCACTTCCATTACTTGCCGAAGTATTCTTGGAGATGGAACATGGCTATGAGCTGGAGGAGGAGAGATCCAAGTGTAAGGTTGTGGGCTTCCCCATTCTTGGTGACATGGGGCCTAGTAGGGCTAATGATAGGGCTCTTGGTCATAGGTCCAGCTTTGGGGATGTGCGCAACCTCAGTGGTTGCTTGGGACCAAAGGAACACAATGATGAGGCTCATAGGCCCGACCACTAGGATAGTATTGATTATCCCACAGTTCCATGGTCACCTAGGAGCACACATGCTCAATAAAAAGAAAACACAAAAATTAAATTATGTACAAAAAATAAAAACACACGAAGTGAATAGATTAAACAAAACGGACACCGTTGAGGGACAAGTCCCCGGCAACGGCGCCGAAAATTTGATAGAAGATTTATCAAACAAGAAATTATGAATGATAAACTCCTAGTGTAATACTTTGCAAGTGCACAAAATCATATAATGAGTATAGTAGGTTTGCAAAGGTCGATCCCTCGAGGACTTGTTTCAACGTGATTCCACTTAGTTTAGAACGAAACAACTTGGTTATGAAGTAAAAAATGATTAGGGGGTTTTGAGTGATGATTAGCACGAAATTAAGATGAAAAAACACAATGTAAAGTGATGAAAATGAGATTGATTAAGACGAATCAGGATTTATTATCCACCTTTACCAATTATAGTTCTCCTTAGATTTCCTTGATCTAATTACTATGCATGTTTCTGAATTAAGTGCCCTTGTAGGGGCCCGGCTAAGGCTCACCCCCACACTTATTATCTTCTCTTAGTTTGTAGGTTTTAAGTGTGATGTCCACTGTAAAATGTCTATTATCGATGGTGCGTGATAATGCATAAAACACGAAGAAGATTTGATGACACTACACTATCCCTAGAAAAGTGATGTGCAATTCTAGTAGGTCATGAGTTTAGATTACGACTAAGATTCTCTCTCTTAAACTTGATGCTACTAATTGTAAGATGATACAGTGGTCTGTCAAGCAATTACATCGACAATTATACACAAACAAGGTAGCTAAACTTATAAGCGTAAATTAAGTTCATGAAGCGCAGTAATCTAACAAATTTAGTCATGCATAATAATCACAATCAAGAGCCAGAAATCTAAATACGAACTAACATGGCTAGGGCTTCAAACAACCCCAATTTTTAAGGGGACTACTCACGCATACTTAGATTAATCAACATCATAATTGAATGCATAAAAACGTAAAGAGATAAAGGAATTGAAAAACACAAATACTAAGGAGCAATGAGGTGTGAGAAAAGTGGCACAAACACTTATTCTCCTCCCAAGCTTCATGGCACAACCTTCGTACAAAATTTGAATGAAAACTGTAGAAAAACTTCCAAAATTGTGGCTAAGAAAGTAGTGTATAAGTTTGAATTTTATGTCTATGGTCCAACCCTAATTTTGCTAAAAATAAGACTATAAATAGATAGGCCTCAATTCTCTAAAACGTAGGAGAGAAATCAGCAACAATTCCTTGTGAAATCTGGAGTAGAAAGCAAGTCCTTCCTTTGTAGGAAGTCCTAGTTTGACAAGGAGAAGTATTCTTTTGGGAAAGGAACAAAGATAAGGGCCACCACTTATCTCCAATCTTTGAGGGGATTATTCACCATCAAATAAGGAAAACTAAGCTGATCAATCCCACAAATATTGGACTAAGATAGCTGGCACACACTGGGATTGGTCAAGACTCACTCCAAGTGCGAACACTAAGCAATTTCGGCCAAGAAAAGGGCAAGAGATTTCTTTGTCGATCTTGGACGTTTTGAAGGCATAAATGACGTGGCAGTGACACCTAGGAATGGTCTGGGTGGCCTGATCACATCCAAGGCATTGGAAAGTGCCATTACAAAGTCAAAACCTGAAAGGGCTTCAACTGGGATTTCAGATAGGGACCTTAACTTCATTTTAGTGCTATTCCTTCATTTTGGCTTGGATTTCCTCCATTCTTTTTGCATTATCTTCGGAACTGACTGAACTTTCATAAGTCCCATAAAATAGATTATTTTCTAATATTTTTTTGTACAATTATAATCAAAAGACAAGTAAAAGAGATAAGAGATAACATTGAAACAATGCTTAATTTGTGACTTATCACTTCCTCCCAAAAAAAATATCTACGAGGTTAAACTTCAACAAAAATATCTTAAATCGCCTGGCCAAGCTTCAATCTTCATGACCAAAGTTTGAACTACTCCTAGAGCCAATCCAGTCGTCCATTTTCGTCCCTACAAGCTCGTATAAACTCAAAAAAGATGAAGGTGGTTAGAAAACAGAGTTTCAACCCCTAAAATCCAAGACCTAAAATTCAAGATATATGGGTTCTCGATTTTTACCTGTTTCCAGCAGCCCTTGTTCTCTTTCCTTCATCATTCTCAGTCCCAAAATCACTCACAGCCTCTCCCCTACTCTATGTGTTCCTCAAACCAAAACCACAATGAAGAAGACAATGAGAAATAGTAAGGTGGGGTGGTACGAGTGTGGGTGTGGGTGTATTTGAAAACTAAAGAGAAAGGTGAGATGCATAGGTAGGCATATAGGCCAATGGAATGAGTGACACTTGTCACTCATCATGTGGTCCAAAACTAGATATTTTGGGTCCACTAATAAATATTAAAGTCAACTCTCATCTTAAAATGTGCCATCGTAAAATCTGACTAAACCATCCTTGATTCGTAAAATCACCATACAACGACAAAATCGACCTGCTGCCTGTCTACGTAATCGAAATCTCTTGATCTATGCAATGGACATCGGTCCACGTATAAATAACCACCTAGGTTAAAAGTAAACATTTCCCCTCCTAGGGGAAAACTCGTCATTTAACCTTGACTAATCCCGAGTAGTCTCGATAATCTCTTGATTAATTCCTGATAATCACGTAATTTTGGGTAAGGTCGTTACAATCTACTCTCCTTAAAGAATTTCGTCCGTGAAATTCACATTGACCCATGTCCAAAACTATGGAAATCCAATCATGCCTCTAACCCGAGGCTCCCACGTGTCCAGGTACACGTCCAACATCCGTCCACAGTATACATAAGAAACAAATGACACATGATGTCAACCGCAATCGAGTGGCTAATGCTGAACCTTGGCTCATCCTCAGTAATCAAACTTGATAATGAGTGATCAAACAGTCATTAGAACTCCAAAACTCAACTCCCAAGCCTTGCTCGAGGCATTGACACTTGCCGACTATACCTGCCACCACGCAGGTGCAACTCAGAACCTAGTCTGACATCTCTGCTCCCACTGAGCAATCACAAGTCCTTTTCCACTAGGAAGTCTCAACCATTAACAACACCCACGATAAACCGTTGTGACCAGCTGATAACCCATTGGCTTCACTGTCTCCGTCCGAGTTCCTTACCAAAATCTGACTCGCACTTGAGTCGTCTTACGGTACCTCGACTCACCTGGAGGTCAACTCTGTTATCCTGACTCCCCTCGAGTCCTAATCCAGTGTCCCACTCACCTAAAGTGTATTCTGACTACATCGTATACTTGATCTAGCCAAGATAATAACAAATTAGTTTTTACAAGGGTTCCTCTTGCCAACCATTACTCTGAGCTCCAAGCTCGCATAATAACTGAACCCTCTAATTCTTCTCTCCTCTAGAGCACAGTATTCGATGGCCGGTCCTAGTATCTCATTGAAAAGTCAACATAGGATCCAATCAGATTACCATACTGTGTCCATCTCAGATCCAATCCGACTATCGTACCTCATCAATCTCGGATCCAATCTGACTATCGTACTACGTCAACCACGGATCCAATCCGACTATCGTAATGTATCCATCTTGGATCCAATCTGACTATCATATGGCTACTATGCCAACATGGTCTAACACTAGACCCTGTCCGTCAGATCCCAGATATGGAAAAATCGTATAATAACTCAAAATCCTCTTCGAGTTCTCTTGGTCACCCAACCAATACTTGAGACATGTCCAACACGTACTCTCCGAGAACTCCTAAGGCAAAACATCTAGTTCACTAACCAATCCAATCTCTTGGTTAACTCCAAAGATCAACCGACTTATGTCTACCAAGACATACCAATCCTACATGAAAAGTCTCGTTGGTTACCTCTCTCGACCCTCATCCGAATAATACGAAGGGTCGGATCCTGAAACTGTGTTGCAACTTCTAATCCAGCCAAATATGTCTCACATGAACACTGCTCAATAACACTCCACAATCATCTACCACCAACACCATCCTTCTATCTGGAGCTCCAATATCGAAGGTAGATGAGCAATACGCAATAGAGATAATGAGCCTGCAAACAATCTACTTGAGGCATCGACTACTATATTCACTTTTCTCGAATAATATTCACATGTACCGTCATTCTCAGTCAAACAACTCTAGCCATATCCTCTGCCTCGAGTTCAACTCCTTCAGAGTAACCCAATTAATAAGGCCATAATGCTCTGTGAAGATCATGTACGTCTCCCCATGAGAATAGTGAGTCCAACTCTGATTAACTCGATTGTCTAGCTGCAAAAATAAAACCTTCACGTGCAGCATAAATACACAATCTAAACATGTGTATTGATGCATCACTGTCATTTCCAAAACCTCCACTATTGTCCAAGATAGTCAAACCAAAGCAGTAGTCAATCGTTTCTCAATTCCTGAAAACCCTGCTCACACAAATCGCCTCAAACCAATTTGACTCCCTTTCGAGTCAATCGCTCCAACGGCTACAATCTTGGAGAAAATCCCCCACCAAATGCCCATAATACTCAACCCGTCTGAGAGACTCCATATCTTAGTTACCGTGGTTGGTTGACGCTAATCCAAAACCATCTTGATCATCCGCGGATCCATACTAATCCTCTCAATAGAAATAATATGACCCATAATACCAACATGGGTCCACCAAAACCAATACTCACTCAACTTAGTCTTTCGTTGCTTCCCATAAGGGTATTCAAGACTAGGCTTTGATATCCCACATGTGCCTTCGCACTCCTTGAACACATCAAGATGTTTTCCATAACACAATTTCCAAAACGATCCAGACACTTTCAGAAGACTCGGTGCATCAAGCCCATCAATGTTGCTTGGGTGTTAGTCACCCAAATGGCACGATCCAAAACTCAAAATGTCCATACCAAGTTCGATAGCGACTATAGGAATATCTAATTCCTTGATCCTCCACTGATGACATCTAATTTCATCTGATGCATATTTGAATACAAATTCAATCTACACCCATCAACATCAAGCCACACCAAGTACCCTTTCAACTCAATCAGTATGGGCCAAAGTCTGTGTTTTAAGCCCTTAAACGGCCTTTGGAAATGAGAGAAGTTGCAACAATATTGAAAGCATACCCAAAAGTTCTTTCCAAAGAAGCAGAAAAAGGAAAAGTCTTTTTCACCAACCAATAAAATTTGTTGATAGCTACTGTAGAGAATCCATTTTATTTCCCACGATCGTAGCACTCCTCAACAAGTTCAACTTTCACAAGCTTATATATCCATGAAACCAGGAAGTGACGAACAAACAAAGAAAGTTCAGTAAGGACTTCCAAAATAAGGATTACTAGTTCCGCACTATTTCCTCATTCAGCTACCGATCATCAATCCAAAATCTCAGGGTGTGATTCACCTTTTACACAAACGACACTGGGGCTCCCCAAGGGTACATCATAAGTCAAACAAACCCCAAATCCGCTAAATGTTGTAGCTGAACCCTCAATTCTCTCAACTATGTCGGTACTATCCAACACAGTGGTTGTGAAATGGATTAAGTACCCGGAATCTCATCCTGAGGTGTCAACCCTGTAAATCCTTCGGAATCGCATTCGAAAATGCTCGAACAATCGATATCTTCCCCAAGATCATTGAGCCATCCGGGGACATCATAACACAAGTCCAATATCCTTAACAACTATCCTATAGTAACTTCCCGGCTTCCAAAGACAAACTAACTCCTGAATGAAGTATCTTATGGTCCTACCAAATGACCAATTGTGGCAAGTCAGGACTACCAAAGACAACCGGTTCCTCAAACACTCAACAAAGTTGTAACGGGTAGTCCACCAATCCATCCCTAGGATCACGTCCAAATCATAAATATCTAGGGAGTCTAACACAACACCGAAGAGGTGATCCAACACAACACCGGTTGAAGTACGGATACCAATGTCCCAACCTAGTGGGATCCACTCCTGGTCAACAAAAGTGTAAAACTTTTGAACATAAAAGTGTGGGTCCGTAATCCAACACTCGTCCACTCCAACCGAAGATAAGTAGGGTACCTGTCACTAATCCAGGTATAATTCGTACCTCAAGAAATCCAACTGGAGTGGGAGGATGACTAATATCTCAACTAACCTTCTAGGGACCTCTTCTGTCCCGTTCGTCGAACACTACAACATGCAAGTCTACCACTTTAAGATTCAAAGCTAGAGGTGTCTCTCTACAAATGTCCCTAGTAAATGCATCCTCCTAATGCCCTCAGCGCCATCCAAAACCACTCAGTCACTATTGGAATACCGATCAGCTCATCTCCTCCTGGGATGCCACATCTACCAGAGTTTGTAGTGTGGTGAATCCTCAAACTAGCACCAACACTCGAACCTTATTCTAAAGACCTGACATAAATCGACAAGTCCTCATAGTCTCGATCACCACCACACCCAGTAAGAACTGAGACAGATCCAGAAATCTCTACTCATACCTAGCAACCGTCAAATCCCCCTGCCGTAGACGCAGAGACTCTGCCCCTCAGCATCCTGATAAAATTGGGGCAAAATTGATGTAAGAAACGTTCCTAGAACATTTTCCAAAATCTCGGTAATAGTGATGTCTTCCACAAATCCTGTGCAGACCCATCCAAGAAGCACACTACTATCAAAATCATACACTCATGAGGGCAACCCATCGCCCTTACAATATACTCAAAGTGGAAGAAGATCCATTAATCGGCTACCTCGGGATCCAATCCATCAGTAAACATTCCTGATTAGTTTGTTCAACCCTTCTCAAACTTGGATCATCAACAACCCATGTTGCTCCTAGTAAGGTATCCATCCTGTCTGACCATCGGTCACAACTCGAAAAGTCACCATACTGGGATTCAATCAACCAGTAACTCCACGGCTCCAAGCCGCTGGGCCCAAAAGATAACCGACCTTTTTCCCGAGGTCCAACCCCACTGAAACATGGCATCCAATGCCTAACATAACTAATCCAAGGTCCTTTCCCATTTACTCTTTCTATTCTTATCCTCGTTACCAGGCTGATGACGGGGCTGTTGTTGTGAAGGCATCACGTTCTTAATGAAACTACACACCCAGTGTGCGATTCCCATAAAGAGCAACCTAGTGCTCTCATACCAAGTTGACAGGACCCTCCCCTTAATCCCCATTGATTAACGTGGGAGGACCTGCTACCGTCTGACACAACTTCGTAAAATTACCATATTACCCCCAGGATTAAATAAACATCTTAACCACGTGTCAGACCAGGGATACTACCACATACTAGCCAGAATAATTAGAGTACGTACTCATCGTGATGCCTCAGCCTTCACACAGCCCCCACCCACGATCAACTTGGAGAGTGCCAAAACCAATAAAAAGTGTGAGTGGAAAAAAATAAAGCTTTGGAAAACCATTTTCCGAAATAGAACTTCAAACCTTCCATTTTATAAAACATGCATGCTTAGTCAAATAAACCATTATTTGAAAGTCAACGCAACATATATATATATATATATCGTTGGTGCAACCCAAAATCACATAAATATACAAAGACCATCTAGCCCATATTTTCTAGAAATCACCGGCTCTTAGCCGTTTTGAAAACATTTGCACAACTCACAATTATTAAATGCACAGCCTAATCTTGCTGGTCCAACCAACCTAATGTCAAACCTTGTCAGGCTGGTCCAACCAGTTGCTAGTCCAACTAGCATCCCATGTGCACTACCGGTAGGAGAGTACGGGTCCTATAGGGTCTAACCCTCGTCGGTACGTGTGGAGTCCAACCCCAATTACGTCTGAGCCCATCTTTGGGTTTCTCCAAAATCCAACTCCGGATATAGCAATCCAATCGCCTGAGGTTGACTAATCCAAAAAATAATATCCAAATGGAAATATATTTTACGACACGGGCACCAGCGCAAAACAATTACCACACAGGCACCAACCCAAAACAACTAGCATACGAGCACCAGCCCAAAACAGTTACCACACAGGCACTAGCCCAAAACAACTATCATATGAGCACCAGCCCAAAACAGTAATCTCAGGGGCACCAGCCCAAAACATTTAATTCTAGGGCACCATACCCAAATCCCGGTTTTCCAAAAACCATGATAAATCAATATCTAGAAATCACAATCATAAGCACATTCAAATCAATCATAAATCTAGCAATCATAATCACAATCATAATCAGGCCAAACCAAGCCATAAAATCAGTAAAAACATATATTTAAGCATGCATTGAAAGAAAATGTCCACTCACAGTACTACCACGCTCAAAACCAGAGTCGTAAGCTAATCCGAGGTCTCTGGAACGTCCGGGCATGTCTGAAGGTCACTAACAATCAATATAAGTCCATACAATAAACTCTCAAAAACTCTGGAGCCAAAAATGCATTTTGAACACGTTTCTCGAGGAGAAAAACCTCCAAAACACCAACCAAATGATCTCCAATCAATCGGAAACCACCAACATTGCATTCAGAACGTCGAAACATATTGAACAAGATGAGTTTAACCTCAAAATTCATGCCCACGTGCCAACACTCGCCGATCAAAGTTCACATGCGCCTGGTCAACTCTGACTTCAACTGACGTCACCTGACATCTGACAACCTACCACGTGGCACCATATGATAGGTGACATGTGGCACCATCTGATAGGTGCCACGTGTCACCACTTGACACGTGGCACGTGTCATATGCTGACGCCATCCTGCCACGTCAGCTCTGAAAACCCCTAACAAAACGCCACATGGCACCAACCACACTTGGCCACGTGGCATGACAGCGATGATTTGGACTACCACATCATCGTCTCCTACCTCTCGCGGGTCAACCTGCAGCCCCTCAATCGGGTTACTCGACCTTAATCAAAACTCGATTCTAATTTATCCATTTCTTAACCAAACTTTGCCATTTTTTCACCAATTTGATCGTCTTCGTCCCATAAAGAGATCTATGAGGTTAAACTTCAAGAAGCATACTTGAAATTGCCTGGCCAAGCTTTAATCTTCATGGTCAAAGTTCAAACTACTCCTAGTACTAGTCCAGTCATCCATTTTTGTCCTACGAGCTCGCATGAACTCAGAGAAGATGAAAGTGGTTAGAAATCAGAGTTTCAACCCCTAAAATCCATGACCCGAAATTCAAGATATATGGGTTCTCAGATTTTACCTGTTTCTAGCAGCCCTTTTTCTCTTTCCTTCATCATTCTCGTCCCAAAATCACTCTCAACCTCTCCCATACTCTCTGTGTCCCTCAAACCAGAACCACAATGAAGAAGACAATGAGAAATGGTGAGGTGGGGCGGTACGAGTGAGTGTGTGTGTGAGTATTTGAAAACCAAAGAAAAAGGTGAGATGTATGTGTAGGGATATAGGCCAATGGGATGAATGCAAATAACCATCCGGGTCAAAAGTCAACATTTTCCCTCCAAGTGGGAAATTGTCATTTCACTTCAACTAATCCCAAGTAGTCTCGATAATCTCTTGATTAATTCCCGATAATCAAGTAATTTCGGGTCGGGTCGTTACAAATGACCTTGATGATTGTGAATCTAAAGGCTATGTTTGTGCGATGAGTCTTTCTAGATAACCATGATATATGTGGAAAAGATGAAATTGTAATGGAAATGCCCAATTAGTATAACTTTATGATAATATTGTCTTCTTTGTTTGCCAAAATGGTGTCCATATAACTTCTTTTTTTTGCTGCAGTGGTCATGGAAACTAAGTACAAGCTGGTTGTTGATCCAAATGATTTGTTGAGTACAAAGGTACAACCTAGGTGTAACTCAAATCTTACATTAGGGTTGATTAAGAAGAAACTTACAAGTCAACAACTTGAGCAATTTGAGAGCACATGTTTTGGGAAACTATTAGGAATAGAAAACTTGAATTGGTCCAACCCTATGGTGCATGGGTTAATGGTTAGGAAGATTAGATGTAATCAAATTAATGAACATGAAGGTGTTTGCTCTCTTTTGGGGGGTAAAATTAAATAGTTCGCCCTTCAAGACTTTTGTGTAATAACAAGGTTGTCTAACAATGGTGAGGAGTCCAACTTGATAGAGCAATGAGAAGGGGCCAGACAATTGTAGGATATTTATTTCTCCAGCAAGAGTAGAGTGAGAATTTCTGAACTAAAGTCAGCATTGGATGGTTGCACAGTTCAAGAGGATCAACTGATGCTTGCCCTTTTGTACATTACAGAAACGATACTATTGGGAAGGGAAAAAACATGTATTATTAACTGTAAGTTCTTAGAACTTGTTGAGAATATAGACAATTGGAACAAGTTTCCCTAGGCCAAAGTGTCTTTTACAAAAACAAATAACTCACTGGCAAGAACTCTTGTGCTAGGGTATCAAAAACCAAGGAGGAAGGATAATGGACATGATGTGAAGGGTAAAGGGAAAGCAAAGGGTGCTGGAAGCTTGAAAGGAAAAAAGGATAGAGAGGGTGAGGAAGAAATGAAGATGGTGAAGATGTTGCATCTAAAGGGGATGAAGATGAAGGGGTAGCTCAAGTACGAGGGATTAGTGGAAAGGACTACCAGATTAGAGGGTTCTCGCATTCAATTTTGGTATGTAGCCTTGTTATATTGAAGTAATCATTTAAGTATATTTAATTCCTTTGTGAACACCTAAGAGGATTGGTTGTTCTTTCTGTTTTTCACTTGCTAGGTATGGACTTTTGAATGTTTGCCGGCATTTACTGAAACGAAGTATGCTCAATTGGATAGAAAACTTGGATTTCCCCCGTTATTGCATTGGAAATTGGCATCAATGGGAAAGAAAGCCAATTTCCACAAAATACATAGGCAGATTTTCCAGCACGAGAAGTTTTGTAATATGATATGACTTAGACTTGATTATGTATTTGTTCAAACCTAAGAAAGCCGATTACATTATTCTTGTACTTAACACTTCGTTCATGCATTTGTTCATTAATTTTATTGTAGGTGAAGGTGGTAAGCCTAGTTTCTAATAAGATGGAAGAAAATTTGGGTGGGTCGGATAACCTTGAGGATGGACAAAATTAGTGCTCTATCGATGAAGAAGATGATTCCTTTGCTCTACCGGAGTTGACAATTCATTGAGGACTGGATGTTGGTGAGCTGAGGAGTCTTGTTGTCAACTTGGCATTAGTTGTGACAGCCCTTGTATGGTAGAATCAGAAATTGAGGGCATGGGTTAGGAACATTGAAATCAAGAACAATATTGAGGGTGTTAGACAAGAGCAACATAGGTTTATGAATGACGTCAAGAGACAATTTCAAGACATAAATGAGCGGATTACTAGTGTTTCCTCTAGAATTTCATCACAAATGAAGACTAATTGTGAAGAAGGTCCGTCTTCATTCCAGGAATTTCAAAGGAGTGAAGATGCTGCTGCTGGTGATGCTTCATTCTAGGAATTTCAAAGGAGTGAAGATGTTGTTGGTGCAAATGCTTCATTCTAGGAATTCCAGGAACTTCGAGACCCGATTGTTGGAAGTAGTGGTGATGCTACTGCTGAAAACCCGATGATTAGATCGGAAGCCGATGCTGCTAATGAAGGACTGATTTTTTATGGGCCTAGTGCTCATGCTTCTGATGAAGACCTCATTGTTGGTCATGCTGATGAAGCCCTGAAGGTTGGAAGTCCTGTTGATCTTACTACTCGTATCACGGATGATTCTAGGCCAGGAATTCTTCAATTTTAGTAGTATTCTTCGTGAGCTCAATGCAACAATTATTGCTCTGGTTCCGAGATTTCCTAATCCAATCTCTATGAAGGATTTCCCCCTATTTCCTGCTGCAACACATTCTGTAAAATCATACCCAAGCTGCTTGCTGGTCATATTAAGGCGCTATTTCGTACTATTTTTTGGACTTCCTAATCTTTTTGTGTGGGAGGCCGCAGGATTGGGGATAATATCCTCCTTGTCCAAAAGGTCTATGGCACAATATCTTGGAGTTTTGTGAAGAATTCTCTTCTCTATTTTAATTTTCCCACTTTGTTTGTTAACTGGATCATGTCGTGTATATCTACCCCTTCATTTTCTATGGCAGCCAATGGTGAATAGGTAGGTTATTTCCCGAGTAGACGTAGGCTTTGCTAGGGTGATCCCTTATCCCCCTATATTTTTGTTATGGTAATGGAGGTCTTATCTAGATCTCTTTGCAATGACATTTTTGCTATGCTAATAGAGGTCATTTCTAGATCGCTTTGCAGGAATATTGTGATGGCCCATGCCTTTCGTTACCACTAGAGGTATGGAAAAATTTTGCTATCCCATGTTGCTTTTGCGGATAACCTATATGCTTTTTTTTCCCATAGCGATATCTCCTATGTAGGTGTAATCAAATCAACCCTAGATTCATTTGTTGTCATGTCGGGGCTCTTTCCTAAGCAACCTAAGAGCTCAATGTTCCTCTTGGGAATTGATCTAGATACTAAGGCCGGCATTCTTTAGTATATTGGTTTCTCTCAAGGCTCTCTCTTTGTCTGGTACCTTAGCATTCTCCTTATCTCTTCCAAGCTGACATTTTCTGATTGTTCTTTGCTTATTATGAGGGTGATTAATTGGGTAAATAGATAGGAGAATAAAATTCTTTCCTTTGCTGGCCAATATTGCTTATAAAGTTTGTGCTGTGTAATCTCCAAGTTTATTAGGCATCTCACCTCTTCCTCCCCGGAAGATTATTTAGGAAATTGAGAACAAATTTAGACGGTTTCTTTTGGTGGCTTGGGTTGATGTCTGTAAACTGAAGGATTGTGAGGACCTGTGCCTTGGTGGCATGGTTAGCAATCCCACATCGCTCGAGGGGATCTAGGGAATGCACCTTATATGTGTGGGTGCGCATCTATTCAACAGAAGGCCTTTTGGGAGCTCACTGGCTTTGGATTCCTTGG
Source organism: Prinsepia uniflora (assembly GCA_032719365.1). Classification (NCBI taxonomy): domain Eukaryota; kingdom Viridiplantae; phylum Streptophyta; class Magnoliopsida; order Rosales; family Rosaceae; genus Prinsepia; species Prinsepia uniflora. The sequence goes on from CM064872.1 coordinate 54,280,922, forward strand.
GAACTCCAAAGTTAAGCGAGTAGGGGCTGGTGCAATCTTAGGATAAGTGACCCACTGAAAAGTTGCACGTGAGCTCCCGAGAACAAAACCATGAGGGCTGGGCCCAAAGCGGACAATATCATGTTAGAGAAGGTCGAGTCGTGACAATTTATTATGAGGACCCATGCCTTGGGGGCATGGTTATCAATCCTACATCGCCTGGGGGATCTGGGGGATGCGCCTTATATGTGTGGGTCCGCATCTATCTAACAGGAGGCCTTTTGGGAGCTCACTGGCTTTGGATTCCTAGGGAACTCCAAAGTTAAGCGAGTAGGGGCTGGTGTAATCTTAGGATAGGTGACCCACTGAAAAGTTGCACGTGAGCTCCCGAGAACAAAACCGTGAGGGCTGGGCCTAAAACAGAAAATATCCTATTGGAGAAGGTCGGATCGTGATAATTTGGTATCAAAGCCCAACCCTAACTGGAATTGAGTGTGCCAAAGAGGACGCTGGGCTGCCCCAAGGGGGGTGGATTGTGAGGACCCGTGCCCTTGGGGTATGGTTAGCAATCCCACATCACCCGGGGGATCTGGGGGATGCGTTTTATATGTATGGGTGTGCATCTATTAACAGAAGACCTTTTGAGGCCTCACTGGCTTTGGATTCTTAGGGAACTTCAAAGTTAGCGAGTAGGGACTGGTGCAATCCTAAGATGGGTGACCCACTGAGAAGTTGCACGTGAGCTCCCGAAAACAAAACCATGAGGACTGGGCCCAAAGTGGACAATATCCTGTTGAAAAAGGTCGGATCATGACAAGGATGAATGACGATTGGGTATTTGTGACCTTCACTCTTGGAATCTTTCTTTATTAGCAAGGCATATGTAACGACCCGTCCCAAATTCCTAGCTTAGATTAGTGACTAATCACGATTAGTGAGGCTAATCCGTGATTAGTAGAGCGAAATAGGACGAACGGTGCGAAATGACCGTTTTACCCTTGATGGTGGCAAAACGTTGACTTTTTAATCGGGCGGTCAAATGGACTTTGACCGATGACCGTGACGTAGTTCGTGACGTCACGAGTTTATAGACAGGTGGCACGTTCAATTCCGACATTCGAGGAGGAAGTTATGACGTTCGGAAGTTTAGGGGCATTTTGGTAATTTGGGTGAATAGGAGGTCAAATGTTGACTTTTTGACCGGGAGGTCCGATGGCCGAGGGCCGAAGACCATTACGTAGATGAGGACGATACGAATTCATAGGCAAGCGGCACACTGAAATCGGACTTCGAACGGGAGAGTTATGGGTCATGGAAGTTCGATTTTACTATGCACGAACTTCGAGACGGGGACGTTTCGGCGAAATCTGATTGGGTGGATATTTTGGTGGGCCCCATGGATGAGTGACAAGTGTCACTCATCCCATTGCTTTGATCCCCCAAAATGTGGATCTAAATAATTAAATATTATTATTTTAATTATTTTATAATTTAACCTAACAACTATTAATCATAACCATCCATTTCAACCCTACCTTTTAATCCTCACCATCAATCTCTCCTTCTCTCATCAGTCATCTCCTTCATCTTTGTTCATCCTTCCACCCGAAACCCCATAACACCATTTTCTCCATTTTCTTCCTTTTCCTTCAAAAACCAAAACACACAATCACACTTCACCATTCATCACTTGTATGAGCGGGGAATGACCGTGGGGGAAGGGTGAAGGGCTGAGGACGGAAAGGGTGGACGGTGGCCCACGGTGGAGGACACGGCGGAGGAGAACCCGTGAGGTAAGGAAATTTCAAAAATTCGAAATTGGGTTTTAATGGGTTTTACTCGATTCCATTAATTGGGTGAGGTTCCTAGGACTCCCAGGAGATGAATGGGATTGATTTCGAGGCATTAGACGGCCTGGAACAGCCGTGAACGGCGGAGGAAGTCACGGCCGCCATGGCTGGATTGAAGGTACGTGTTTTCGATGCTTTTCTTACATTTTAAGGTCATAGGACTGTAGTTTGGGTTGAGACGAAGAGAATGGGACAAACGGGGAGTGTTTTGGTGGCCGGAGCTGGGAGAACCGGCCGGGTCAAGCCGCGGGTCACGGCGACCCGGTTACTGGTATTCGGGTCGACCCGTCGAGCGGTTGAAGGTGGTGACGTGGCACCTGTCAGGTTGTCAGGTGACGTGGACCACTCATCAGCCAACACGTGTCACATGTCAGTGCAGAGTCAGCACTGACATGTCAGTGACGTGGCCCAATCAGGGGCTGACACGTGGCACTGACGTGGACCAGTGCCGTGATGACACGTGGCACATGTCAGACTGCCACGTGGCACTGACAACACAGTAACGTGGACCAATGGGAGCATGACACGTGGCACCTGTCAGAGTCTGACATGTCAGACCTGACAGCTGTCAGATGACGTCATGCTGACGTCAGCGATGACGTCAGCAGGCACTGTAGCAGGCGCGTGAAGCCCACGCGCAGCCACTTCAGGCGGCGCGTGAGGGCGCGTGGCAGGGAATCTGGGGAAGGTTCCAACATACGGAATCTTCTATTCGATGTAACGAACATTTTGAGACTGGTTTCGTGTCGATCGGACACCGTCTCGATATGTTTCGGGGCATCGGAAGGTTTAGGTTCGGGATTAAAAATAGTTAAAAATACGGGAAAATTACGGGGCTTTAGTGGGAGGTTAATTAAGTAGTTAGTAACCTTCTATTACGATTTGGACAGGTTTGGGAGTCCCGGCGACGGTGATCGGCTCGGGGAGCCGTATGGCACGCAAATCGAGGCGGCAGCTCGGACGGTCTGTGAGTGGACCTTGTTTTCTAAATTGGTGCATGCATAAATGTTTATTATATGTTTTATTACTTGTTTGATGATGCCATGGGTGCATTTGTATGTGGTTACGTATAAGCACGTATTTCGAGGTTTCAGCCTTATATACGGGTCTGTATTTCTTTATTGATTTAAATGAACTGAATTTGGATTTCAAAATGATAAACTCGGGTATGAGACCCATTTGGTTTTGTCTTGGGCATATGACCTCAGATTCCGGGCACGGTGCCCAGTTGGTGTCATATGTTCGGGCACGAGACCCCGATGTTTTACACTGATGATTTCGGGTCAGGGACCCTAGATGGATTTCCAAGTTCATGGCGGTTTATGGGAACCGGCATGAACTCTGGAAAGGTCATTGTGGTTCATGACGGTTTATGGGAACCGGCATGAACCTTTGTCAGGTCATTCTGGTTCATGACGGTTTATGGGGACCGGCATGAACCCTGGTTATGTTATTACGGTACATGACGGTTTATGGAAACCGGCATGTTACTTGCTTATGGATATTATGGATCATGACGGTTCAGGGGAACCGGTCATGAATGTTTATGTTATGTATATATATGTTTGTCTACCTTCCTTTACTTCTATTATCTCCTCCGGGGAGGGTCGTTGGCCTGGGTGGACCCCGGAGTAGTCACGGAGCACCGACTGAGTGGAGTCACCCCCTAGTTGGGTTCCTTACTCTCAGGAAGGCTATGATTACTATTACCTCGGGTAGGGTCAGTGGTCTGCGGACATTGATCTTGACCTCGAGATGACTCGGATTGAGACCCGGGTAGCGCGCGCGTGGTTTTGGATACCGTGACAGGATTGGTTGTGTGACTTATATATATGTATGTGATGGATATATGATATATGATATGTGGTGTGTACAGGTGTGCACAGGATTTGGGCAGTGGCCCGTATGGTCGTTTTTATTGTGGTCCTTTCGACCTTAGTTTATATCTGCTTTGGGCTTAGTCCCACATATGGTTGTTTTGGATAAATGGTTTTCGAATGCATGCATGCTTTTTAATGGAGGGTACAAATGTCTTCCTTATTAAATGTTTTTATAAACTCTTTGTTTTGTCCACTCACAGTTTTTAATGTTTTGACTGCCCTTCAGGTTGACATCGGATGTGGACTGTAGCAGGGACCGAGATATCACATACCTCCTCCGGATCCTGGCGTACTCTGATAGCCCGGGAGGGCAAAGGACGAAAATATCCCTTGTCTGACACTTCGTGTCAGACGGGAGCAGGGTCATCCCGCACTAATCCATGGGGGATTGGGATGGGTCCTGTCACATATATGAGTATGACACATTTATTCTGATATCACAAGTAATGTTTGGACTAGCTGGATCAATGCATAATAGATGAAGGATCGCTGCATCTAGTCTTTTCCCATCCCTACCGTGTGCTCTTGGAACTATAGGAAGATGCTAAAGCTTAGGAGTTGTATATTGTTGAATTGGCTCTAAGGTATTCTTATGACATGGCGCTAAGGTTGGAAATGGCTCTAAGGATCATTGCACCTAGTCTTTTCCCATCCCATCCCTTGATTCATGCTCGAGTTGGAAATGGCTTTAAGGTATTCTTGTGACATGATTTTTGGATCCCTAATGGCCCTATGCTGTTGAATTTGGGTATGAAGGTGGTGAAAGCCTCGAGTTTTCAGGTTGATGCTAAGATCTCAGAGGTGTTGGGGTTGGTCATTGCCTAGTTCTTTTAATTGTGAAAACCCGTGCCCTGAAGGCATGTTTAGTAATCCCACATCGCCCGGGGATCTGGGAAAGTTTGGTTGGAACTCCAAAGTTAAGCGAGTTGAGGCTGGTGCAATCTCAGAATAGATGACCCACTGGGAAGTTGTATGTGAGCTCCCGAGAACAAAATCAGGAGGGTTGGGCCCAAAGCGGACAATATCGTATTGGAGAAGGTCGGGTCGTGACATTAATCCTGCATTTTCTAAAATTCAACATGGCTCTAGACGTATTGTCCTAGATCTTCTTGCTGGGGATTCCTATTTCTAGGTCATTGAAGCTTCAGGTAAGTTCTCTTGCTCCTCTATGCGGCAACATATCAAACCCTCTGCTCTTAAGGTTCCTTGGTGCTCACTTGTTTGGTACTCTGCTGCAATTCTGAGAGCTAGTTTTATTCTGTGGCTTGATATCAGGAATAAACTGGCTACTGAGGATCGTATTTATATGTTCACCCTGCAAGTTAGTCTTTTGTGCCCCCTTTGTAATTCGATTGCTGAGTACAAAGATCATTTATTTTTTGCTTGCTCTTATATGGGGGCTACTTGGAGCTTAATTTTGGATCGAGTTAAGGCTGCTTAGCTGCGGCTTTCATGGCCCTCCTTCATCGCTATTGCTGGGTCCAGTTGGAAGGCAAAATCTCTTTAGGTGCTATCCAGGAAACTTGCTCTCGCTGTCATGGTGTACTGTGTTTGGAAAGAAAGGAACACCCACATTTTTTTCGGTAGTAGATGCTCTTCTTCGGCTCTTGCTCAAATTGCCTGCACGATGATTAATTGTAGACTACTTTTTCTTTTAAACTTAGTCCTTCCAATCTATCGGTTGCAATGGGTATTCATGTGGATGGTTGGTGTAATTGATCTGTAATTTATTTAGTTATTTTCTAATTATGGAGGTTCTCTATGTGCTTGGAGCTTTCCTCTTATTTTTTCTGTTGCCGGCCTTTGGCCTATTACTATATTTTAGCGTAAGAAAAAAAGAAGAGTTTAGTAAAAGAATCGACAAACTGAGATAACTTATAGAATCTAGTAATATTTTCACCTGTTATAATAAAAAAATAGAATTCAAATCTTATAAAAAGCCTTGGAAAAAAAAAATCTTATAAAAAGCAAAATCATTTAGTGATATCTGCAACAAAAAATTTGAATTAGACACGGGTAAAAAATAAGATAATGATAATCGATACACAAGGATTTGAATTGATAACTTTATACCAGTGGGCCAATTTCTCAGTAACATATCACTGGGAACATAATTATTTCGGGCAAATGGAAATACAGAGAGAAATGTGATACAACGATTTCTGTCGAGGCGTTAAAAAGGACAAGATACACAGAAGAAATTATTTTCATTTCATACTTTGAGGATGAAGGTAAAAAGGTAAATACATATTACATTTGAAAAATATATTTCACAAACCACAAGGAAAAGGAAGACCCTTGTCCAGTTTCTTTTTCCCCAGCTTTCAAATGAGAATTAAATCCAGTGCCAAATGCGACAAAGTTACAATCATAACTTACTTTTACTTTTTTTTGTGCAATCACGACTCCTAAAATGTTTGCCTAAACTTCATATATCACTATTTCCTTCCCTACGCCTTCGTCTCCTCCCAGATCGATTCAACAACACCCGACCATGGCGGCGAAGTCGGTTCACCAATGACATACCACCATCACCATCATCACCATCACCATCACCATCACCATCATTCTCATCATCTTGTTCAGAGGAATCCAAACTTCCAATCGGAGTCATCTGTCGAAAGCTAACAGCATTAACATCGGATGGGTGGTGCAAGGCCCTCTCAGGCTGCCGCATCCGCCTTGATAGATCAGGCCCCGATGACCCAAATGCATGCAGTAGGAAGAACACATTCACAAGATTACCATCAAAGCCCAACTCGAATCCTCCATTTCTTGCTGCAGCTTCTGCATCGAAACCACCATCCTCTTCGTCGGTATCAAATTCATAATTATTTCCTTCTATAACGTAATCTCCAAAGAACATTGCCCCTGGCATGGAAGACTGTATTGTACTGATCACATCATCTGTCTCCCGCTCATGCTCAAGCCTTCTCCATTTCTGTTCATGTGCAGGATTCACTTCACGTGGCCGAGCAGAGGGATGTTCTGCCCTGACATGCCTCCGAAGCTCCTTGTAATTTCCAACAAAGGAGCAGTTCTCTTGCATACAGCTTCTCTTTTTCGCATTTAGATAATCTCGTGCTGGCTCAAGAACAGTCCAGCCCTTCACCTTTCCCCTACACAGGGGGCATGCAAGCTCTGTGACTTCGCACTTCTGAATTGGCCATCCAGACTCTGGCTCAATCGGATTATTGTTGGAGGCATGCATTGGTTGTCCCTGATCAAATGACACCATTTTAGTATAAGCCTTTTTGTACTGGTCAAGACAATTGGAATGCCTGAAACTAGTTCCACACATGTAGGGACGGCAGCCTTTGTCATGAGAGGAACATAGGAGGAGAACAGCATTGTGAGGGTACTCCATGCACACAGAACATGTTGCATCCTCCCAGTCTTTTTGCATCAAGTCTCTGGAGCACTTCTTAGGGCACAGATTCTCCAATATATCTTGATCATAGGGCAGTGGGTATGGACTTGGTCTGAGTTGTCGTGAGGAACTCCTGCGTCGTCCCCTGCCACCTTTTGCCATTTCGAAGTTTCACCTGATATCCATATTGCCAAGGTTATAATAGAACGAGTATTAACCAGAATTTAATTCAAAATTTAAAATTTTAAGCTATACAGAAATAATACAGATGTAAAAAACAGAAGGCTATCAAGGAACATGCAAACAAATATTGGTAAAGAAAGTTCACCAAACTACTGCAGATGTTAGTCCCGTGCTTTGACATCAGTTTCCAAGCATGAGAAGAAATCAGAACCTCGCATCCTAAAAGAAACTATAAACAGTACTGATACCCAATTACAAGAACAGGTTATCTAAGGAACACACCTTCCAAGCTCACCCAGCAAAGACATCAAATGTATTTAGTTGATGACCTTTAAAATTTAACTCTTATCCAAAGTTTGGCCAACGAAGAAAAAATATCATCCCACAAGAAAAATCTTGGTCCTCACAGCATGCTACGAAAGAATTAAAACCAAATTGGAGACTCTTAAGATGGTCTAAACCCCTTCATACTATCATCCTCCATTGATTAGGTAATCTCAGTTGTGAATAAACCAAAGTTACTCATTATACATCCCTTTTATCCCAGACCAGAAATGCATAATTGAAAGTTTCTCTGACATTCAAATTTCAAATGTAGTAGAATATAAATAGCAGGGTGAAGCACGGAATATGGATGGATATCCATTCACAAGGGAAGGGGGGCCCAAAAAAAAAAAGATGTTTATATTCTAAACCACTAAGAGCCACAAGTTCAAATAAAAAGAAAAGAAAACAAAGAGAAATAGGTTCCCTCTTTGGTCTTACCTGAACACAACTTGAGGACATGTGTCTTCATATGGTTCAAGAGATGTGCCAGCAATGATTTAGGGCCACCTAGACCATCCAGAACAGTTCCAATTTCAAATTCCTCTGGACAAGGATGGTAACCTCCTGACTTATTACTTGTAAACTACTGCACTGCCTAACATTAAGACAGAATTCTGCAATCTAGCGGGACTGGGGAATGCATGATAGAGATAAAGGCCAAAATAATTCCACGGCCCATAAATGTTGCAAAATACCAAATCTTAAAATCTTCAAACATTGCAAGAAGAGTCTGAAATCCCATATTCTTCTCAATACCAGTTGAATTAATCTAGTGAGCTACCATGTATCACTTCAGAAAATGGCAGTATTGCCTTCCTAGACACATTCCTCGAATTAATTTTCAAACTTTTGACGAGCCAATGGAAGAAGGATCTACTTGGTTTGTTTGTACTCTACAAACTTAGGCATATCATTCCAAGATTTTTGCAATAACTAGCATGAGTGTAATTCTATTGTTAGATGTGCATCACCATGAGCAAAAGATCAAAATACTTTCTCACTGAATAAATGAAGTGGAAGCCAAAATATATATTTAACCAGTGACAACCGTCATTCTTGAGAGATGAACACTACGTAATTCCAAACAACAAACCGGATTACACATAAGGTAGAACAAACTGTCCTAGGAGAACACATTCCATCCTCAATGTGATTTCTTGATATCCCAGGACGCATAAGAACAATATTATACACTGGTTTAAGTATGCTACAAAGGTTTCAGGACCCTAGCAACATAAACTTCCCTACTAAGTGCTTCACCCCCTTAAACCCAAATAACCATCTCATTGATCAGATAGATACACATTTCCATGTTTGGGAAAATTAGATACTGAGACCCAGCCTTAGCAGCCCAGATCAAGCTGTCTATCACACATCGCCCTCTTTACTGCCATGGCTAAAGCCTCAGTCGACTTCCCCAAAACTAGATAACTTTTTTCAATCAGTTCAGTTCATACAATCAAATTATAAAGTTACAAAGCCATGTATTGAAATATTTTAACTAAGAAAAGAAATGGTTCTCCTAAACCACATTGAAAATGCATTGTAACAAGTGTATGTTGTAATAAGAATATAACTAAAACTCCTAAAGAAAACAAGAAGATGGATAACAACCCTTGACCTTGAGATCAACTATCAACTTTTTGATCATTATTATTGAAAGGGTGGACAATTAGCTAGTAGTTAATTGAATCTTTGGAGAAAAAAGACGTACAATTGCTGAATTCCATATAAACTACTAAAGTCATAGATATTACCTGTAAAAATTCAATTAGTAAAAACTTCAAACAAGGCAAAAGCCAGAAAATGGTTAATTGCACCAAGCCATTATATCCGTAAACACATACATTCCAGGCCTAGCAAAAGATATAATCTCAGTAATCGAAATTGAAAACCAAAAGCCTCACCTGAGTTACAGTAAGAGCGATTCTGGATCCAAGAAAAGTTAGTTAAAGAGACTAAAGTACATCTGCAATACATCAAAAGAGAAACATTACAAGGTCAGAGATTTATACAGACTAACGTCTTTAATCAATGAAGCACGCAAGAAGACAGTTAATAGATTAAATATACTAATGAAAACATGACGCTTTGCACTGTTGCACATGGCATCCGACCTTTATTCATTTGTGAGAGATCCATAATATTAATATTCAAATGAACAAGAATTGAATAACAGAAAAACTAAAAGGACAAAAGTGAAAGTGAAAACTCTTACATATATCGTGAAATCTCAAAATGAAAGTCGTATCAGGCTGAGCTGCCCCAACAGAGGACTTTAATTGCTCAAATTCCAAACAAAGCGTAACTCAACTTTCAAAATTCAAACTTTCTTTTTTGAAAAGTAAAAGAAGATGAAATTAGACTAAGTGATTGATTTTCCATGGTGTTCCTTCCATTTCTAGCCAACCAAACAGACCCTTAAGCTCGAAAAATGAACAGAACAGAAAACACAAAAATATAATTCGATAATAGAGAAATTGGGAAGAGCATCGCACCAGATATATACAAGTGCTGAAACTTGAAGGACGCAAAAGCATATAGATCAGTTTCGATTTGGGGTAGAGAGAGCCAGCGTGCGATTGAGGGACTAGGGTTTGAGATGAGAAATTCGAAAGCTTTAGGCGAAGGAATCGAGAGGAGCAATGGGCGCGAGGAGAAGTGTAGAAAAGCAATCGCCAGATGTTTCGTACTCGCGAAGTGTTGTATTAATTCTTATTTCCTCTCTCTTATTTACTCTTTTTTTGTCAAAATTTCCTTTCTCTTATTCACAGACACAGCGAGATAGATAGAGAGAAAAAACACAATAAAAAATAAATTTAATCTTTTTTTTTTTCAATTTATCGGTGGTTTCGAGTCATTTCTATGCTACAATTCTCTCTCTCTGTTCCTATTTTGTGATTTGTGAACATTTTCTGGAGAGAGAGAGGGAGGTGAGAGATCGGAGACGTGGGGCAGCTACTTTGATATGGTATCCACTATCCATTTTCCACGTGCTTGTTGGGCGAGTGAATGTCACGCTCCATTTCAGTGGTTGTATCGAGTCACGTTGTCACGTGCCGTTGTGGTATACGGTAGATGGGTATCCCACGTTCTGGCCTATACATTCACATGGGTGGGTATGGGCTATGGGCTATGGGCTATGGGCTATGTGACCAAGCCTATCATTTTGTTAGAACATATCTCTTGGTAAAAGTAAGAATATGAGATTAGAGATAAGATAGTCCTATTGTGATATTCTTCATGATATTTTATTTAAAATTATTTGCTGACTTTTTAATAGGGATGGGTAAAATTTTAAATTTTTTTAAAATTATTTTTTAAAAGATAATAATGTAGAAATATTATATAATGTATATGAAATACAATTTAATTCTTATTTATCCTATTTAATGTATATAGATATAAAAAATAATAATTAAACACTCATAATAAAGTAATTTTATTTTATAAAATTTTAAATTTTACCAAAATAAAATAAAATTTATATTATACTAAAATTATTGCAAGTCTAATAAAAAATACAACTATTAATTTAAATTGATAAATATATAAATATGAAAGATATAAAAAAATATATATAATATTCGACATATGGTAGCTCCTTATTGGTTGCCACTTAGCCCAGCACAAGCAAGAGGAGAGGCTAGAATAGCCCCAGTGTAACGATCTGTCCCTAATTTTAAGGATTAATTAAGACTAATTATGGATTAGTGAGGCTAATCAGGGATTAGTCGAAGATTAACGAACGTTCAGGGTGAAATTACGATTTTGCTCCTAAACGAAGACAAAAAGTTGACTTTTGATCCGGGAGGTCCGATGCACGATGACCGTGACGTAGATCAAGACATCACGAGTCCGTAGACAGGTGGCACGTCGAAATCAGACGTTCGAAGGGAAAGTTACGGTTCACGGAAGTTCCGAGAAACTATTGCACGAATTACGAGACTGGTGACATTTGTCATTAAGTGGGCCTAGATATTTAGGGGTAGGTCCAATGGATGAATGACAAGTGTCATTCATCCATTGCTCCCATTACAAAGATACATGCACCATCCACCTTCTTCGTTCATTCCAGCCCGAACCCACAAACTGATCCCCTCCCCATTTCCTTCGATTGAAACTTGCAGCTGGGCTGCCTGAGAGATTGGCAAAGGATGGCTGAGGAGCTAGGGGACGGTAAGGAAGGCGGCAGAACCGCCGTGGACGGCGGAGGAAGGTAAAAAAAAAATTGTAGCCCAGGGTGCAAAGTGACTCAGAAACGGGAGTACACCAAACGAAAAATTCACCAATCAGCTTGCATCCACAAGCCTACACCCACCAGCCTACACCTAACAGTCTTGCACTTGATGCTAACACCTAACCTAACAGAATACACAAAGTAGCCTACAAAACCCTATGCCTCATTGTTGATGTTACCTCTTCCTCCTTGCTGGAGATTTGAACCTGAGTTTCTTACGAGAGGGTTCAATCAATGGAAGAGGAATTTGTGTAGGCTATATTTTTTGTTGAGGTTGGGGTTTTGGATTAGGTTTTGGTTGGGGTTGGGATTATGTTTGGGTTTGGGGCTGAGATTAAGGTTCTATTTGGGTTTGGGACTGGGATTGGGGTTCTGTTTGGGACTGGGATTGGGGTTATGTTTGGGACTGGGATTGGGGTTCTGTTTGGGATTGGGGCTGGGATTCTATTTGGGTTTGGGGCTGGGATTCTGTTTGGGGATGGGGTTGGGACTGAGACTGGGTTTGGGGCTGAGATTGGGGTTCTATTTGAGTTTGGGGCTGGGATTGGGGCTAAGATTATGTTTGGGTTTGGGGTTGGGATTCTATTTGGGGTAGGGGCTGTGACTGGGTTTGGGGCTGGGATTGAGGCTGAGATTGGGGTTCTCTTTGGGTTTGGGGCTGGGATCCTTCTTGTTGACTGGATCCACTTGCCTTGGCTTGTTCCCTCATTGCTTTAGCTTCAATTTTTTTTTCTTCTCAATCTTTCAGCCTTTTCTGTAATAGGCTCATGTAAAACAAACATCAAACCAGCAATCATACAAGCATCCAAATGAGGTAAATAAGAATTCATAACTAAGGTGATTTATACCTTGCATTTGTTAAGCCTATGCCCCAATTGACCACAATTGCTGCATTTCATCTCAGTGTGAATCCTGACAAGCTTGGTTGGATTTTGGAGTAGGTATGCCTCACTAGTAGACTTCTTCTTGCTTTTCTTTGGTCTGCTTGGTTGCCTGTGGTATGTTGGGGGCTTCAAAGGCGGAAAGCCCGAGGGAGGCCATTAATCTTCACTTGTCATTGGCTCAATGATCTTGTCATAGCCAATGTTCCAAATAGTGCTAGGCGCTCTTAGAGCGGCGGGTGGGGGCCTAGCGCCTAGGTGGCTAGGCAGGGCTTAGGCGGACTCCTGTGCGGTTTTTTTTAAGGATAAAAATTAATAAATTAGGTACTACATAATTACATATACATAAACATATAGTACATAATTCATTTCAAATACCAATCTATATTAATATTCAACCACAGTATCACAAATTCACAATATGATGATGACAATATCAAGGTAAAAAGTAATTACTTAATTATAGATGTATCATTTATAGTTAGCATATCAATGAAATTGAATTTAAGTGGATATGTGATCCATCACAAATTCACAATATGATATAGAAAAGACAATGAGATTGGCCCACTCACCATCCACTTTTTTTTTCCTTGTTAATTAAATTAATTGTCTTTGTGACTTTGTGTTATGTTTTTTACTCGAGCAACTGGAAGATAGAAACTAATGGGAGAGAGACTTAATTACGCGACCAAGGTGGATTTTTTTAGAGAAAAAAATCAATAAATCTTGTTTGACAATGGAATTTCTAATTTTTAATTTGAATTGTTAAATAACAAATAGAGCCACCTAGGTCCATCTAAGTTCCCCGAGCTAGCCTAGAATCAGAGTAATAGTGCAGCCGCCTTTCTCTACTGCTGAAGCCAAAGTTGGGGCGCCACACTCCCGCCTAGTGCCTAGGCGCCGCCTAGGTGGCCGCCTAGCCCGCCGTTTTGAACATTGGTCATAGCATCTCATGTAAGCCTCCTTGTTGTAGCATTCATAGAGATAAGTTTCTGGTTTCCCATGCAAAAAAACCTATTGATGCTCAAGCATGGGGGCATGGGATACCAGATAGGTCTCATTCCCTACATGAACATTTTTTCAATTTCAACTCCACTCTAAACTGCCTCCCAGTTTGATAAGTGACTTTGAAAGCTTCATCCCCAGCATGCCTTGTAACATACCACTGTCCCTCTTTCTGTTTCTTCTCCAAAATTTGCGTTAGCCTTGGACCGATTTGGTGACCCCCCCAAATTCACAACTGCCTGCTTCCTTGTAGAGTACAACATCATCAAATACTTCCTGATTCTCTCAAGTAGAGTTATTATAGGCTTGTCCCTTGCTGGCAGTATGGCCCTGTTAAATGCCTTATTAAGGTTATTAAGTAGAAGGTCGCACTTGAAAGATGTGTTGAAATATGACCTTGTCCACTGTCTTGGATCCATCCTGCTTAACCAATCATAGGCAGCAGGACTCAGAGCAACCATTTTCTTCATCTCAATGTGGTACCAGACCACATTGGTGCATCTTGTAATCTTTTCAAACTGCTCTTTCAGTGCTAACCCCTTGTGAAAGGCATTGAAATTTGCATACATGTGTCTGGTACAATGCCTATGTTCTGCTCTTGGAAATAACTCCCCCACAGCCTCAAGTAAACCCTTCTGCTTATCAGTGATGAAAATGTATTCTTCACTGTTTTGAGTCTTCAAGTCCAATGCCAATAGTTTAAGGAACCACTTCCAGGAAAAGTGTGACGAGCAGGGCGAAATGACGATTTTTCCCCTAGAATGGCGAATCGTTGACTTTTCATTCAAGCGGTCAAATGGACTTTGGCTGATGACTGTGACGTAGTTTGGCACGTCACGAGTTCATAGACAGGTGGCACGCCCGATTCTGACGTTCGAGAAAGAAGTTATGATTTTCGGAAGTTCGGGGGCATTTTGGTAATTTGGTTGAAAAGGAGCAGAAAGTTGACTTTTGACCCGGGAGGTCCGATGGCCGAGGGCTAAGGACCAATACGTAGATCAGATGATACGAATTGGTAGACAGGCGGCACATCGAATTCGGACGTTCGACAAAAAAGTTAATGTAACACCCCGGACATCCGAGGATTTTAATATTGCAATTTAATGTGTCAATTGACGTTCTTACCCTTGTGAATGGTATGGCCAAATTGTTGACTTTTTGATTGGTGGATTGAATGGACTTTGACCTATGACCGTGACGTAGTTTGGGACGTCACGAGTTCATGGACAGGTGGCACGTCCAATTCGGACGATCAGGGAAAAAGTTATGACTATCGGAAGTTCAGGGGCATTACCGTAAATTGGACTTCACGGGCGAAAATGTTGACTTTTCGTTTGACAATTAATTTTCACGCGACTCAAGGACCGATAGGTAGGTCTCGACGTCCTGAGTCCGTAGACAGGCGGCACGCCAAAATTGGACTTCGTATGGCTGAGTTACAGGTCTAGGAAGTGAGGGGTATTTTGGTAATTATTGAACCAGGGGCATTTTGGTCTTTTTGCCCTGGTTACTGTAGCAGGCCGCGGGGGACATGGGCGGCACCACCATGTGCGGGGGTTCAATTGTGCAATTGGTTGTGCAATTGTGTGCTGGAAAGTTGGGAGTGTCTGATGCTTTAGATCGTGGTCTGTTGCATCCACCGTGCACGACCCCATTATTAATTCAAGTTCGAAGCTTTTCGGGGGACATTTTTCAGTGGACAATTGGACACCCACGAGCCTCTGGGACGGCTTGAAATTAATTAAAACTGATTATATAGTGTGTGAGCTTTACTCTGGTATTGAAAGGACTGAAAATAAGAGTGGAACCAGAGAGAAACCATTTCGGGAATTTTTGGAGGGAAATCGGGTTTTTGATTTCTACGGTGTGTTGGGCCAATCTAATCGCAAAGTAAGCTTTCTGGGAGTGTTTAGAACATAATCATATCTAAATCGAAGGCAATCAGCCACGGGTGAGCTGGGACGGTGACTGCTGTTTTCAGGGAAATCGCAGAGCTTGGGACGACGACCTTCAGGTACTTTCAGACACAATTGATTGTTCATTTTGGTTCGTTTTGATCCTATTATACTTCCTGTGAAGTTAATTAGACAATGGGTTTGAAACCAGTGAGTTCTGGTGATTGACCCGTTTGGTTGATCACGGGTCGAAGGGCCATTTAAGGTTTGGATTTGGCAAATTAATAACCCATAACTTAAATTGAATGTTTAATTAACATGTTAGGATCAAATTGGATTGAAATCGAGTAGGAATTGATGGGTAATTAACCGGGTCAAGCCGCGGGTGGCAGGCCCGAATTACAGACAAACGGGTGAAGGTGCTGACACTGTAGCTACAGTGTCAGGCGCGTGACTTTCACGCGCAGCCACTTTGGGCGGTGCGTGAGGGCGCGTTGGGGCTTATCTCCAATCACGATCAACATGACTTTTATCCCTCTCATCATTCTGAACATTTTTGGTGAATTGACCATGTTGATCTGAGATAGTTTTTGATGGGTCAATTTAGGGCCGGTTGCCTCGGGGAAAGTGTCGACGGATTCCCCGAGCCGGTTTCTATTTCGGACTTTGTGGTTAAACGTTTTAGACTTGTAGTGACCCTTACATGTGATTTGGACTGACAGGAATTGTACGATAATCCCGGTACAAGTTTGTACGTGCAGGTTCACCGCGGGATCGTACAGTGAGTGGGCCATTTTCTTAAACCCTTCCGTGCATAAATGTTTTCTGGTTTATTATACTTATTCACATGCTAAAACAATAATGGTTTTGATGATATGGAAAATATGGTTATGGCACGGTTCATGGTATTTGGGCTTGAGACCCGTCTGATGAAACTTAATGATTGGTTCGGATTTTATCTATGTATATATATGCTTTGCATGTGGATATCAATAAAATGTATTTGGTACTGCACTGTATAGATCCTTTCATATTATATTATCTCCTCCGGCGAGGTACCCCGGAGAGGTCACAGACGTCTAGTACGTCCAGCGTCTATGACGCTAAGCATCAAGTGATGCTGCATCAGGTGATGCTGTACCCGAACGGATTCGGGGATTTAACTCGGAAATTGAGACCTGAGTGGCACGCGTAGCCTTATTATTGTGACCTTATTAGGCGTCAAGAACGTCAAACATCAGGTGATGTCGGGATTGGAGTGTATAGTGCAGCAACTAAAATTATACTTATGGTTTTATTATATGCCTTATGGTTCATATTATATGATTGATGGTTTTAATTACGGATGCATGCATGTTTGGAAAACGGAGGGGTAAATTATATGTTTTACTTATCAAATGATTTTATAAACTTGAGTCTCGGCCCACTCACCCTTATTGTTTTTGGTAACCCCTCCAGGTCGTGATACTGAGGTAGAGGAGGAAACTGAGGCTGAGGCATAGATCTACTTTTGCGTACCTGAACCCCTGTTGGGTGGTTTACCCGCAGGTTTTATTTTAGAGTCGTGCTCGCAACTTGTAATTTTGGATTTCATCCCTTGTCTGACATCTGTTTAATTCGGATTTGATGTATGACATTAATTTGGTTATTTATGCATTTGATATTTTGAGGTTAAAATTGGTATGAATTATTGGGTGTCAGACGGGAGCAGGGCACGTCCCCCTTGTGGTCCCTGTGGGATCGGGGCGGGTCCTGTCAGCTTGGTATCAAAGCACCAGGTTGTGGTCAGTACTAGGGTATGGTCAGCATGCTAGACTAGCGATTAGTACTAGTTACTTTTCGACTTTTAAGAATATTGTTTTCTGATCTATGCCTCTTGACAGTTGGTTATGCCTCCTAGGAGGATTCTCATAATTCGAACGGACGAGGATCTGGAAAGGGAGATGGAATGCGCGAGCATTGAAAGGGCTCAACTTTTGGGAGCCACTCCTTTCTGCGGGGGATCAAACCCCGAGGATGCTCATGATTGGATCACCAAGGTGGAGAGGATCTTCTCGGTGATGCACTGCCCTCCGAGCGAACGAGTGACCTTGGTGGCCTTGTTACTGGAAGGAGGCGCCTACCAGTGGTGGCACGGACTCGAAATGTCTGGGTGGTCTGTCCATACCACTACTTGGGAAGCTTTCCGTTCCAGATTTCTGGACCAGTACTACCCGCGATCGTTCCGCGCGGCACGGGATGTCACAACTCGTCCCGAGAGCCGGGATTAAGATAGTGATTAAGGTGGGATTAGTGAGGTTAATCGGTGGTTAGTTGGTCCCGATAGGTCCTTGAGCCTAGAAGGACGATTTTGCCCCTGGTTCGGGCAAAAATGTTGACTTTTAGTTTCGGGTGGTCGGGTGGATTTTGACCAGTGACCAGGACGTAGTTTAGGACGTCACGAATCCATAGGCAGGTGGCACGCCGATTCCGACATCCGAGGAGGAAGTGTGATGTTCGGAAGGTTGAGGGCATAACCGTAAATTGGGTAAATTAGGGGAAATAGTTGACTTTTGTAGAATCGGGTTTTGGTATGTTGACCTAAGATGGTTAGATAGATCTCGTCATCCTGAGTTCGATGACAGGCGGCACGTATTCATCGGACTTACGAGGTGTGAGTTATGGGTCTCGAAAGTGAGTGGCAAAACCGTAAAAATGAGTTAAAAAGAAGGGTATTTTGGTCTTTGTGGCACATTGGGATTTGTGCACAGAGGAACGGAATGGACGGCTGGGATTGGGCCATGTGGGGGTGTGTGGAGTGGATTATGACATGTGGCATGTGTGTAGAGGATTCTGGTGGAATCCTGTGCATTCACGACCCAATTATTTGGGGTGCACCCGTGCTATGCATTCTTGTTCTTCGATACACAGAGAGAAACAGAGGGAGGAAATTGAGAGAATTGGAAGGCTGATTGTGGTGGCTGGTGAGTTTGTGAGTGTGTGAGGGAGATTAGAGAGTGGGAGAGAGCTGTTGAGACGGTTGGGAGGTGAGGAATCGTGGTGTGTGCGAGTGGGGAGCCACGGGAACCAGGGAGGAACTCAGGGGGAAAAACGGAGAAGACTGAGGGCTTGTGGTGGTGCGGTGGCCGTGTACGGTGCAACGAAGATCGCGGTGGTGTCGTGAGGGCTGTGTGGAGTCGACCAGCCCCGGGAGGAGCTTCACGCGCGGCAACAGGAGGCAGGTAATTTCCTCGTCCCCCTTTCAGTACTCTGTTTTCCCGTTGAGGTTCAACGTGAAAGTCGTGGGTCTAGGGTGAGAGTCGAGAGGAATGGAGGTCAGGGTGAGGTTCAGGAGGGTCCTAGGCGTCGACTAGGATGGTCGTCGTGATGGGGAGGAACACGGCGGAGCTCAGACGACGGCAGGCACTCTGGTGCTCTGTTTTGCCGTGATGTTCGAACCCAAAGTCGTCGAGTTTGGGGCTGAGTCGAAGGTCTAGGAGGGTTGGTTTAGGTTCAGTGTGGTCTAGGGAAGAGTTTGGTGAAGCCACCGTGAAGGGAGGCGAGCTGGGTGGCTGGATCGTGGAAACAGGGGCTGTTGGCCGTCTGGTTTCGAGCTTCAATCGACGGGATTGAGGCGGTGTCGAGGTCTGAGGAGTTGGGGAATGGATAGAGTGGAACTGGACGAAGCTTTAGGTGAAGAAAAGAAAGGAAATCGTGCAGGCACGGCGGTGAACCGTCTGACGCCGTTCTGAATTGCAGGCTACTGTGGCGAACCGGGTTTGTCTGAGGAAGACTGTACACTGTAGCTGGCGCGTGAGGGCCACGCGCAGCCACTTTGGGCGGCAACATAGTTTTTGGTCTAGGTGTTCTAACGAGTTCAATGGAGTTGGTTTCGAGTCAATCGGACGTCGTTTGAGTTTAGTTCGGCAAGGGTGAAGGTTTAGGGTCCCGGGTTATTACGTTTAGGATTCGGGGAATTTTGAGGAAATTTAGGTGAACCTTCGTAGACGTGTTGGTGACGTAATTTGGTGATTGTGAACAGGATCGGGATGTTCCCGAGGAAGCCGAGGAACATGCTGGACGTTCAGGACGCGAGTAGGGCTCAGTACTGTGAGTGGACCCCTTCTCTAAACTCGAGCATGCACAACTGTTTTCTATACTTGTTTTATGGTTTTAATCCTTATTCTATGTTTATCAAATGTGTTTGGTTGGTTTTACATTGTTGCAACGTTTTTCGAGAAAATACGGTATTTGGCACGTTTTAACGATAAATGTCGATTTCTGAGTAAAATGCCAGGGTTTTGGGATTTTTAAAGGTTAACTAGTTTGATTGTTTACAAAGGGATTTTGACATAATTTGGTGATTAAATGATTTTCGGAAAGCGGAATTTGGATTTAAAGTTGGAAAGTGATTCCGGATTTGGGTTCGGAATGACGGTTCTGGATGCCGGAAGGGTATCGGACCAGTGGTTTCGGATTCGGGTTTGGAAAGTGGATTCCGGATTAGAGTCGTGCTCGCAACTTGTAATTTTGGATTTCATCCCTTGTCTGACATCTGTTTAATTCGGATTTGATGTATGACTTTAATTTGGTTATTATGCATTTGATATTTTGAGGTTAAAAATTGGTATGAATTATTGGGTGTCAGACGGGAGCAGGGCACGTCCCCTTGTGGTCCCTGTGGGATCGGGGCGGGTCCTGACAGTTAAGGTTCACGGAAGTTCGAAACGTACTATTCAAGATAGCACGTTTTTCGAGGCAAGTAAACTTCTTTCCTGTTGTAAGGCCCAGATTGACACGACCCACCCCAATCCCCCCTGAATTACTGTGGGATGTGCCATGCTCCCGTCTAACACGAAGTTTCAGACAAGGGATAACCTAAAGCCACTACCCAAACGGGGCTTCTAGAGTGTGCAAGGATCGATGGAGGAGACATGCGATGTCCCGGTCTCTGCTGCAGTCGCATCCGTGATCAACCTGAAGGGCATTAAAAACAACAAAGGCTGTGAGTGGACGAAAATAAATAAGTTCATAAAACACATTTCACAAAGATATTTATGCCCTTTATTTAAACGTATGCATGCATCGAAAACCAGTAATCAAAACATTTACTCAAACAAGCCATTAGGGCCTTAGCCCAGAAACCATAACTCAAAACCAAATGTGGGAACTCAACCCAAAACCGTAAAACCAAATTCCAATTCCAAGTGGGCCACCGCCCAAAACCATAACCATAAATACCATTCAAGAAAAACATGTTTAAACCATCCTGGGCATCCTAGATGCCTAGCGTCCCAGATGCTCGACGTCCCAGATGTCATATCTCATGGTATAAGCAATGCGTGCTACCCGGGGTCTCACCAGGTCCATATCTCTGACATCCCAGATGTCTGACGTCCTAGACGTCACCGTGACTTCTCCAGTGTCCAAGACACCTGAAGGAGACCATCCACATATCCTCGTATCAAGATGGTTTATGGAAAACAGTTTATCAATCATTTCAAAACATCTCAAGGGCCCTGCCCGGAATTTCCATAAAACCATCACCAGTCCAAACATCTGATTTATCAAATCCAAAACCATTTATTTAAATCCATTTAGGGTCCCCGACCTGAAATCACATTTATAAACCAATTGGGCCTCATGCCCGATTTCGTAAACCAACTAGACCCCTGGCCCAATTTCATAAAGCAATTGGGCCCCCAGCCCGATTAGGTAACTCAAATGGACTCCAAGTCCGAGGTTTCCAAAACAGTTGGGCTTCATGCCCGAGTTCATCTTTCCAATTTCAAAACCATTTCATTCAATTATTTCCAAAACCATAAGTACGGAAAAATCAGAGTAAAATAGAAAACCTCGATTTACGTGAAAGCACGTAAATCGCCCCGAAATGCATGAAACCATATAATTCACCAATATCCAAATCAACGTCATATAATCACAATCATAATCCATATAAAACAATTATGCATGCATAAGATTTATAAAACCAAAGTCCACTCACAGACCGTCCTAAGCTGTCGCCTCGGTTTGCGTACCGTAAGCATGACCGGGAAAATCGTCGTCACCGGGACTCCCAAACCTGTCCAAATCAATCTAGAGGGTTACTAACTACCTTATTAACCACTCATTGAAGCCCCGTAATTTTTCCAAAATTTTAACTATTTTAAATCCCGATCCAAAACCTTCCGATACCCCGAACATTATCGAGACGGTGTCCGATCGACACGAAACCAGTCCCAAAATGTTTGTTACATCAAATAGAAGATTTCACGTGTTGAACACTTCCTCAAAAGGTTGGACACGCGCCCCCACGCACCCAGGGAAGGTGCTGCGCGTGAGCCCATGCGCGCGCACTGTTCATCGTCACTAACCTCCAGCCGAACCAAGTTTGACTGGTTCTGGACCGGCCCGGACCAGCTCGACCATTTCAAGGCCCAAACATGTCCATTTTCGGTCCTTTTCCTTCCTTTTTAATTCCTATACTCTTATCTAGTCCTTAGCAACCTATTTGAATGAACAAAACTGAGAAAAACGTCAAGAACTTACCTCCCCGATCAAGCAAACTCACGGCCAGTTCCTCCCCACGGTCCACACGTCTTAGACCGTTCCCAGCCATGCTTCCCCATCCCAAAATGTCCCTAAGACCATCAGGAACTCTATTTAATTAATGAACTCGATCGATCAACAGTAAAACCCCATATCCAAGTCCAAACCCGAAGCTCACCTCGCGGGTTCCCTCTGCCATCTATCCCATCACCGTCTGCCCTCATCAACTCAGTCCCTTCCTACCTTGGTCACTCTCACGGTTGCACACACACACACACACACACACACACACACACACACACACACACACACACACACACACACACACACACACACACACACACAATACAATGGTGTGGTGATGGGTTTCGGGTATGTGTGTGTGTAGAGAGGGTGTTCGGGTTTTGGAAAAATGAAAACAAAGAAGGAGCAGATGGCTGGTGATAATGTGTGAGAGAGGGAGTTTGGACAGCTAGGATGATGGGAATGGGTGAGATGAAAGGTGGAGATTTGAGATGAGAATTAAATAAAATTATAAAATAAAGAAATAATAATATTTTATGTATAGATCCACTTTAGAGGATTGACCAATGGGATGAGTGACACTTGTCACTCATCCATAGGTCCCAACTAAAATATCTGGCCAATTAGAATAGGCCACCTCATCATCGCCTCGAAGTACGTGCATAGTGAAATTGAACTTCTGTGACCTATGAGTTCCCCGTTCGAAGTCCGATTTCGACATGCCGCCTGTCTACGGATTCGTATCGTCCCGATCTACGTAACGGTCTTCGGTCGTCGGCCATCGAACCTCCCGGTCCAAAAGTCAACATTTGCCTCTTTTTAACCAAAATTTACCAAAATGCCCTTGAACTTCTCAACGTCATAACTTTTTCTTCGAACGTCGGAATCGAACGTGCCACCTGTCTATAAACTCGTGACGTCCCAAACTACGTCACGGTCATCGGTCAAAGTCCATTTGACAGCCCGAGCCAAAAGTCAACGTTTTACACATGGCTATGGGCAAAACGGTCATTTTGCATCGTTCGTCCGATTCGTCCAACTAATCACCGATTAACCTCACTAATCATGATTAGTTACCAATATAATCCTGGAATTCGGGACGGGTCGTTACACAGATATTTCAAACAGGCCCAATGGATAAGTGACAAGTGTCACCCATCCATTGCCTATCATCCCACATTCATGCATATCATTCTCTTGCTTTTTCATTCAATGAACAAACCTGAAACCCCCTTAACCCGTGCAACCCGATATCCCATATTCCCAAACCTCATCTTCTGTGAATGGAGTATGAAGGGAAACGAGAGAGTGTCGTGAAATGATGAAGATGATGCTGACAACGACCACCGTCGTGGACGGTGGCCATAGAAACCGAAACCTGTAAGTTTTGGGTTCAAAATTCGAATAATGGTTTTAGTTGCTCGTTGATCGATTTTAATGATATGGTTGTGTTTCTGGAGGTCATATGGGTTGGTTGAGATCGATTTCATGGCTGGGAGGTGGCCGGACGCACACGGACAGGGAGGAGGAATGTTTGCCCGTGCACTCTTCAATCCAAAGGTAGCTTCTTTGCTTAATTTTCAAAGGTTTGAGGACATAGATTGATAGGAATTGAATAAACATAGAGATAGGAATTGAAATGTACTGAAACGAACGAAAAATGGCGGAGTTATGGGCTTGGACTGGCGATGCCGGTCCAGGCGGACCTGTTTTACAGTGAACCGGTTCAGATCGGTCTGCTAAAGGTTGAAGATGAACAGTGCACCGCGCGTGGGCTTCACGCGCAGCCCCTTTAGGCGGCGCGTGGAGCACAATCTAGGGAAGTGTTCAACATGTCAAATCATCTATTCGATGTAACGAATATTTTGGGACTGGTTTCGTGCAATCAGATATCGTTTCGATATAGTTCAGGTTGTCCGAAGGTTTAGGTTGGCGTTTAAAAATAGTTAAAAATTCTGAAAAATTATGGGACTTTAGTGAGGGGTTATTTAAGTAGTTAATAACCTTATATTACGATTTGGACAGGTTCGGGAATCCCAGAGGTGACGATTGGCCCGAGAGAGGTTTATGGTGCGCGTATCGAGGCGCGGCTTCAGACAATCTTTCAGTGGACTTGTTTTATGAATTTGATGCATGCATAAATGTTTAAAATGTTTTAAATACATGTTTTGTGATTCCATGAGTGCATTTTTTTGTGGTAGTCTAGGATTTACGTATTTGCACGTATTTCGAGATTTCTGGTTTTATACGATGCTTATGCGTGCTAGGTTTTCAATGAGGGTTTAATGAATTGGTTTTGGAATTGGAAATATGAAATTGGGCATGAGACCCATTTGATTTACAAACTCTCGGACTTGGAGTCCATTTGATTTGACGAGAAATCGGACCGAGGGTCCATTTGAGTTATACAATCGGACCAAGGGTCCCGTTGGTTTACCAATCCGAGATTGAGGCCCATTGGGTTGTAATATCTGGCTGGAGGCCCAGTTGACTGTAGTATCGGGCTTGAGGCCCTATTGGTTGTGCAATCGGGCTTGAGGCCCCGCTGCTTTATAGTTCGGTTCTTGAGGCCCAGTTAGCTTATCGGGCATGAGGCCCTATTGATGGTAACATCGGGCTTAAGTTCCAGTTCGATTTGTGAAATGAGAATTCGGGTTGAGACCCTATTTGACAGGACCCACTCCTAATCCCCTGGGATTAAGGGCTAAATCCTGCTCTCGTCTAACTTACGCATAACACGAAGGCTAAACCAACGTCTAGCCTCCATGTGACACGTAAGTCGCACAAGGGATTCTCGATTCGACCGTCCAACAGAAACTGGACTTCCTAGAGTGCACATAATTCACTGTGGATCGTACGTGTGATGTCTCCGGCTTTCTCGTTCAACAGCCCGCATCGCAACAACCTGGAGGGTATCGAAAACACAAAAGACTGTGAGTGGACAAAAATAAAGTATAAGTTCGAAATAGTTCAATAAAACAATTACATTTATACCCTCCATTTGAAAACCAATGCATGCATTTCCATAAAACCACTTAATATTTAAAACCATTAATGAAAGCCAGTATCGAAAACCCGAATCAAATCCTTCATTCAAATCCAGGCCTCGGCCTCAAATCACAAATCAATCTCAAAGTACGGGAACTCATTCCCAAAACTCATCAAATCCAATTCATCTGGGCTACTGCCCAAAAAATCGGAAAACCAGTGAAAAACATCGATCATACAAGTTTACTGGATCTCAAGTGCGCCCGAGTCTTTAAACTCAAAACCATGCGCAAATAATCAGGCCTTCCCGGGATATCAACGAGTCTTTAAACTCAAAACACAAGCACATGCCTCGGGGGGTATTATAATCACCAAGTCTTTAAACTCAAGACACATACCGAGTCTTTAAACTCAAAACATATCAATCCAGGGCCCTCCCCCCCCCCCCCCCCCCCCCCGCGCGTCAATCAATCCGAGTCTTTAAACTCAAAACCAGATGTGGGTTTTTCTGTTTTTCCGGGTCTTTAAACCCAAAACCATTTTTCATTCAACAGAAAACCACAGAAAATCCACCTTCGAATTCGCAACAATGATTCCGTAAGCTAGCATCCGGAACCATTATCCCGAACCCAAATCCAGATTTCCTTTCCAAATCTCAATAAACCAAATCCGAAATCCAATTTCAAAACCGAAAGCTCATATATCGAAATCTCATGAACAAGGTTCCAAGCCCGAAATCGCTTTTCCAAATTCCATTTAAAATCTTTGAAATCAAATTATATTTCAAATCCCTAAATCAAATCATTAAAACCATCGTCAAATCACAAGAACGTTCGAAATCCCGTAAAACGTAAAATTCCGTAAATATTTCGAAAAACGTGCAAAACTGTAATTCATCAAGATCATAAATCAAATCATAGAATCACGTATAGAAAACATATAAAAACATATATGCATGCATCGAGAGTTAGAAAGCAAAGTCCACTCACAGACCATTGCACCGTTGCCTCGATACACGCGCACTTAAGCTTTCCCGACTAATCCGCTATCACCGGCTTTCCCGAACCTGTCCAAATTTCATAATGAGGTCACTAACTACTTCAAAAATCTTATACTAAAGCCCCATATTTTTAACTATTTTTAACCGATACCTAAAACCTTCGGACATCCTGAAACATATTGAGACGATGTCTGATTGACTCGAAACCAACGCCAAAATATTTGTTACATCGAATACTTTAAAAGTCGTGTTGGAACCTTCCTCAAAAGGTGTGCCACGGGTCCACATGTGCCGCCTGAAGTGGCTGCACGTGGGCCTCATGCGCCAGTCGCTGTTCATCGTCTTCAACATCAGTCGACCAGTCTGCAATTCCGGTCCGATTTTGAACCGGCGTTCACGGTTTTTAGCAATTTCAATCCGTTTTTCAATCCTAATTAATCTAAGACGTTCGTCCCTTCATTTCCAATAATTCCAAATCGTTAATTTGTGGAAACTGGAGTTAGAGATTACCTCCCAATCATCCTTCAAAAGTCGATGTTTCCTCCACTGTGTTCTCAGGTTTCCGGCCACCATTGGCCATGATTCCAATCCTAATAGCCTCGTCCTCACCTTTACAACCTCACCTGATCACTCATTACTTATCAATTGATAGGACCCGCCCTAATTATCACCTCGATAACCAGGGAGAATCCTGCTCCTGTTCGACAATTGCACACAAACAACCGAAATAACCACACAAAAATACATTACAAGTACTGTCAGACCAGGGAGATTAAATGTTACAACCAACTGAACAACAAGTCCACAGTTTCACAGAGCATAATTACAAACAAGATAAGGATAAAAACCCTACTCTGTGAACTAACTACACCGCAACGGGAATACTTTATGCCTCTGCCTCTGCGTCGGCGTTAGCCCCCAAAACTTGTACCACGACCTGGAGGGTATTAAAACAGAAAGTGTGAATGGACTAAAATAAATAGTTATGGAAAACATCTTAATGAAATCAGGGTTCACCCTCCAGTTTCAAAACATGCATGCATAACTAAGTATCCGAAATCACTTATATAAACCGTATGAAAACCGTTACAGTAGATAACTATAAAAACATGTAAAACCGAAAGTAACATCAGCTAAATCAAACAGCTGGATACATCCGAGTCTTTAAACTCATATATCAGGCCATCCCGGGACATCAACGAGTCTTTAAACTCAAAACACAATCAAGGCCTTGGGGGACATCACAGTAACCGAGTTTTTAAACTCACGAGTCTTTAAACTCAATCCGGGTCTTTAAACCCAATTCGGGCCCGCCCCCGTCATATCTCATCCGGGTCTTTAAACCCAAAACCAGATCCAGCATCGTACCGTGTCTTTAAACCCAAAATCAAATGTAAATCATAACAAATTCAGGATCCATCGTGATCCAATTTCCAAAACCAATTTGAAATCACATTTTATCAACATAGGACTTATGTCCGAATTTCACGTTCAAATTCTGAATCTTACTCACAAATCATAATCAAATCATCATTAGAATGTCATATGCACAAATCGTATAAAATCACTCATCAAACCATCATCAAAGTATCGAAGAACCCATAGTCTCGAAATACGTAAAAATACGATAAATCACATCGAAAAGCGTGCATTCATGTAAAACAGAAATATCATAAATATAATCATAAAATCATATATAGAACCATAAATCAAGGGAGTAAAAACAGTTATGCATGCTCGGTTAGAAATCAAAAGTCCACTCACGAATTCGAACGCGTCAATCGCATCCCGTACGTTCCTCGATTGCCTCGGGAATGTTCTGGCCTGCCAAAGATCACAATTTGGGTCACAAACACTTCCATTAAGCTTACATTAATTCCCCTAACTTTTCGGGATTTTTCAACGTAATTTAATTAAAACCTTAAACTTTCGAACTCTCCAAACTATCCCGTACGACGTCCGATCGACTTGAAATTTAACTCAAAATGTCTGTTACACTGAAAGGATAAAATCACATGTTGACCGTGACCGGAGATGTGGCCTCACGCGCCCTCACGCGCCGCCCAAAGTGGCTGCGCGTGAAAGCCACGCGCCCTGCACTGTAGCTACAGTGTCGTCTTCTGCACCCAAAACCCTGCTAAACGAGTTATAGACCCGCGACTCGACCCGGGTAAATCTCTAACAATTCCAGCTTAATTCCTTCCCTTTTTCCACCGAAAATCCTTCCATTAAGTGTTAATTTAGGTTCTCCCTTATTAATTTCCTACATCAAGCCCTAAATCGATCATTTCACACATGGTCAAACAAACGGGTCGACTTTGGAAACTCACTCAAATCAACTTGGTTTTCTAATTAATTGACATAGAAGCTTCGTAAGACCTAAACAAACATTAAACCGTAACCAATTTCACAAATCCTTACCTGGAAGTAGTCGTCCTCAACCTTGAAATTTTCCAGAAACTGGGACTTCGGTTCTAGGCCAAACCGTGATCGATTTCCTTCAATTTTTGTATGGTTGAAGTCGAAATGAACCCAAAAGACTGTTTCTAACCTCTGTTTAGCTCCTCTCGACTCACAAATTAATTTTCGAAATTTCCCTCCATTTTCCAGTTTTCTTCCCGACTCTGTTTTTTCTCAAGCTCTCAGTCCTCTCCTCTCCAGAATGACCCTCTCGACTCACTCTAACTCACTGTATTCACACCGTCCAACCCAACAGCTCGTGGGAATCTCTCAGGCTCTCTGTGGTTGTGTTTCTCGCAACCAGCCCAAACTCAAAGAAAAATGGTGCTCGTGCTCTGTCTTCACCACAATCCTCAGCATGCCTGTTTCCACTCAGCCTCCCTCAATGTTAAACAACTCCCCCCCAATGTCACTAACATGGTTAAACAATTCACTGAACAGATAACAGATTTAAACAATTACACAGCACTCACCACGGCTGTTTTAGACTGCAGCCTTGAAATGACCATTATGCCCTTCCTTCACAAAATTACCAAAATGCCCTTCTCGTTCTAGAACCGTAACTCAACCGTCCGAGGTCCATTTTCAGCGTGCTACCTGTCTACAGACTCAGGGTATCGAGACCTTAAAAAGGGTCTTCGAATCACATGAAAATTCCATGTCGTTTGAAAAGTCAACAAATTACCCCTTCTCTACTTAATTACGGAAATGCCCTTGAAGTTCTGAACGGTATAACTTCTTCCCTGATCGTCGGAATCGGACGTGCCACCTGTCTAAGGACTCGTGACGTCCCGATCTACGTCACAGTCATCGATCAACTTTCGTTCGATATGCCACGCAAAAAGTCAACAGTTTGACCATATTATTCACAAGGGTAAAAACGTCATTTCATTTATTATTTTACTAATTTACATCCTTAGAATTTCCGGGGCGTTACATCCTCCCCCCTTAAGAAATTTCGTCCTGAAATTTTAATGAAACAAATATGGAAACTGCACTCGCATCTGTGCTTCGGGTTCCCATGTGGCTTCTTCCACATTCTGATTTCTCCAGAGAACCTTTACTAGGGGGATAGTCTTCCGACGAAGTACCTTATCTTTTCAATCCAAAATCTGTACGGGCTGTTCTTTAAAGCTTAAGTCTTCTCTGAGTTCAACGGGTTGTTCTTCTAGTACATGAGAGGCATCAAACACATACTTCCATAGCATCGACACATGAAATACATCGTGGACCTTAGAAAGTTCTAGAGGTAGTGCTAATCTGTATGCAAACTGGCCGATCCTTTCAACAATCTCATATGGCCCAATGAAACGGGGGCTCAGTTTCCCTCGCCTGCCAAACCGCACTATACCTTCCAAGGAGATAACTTCATAAATACCCAATCTCCGACCGCAAACTCAAGATCTCTAATCCAACGGTCCACATAGCTCTTTTGCTTATCTTGGGCTGCCTTGAGTCTATCTCTGATGAGTTTGACTTTCTCTGTTGTCAATTCCACCAATTCGGATTTAGTCAATTTCCTTTCGCCCACGTCAGTCCAACACAAAGGGGTTCTACACTGCCTTCCATACAAGGCTTCGTAAGGTGTCATTCTAATACTCGCTTGGTAACTATTGTTATAAGCGAATTCCATCAAAGGTAAGTGTGACACGTAAGTACCTTGGAATTGCAAAACAAAGGCTCTCATCATATCTTCCAAAGTCTGAATGGTTCGCTCTGACTGTCCGTCCGTCTGAGGGTGGAACACTGTACTAAAGTGTAATCTTGTCCCAAAAGCTTCCTGTAAACTCTGCCAAAATCTGGATGTAAATCGCGGATCTCGATCTGATACGATATAGGCAACAGTGCCATGTAATCGTATAATCTTATTAATAAACAATCTGGCATACTGTGTCATCTGGAAGTCTTCCCTTACAGGCAAGAAATGCGCTGACTTGGTGAGTCTGTCCACAACGACCCAAACTCCATCGTGGCCTCTGGGCGTCCTAGGAAGTCCAAACACAAAATGCTTCGTTATGTGGTCCCATTTCCATTCTGGGATAGGAAGTGGCTGCAACCCTCCATAGGGTCTTTGCCTCTCAGCCTTTACCTACTGGAAAATCAAACACTTACTGACATACTCAGCGATATCCCATTTCATACCCGGCCACCAATAGTGTTCTCGAAGCGTACGGTACATTTTTGTTCCACCTGGATGCATAGCGTACGCTGAACTATGTGCTTTGTCCAAAATCTCTTTCTTTAATGTGACGTCTCCGGGCACATACAACCGTCCTTCTTTTAATAAGGCTCCCTCATCTCTGACTGTATAATCTGGTCGTTCACCTGCTTCCACTTCAATCCAAAGAACGCACGAGATAAGATCTTGGAATTAAGCATCGATGATCTGGTCAATTAGGATTGGCTGCACCTGGAAACTAGCTAGCAAGACACCTTGTGTCAGGACCCACCCCGGTTTCACCCCAAAAACCGAGGTAAATCCTGCTCCCGTCTGACACCCTGACACAAATACAGTCAGACGCAGGAGAAATTATACTACATATCCCGAAGTCAACAGTTTACAGAGCATAGTACTCAATACAAAAAAAAGAAAACTATTAAACGAAATACACGCACACGGAAATTAAAACAAAATACTCCGGGATCCATCTCGTAACTTCTATGCCTCAGACGCTGCCTCGACGCTGGAACCCCGCACCTACTCCACAACCTGGAGGGCAGTTAAAAACAGAAGGTGTGAGTGAACCATGAACAAAAGAAAAGTTCCAAAACCATTTTATAAGAAAACCGGGTTTAGCCCTCCGTTTTGAAACCACATGCATAACTTAGTTATTAAAACAGTTATAAATCAATCACCATAAAACATCATAAGAAACATAAACACTATAAAACGGTTACAGAAATCATATCATAAGCATCATCAAACCGTATTATAAATCGTGGATAACAAATCATCATTTCCCGATCAAACCTACTGTACCTATCCGAGTCTTTAAACTCCCGAGTCTTTAAACTCAATCCAGACCTTAATCATATCCGAGTCTTTAAACTCAATAGGCCTACGGGGGAAAATATCAATATATCCGAGTCTTTAAACTCCCGAGTCTTTAAACTCAATCCGGGTCTTTAAACCCAATCCGGGACCGTCCCCCGTCAATCAATATCCGGGTCTTTAAACCCAATAACCAGATCCAGCAAATCCAATCCAAAATCATTTGAAAACCAATTCTAAATCCGTATCCAAACTCGAATCCGAAACCACCGGCCCGATGCCCTTCCGGCTCCCCGAACCATCATTTCGAACCCAAATCCGGAAATTCACTATTCAACTTTAAAACCAAATTCCGTTTCCGAAATCCGATGTCAAAACCGAACATCCTTTAATCTCCAAATCATGTTTCAAAATCCCTTTATAAGCATTTAAACCAGTTATCCTTTGAAAACCCCAAAACCATGGCATTTTTCTCAGAAATCGACGTTTCTCGTAAAACGTGCCAAATACCACACTTCCTCGAAAAACGTGCAACAATGTAAAACCAACAAAGCATATTCGATAAACATAGAATCATGATTAAAACCATAAAACAATTATAGAAAAATAGTTATGCATGCTCGAGTTTAAGGAAAGGGTCCACTCACAATACCGAGCCCTCAATCGTGTCCCGAACGTCTCGTACGTTCCTCAGCTTCCTCGGGAACTCCCGATCCTGTCAACAACCACCAAAGTACGTCACTAACACGTCTACGAATGTCCACCTAATTTCCCTAAAAAATCCCCGGGTCCTAAACATAACGAATCGGAACCCTAAACCTTCACCCTCGCGGAACTACTTCGATTCGACGTCCGATTAACCCGAAACCAATTCCAACAGACTCATCACAACTCCTAGACCAAAAACCTAGTTGACACCTTCCCCAAAGACCGCCGCACGCGACCCCACGCGCCTCCCAAAGTGGCTACGCGTGGCCCTCACGCGCCAGCTACAGTGTCACCGTCTACCTCAAGCAGACCCGGTTCAGCACAGTGTCTAAAACTTGAACCGGCGTCAGCGGTTCACCGCCTTCCGTCCACCAAATCGACTCATTTCTTCATCAACAGCATCGTCCAGACCTAGGCTACCCATTCCCGTAATCCAATCACCTCGACACGGCCTAATACTCATCGACTCGAACTCGAAACAAAACCCGAACACTGCCCTGTTTCCTTCTTCGGCCACCCAGGTCACCCCTCATCACGGTGGCTAGCTTAAACCCTTCCTAGGGCCATCCTAAACCTCACCCAACTCACCAAAACCGTCGACTCTACCCCAAACCTCACGACTTTCGATCTGAACATCGACGGCAAAACAGAGCACACAAGGTACTCTCCGTCGTCTATCCTCCACCGTGCACTCCTCCGTCACGGCAGCACAACCAGAAGAACCCTAGGACTCCACTGAACTCCCTAGACCTCACAGAACTCCTTGATTTTATCCCTAAAGCGACGACTTCCACTTTGAACTTCCACGGCTAACCTGAGCAAATAGAAGAGGATGAGAAATTACCTGTCCTCCGATCGCAGTCGTGAGCTCAGCCGCGAGGTAGTAGCTCCTCCCGTCCACCTCCAGCCTCTGGACACTTCCACGAGTCCAATTACACCGTACACGGCCACTCCACCACCACGATCTCTCTGGTCACCCTGTTTTTCCTCCCTGGTTTTTACCCGTGGCTCTCAACTCACGCACAACACTCACCACTCTTCCAACCTCCCTCACTGTGTCAGGACCCGTCCCAAATATCGCCTCGATACCCGGGACGAACCCTGCTCCCGTCTGACAATCACACTTAAAGTACCAAAATAAACTCAATACTACAATAAGCATAACTATCAGACGAAGGAGTAAATATATACAACTAAAGGAAAGAGCATAGTTCTACAAAATGGGCACAAAATCCTACTATGCTAGTCTCGCAACGGAAGAACGTCGTAAGCTCTATGCCTCGATATCTGCCTCAACGTTCACCCCAGCGCTATCACCACGACCTGGAGGGAAAATTTAAAACCAAAAGTGTGAGTGGACTAGAATAAATGAAAGATTCAAAAACAGTTGATCATCATATCAAAGTTAAGGAAAAACAATAAGAACATTTGTTCCCTCCGTTTTCAAAACAGGCATGCCTAACTAAGTATTAGAAAATCATAACATGAAACATCATAAGAAACAGAAACACTATAAAACGGATATAGAAATCATGGTATGTATATAAGAAAACCATAACATAAACCATGAACAGCAAACCATCATTTCCGATCAAACCTGCTGGACCTGTCCGAGTCTTTAAACTCAACCAGGCCTCAAATATAATTTCCGAGTCTTTAAACTCCAGAGTCTTTAAACTCAAAAGGCCTACGGGGGTAATATCATAAATGTCCGAGTCTTTAAACTCCCGAGTCTTTAAACTCAATCTGGGCCCGTCCCCCGTCAAATCAGTATCCGGGTCTTTAAACCCATATCCAGATCCAGCAAATCCAATCCTAATTCATTGTAAAACCATTTCTAGATCCATAGCCAAACTCGAATTCGAAATCCCCGGTTCGAAGCCCATCCGGCGTTCAGAACCGACATTCCGAACCCAAATCCGGAAATCCATTATTATACCCAAAAACCACATGTAATCACAAATCATATTTTCTAACCCATTTATCATCATCAGAAAACATTCATAGATTTGAATCCTCAAATATGGCATCAAAGTCCGGAAACCAGCTTTTCTCGAAAAACGTGCAAACATATCAACCACATATAATCATCATTAACAAGCATAAAAACATATTTCATATCATAAAACATCCATAAAACAGTTAGGCATGCTCGAGTTTAAAGAAGAGTCCACTGACAAATCAGAACGAGTCAATCGCGCTCTGTGCGCTCCTCGACCGTCTCGGGTGCCTCCCGTCCTGTCAATATGCACCAAATAGGGTCACAAACACATTAAGGATACTAACCCTAATTTCCCCAATTTTTCGGGAATTTATTAATATTTTAATCCTAGACCCTAAACTGTCCGGATTCCCGAACAACCTCCTAACATTGTCCGATTCACCCGAAAACCATACCAATGAACTCCTTAGGACGTTTAGAACCAAAACCATGTTGGAAGCTTGGCTGGAATCCTCCCCACGCGCCTGCTACAGTGCTCCTCCTACCTCGAGCCACCCGGTTCAACACAGTTGAACCGGCGTGACCAGTTCTCCGCCGTTCATCCATCAATTCCGTCCAAACCAATCCCAATAGCTTCGTCCCATCCTAAGAAATCTAACCATGTCCTTACAATTGAGATTCACGGTTCAAAACCTCACGATTTCCTCCTCGAAAAATTGAGCCCGTGGCCCCTGTTTTGGCCACCGGCCGACCAGGTCCTCCCCCGGCACGGCACCACAACCACACGACTCCTGGGACCGCCAGGAGTCTCACCCTGGCCTCCAAATCCCTCGACTCTAAGCCCAACTCTACGACTTTCGATTTGAAATTCACGGGAAAAACAGAGGAAGTGGGCTTACCTTTCGATTCAGGCTCCGCCGTGTGCACCGCCGTGTACCACGGTGTTCGTTGGACTCCCTGCAGCCTCCTGAACCTCCCACGGTCTTGGTTTGAACCACCACACGGCACAACTGCCATCCCTGTCTCACAATCTCCCTGTTTACCTCAGAACTCCGCCGCACCACCACCGTGCCTCCGGGCACAATTCTTCCACCAAAACACGATCACCAGCACCGCCCTCTCTCTCTATCACTCTCTCAATCCAGTCTTCACTCTCCCTTGCACAGAATCGATCGCTGTCTCTCCAATTGCTTCTCTCTGTTTCTCTGTGTGTTCAAGCACGGTTGCACGGTTTGAAATCGTGCAAAGCGTGGCCGTGCACACGTTAGTACTCCCTGGAACCATCTAGTGTCCCCCACGTGTCATCACTCCATGGTTCAGCCAAAATATCCCTTCCACTTGCCCTTATCTGATTGGGCTGAGGGAAAAGACTGAAATACCCCTCATGCACAAAATTACCATTTTACCCTCTTACTTTCCAGACCCGTAAATCTTCTGTCCGACATCCGATGACATCATGCCGCCTGTCGTTGTACTCAGGACGTCGAGACCTATCTATCGGTCCTCGGTCTACGTGAAAATCACAAGTCCTCCAAAAAGTCAATATTTTCCTCATTTAGTCAAATTTACGGTAACGCCCTCAATCTTCCGAACGTCATAACTTTCTCTCTGATTGTCCGATTCGAACCTGCCACCTGTCTACGGACTCGTGACGGCCTAAACTACGTCACGGTCAAGGGTCAACAGTCATCCAATCGGTAATTCAAAAAGTAACCTTTTAGCCTACTATTCACAAGGGCAAAATCGTCCTTTATATATAAAACTTATACAAAATTACATTTATACCCTTCCCGAAGGTACGGGTTGTTACAATCTACCCCCCTAAAAAGAATTTCGTCCCCGAAATTCAGTGAAACAAATAAGGGTATTGCTCACGCATCAAGGCCTCGGGTTCCCAAGTCGCTTCTTCCACCTGATGATTTCGCCACAATACCTTAACTAAGGGAACCGTCTTCCGTCGTAAGACTTTATCCTTCCGATCCAAAATCGCGACTGGCTATTCTTCAAAACTCAAGTCTTCTCTCAGTTCCACAGGTTGTGTTTCCAGAACATACCAATCATCCCGTATATACTTCCGAAGCATAGAAACATGGAAGACATTATGTACCTTTTCCAGGTCTGCTGGTAAAGCCAATCGATAAGCAACAGGACCAATCCGCTCCAAAATCTCATAAGGTCCAATGTAATGAGGACTCAGCTTCCCCCGTCTGCCAAACCGTACGATTCCCTTCCAAGGAGATAACTTCAAGAAAACCCAGTCTCATACTGCAAACTCCAAATCTCTGATCCTACGGTCGGCGTAGCTCTTCTGTCGGTCCTGAGCTGCCTTCAATCGATCCCTGATCAGTGCCACTTTTTCTTGTGTAAGATCTACCAGTTCAGAAGTAGTCAATCTCCTCTCACCAACCTCAGTCCAACACAATGGAGTCCCACACTGTCGCCCATATAACGCCTCATAAGGAGCCATCCAAATGCTCTCCTGATAACTGTTATTATAGGCGAACTCCATCAAAGGCAGATGTGATTCCCAAGTACCCTGAAACTGCAAAACACAAGCTCGCATCATGTCCTCGAGAATCTGAATAGTCCGCTCAGACTGTCCATCGGTTTGAGGATGGAATGCAGTACTAAAATGCAACTTTGTCCCAAAAGCTTCCTGTAAGCTCTCCCAAAAGCGGGAAGTAAATCTCGGATCTCTGTCAGATACTATCGACTCTGGAGTCCCATGCAGCCGAATAATCTCATCTATAAACAACTGTGCAAACTGCGTCAACCTGAAGTTCTCCCGTACTGGCAAGAAATGAGCAGACTTCGTAAGTCTATCTACGATCACCCACACACCATCGTGTCCCTTCGGTGTTCTCGGAAGCTTGAATACAAAATCCATTGTCAGGTGATCCCATTTCCACTCGGGAATCGGCAAAGGTTGCATTGCTCTATAGGGTCTCTGCCGCTCAGCTTTCACCTGTTGACAAATCAGGCATCTACTGACATACTCTGCAATCTCACGTTTCATCCCCGACCACCAGTAATGCTCTCGAAGTTTACGATACATCTTGGTCCCACTAGGATGCATCGCATAAGCTGAACAATGAGCCTCATCCAGTATCGCCTTCTTCAAGACTTCATCCTCAGGTACACACAATCGTCCATCCTTAACCAAAGCTCCATCCTCGCGAATCTCAAAGTCCTGTCTCTCTCCAGCCTCGACCTCAATACGTATGATGCCCAAAATAGGGTCCTCAAACTGAGCATCAATAACCTGATCAATCAAAACAGGTCGCACGTGGAAACTCGCTAGGAGTGCTCCCTGATCATCCACAGTCAACTCTACTCCCAGCCTGCGGAGCTCAACCAACAAAGGTAATCGTACCGTCCTCAAATGCGACAAGGTACTAGCTGACTTCCTGCTCAGAGCATCGGCTACCACATTAGCCTTCCCTGGGTGATACTCAATAGTACAGTCGTAGTTCTTGAGAAATTCCAACCATCAGCGCTGTCTCAGATTCAATTCCTTCTGAGTGAACAAATACTTCAAGCTCTTATGGTCCGTGAAGATCTTGCACCTCTCGCCGTACAAGTAATGTCGCCAAATCTTCAGTGCATGAACCACCGCTGCCAGTTCCAAGTCATGTGTAGGATAGTTCATCTCATGGGGTTTCAACTGCCAGGAAGCATAAGCAATCACTTTCCCGTGCTGCATCAATACACAACCCAAACCTTGCAAAGAAGCGTCATTGTACACCTCGAATTCCCCACTATCGTCTGGAAGGGCCAACACAGGAGCAGATGTCAACCGCCTTTTAAGCTCCTGGAAACTCTGTTCACATTCCTCAACCCAATCAAATCGAACTCCCTTCCGAGTCAACCTCGTCAACGGTGCTGCAAGAATAGAGAAACCCTCAATAAAACGCCGATAATAACCAGCTAATCCCAGAAAACTCCTGATCTCTGTCACCGTCTTAGGCTGTTCCCAATTTGCTACCGCCTCAACCTTCTGAGGATCCACTCTGATGCCCTCGGCCGAAATCACATGGCCTAAGAATCCAACACTGGTCAACCAAAACTGGCACTTACTCAACTTTGCATACAACTGATGCTCTCTCAAGGTCTCAAGCACTATCCTCAGATGTTTCTCGTGCGCCTTTGCACTCTTCGAATACACCAAAATATCATCAATGAAGACAATCACAAAACGATCCAAATACGACCGGAACACTCGGTTCATAAGATCCATAAAAGCTACTGGGGCATTAGTCAATCCGAACGACATCACAACAAACTCGTAATGACCGTACCTAGTCCGAAAGGCTGTCTTCGGTACATCCTCATCTTTAACCCTTAACTGATGGTAGCCGGAGCGAAGATCAATCTTTGAAAAATACTGTGCTCCCTTTAACTGGTCAAACAAATCATCAATCCGGGGTAAAGGATACTTATTCCGAATGGTTACCTTATTCAACTGTCTATAGTCAACACACAATCTCAACCCTTCGTCCTTCTTTTTCACAAACAGTACCGGCGCTCCCCAAGGTGACATGCTCGGTCGAATGAATCCTATATCGACCAACTCTTGCAACTGGGCCTTAAGTTCCCTCAATTCTGCAGGTGCCATGCGGTAAGGAGTCTGTGAGATAGGCTGTGTACCTGGTAAAAGATCAATCGTGAACTCGATCTCTCGCTGAGGTGGTAATCCTGGCAACTTCTCGGGAAAAACATCGGGAAATTCCCGCACCACTGGTATATCCTCCGCCCTCACTGGCAAAGCACGTGTATCCACCACATGGGCTATGTAACCCTGACACCCCTTATGCAACAGCTTACTAGCCTCAAGTGCCGAAATAACTCCAGTAGGAAGTGCACGCTGATCCCCCTAAAACGAAATCTCTGGTAATCCTGGACTCTGAAAAGTCACTCTCCTATCGAAACATTCGATAGAAGCATGATGTCTCGTCAACCAGTCCATACCCAAGATAACATCAAAGTCCCGTAGATCCAAGAGTAACAAATCCGCCATTAACTCAACCTCACCTACCATCACCGGACACTCCCTCAATACCTGAGTCACTACCAACACCTCCCCAGTAGGTGTACTCACCCCTAAAGCACAATCCAAGGTAGACACCTCCCTCTCCGTCACCAAACTAAAACTCCGTGCTATAAAGGAATGGGTCACCCCGGGATCTATCAAAGCAAAAACAGTGTGACCAAGTATGGTGAGTGTACCTGTCACCACTCCCGGTGCTGATCTGGCCTCCTGCTGGGTCATAGCAAAAACTCGCGCCTGAGGTCCCGATGACCTACCGCGCCCTCTAGAACTACTCGTGGCACCACCGCCACCCCTAGGGCCTGCTGCCCCCGACACTGAAGCAGTACTCCGTCCAGGTTCTGCTGCACCTCGGCCTGCTCCACCCTCCTGCACTAACAACGGGAACTCCCTCCAAAAGTGTCCTCGCTCTCCACAGTAGTAGCAAGCATCCCTACTGGGTCCACCGGTCTGCCTCCCAGTAGAAGCAACTGAAGTAGCACTCGCCTGAGGAGTCGGTTGTGCCCTAGCTCCCCGGAATCCAGAGCCCTGAAAAACTGCCTGGTCTGCCAAACTGGGCTCCACCAGCTGATGGCGAACCACCAAAATTACCCCGCTTCGGGGTCCTCTGACTCGATGCTCCAGGAAATGAATGCTCTCGGCGTCGAACACTGCCCGAGTACTGTGGCCTAGCAGGCAAACTGGCCTCCACTCTGACAGCAGCATCAGACAACTCCCGGAATGTAGCAAATGAGCGGGCTGTCACAATGGCTCTAATCTCTCCTCGAAGGCCTAACTCAAACCGACGACACTTCTCCGTCTCGGTCGCCACAAATGCAGGAGAAAATCGGGATAGCATCTGGAATCTCTGCTCATACTCGGCGACTGTCATGTTCCCTTGCTTCAACTGAAGAAATTCTGCC
The DNA here is from genome assembly GCA_032719365.1 of Prinsepia uniflora. Classification (NCBI taxonomy): domain Eukaryota; kingdom Viridiplantae; phylum Streptophyta; class Magnoliopsida; order Rosales; family Rosaceae; genus Prinsepia; species Prinsepia uniflora. Next base: position 54,321,126 of record CM064872.1, read on the forward strand.
TCTTTAGCATCCCGGAAAGAGCGGGGATAATACTGATCTAGAAACCGCTCCCGGAAAGTCTCCCACGTCACCGTATGTGCGTCCCAGCCGGACAACTCCAGCGTATACCACCACTCATACGCTGCTCCATCCAACAGAAACGTAGCAAACAAGACCCGGTCCTCTGGAGGACAATGCATCACCCCAAAAATACACTCGAGCCGGGTGATATATCGGTGTGCTTCCTCTGGATCGGCCCCACCGCTGAACGTAGTAGCCCCAAGCCGCTGGGCTCTCTCAATCGAAGCGCTCTCAGTCCCTCTCGCCGCTTCATCTTCAGGTCGTGGAGGGGGTTCACGTCTCGGAGGCATGATCGAACGTACGCTAAAAGAGGCATAGATTCAGTAAAATAACCTAGATACGACACAAAGCGAAAAACCTATGCTCTGATACCAATTGTCAGGACCCATCCCAAATATCGCCTCGATACCCGGGACAAACCCTGCTCCCGTCTGACAATCACACTTAAAGTACCAAAATAACCTCAATACTACAATAAGCATAACTATCAGACGAAGGAGTAAATATATACAACTGTAGGTTAGAGCATAGTTCTACAAAATGGGCACAAAATCCTACTATGCTAGTCTCGCAACGGAAGAACGTCGTAAGCTCTATGCCTCGATATCTGCCTCAACGTTCACCCCAGCGCTATCACCACGACCTGGAGGGAAAATTTAAAACCAAAAGTGTGAGTGGACTAGAATAAATGAAAGATTCAAAAACAGTTGATCATCATATCAAAGTTAAGGAAAAACAATAAGAACATTTGTTCCCTCCGTTTTAAAAAGAGGCATGCCCAACTAAATACTAGAAAATCATAACATGAAACATCATAAGAAACAGAAACACTATAAAACGGATATAGAAATCATGGTATGTATATCAGAAAACCATAGCATAAACCATGAACAGCAAACCATCATTTCCGATCAAACCTGCTGGACCTATCCGAGTCTTTAAACTCAACCAGGCCTCAAATATAATTTCCGAGTCTTTAAACTCCCGAGTCTTTAAACTCAAAAGGCCTACGGGGGTAATATCATAAATGTCCGAGTCTTTAAACTCCCGAGTCTTTAAACTCAATCCGGGCCCGTCCCCCGTCAAATCAGTATCCGGGTCTTTAAACCCATATCCAGATCCAGCAAATCCAATCCCAATTCATTGTAAAACCATTTCTAGATCCATAGCCAAACTCGAATTCGAAATCCCCGGTTCGAAGCCCATCCGGCGTTCAGAACCGACATTCCGAACCCAAATCCGGAAATCCATTATTATACCCAAAAACCACATGTAATCACAAATCATATTTTCTAACCCATTTATCATCATCAGAAAACATTCATAGATTTGAATCCTCAAATATGGCATCAAAGTCCAGAAACCAGCTTTTCTCGAAAAACGTGCAAACATGTCAACCACATATAATCATCATTAACAAGCATAAAAACATATTTCATATCATAAAACATCCATAAAACAGTTAGGCATGCTCGAGTTTAAAGAAGAGTCCACTCACAAATCAGAACGAGTCAATCGCGCTCCGTGCGCTCCTCGACCGTCTCGGGTGCCTCCCGTCCTGTCAATATGCACCAAATAGGGTCACAAACACATTAAGGATACTAACCCTAATTTCCCCAATTTTTTGGGAATTTATAATATTTTAATCCTAGACCCTAAACTGTCCGGATTCCCGAACAACCTCCTAACATCGTCCGATTCTCCCGAAAACCATACCAATGAACTCCTTAGGACGTTTAGAACCAAAACCATGTTAGAAGCTTGGCCAGAATCCTCCCCACGCGCCTCCACGCGCCGCCCAAAGTGGCTGCGCGTGGGCCTCACGCGCCTGCTACAGTGCTCCTCCTACCTCGAGCCACCCGGTTCAACACAGTTGAACCGGCGTGACCGGTTCTCCGCCGTTCATCCATCAATTCCGTCCAAACCAATCCCAATAGCTTCGTCCCATCCTAAGCAATCTAACCATGTCCTTACAATTGAGATTCACGGCTCAAAACCTCACGATTTCCTCCTCGAAAAACTGAGCCCGTGGCCCCTATTTTGGCCTCCGGCCGCCCAGGTCCTCCCCCGGCACGGCACCACAACCACACGACTCCTGGGACCTCCAGGAGTCTCACCCTGGCCTCCAAATCCCTCGACTCTAAGCCCAACTCCACGACTTTCGATTTGAAATTCACGGGAAAAACAGAGGAAGTGGGCTTACCTTTCGATTCAGGCTCCGCCGTGTGCACCGCCGTGTACCACGGTGTTCGTTGGACTCCCTGCAGCCTCCTGAACCTCCCACGGTCTTGGTTTGAACCACCACACGGCACAACTGCCACCCCTGTCTCACAATCTCCCTGTTTTCCTCAGAACTCCGCCGCACCACCACCGTGCCTCCGGGCACAATTCCTCCACCAAAACACGATCACCAGCACCGCCCTCTCTCTCTGTCACTCTCTCAATCCACTCTTCACTCTCCCTTGCACGGAATCGATCGCTGTCTCTCCAATTGCTTCTCTCTGTTTCTCTGTGTGTTCAAGCACGGTTGCACGGTTTGAAATCGTGCAAAGTGTGGCCGTGCACATGTTAGTACTCCCTGGAACCATCTAGTGTCCCCCACGTGTCATCACTCCATGGTTCAGCCAAAATATCCCTGCCACTTGCCCTTATCTGATTGGGCTGAGGGAAAAGACTGAAATACCCCTCATGCACAAAATTACCGTTTTACCCTCGTACTTTCCAGACCCGTAAATCTTCCGTCCGACGTCTGATGACATCGTGCCGCCTGTCGTTGTACTCAGGACGTCGAGACCTATCTATCGGTCCTCGGTCCTCGTGAAAATCACAAGTCCTCCAAAAAGTCAACATTTTCCTCATTTAGTCAAATTTACGGTAACACCCTCAATCTTCCGAACGTCATAACTTTCTGTCCGATTGTCCGATTCGAACTTGCCACCTGTCTACGGACTCGTGACGGCCTAAACTACGTCGCGGTCAAGGGTCAACAGTCATCCAATCGGTAATTCAAAAAGTAACCTTTTGGCCTACTATTCACAAGGGTAAAATTGTCTTTTATACAAAACTTATACAAAATTACATTTATACCCTTCCCGAAGGTACGGGTTGTTACACACTGCCTTCCTCTCAAGTCCTGATCACTCTCACCCACGCACAAACTCACACCCTCACCGAACTTGATAGATTTCTCCCCAAATTCCCAGTCTCTGTTTCTCTCTGGGTCGAAGAACAACCACGAACACACGGGCACCCTAAATAATTGTGACCGTGTTCCCTAGAACCCTCTAGTCAAGCCCCACGTGTCACCATCCTCCCCTTCTCTCTCACAACTATCTCAATCTCAGCCCTTCAATTTCCCTCTCTGTGCACAAATCCCCAGACAACCCAAAAGACCAAAATACCCCTCATTTTAAGTCAAAATTACGATTTTACCCTTACCATTTTAGACCCGTAACTCACACCTCGTAAGTCCGATGAATACGTGCCGCCTGTCATCGAACTCAGGACGTCAAGATCTATCTAAGTATCCTAGGTCAACGTACCAAAACCCATTCGTAACGAAAGTCAACTCTTCCCCCTAGTTTAACCAAATTACGGTTATGCCCTCAACCTTCCGAACATCATAACTTCCTCCTCGGATGTCGGAATCGGTCGTGCCACCTGCCTACGGGTTCGTGACGTCCCGAACTACGTCTTGGTCACCAGTCAAAGTGCATCTGACCACCCGAACTAAAAGTCCACTTTTTGCCCAGACCAGGGGTAAAATCGTCATTCTAGGCTAATGACCTTATCGGGACCAACTAACCCCCAATTAAGCTCACTAATCCCATCTTAATCACTGTCTTAACCTTAATTTTCGGGACGGGTCGTTACAACCTACCCACCTAAAAAGAATTTCGTTCCCGAAATTCCACAGCTCGTTCCCAACACTAGGGGTCTCCTACCCGGTAATCAATACTAGCTTAAAAAAACCCACTCCTGGGTTTCCTGTCTATCATCTCCACCTTGGGTATTTCACACCATCCCCAACTACTGTTACCACGTCTAACCCTCTCTACGTACTACTAAAACTTTATGGTGTACGCAAGGGAAACCCTATGAACAGTAAACAAAGATATGTTAACATACCTCGTATGGAGTACCCAATAGAATTCATAGAGTACATCCTCACGTACTACCACCTCACCAAAACTCTTCTCAAATCCTACCCAGGACAAGCTAGGCCAACAGGAAAACCTATTGTCAGAATAAGTCTACAAAGTCCTAAAGGCAAACTCTAGATTGTGGGTTCTTTCCTTCAATAACCTCATATCGATCAGTTATACTCACTCCTTTCCCATCTCTTCCGTCATCCTTCATCGGAACTCACCATAACACTCCAGGTCACCTAGGGAAAATCCTAGACTCTACCCTGGGATCCAACAACAAAGTAGGTACAACACAACCAAAAGTAATACAAGTACCCGTCCCCGCACCTGGTGCTGACTGAACCTCCTGTTGTGTCATCGAAAACACTCGGGCCTGAGATCCCGACGCTCTACCACATCCCCTCGAACTACTAGTGGCACCACCACCTCCTCTAGTGCCCGCTGTCCCTGACGCTGTACTCTGTCCAGGCTCCGCTGCTCCTCGGCCTACACCACCTTCCTGTGGTAACAGTGGACACTCACGTCGGAAATGACCTCGCTCTCCGCAGTAAAAACAAGCATCCCGACCAAAAGGACCTGGCCGCCCTGTCGACGCAACAGACGTCGCACTAACTTGCGGAGTCGGCTGTGCTCGGTAACCACGGAATCCTGAACTCTGGAAACTACCAGGTCTACTGAAACGATCATCGCCCGACGACGACGCTCCACTGAAGTTTCCCCTTTTTGGTGTCCTCAAACTCGAAGCTCCCGGAAAAGGTGACTCCCGGCGTCGCACCGGAAAACTAGCCTCAACCCTTATCGCTGCGTCCGACAACTCTCGAAGAGTAGTAAATGATCCAGCCATCACTATGGCTCGAATCTCACCTCGCAGGCCCAACTCAAACCTACGGCACTTCTCGGCTTCAGTAGCCATAAACCTAGGAGCAAACCGAGACAACATCTGAAATTTCCGTTCGGACTCAGCCACACTCAGATTCCCCTGTTGAAGCTGCATAAACTCAGCCTCCTTTGCATCTCGGAAAGAACGAGGGTAGTACTGATCTAGGAATCTTTCCCGGAACGTCTCCCAGTTCACAGTATGGGCATCCCAGCCAGAAAACTCGAGGGTATACCACCACTCGTACGCCGCACCGTCTAAAAAAAACGTAGCCAATAACACTCGCTCCTCCGGTGGACAATGCATTACGGCAAAGATCCGCTCAAGTCTCGTGATCCACCTCTGAGCTTCCTCAGGATCAGGCCCGCCACTAAAAGTAGTAGCCCCGAGCCGCTGGGCTCGCTCAATCGTAGTACTCTCTGTTCTTCTCGCTGCTTCTTCTTCAGGTAGTGGAGAGGGTCCACGTCTCGGAGGCGTCGTCAACCGCACGCTGAAAGAGGCATAGAAGTAGTCAAACAACCGAAACACAACCTGACAAACCCCAACAAACTCGACAAACTCGACAAACCTATGCTCTGATACCAATTGTCAGGACCCACCCCCGTTTTACCCCGAAAACCGAGGTAAATCCTGCTCCCGTCTGACACCCTGACACAAATACAGTCAGACGCAGGAGAAATTATACTACATATCCCGAAGTCAACAGTTTACAGAGCATAGTACTCAATACAAAAGAAAGAAAACTATTAAACTAAATACACACACACGGAAATTAAAACAAAATACTCTGGGATCCCTCTCGTAACTTCTATGCCTCAGATGCTGCCTCGACGCCGGAACCCCGCACCTACTCCACAACCTGGAGGGCAGTTAAAAACAGAAGGTGTGAGTGAACCATGAACAAAAGAAAAGTTCCAAAACCATTTTATAAGAAAACTGGGTTTAGCCCTACGTTTTGAAACCACATGCATAACTCAGTTATTAAAACAGTTATAAATCAATCACCATAAAAAATCATAAGAAATAGAAACACTATAAAACGGTTACAGAAATCATATCATAAGCATCATCAAACCGTATTATAAATCGTGGGTAACAAATCATCATTTCCCGATCAAACCTGCTGGACCTATCCGAGTCTTTAAACTCCCGAGTCTTTATACTCAATCCAGGCCTCAATCATATCCGAGTCTTTAAACTCCCGAGTCTTTAAACTCAACAGGCCTACTGGGGAAAATATCAATATATCCGAGTCTTTAAACTCACGAGTCTTTAAACTCAATCCGGGTCTTTAAACCTAATCCGGGCCCGTCCCCCGTCAATCAATATCCGGGTCTTTAAACCCAATAACCAGATCTAGCAAATCCAATCCAAACCCATTTGAAAACCAATTCTAAATCCGTATCCAAACTCGAATCCGAAACCACCGGTCTGATGCCCTTCCGGCTCCCCGAACCGTCATTTCGAACCCAAATCTGGTAATTCACTGTTCAACTTTAAAACCAAATTCCATTTCCAAAATCCGATGTCAAAACCGAAAATCCTTTAATCTCCAAATCATGTTTCAAAATCCCTTTATAAGCATTTAAACCAGTTATCCTTTGAAAACCCCAAAACCATGGCATTTTTCTCAGAAATCGACGTTTCTCGTAAAACGTGCCAAATACCGCTCTTCCTCGAAAAACTTGCAACAATGTAAAACCAACAAAGCATATTCGATAAACATAGAATCATGATTAAAACCATAAAACAATTCTAGAAAAACAGTTATGCATGCTCGAGTTTAAGGAAAGGGTCCACTCACAGTACCGAGCCCTCAATCGTGTCTCGAACGTCTCGTACGTTCCTCAGCTTCCTCGGGAACTCCCGATCCTGTCAACAACCACCAAAGTACGTCACTAACACGTCTACGAAGGTCCACCTAATTTCCCTAAAAAAATCCCCGGGTCCTAAACGTAACGAATCGGAACCCTAAACCTTCACCCTCGTGGAACTACTTCGATTCGACGTCCGATTAAACAGAAACCAATTCCAACAGACTCGTCACAACTCCTAGACCAAAAACCTAGTTGAACCCTTCCCCAAAGACCGCCGCACGCGCCCCCACGCGCCGCCCAAATTGGCTGCGCGTGGCCCTCACGCGCCAGCTACAGTGTCACCGTCTACCTCAAGCAGACCCGGTTCAGCACAGTGTCTGCAACTTGAACCGGCGTCAGCGGTTCACAGCCTTCCGTCCACCAAATCGACTCATTTCTTCATCAACAGCATCGTCCAGACCTAGGCTACCCATTTCCGTAATCCAATCACCTCGACACGGCCTAATACTTATCGACTCGAACTCGAAATAAAACCCGAACACTGCCCTGTTTCCTTCTTCGGCCACCCAGGTCACCCCTCATCACGGTGGCTAGCTTAAACCCTTCCTAGGGCCATCCTAAACCTCACCCAACTCACCAAAACCGTCGACTCTACCTCAAACCTCACGACTTTCGATCTGAACATCGACGGCAAAACAGAGCACACAAGGTACTCTCCGTCGTCTATCCTCCACCGTGCACTCCTCCGTCACGGCAGCACAACCAGAAGAACCCTAGGACTCCACTGAACTCCCTAGACCTCACAGAACTCCTCGATTCTATCCCTAAAGCGACAACTTCCACTTTGAACTTCCACGGCTAAACAGAGCAAATAGAAGAGGATGAGAAATTACCTGTCCTCCGATCGCAGTCGTGAGCTCAGCCGCGAGGTAGTAGCTCCTCCCATCCACCTCCAGCCTCTAGATACTTCCACGAGTCCAATTACACCATACACGACCACTCCACCACCACGATCTCTCTGGTCACCCTGTTTTTCCTCCCTGGTTTTTACCCGTGGCTCTCAACTCACGCACAACACTCACCACTCCTCCAACCTCCCTCACTGCCTTCCTCTCAAGTCCTGATCACTCTCACCCACTCACAAACTCACACCCTCACCGAACTTAATCGATTTCTCCCTAAATTCCCAGTCATTGTTTCTCTCTGGGTCGAAGAACAACCACGAACACACGGGCACCCCAAATAATTGGGACCGTGTTCCCTAGAACCCTCTAGTCAAGCCCCACGTGTCACCATCCTCCCCTTCTCTCTCACAACTGTCTCAATCTCAGCCCTTCAATTTCCCTCTCTGTGCACAAATCCCCAGACAACCCAAAAGACCAAAATACCCCTCATTTTAAGTCAAAATTACGATTTTACCCTTACCGTTTTAGACCTGTAACTCACACCTCGTAAGTCCGATGAATACGTGCCGCCTGTCATCGAACTCAGGACGACAAGACCTATCTAAGTATCCTAGGTCAACGTACCAAAACCCATTCGTAACGAAAGTCAACTCTTCCCCCTAGTTTAACCAAATTACGGTTATGCCCTCAACCTTCCGAACATCATAACTTCCTCCTCGTATGTCGGAATCGGGCGTGCCACCCGCTTACGGGTTTGTGACGTCCCAAACTACGTCCTGGTCACCAGTCAAAGTGCATCTGACCACCCGAACTAAAAGTCCACTTTTTGCCCATACCAGGGGCAAAATCGTCATTCTAGGCTAATGACCTTATCGGGACCAACTAACCCCCGATTAAGCTCACTAATCCCATCTTAATCACTGTCTTAACCTTAATTTTCGGGACGGGTCGTTACACCTTGGCTATCAAGTCTCAAATTAACGCTAGTCTTACGGAGTTCAACCAATAGGGGCAAATGGGTCATCCGTAGGTGTGCCACAGAATGTGTTGATTTCCGACTCAAAGCATCAACTACCACATTAGTTTTTCTAGGATGGTACTCAATTGTGCAATCATAGTCCTTTATCAGCTCCAACCAACGTCTCTACCTCACATTTAATTCCTTCTGTGTGAACAAGTACTTCAGGCTCTTATAATCAGTAAACAGTCTATAGGTGGCACCATACAAATGATGTCTCCAAATCTTTAGAGCATGTACCACAACAGCTAGCTCTAAATCAAGGGTAGGATAGTTGCGTTCATGAGACTTCAACTGGTGGGAGGCATAGGCAATCACTTTCCCATGTTGCATTAACACGCATCCCAATCCTTGTAAGGATGCGTCGCTGTACACCTCAAATTCCCCACTATCGTCCGGAAGGGTCAATACAGGAGCAGATGTCAACCTTTTCTTCAACTCCTGAAAACTGTGTTCACAATCCTCATTCCAAACAAATCTGACTCCCTTCCTTGTCAGCCGTGTCAATGGGGTAGCAATAGTAGAAAATCCTTCTACAAACCGCATGTAATAACCAGCCAACCCCAAGAAACTTCTGGCCTCAGTGATTGTCTTTGGTTGTTCCCACTTTACTACTGCCTCGATCTTTTGGGGATCTACACTGATTCCTTCAGCCGAAATCACATGTCCCAAGAAACTCACGCTGATCAACCAAAATTGACACTTACTAAGCTTTTCATACAACTGATTCTTCCTTAGGGTACCAAGCAACATCCTTAAGTGCTTTTCGTGCGCCTTCGCACTCTTTGAGTAGACTAAAATGTCATCAATGAATACAATAAAAAAGTGATCCAAGTATGGCTGCAACACTCGGTTCATCAAATCCATAAATTTCGCTGGTGCGTTAGTTAACCCGAACGGCATCACTAGGAACTCATAATGACCATATCGGATTCTAAAGGCTGTTTTGGGTACATCCTCTTCTTTAACCCGCAATTGATGATACCTAGAACGAAGATCGATTTTAGAGAAGTGTTGAGCTCCTCAGCTGATCAAACAGGTCATCGATCCGAGGCAGGAGGTATTTATTCCGGATTGTTACCCTGTTCAGTTGCCTATAATCGATGCAGAGCCTCAAGCTTCCATCCTTTTTCCCCATAAACAAAACTGGAGCTCTCCAATGAGATACACTCGGTCGAATAAACCCCATATCAACCAACTCTTGCAACTGCGCCTTCGATTCCTTCAACTCAGCTGGCGCCATACAATAAGGAGTCCGGGACATAAACAAGTCTTTAAACTCAAAACACAATCAAGGCCTCGGGGGACATCACAGTAACCGAGTCTTTAAACTCATGAGTTTTTAAACTCAGTCCGGATCTTTAAAACCAATCCGGGCCCACCCCCGTCATATCTCATCCGGGTCTTTAAACCCAAAACCAGATCCAGCATCGTACCAGGTCTTTAAACCCAAAATCAAATGTAAATCATAACAAATTCAGGATCCATCGTGATCCAATTTCCAAAACCAATTTGAAATCACATTTTATCAACATAGGACTTATGTCCGAATTTCACGTTCAAATTTCGAATCTTACTCACAAATCATCATTAGAATGTCATATGCACAAATCGTATAAAATCACTCATCAAACCATCGAAGAACCCATAGTCTCGAAATACGTAAAAATACGATAAATCACATCGAAAAGCGTGCATTCATGTAAAACAGAAATATCATAAATATAATCATAAAATCATATATAGAACCATAAATCAAGGGAGTAAAAATACTTATGCATGCTCGGTTAGAAATCAAAAGTCCACTCACGAATTCGAACGCGTCAATCGCGTCCCGTACGCTCCTCGGTTGCCTCGGGAATGTTCTGGCCTGCCAAAGATCACAATTTGGGAACACTTCCATTAAGCTTACATTAATTCCCCTAATTTTTCAGGATTTTTCAACGTAATTTAATTAAAACCCTAAACTTTCGAACTCTCCAAACTATCCTGTACGACATCCGATCGACTCGAAATTTAACTCAAAATGTCCGTTACACTGAAAGGATAAAATCACATGTTGACCGTGAACGGAGATGTGGCCTCACGCGCCCTCAAGCACCGCCCAAAGTGGCTACGTGTGAAAGCCACACGCCCTGCACTGTAGCTACAGTGTCGTCTTCTGCACCCAAAACCCTGCTAAACGAGTTATAGACCCGCGACTCGACCCGGGTAAATCTCTAACAATTCCAGCTTAATTCCTTCCCTTTTCCACCAAAATCCTTCCATTAAGTGTTAATTTAGGTTCTCCCTTATTAATTTCCTACATCAAGCCCTAAATCGATCATTTCACACATGGTCAAACAAATGGATCGATTTTTGAAACTCACTCAAATCAACTTGGTTTTCTAATTAATTGACACAAAAGCTGTGTAAGACCTAAACAAACATTAAACCGTAACCAATTTCACAAATCCTTACCTGGAAGCAGTCGTCCTCAACCTTGAAATTTTCTAGAAACTGGGACTTCGGTTCTAGGCCAAATCGTGATCGATTTCCTTCTATTTTTGTATGGTTGAAGTCGAAATGAACCCAGAAGACTGTTTCTAACCTATGTTTAGCTCCTCTCGACTCACAAATTAATTTTCGAATTTTCCCTCCATTTTCCAGTTTTCTTCCCGACTCTGTTTTCTCTCAAGCTCTCAGTCCTCTCCTCTCCAGAATGACCCTCTCGACTCACTCTAACTCACTGTATTCACACCGTCTAACCCAACAACTCGCGGGAATCTCTTAGGCTCTCTATGGCTGTGTTTTCCGCAACCAGCCCAAACTCAAAGAAAAATGGCGCCCGTGCTCTGTCTTCACCACAGTCCTCAGCATGTCTGTTTCCACTTAGCCTCCCTCAATGTTAAACAACTCCCCCAATGTCACTAACATGGTTAAACAATTCACTGAACAGATAACAGATTTAAACAATTACACAGCACTCACCACGGCTGTTTCAGACTGCAGCCTTGAAATGACCATTTTGCCCTTCCTTTACATCCTTAGAATTTCCGGGGCGTTACATCAATACACCTGATTTCTTAGGTTGCCAGTTGAATCGAAACAGGGCTCAGTTATGGGTATAAGTCCTTACCTTCCATCTCAGGCCTTAAAACCAGGCTCACGCACTTCCCATAACAGCTAGGTACCTCAGCCCAACATCCTATTCGTGCTTCAAGCTTCAAACAATCAATTTCCAATTTGAATGGAAACAGGGCACTCACGGTTTCCGTTGGTTACCACCGTCGTCCTCCGTTGTCGAGCCTTGTCGTGTTCACCAACCATCTCTGTGCAACCTCCCTCTAAACTTTCCTTTACATCCCAACCTCCTCTGATCAAGCTTGAGAGAGGGGGGAGGGGGTAAGGTTCACAACTCCTCCCTGTCTCTGTTCTTCAAGGGTCAAAACCACTGTCCACGACGGCTGTACAGCGTGCACCACCCTATTCTTCCTCACTATTTCCTCACATCTCTCACAACAGGATCAAACCAAGGTTTATTATGATGATTTCCACTCAATCACACATATCTGAGCTCTCTATTTCTTCTTTGTTTAGTCTATATTGTGCATCCAAAATTTAAAAACAAGGAAGACGGTGAACACGTTCTACAACCATCCAGACCTAGCCAGGTGTCCAAAACCTGGTGGTCACCCCATCCATCAACAGCCAAGTGTCCTGATCTCACTGGCACACACTCCAAGACAACCAAATGACCATTTTACCCCTGCCTTGCAAAATTACCATTTTGCCCTTCGCATTCATAGACCCATAACTAATACATCCGAAGTCAGATGATGATGTGCCGCCTTTCATTGTACTCAGGGCATCGAGACCTTTCTAACGATCCTTGAATTGCGTGAAAAGTCCATGTCTTTCGAAAAGTCAACAAATTGCCTCTATTCAACAAAATTACCAAAGTACCCTCGTGTAAAACCCGATCTTGGAAGCAAGAACGATGAGCAAGACTCGTGAGCTTGAGAAGTAAGATCGGTGAGCAAGACCTGTGAGCTTGGAAATGTAAGATCGGTGAACGATCCCACATCGCTCGGGGAGGGAAAGGTGAAGTACCTTATATGTGTGGGCACGTATCTATCTAACACAAGGCCTTTTGGGAGCTTAGTGGCTTTGGGGGGGATTGGAACCCCAAAGTTAAGCGAATTGAGGCTGGTGCAATCCCATGATGGGTGACTTACTGGGAAGTTGCACGTGAGCTCCCGAAAACAAAACCGTGAGGGCTGGGCCCAAAGCGAACAATATTGTGTTAGATGGGCTGGGTCGTGATAGAATGGTATCAGAGCTGGACCCCGACCGGAAGTGTGCCAGCGAGGACGCTGGGCCCCAAGGGGGGTGGATTGTAAGACCCGATCTTGGAAGCAAGAACGGTGAGCAAGACCCGTGAGCTTGAGAAGCAAGATCGGTGAGCAAGGACTGTGAGCTTGGAAATGTAAGATCGGTGAACGATCCTACATCGCTCGGGGAGGGAAAGGTGAAGTACCTTATATGTGTGGGCACGTATCTATCTAACACAAGGCGTTTTGGGAGCTCAGTGGCTTTGGGGGGATTGGAACCGCAAAGTTAAGCGAGTTGAGGCTGGTGCAATCCCATGATGGGTGACCTACTGGGAAGTTGCGCGTGAGCTCCCGAAAACAAAACCGGGAGGGCTGGGCCCAAAGCGGACAATATTGTGTTAGATGGGCTGGGTCGTGATACCTCGAACTTCCGAACATCATAACATTTTCCTCGGATGTCAGAATCAAACGTGCCACTTGTCTATGAACTCGTGACGTCCCGGCCTACGTTACGGTCATCGATCTAAGTCCATTTAATCGCTCAAACAAAAAATCAACATTTTTGCCCATTTAGGGGCAAAATCGTCATTCTGCACCGTCCATCCAAAAGTATCCAACTAATCACCGATTATCTTGGCTAATCCGTCATTAATCACTAATCTAATCCCGAGTTCCGGGACGGGTCGTTACACTATTGAACTGAGGATTTAGGCCAAGACCTTTGAATCGGATTCGAGGAATCTTATTGAGATGAATCGGGTATGAGACCCAATTGAAATAGGTTTTGAGAAAGAAAGAAAGTATTTGAAATGTACAAACCCTCCATATGATTATATGGTCTCCTCCAGACGTCGACCTGGAGAGTCACGATCCACATACCAGAATGGGTATCCCCATAGGGATCCCGTTCTAGGAATGGAAGTTATGATGTGGTCCCGGACCAGATTCCGAAGAGATGTGCGAACTAGATCCGGAGATAGAGCTCGAACTAGATCCAGAGATAGAGCCTCCCAAATGGAGAATTCTTGGGGGAAGACTCAGAGTGAGACCCCGAGTAGTGTGCACACTAGTATAGAGTTGAAATCGTGACATATATCGGGGATGTGTGTCCCTAGGGGCTGTGTGCCCCGAGTTGGCATCTTCTCGAAAGTGCCACGGATGGGTTATACGTATGTCGGTACGTATGAGGTTTATGAAAAGTGATTTGGGGGTGGAGACCCCGTGTTCCATGTTTTAGAAAGTGATTTGGGGCGGAGACCCCGTATTCCATGTTTTGGAAATGGTTTGGGGCGGAGACCCCGTATTGTATGTTTTGGTATTTCACTGAGAATGGTTTTAGGCTGAGACCTACGTATGTTGATTTGGGCTAAGTTCCCACCTGTAGTGATGTATGGTTTTAAGATTGTGATTTCAGGTCGAGGACCCATAAATGGTTTTATGGGTCATGAAGGTTTATGGGGACCGAGCATGAACCCTTGAAAGGTTTTTAGAATGTTTTCAAATGGTTTTATTAACGTTTTGATAAACGGTTTTTCGAATGTATGCATATGCTTTTAGTGAAGGGCATAAATGTCTTTGTATGAATTTTTTTTAATGAAATGCTTATTTTGTCCACTCACGACTTTTGATGTTTTAACGCCCTTCAGGTTGATCGCGGATGCGGGCTGTAGTAGAGATTGAGACATCACACTCCTCCTCCTACGATCCTGGCGTACTTTGGAAGCCCCGGTGAGGGCTAGAGACGAAATTTTCCTTGGTCTGACACTTCGTGTCAGACGGGATCAAGCGCATCCCACGTTAATCCTGGGGGATTTGGGACGGGTCCTGACAAAGAGTATGACTCAACCTCCACAATCGCATAAGCCACAGGGAACATGTCATTGTTTGCATCAACTGAGATAACACTCAATATTTGCCCTCTATGGGGACGTTTAATATGAGCACCATCCAGCCCAATGAAAGGCCTACAACTAGTCAGCCAACCTTCCTTGGAAGCACCCAAGTAGACAGACACCCTTTGGAATTTAAACTGTCCATCACCTTCCATTTCAACCTTGATTTTTACTGTACTACCTTGGTTTACCTTAACAAACTCCTCACAATAGTCTTTGAGTCTCTCATATTGGTACAAGTAGCTCTCATCTAGAAGCTGAAGGCTATCCTTCTTGCCCTATAACATTGAGTCCTACCAGGCCTATATCCAGTTTCCTGAACTACCAAATCCTAAAATTCACCTACATCCCACTTATTGCTTGTGAGATGCCTCATATACTTCTGCTTCAACCACTTCACATTGGCATGATAATTGACAGTCCATTTTCCACATAAAATGCACACCATTATAAGTTTTGACTTGCAAGTATTCTCTCATGTTTACTTTAGAGGTATATATTACAAAGGGACATCCTTCTGCCTCGACACACTTGGCCCTAATCTGATCTCCCTTATTCACCTTGAACACAATCCTTTTATGTTCATTGACAGAATTTGTCCTCACAACTTCTTTGAAAACTGCACCACTTGAGAACTTCATCCCAAGAGCAAACTTTGGATTTTTCATATCCACCTCATTGTTAAACTCCCTAAATGGCCCAATAGACTTTCTCCTCCTTGACAGTTTTTAAGGAGGTTGAACCAAATCCTCTTCCTCACCAGCAGCTGGTTCTGACTCAAATGCATTGAGCCTTGGTGAATAAGGTGCTTCATCTTTTTCTTGGGATGCCTCACCATTATCTTCAATATTTTCAACAACCACATATGCTGAAAACAAGCTATCATCATACTTATCCATGTTTACCTCCTCAGCCTCTTTCCTAATTTCATCAACAACCAACTCAAGATCTTCACTATCTTGATCATCTTCATCATCTTTCTCATCACCAGCCTTTGAATCAGATTCAGTGGAAGAATACTAAATCTGTTTCTTTGGGAATCTTCTTCGTTTAGGCACCTCCCTCATATCCACAGCCACACTTCCAATCTCGACATGCCCTGGAAGTTGGATCCCATCACCCCTCCCTTTTGCATATACAGAAGGATACAACCACTACTCTTTGCATAGTTAGCATATAGTTTAACTAACTGACCATCAAAGGTTATCTTCACCAATATTTCACTATCTATGTCATTAGAGTATATAAACAACTCAGAAGGTAGATAGCCTAGTTTATTCCCTATGAACTTCAATTCCAAAAGGGAAATCCAATCTACTGTAACAAAGTCATAGAAGTTGACTTGTCCCCCTATGTAATTCCAACAATCCTCATCTTCTATTAGTAGTTCACCTCCATAGTGAACTTTCATAGTAAAGATATCTCTGTCATCTGCATGCATATACCAAATAGTAACTAAGAAACTAACCAACTAACTACAAACTATGACTGATTGATGAGCTTAAGGTACCAAAGTGTAACCAACAGTCCAAGTACATGGTGCAACATGTAATAAACATTGGAAGTACATGGTGTAAAGTGAAACAAAATCATCGAGTTCAAGGTGTATAATGAACCAGAACATTGAGTACATGGTGAAATCTTCTTCAACACATGTTGAGTACAGGGTGCAAAGTGAAACCCGAACATCGAGTTCAGCATCTCCTTTCACTAGTAACAACACAAACCAAACAACACGACACAAATTCAATCCATACACCTCATCTTTCAGCATATATGCCCAAATCAACGACACAAACTAAGCCTAGATATCCTATTTCAACATGCACATCAATTTGAGCATACTATTCGGACTAATGATAAATTAGGAAAATAAAGACATAAGCTAACTTTAGAGGCATATTGAAACACAAAAGGAAGCAAAGACATATAAACTCAGCAAGCATATTCCATGGATAATGGAAGAAGGGTGAAACCAGAAGCATGAGGAAACTCACCGTAGACAGGCTGCTCCGCTCCAGGCTCGCGAGGAATCATATTCGAAATCGTTTGCACCTACATGTTCGCACATACGCGTCGATTACACTAAAACCTTTCAATTGATTCAATGCTAGTCGTTGATTCAAGCCCCAAATTCGATAATACTCAAACCCTAGAAATTTCCCCCAATTTCGACCTCAAATGCAAACTGGAGAGGATGAATATAATTTGGCACTTGTGGGTCCCAAAACCATCCCCACGTCGCAGCTGACATGGTAAAAGGGTGACAACGTGTCAAAATTTCCCATTTTACCTTTAATTTTCACCGCAACATAATACTTTGGACGGAAAATGAGCTGAGTGATTCTACTCGGCCATTTCGTATTGTTAAGTGAGCGAATAACGAGTACAAGATGTAAAGTATCACAAAAATGCAAGTTCAGTGTATATTTAAGCCAATAAGCCTTTAAAGTAAAGCACACGCAATAGTACCATGGATGATGACATAAGCAGGAACATCTAACAAAAGTTTGAATTTTGTATCTGCGTAGGTGGCTAGAGACCTATTTCAGACGCTACTATATATTAAGCCCAAGTTGGCTACCGTCCTCGTAAAATTTGTCCAATATCAGCAGCGATCAATCTAACACTAATGCGTAATAATCAATTTGACAAAAAAAAATAAGCATATAAGTAAAGAGATTTAAAGTAAAAAGAAGTTTGGATGGAGTCCACGCGGCACCTAATGAATACTTGAAATTGAAATTGGGGAGAGCATTCCTCGCCTTGGGAGAAGCGCGGGAAAATACTTGAAATTGAAAAAAAGAAAAAAGAAAAAGAAAAAAAGAAGGGAAAATGAAACCGCTCTGCCTCCCATCCCAACTTCCCCCTCCGATGAAAGAGAGACTGAAACTGAAAGTCAGAAAACAATGAGAGGCACAAACCATCGGCGACCTAAGGAGTCTTTCAACCCACGTCCACCACCGGCGACGCCACTCGATCACTTCCGCCAGCGAGACTCCGATGCCAGCTTCGCAAGCAGCCGCCCCTCGTCCGTGGGCATGGGTCCCAACACCACCACCCTCGACCTCTATAAAGACCGCTCCTTCCAGCAATCGATCCTCTCCGCCATCAACTCCTATTTGGCCTCTCACTCTCTCCAAGTCTCCCTCAGATTTCCGATCCCCCCCGCCAAGGAAATCACCGAAACCCTAAAATTCCTCGTCGCCCGCATGGACTACCCTTCCTCCAAGCTCGAGGAGGACCTCCCGCCCCTTCTGAAATTCCTAAAATGCCCATTTAAGCCCAACAAGTCCATGCTTCGAAACCCTACCGTCAACTCCCACCAGTGGCCCACATTGCTTGCTGTCATGCACTGGCTCTTCCAGCTTGTGCTCTACAATGATCATCTCGCTTTAAATTCGCGGGCTTTCCTTGAGAACAATGGCATGTTTGAGTACGTGGTGAATTCTTATTTGCATTATCTACGCGGGGATGATGATTCCGTGGAGGCGTTGGATCAGGGTTTCTTGGAGAAGTTGGAGAGGGAGAGGGAGAATGGAATGGAGAATGTTAGGGTTTTGGAGGCGACTGCGACGGAGCTGGAGAGGAAATTGGAGGAGATGAGGTCGGAACCGTCGAAGAGGGAGGCGCTGGAGAAAGATAGGTGTATGTTGGAGGAGGATGTGAACAAGTTCAATGAAATGATTGGAATGCTGATGAAGAGTGTAGCGGAAAAGGAAGCCCTTATGAAAGAGAAAGAGAAAGAATTGGAAGCCAAACTGGTAGAAAACAAGAGTATTTGTGAGGAGAATGAGGAGTTGAAGAAGAGGGTGGAATTGCAGACCTTCAATGCCAGGGATGTAGATAGAATGAAGAGGGAATTGCAGGCCGTGGATAGGGATATTGGAGAAGCCGAGCTGTCCAGGAATGCATGGGAAGAGAAAGCTTGGGATCTAGATACCATATTGGTTCATAAGTTTAAGGAGCTTGAGGCAATTTCCATGGATTGCAACCAGACTATGAGGAGGTTTGGCACCTTCTCATGGAATGCAACCTGATTTAAATTTTGTTATTTGGCTATTTGCATCACAATTGTTCATGGGGCCATTAACTCTATCTTGGTAGTGATATATTGAAGCTTTTTAGTATGTTACGTGGTTCGCGGGTCGGTTCGGTACAAAAAATGGGTTCTGGTATGGGTACGATAGATTAAGAAGATCCCGGTACGTTATGATATATATAATCCGTACAGAATTTTAAAGAAATGATTCCATAAACTTAACATTTATTCCCTTCGCATAGGTAACTAAGTCATCTTTTACCCTCAATTTACCTTGAATTTCTGGGTCGGTCGATTTGGTGATTTGGATCGAAATCGTACCCATTTGGGGTCGGGTGTTCCGGATCGCGGGTCAGACCCCCTTTCATCGAACCAAGTAACTATTTTTACTAATACTTTCCAATCTATTGAAATCCTTAGGTCCTCCCATATGATTCTTTAGGTTGTTTTCTTAACAGAGAGTAAGATATCCAAGTCTTTTACGATCATTGCAGTTTTTTTAAATTCCCCATGTTTAGATGGTATATTTTTAAGTGCTTTAAGTTGAGATAAGTAACTTCTTTTACTTATTTTTGTATATTTTATTATTGAAATTTGAATTCTATAAATAGTATTGCTGAACTAAAAGGACGTTGTCTAAGTTAGTTTGATTTTCCGTCTTCTATGGTTTATCCATGTTTCGTTTACTTGCTAGTTTATGACAGTTGGCCATTCCACCCTTTAATGAATTCCTTAAGGGTATGTTTGGATGAGCAACTTCAAAGTTCCAAGGAATTTAGGCAAAATTAGTTAAATATTAGGAACTTCGAAGTTCCAAGGGATTTGTAAATGATTAGGTGCATTGCATTTAGAGGTATTTGTAAGTAACACCTTGATAGGTGTTACTTTGGAAATCCCTTGTTTAGTGATTTTGCTATGCTCATGTGTTGCATGTGCTCCCTTCCTAGTTACTCAATTAATTACTTACAAGCACTCCATTCAATTGCTTGTAATGCATTTATTACTAATATAGCCTAAATTCCCTGGAACTTTGAAGTTCCTCATCCAGACATACCCTAATATTTCTGATGCAATTGATCTCGTTTTGGTGGTAGCAGGTTGAAACTTGGCAATGGCTTTCAGTATGTATTGAATGCTAAGGGATCAACAGCAGCTGAGGTTATGGGAATTGACTACAAATCAACATTAAAGCCTGCACTTGACTCCTACTTGAGTGATATAAAGAAAAACTCAGTGGAAAGACTGGATGAGCTGATTTCTCTTCAGCATCAGTCAAGTGAACTTTCTGCTGAAATTGAGAGCAAAAGAAACTGTATAGAGACACTTCAATCTCATATTAATGAAGTAAGTGAATCAACTTTAAGTCATAGACATATTTTATTTTTCTGCATAGGGAGGGAATGAGTTCTTTTATACGTTTGGGTATTACAATATTCATATTGGGTTATTTGAAAGAAAAGCTCTTTGATACAAAACTACCTAGTTATCATAGAATGTGGGTGCATAAAGTAACAAAAAAAATATGTAGAGGTATCCTTGCCTTGCGTGGTTATTGTTGTCATAAGATCGCATAGATTCTGTTTAATGATGAATTTGTTTTGTTTGTTCCCATCATAATTTCGTTTTTACTGCTCAACAAAATTGATCCATAAATAATTTGCAGATGTCAGTTTCCATTTGTGTGTGTGGTTGTGCATCTGCATGTATGTTTTTATACGTATGTAACACACACGCGCTCACATATATTAGTTAGATAGATTTCCAGGAATCTCAAATAAGTAACTAGAACTCTGGAATGATTTCCCTGCTTTTCTTGCTATATTTTTTTATTTTTTGTTGAAAGTAAGACCTGACGTTAAGATAATGAAGATAGTATGCAGCATTCCAAAAGGCTAAACCATGCTGGGGTGTCATGGTGTATTGATCCTTTCCATGCATTTACATTTATTTTAGCTCATCTGTTAGAGTTATGGTCAACTGTTATTTGAATGGCTAAAGCGCACTAGGTGTAAGGCATGTTAGAGTGTATGGTTTCAACTGTGCAAACAGGTATTATGGGTCTAAGGTCAAACAGTAGTAGTAGAGGCAAATATAGAATGTGAACAGTGTTCTTAGGAACTATGAAGGGTGCCAGGGACTAGATTTGGGAATTTAAGGTGGTACATTTTGTTTACTAATGAGTGAAAGGGTTGCCCTGTGAGTTATGCTTTTTTTGTTGTATTTTGTTTTGTTTGGGATCAGTGTATATCTGAGGTCTACTTGCCAGAATGGTTGGTTGGATTGCAGGCAATGTCTGAGACAATTGATAAAGTTTCAGTTACGGCATCACATCATGTGCTATGCTAGGATTTTCAACTGTAAATCCCAAATAGTTACCAATCCAATGTAAAGGGAGTTGCAAATTATGTAGTCACTACCCAAGACGATTGTTGCTAGGTATTTATTGGAAAGTTGGAATTGCACAGGTAGGCCATGTTTGGGGGTGAGATCCGATTGGATTGGATAACTGATCAAATTCAATATGTTTTGAATGTAATTATGGATGTGTTTTCATTGTAGGAGAATTAGATAGGATTAGCCAGAAGGAAAATCATCTTTTCTAATACTACTATGTTTAGGGGATTAATGTCGATAAATTTTCTTCTACGTCTACCACACCCTAGTCCCTTAGAATGGAATCACATACATTTTTACATTCAAGATACATTGAATTTGATGAGCTATCCAATTCATTCCAATCCTGCTCACCAAACTAGCCCTTCCGGTCTATATCTTTAGTTTTGAACTTTCCCTTCTAGAATGGCATATTTCATCTCTGATCATCTAAAATTTTTGATGTCATGTGCGTCTCTTGGCATGCATCTGTTGCTTAGCAGAATAGCATTTATTAGGTTAGTTTTTAACTTTTTCTTGGTGGAATCAGTGCACTGGGAGGGTAAGAAGGCCAAAGTTATTTGAAGGTTGTGGTATTGGTTGTCCTCTGTGTCTTGGATGGGAAATATGCTGGTGTAGAGGTTGAAGATTTAGGCGGAAAGCTTGGTTTCGGTCAGCACAGTTTGAATCATGTATCCACAGAGCTTATCTTTCTCAACTATCTGGTTAGGTTGTTAAGCTGATAATTTCTTAATCCTGTTTCGGGTAGTCCTTTGTTTCAGCTGATCCCATGTTTCACTTTTCTTTTTGGCTAGTCTGGAGTGTCTTCTTTACCACTTTTTGTGTTCTCTATAGTTATAGTGTTGCAATAAAGCGGTGTGTTTCCAAGAAATAAAAAAGACAATCATAGTGGGCGATGTTATGAAATGTAAAGCTGATCATAATTTTATACCATCCAAAATTTTGGGTATTGTAAGCTAGTCTTCAGTTGGTTTTTATTGTCCGGAAACCACCCTTTTGAAGTATTTTGTGGCTTTTTAGCATTTTTTGTTTTGAACTTGTGATACATGACCTCAGTTTATCTAATTGGGTACCGGAGGGACTGTAAAAGAAGGCTATTTTGCAAGGATTAATTTTGATTTCATCTTTTACTCATGGACTATTTATCTAATCAGGTGGAAGCTCAAATTAATCTATTGAGGAAAGAGACACAAGACTGGACTTACAGATCTGCAGCGGAAGCCAGAAAAATGATGGAGGAAGTTCAAATAGACGCTCATAACTTAGATATTGTGGAAAGAGAGGCAGAGGAGATTCTGAAGGTATGACCTTAGTTTACTCTTGAATAAAATGACCTTTAAGGTGGTTTCATTAAACTTACTGTACTTTGATTTTTGGTAGACTGCCAAATTGAAATTGCAGGATGCAATCAAAGAAACTGAAGATGAAACCCAGAAATGTGCTTATGATTTCATGGCGGTTATTGATATGATCTCAAAGTACAAAGAATACGTGCAGTCGAAGATTTTAGAAATGAAGAGAGATGTCTCAGATACTGCTACTGCTTTATCAGATGCTCACAATGCTTCCTTGCAATCCCAATTTGGTTTTCTGTCTGACGCAACCTAATAATCAGAAACAACACTGCAGTAGGCAGGAGCTTTTCTCACTCAACCCACCCATTTTGTTGCTGCTTACCGGTATGGATAAATTACTGGTTGTATTTTTGTTATATATATTCATTCAAGTATACTTCTGGTCTTCTTTGGTTGGGATCATGTTTCATTAGACAATATTTATGTCGCAGATTCTGATGTCGTTTTGAGCTAAATATTCAGTTTTAACTAACTCCTTAAAATTCATCCATATTCATCGAGTAGATTAAGTCTCCGACAACTACAACCCCTTGTTGCGAAGAATAGAATACCCTTCAATTCAATGACAACTAAAGCCCCTTGTATTCATTCATTCATCATGCCTCAAGCCCTGTCGGTTAAATTGATTATTTTTGTAGCACAGGAATGAGTGAAGAATGCTGGGCACATTTAGCACTTCTACATCATTATAATTTTTATAGATCATATGGCAAGTCAGTAAATTGAAGCACTATTCATAAATTCACCTGCAATTTTATTGCGTTGGAAAAAAAAAATTATTTACAGTAAATAATGTACAAGAGAAGAAAATGCAAGTTTGGTCTCATGCGATGTCAGGTGAAGTCAGAACTACACTACACTACCCACAAACAGGGTAGCAATCCTGTGTAACAACACCACATAGAGTAGAGAATAGAGATTGCAGATTCAGCACTCAAAGTTCAGGCGCTGTAAATCTTGTGCAAGCAGCCAACTTGTTTTGTGACCGTCTGCTCTTCGGAGAAGCTGGCATCACAACTGAATCAAATAAATTGCAGTTGACGTGGAGCACATGGGCCATTATGACATCCCCTCCCCCGAACCACTTTCGTGGAAGCTAATCTTCTATCATGGCTGGAATACAGTTGCGGTCAGCAGGTAACTTGGAGGATGAGTAACTGAAGGTTGTGCAAAGCTTTCACCAACATAAACCGTTGCATGAGAAGCAGGGACTGACCAAGTATGGAGTGGCCTTCTCACAAATGGATGGTTCAATAGCTGAGCCGCAGTAGGCCGATTATTAGGGTTAACTTGTAAACATTTCAAAATGAAACCTCGTGCGTCTCTGGATAAAGAATCCGGAACCGACGGATGTTCGCCCCTTCCAATCTGAAACAGTGCTTGCATTTGCCAATCAACACCCAAGAATATGATTTTATCAGACTCCTAAAATGTGTCCAAAAAGGTTCAAAGTTCAAAGTAACATGACAATATGGGAATATCTTGCTCATCTTTCATCCCAACTTTATCTTTCTCTTCCACTATCCTGAAGAAAAAAAGTAGAAGATGATTAGCATTAATATACAGAAGAAATGTTCGACATACGCCTTCCAGGTGAGACTATGGAGGCCGACGGGTTAGCATCTCCAACACAGCACATCCAAGGCTCCATATGTCTGCTGCAAGTCCATAGCCTCGATTCCTTAGATTAACCACCTACAGTTTCGCATCTTACGGGTCAAACGGTTGCCCAAAACCCATGATATAGACCCTAGGCATGCATGAAGCAAGCTATACCCAACCATTGCAACTATAAATTTGAATGAAGTTTCTTTGACTGTGTAAATGACGTGGATTATGTTCTGTACGTCACAGAGTATCGAGCTGATTACTGATAAGTCCTAATAACCTAAGAGCCAAAAAATAAATTTTGAAGAGAATTTTTTTTTACCTTAATTACTTATCGATAGTGTATCTTGCACCAAATTTATCCCTTCTTGTCTCTAAATTACCACATCTAAGGGACCAATAAAATATTTCAACCAACATAATTTTTTCTTAAAAAAGGGGCGTATGCTATTAATTTTCTTTTAGATATGTAAAAGATGCAGAAAAGGGAAAAGGGCAAAATGATATGAAAATAGAACAAAGAAAATAAAAATATAAAAG
This sequence comes from Prinsepia uniflora, assembly GCA_032719365.1. Lineage (NCBI taxonomy): Eukaryota > Viridiplantae > Streptophyta > Magnoliopsida > Rosales > Rosaceae > Prinsepia > Prinsepia uniflora. The sequence goes on from CM064872.1 coordinate 54,346,095, forward strand.
ACTTGGCTGATAAGGAAAAAGCAATACGCAGAAAGGGCAAAAAAATAATTGGTTATCTAATTAATGTATTTTAAAGGACGAATAATGCGGAATCGTCTGTCCTACATCAATGGGAGCGTGATCATATTTATCAACATTCTAGTAGCAGAGTGAAAAAATTCATTGCGTCACTAAAAGCTCAGACGCGGGAGGGCGGGAGGGCGGTGTTCACCTTAGAGTTCATAAAAGTTATAGGCACCATCTTATGTGGATCAACACTATTGGCTGACATGAATTAGTATACTTCAACTATGTAAAGGTCGCTATTCAACAATCAATCTGATGTGTAAACTATTAACACAGTACATATTTACTGCATAGACAGGAGGCAAACCTCAGGGGCCATCCAATAAGCAGTCCCTTTGCAAGACTTCACGTCATTGAATTTCGTTGCCTAGAAAAATCAAAAGGCAATGTGGAATTTGGTTCAGCATAAGCAATTCTGGGAAATTTTACGGTCAATAAAGTAGAAATTTATGAAATAAATATTTTTATTTGAGAGGAGGAAGGGTTGGAATTAGACATTCTACCTTGGATAAACCAAAATCTGCAAGTTTCACAGATCCACTCGCATCCACCAATATATTAGCACATTTTATATCCCTAGGGAAAACAACATAATAAAAGAAATTCTTGAAGTTCTCGAAGCTTCATATGAATATCAATGGACACACGAGTCCATAAAGCAGAAAATCTGTTCAAAGGAATAATCCAAATACTGATGAAATGAGGATGGTTAAATCTGTGTTAGTTTTTATGTAGTTGTATCTTTATGATTCGTTTCTTTCAATGGGCTTTTATGTTGGACTTTGTCTACAGACAAATATGTTCTCAAGTCCTCCTTGTATTTTTCCAGGTATGGTCTAATGGTCCATACACACATATCACGATTCATCCTAATTTTGAGGAGATAGGAATTTGATAGGACTAGAAGTGACAGAAGATAGAGGAGTGGGCCAGATTTAATGTGGCTCTCATAATTGATATTGATTTTTTTTTTTTATATGCATCCATTTAATTTGTTTGACTCATGATCATGTCTGGTTCTTTCGAGGGATGGATCTAGAATAATTCACAATCCTATTAACAAAAGAAATTGACTTGAACGATCCTGTGCTAAGAGCTAAATTGGCTATGGTAGAAAAGAGTTATCTTTTAGGAGAAGGATGTGTTATTTGAAGGCTTATTGAGATTTAGATGTAATTCAGTTCCATTATTCTATAACATGAGCAGTATAACTGTACAAGGGGAAAATGTTCCCTATGATATGAAAACTTTCATATGGCATTGAGTAACAAAAAAGCCATATCATTTGTAAAGAGATAGAAATGTATGTTTAGGAGTGAATAAAGCTTATTAATGAGTAGTAATAAACAAGATGAATGTAGGAAAGCAAAAAATTGCCAATTATCAATGTTTCATCCTAGTCAACAAAAATGTGAACTAGAACAGCAGAACAGAAAGACATGAGTACAAAAATCTACAAAAAAGAAAAAAACCTAAGAACTTCAGTAGAAAAATTACCTATGGACCACATTACGTTCATGAAGATACGTCAAGCCTCTCAAAATCTGCCTTGTGAACCCAGAGACTTGAGAATCCCTCAAGAGATACTTTTGATATAGATTTGCAAGTGAGCCTTTTGTTACAAGCTCAAGGAAGATAAAGAGCTTAGTTTTATCCTGTAGTATGAATAAATTGATTCATTCACGTACCAACCAAGAAAGTCCAAGTAAATAACAATTAAACTGATGTCAAAACATAGAGAGCAAAACTTATGTAACTGAATTCCAAGGAGCTGTATGAACAACCCCTCGAGGGAAAAATCTAGCTCACAAAGTGTACCAAAAAGGTGCAGCATCTTTCAATGAAATAGCCGTTCATCGACTATCATGCAAAAGACAATACACACTAAGCAGTACTTCCCACTAACTTAAATTGGGAGCAGCCAGATAAAAATCAAAGCCAAGATAGGAAGCAGCATACCTTGTCTGTGCCAAGATATTGGACTATATTCTCATGTTCAAACTGACTTAGAAGACAAATCTCCTGTACCAAAAATCAGGAAATTAGAAGAAAGAAGCTTATCTTGTCTGTTAATTTGATAATTCACCTGAGATTTTTACTTCTCAAAATTCATAACCAAAAACAGTAAATTTACTGTTACTATTACGTAAAATCTTCTTTAAAAAAAAAAAAAAAAAAAAAAAACTGAAATCTTGGAAGTGTGCAGCGACGACTGAGCTTATTGAAATCATTAGTATTTAAGATCTTTAACATGTACAGAAAAGGCTCCAGTGTTAAGGCCCTGGTCCCAAAAAATTCACTACATCCTCAACGCAGGTAAACCTTCAGAAGAGGGCAGGGTGATGATGATCAATCAGTTGTAGGGCTAGAGCCATCACATCATCATACGATAGGCAATATAAAGTTAGACGCAACAGCATCCAGTGGAGGTAAAATCAAATGTATGCATTTCTACAAAGATTTAAATTTTTAATGTTAACATGCGCCCCTGATTTTGGATCAAACTATGAAGGATGGAATGGATTAAAACCTAGAGAATTTAGATATGGACATGGGTTAGTGAATTCCATGGACATTGTCCACATCCTACCCAATATGGGGCAAATCTCAGTACTTCCTAGGGTATATATAGGAAAGGGTAGAATTGAGATTGTCTTGCTCCTCGCAGATATACACATTATGTAACTAAGTTAAATAAGGACCTGCTTCTCAGCCGTTAGAATATGGAAATTTAGTCTGACCCCACTATGTATATCTCTTGTTCATATAATTTATCATGAACCTTCTTTGGTGGGAGAGGGGGGTGGGTGGGTGGGGTGAGTGTGGGGGTGGGGATGGCAATTTATATCTGTTGGGCAGTGGCAACAGAAGAAACCTAACCACTTTCTTCAAGGGTGATTAAGTTTTTCTCCTTGTGAAGTATTCGACAATCTATTTCCTTACCGCATACAATTTGCATTACTTAACATCTTACTAGACATTTAGGCTTATATTCAAAGGATATTAAGATTATAACTATTGTCCAACACAAAAACAATGAGAGCAGGCAAGGCTGGGACGCAGCAGAGATAGGGTAAATATATGGGGTGGAATGGCAAGAGAAAGTGGCGGTTTACCCTGAAGCAGGTAGAGGCGACTACAGAAATGCAACGCCAACTGTGACCTACTCAATGCCCCTCTCAAAATTAGGTCCCAGAATATAAAATATAAAGTGTTCATTTGGTATTTGATTGGAAAATTCATAAAACTTTCATATTTTGAAGGTAAAAGAGAATGACATTCCTTGCAATAAGATTAGACATAGAAAGAAACTCACTTCTTCTAACCCTACCATTTTGAGGGGACTGGATCGGATAACAGTCACGTTTACCTTCAAAATACCTTATTCACCAAGTGAGCCCAAAATAGAGAATGGACGACATTAATCAGTAATTAAACTAGGAGAATGGAATGCTTCCCCATTATGAAAAATCTAGGAACTAGCATGACAATGGGAGATCGTGAGGGAAATGGTGGGTTTAAGGTTTGCAGGACTACCTCAAGGTCATCACACTTTAAAATATCCAGGATGTGTAGCAATATGAGACAAGGTAGAATTTAAAACTGAAAATTATATAGCCATGATTAATGGTCCCGTAAGAAATGTGATATTTATGATGCCCTTCCATTCTATTCATCAGCACTAAGTTCTCAACAGATTCCGAGTATCCCACCAATTTTTATTTTTTATTTATATTTTTTTTGCAAATTGAAGTAACACACTAGAGTTTGCAAATAAGTACAGTCACGGCTTCATTATATGAGGCACTTGACCGGTAGGTTTAATGTACAAATTTTTGTCCAGAGTTAACCTGAGGTTGATTCAAACAAGTTTAACATTAAATGCTAATTGATAACACAGGTATAACAAAAGAAAAACACATACAGACTCCACAAGTTCAAGTTCAAGTTCAAGTTCAAAAGTTTTAGTAGCTGGAAATAACCCATCTGTGAGCGAATTACCACAAAGTAAATATTTTCGATATATGGATGTAGCAATAACTTACTCTGTAAAGCCTTCATACACTGTTCCATAGGAACCACTTCCCAAAAGCTGACCTTTTTGCCACGAAGAGGAAATACTGCGTCTGAATTTCCCATTCGGCGAAAATATACTGTGAGATGGCTCCAGATTCGTTCTTAAAGCACCAAAAGAACCAACATTTTCATTTCCACTATCATTATTATTATTGGAAGTAGATGGAGATGGAGATGAGTCCGATGACAAAGACTCATCACCCAAATCATTGCCCTTTCCTGACCTCACTTCACTTACCACTTCCCTCTCACCGTTTGCTTCACTTCCAAGGTCCTCTCCATCTGAATACCTCACATCGCCAACACAAACCGGCGAATTTACATCATGATCTTGTGGAAAAAATGTTTTCAAAACAACTGGAGGAGGACGGCGACCTTTAATCCCTCCATCAGCAACACTTTTGGAATTTGGAATTTGGAATTTAGAGGTTGGCGATGGATAAGGTGGGTAGTTTTCAGTCCTTGTTTTGTTTTTAGCTTTTGTCAGGTGGAGTGGCAGTGTCATTTATGGCGTCGTTATGCGCTTCCATTCAATCATACAGAGAAATGGGAGGGAACCGGACAAACAGCTTAACCGCTGACACTTTGCAGGCCGCGCCATGAACAAAATCACAACTTTATTCTGCGTGGTTTGGCGACTGGCGCTCCCATATGGTCTTACAAGTTTTTTTTTTTTTTAAATTAGACAAGTTATGCATACATGACAAACTAGTATTTGGGAGTTATAATTTAACATCAGAGAAGACCTACTCATTTTTTCTTTCCACAACTAATGATATTTTTATTTATTAATTATCACAAACTAATTTGGAAGCATGCTTATACAAAAATTTCACATGCTAATAAATTTTCAAGGACTGTTTTTGGTGGTTAATAAAAAATAAATAAAATTTCACGACTTTATTTGTGTTCTATATATTTGTATAAAAATTATGAATCATTTATTAATACTCTTAAATCAAATAAAATAATAACTTAAGAAGTTCATAAGCTCCATTATCATTGTAAATATTCATAAATGAAAAAAAAAATAAGTAAGGAAATAGAAATTAAGAACTGAATCCTTTAAAAATATGAAGTAAATACATTTTAGGATTATTTATAGTAAAAAGAGTAAAATTAACAAAATAGGCAAATAAGGTAAAGAATAGTTAAAAATTTAGAAATTTTATATGTACATATGACAAATTAGCATATTATCATGTATAACATATATTTTTTAAATGCATAAAAATGAATTACAAAGTTACAATATAAAGTAAAACAATTATGCATGATAGATAAAAAATCTAAATATATTTATTACATTATAATAAATATCTAAAATATATAATATATTTTATATTTTATATGTAAATAAAAGAATTTAAAAAATTGAGTGGAGCCTAGGTACTCTCTGACACGACCCACCCCCAATCCCCCGAGATTAAGGGATAAGTCATGCTCCCGTCTAACTCACGTGCGACACGAAGGCTAAACACCTGTCTAACCCCCGTGGAACACGTAAGCCAGACAAGGGATACCCAGGTCAACATACCAAAATCAACGTCTGATTTCTCAGAGTGCGCAGAATCACTGTGGATCACGTGTGTGATGTCTCTGTCTCACTAACAACAGCCTGCATCGCATCAACAACCTGGAGGTATCGAAAACCATAAAAGACTGTGAGTGGACAAAAATAAATAATAAGTTCAGAAAACATTTATAAGAAAATAAATTTATACCCTCCACGTAAAACCAATGCATGCATTCGTAAACCATTTCATGTTCAACATAAGAAAACTGTTTATGAACACCATAAATCATTTCCTTTTCTCAAATCACTGGGCTAACCATAAATCAAATCCAAGTACAGAACTCAACCCAAAAATCCAGAAAGTCCAAAACATCCGGGCCACCGCCCAAAACATCTGAAATCCATTTGAAAACCAACAGTAAATTACACGTCAATCAATCTGCTGGATCTCATATCACCGAGTCTTTAAACTCAAAACACATATATCAGGCCTTCTCGGGATATCAACGAGTCTTTACACTCAAAACACAAACATTAGGCCTCGGGGGATATCACAATAACCGAGTCTTTAAACTCTCGAGTCTTTAAACTCAAAACATATCAATCAAAGGCCCTCCCTCGTCATCAATCAACCGGGTCTTTAAACCCAAAACCAAATCCAGCAACAACAACGGGTCTTTAAACCCAAAACCATTTTCAAATCATACAAAATCCAGAAATCCAAGTTCCAAAACCAAATCTGAAATCATCGTTTGAAATCCCAAATTCTAATCCAACAATCGTATTAAAACCAAAATCCAAAATCATTAGAAACTGGGCCTCAAGCCCGAAGTTACTTTCCGAAATCCATTTCAAATCCCAAAAGAAAATCATCGAAATCATATCAAATCACAACATAAGATAGAATCTCGTAAAACGTGCAAATAAGTAAAATATCTCAAAATACGTGTAAAACAGAAATCATTAAAATCATGATCATAAACATATAAATCACATATAGAAAACGTATAAAAAATTTATTCATGCATCATAATTTAGAAAGAAAAGTCCATTCACAGACCATTTGACACGACCCGTCCCCGAATGACATAGATAACCGTGCTTGGTCCTGCTCCCGTTTGACAAGTCAACTGGAAATCCGAAAATACCCTTCAGCACCTGCCAGACAAGGGATATTTGCTCATGTGCCCACTCATACCTCCACCTCTCGAATAGCCTCGAACATCGCGCCACGACCTGAAGGGTTAATAAAACAAAAAATGTGTGAGTGGACGAAAATGACCTCGTATAAAAACATTTGCCAAAATACATTCATACCCTCCAGTTTTCACAAACATGCATGCATATCATAAAACATGAGTAATAGTATGAAATCATTCAAGTATGAACAGTGGACCGATAAAATCAAAACATATTGTTTCCCATGGTCCGTAAAAACTCATGTTCACCAAATCAGTTTAAGTTATAAAACATCAAATCCCGGCTCTCAGGCCAAAACATGTGAACACCATTCCTGGACACAAGGACCAAAATCCCGTACTCAAAACCGGTATGTAATCACAAACAACATGTTTCTAAATTCCATATCCACAATTTCCTTAAAACTCATTTTCCATCAAACCACGGGACTTATTTCCATATCCTGTTGCTTAGAGTCACGTTTATCCCTGCAACGCGTGCATATCAATAGGCTCAAGGACCGCTCAAAATCCGAGCATCCGCCGCTGTGAACACATCACCAGCCGGTAATCCGGATCTCGTGAACACATCACTTACCGATCCATATAGATATCCAGAACATCTGATCTGAGTTGAGCCTCCCTTGGGCTGCACGACAAAGACCGTGCTACGTGACCTCTTTGGGGTAAACACTTCCCTCCCGAAGGCGAGCGTTATCTCCAGGGTGCACTCTGGGGAAAAACATATTTCCACCTGAAAGCCCTAATTATCCGCAACATATCACCATCACAAAAACCAGTGAAAAACAGTTGCATTGAAATCAAAATCATTTTCAATACAGGGTCTCAGCCCCAAGTCCCGATTTACTTTATAAATCCGAAAATCATCAATATCATCATGTAATCACATGGAAATACAAATCCAATCAAAATCACAATTCCATTGGGTCTCAAGCCTAAAATATCATTTTCACGCAAATCCGTGCAACCGTAAACCCGAGTTGTCACGATCACGTAAATCCATAAAATCAATCACTGACTCATAATCCGAGTCCAAATATCATTTTTAATTCCCTGACTCATAACCCGAGTCAAAACATCATTTTCAATCCGGGCCTAGCCCAAAAACATCGATTTCATCATTTCTCGAAAATCGTGCCAAAATATAATATAACAATCATAAAACCGAGAAATCACCGGATTGAAACATAAATCATGCCAAAGCAAATAAAATCATATAATAAAGCATTTAAATCATATATGCATGCATCATGGTTAGAAAACAAAATCCACTCACAGACACCGTCCAAAACGGTACGTTTCCGAGCTGCACATTTTTCCGTAAATTTTGGAAATCACAACTCCTGTCCAAAATCATTATAGAGGGTTACTAACATCTCAAAACACTTCATATAATTTTCCCCAATTTTTCCAGAATTTAAATATGTATTTTTAACGTAAAACAAAACTTCGGATACGCGGAACATTAACGAAACGATATCCGATTTCCTCGAAACCAGTGTCAAAATGTTCGTTACACTAAATGGGACAAAAGTCATGTTGAACTCACCTCGAGATTCTCAGCCACGCGCCCCCACGCGCCGCCGCAAGCGGCTGCACGTGAAAGCCACGCGCGTAGCACAGTAACGCTATAGTGCTCCTTCTTCACCCGTATCTCTGATAAACGGGTTGAAAAAACCCACGATGGAACCCGACTCAATCTCACTCAATTCGACCTCAAATCGATCCGTTCTTTCAATTGATCCCTTCTAATCCATCTCTATTTAAGGTCTGTAATTTGAATTACTCGAATCATGGTCTTAATCCTCACGACTCTCGATCGATCCTCGACGGGTTTCCAATTCGGGTTCACAGATTTCGACCTTGATTTTCAAATTAATTCATAGAGTAAGTATCGTGAGAGTGTATTGAACGTTTTTCCAAGATCAATTTGATGAATTCTTACCTCTAACCCGTTGAACCCAAGCTCGATTTTAAGCTGCCATGGAAGCTTCAGTTCTTCCCCAATTCGACAGCAATTCCCTTCGTTTTCGTTGCAGAGATGTTTGTTTTGATCTCAGGAGTCTTAATCAGGTCTCAATTGTGATCCTCACAGCTCACATTTTAGAATTCGACATTTCCCCCAATTTTCAAGATTTTCGATTCAGATTTATCCCAGGGGCCTCATTGTCACTCGAGTCTCTCTCTCAATTCGGCTTCCTCAGTCTCCCAATCGTACAATGAAGCTGAGACAAGGGTTAATTAGCTGCTAATTGATAATGATTAAGATAAACCATAATTTAGGGGTTAATGTCCAAATGATTATGTTTTTCCATGATTCCCGTTTCTATGTTAGAGCTGGGGCAAGGAAGATGACAAAGTTACAGATGTCACAGTCTGCTAGCAAGAATCAAGTTAAAAGACCATTTTGCCCTTCGTACGACAAATTACCATTTTGCCCCTAGACATCCGTGACCCGTAACGCGGTCACCCGAACTCCGTTTTCGACGTGCCGCCTGTCGTTGGATTCGTATCGACGAGACCTACGTAACGGTCCTTGGCCCTCGTCCATTGGACCTCCCAGTTAAAAAGTCAACATTTGGCCCCTAATATGCCAAATTACCAAAATACCCCTCAACTTCCGAACGTCATAACTTTCACCTTGAATGTCGGAATCGAACGTGCCACCTGTCTATGAACTCGTGACGTCCCGAACTACGTCACAATCATCGGTCAAAGTCCGTTTGACCGCCCGATCAAAAAGTCAACATTTTGCCCACGATAGGGGCAAAACGGTCATTTTGCACAATTCGTCCGATTTCACTCAACTAATCCCCGATTAGTCATTCTAAAACATAATTAATTAATATTCAATTCCCGAAACTCGGGACGGGTCATTACAACCTTCCCTCCTTAAAGTATTTCGTCCCCGAAATTCCAACTATCAGTATTCCAACTATCAGACGTCACATGAAAGATGCACGTCGTACTAACTACACTCGACCTCCTCGAGTGAAATTGATCACCAGAAATTGGCAATGTCACCATTAAGCTGACTCCTTCAGCTTGACAGCCCCTCGTAATCACTAATGTGCCCTGACCTTCGCTCTCATCGAGAGTCACCAAATCTCACTTGTCAGCCCAAGCTGACACTACAAGCCAAACTGTCACCACTAAGCTTTACCACCCTCGTAAAGCTCCAATTAGCAACAAAACAATGACACCACCTCGGACTACAACTCCGTCAATGTAGCGTAAGATCAACCACATGATCTCACCTCGCAGGGCAAGCTCAACCTTACGACAAAACCTCAGTACCCACAACTGTCACCCCCTCAGCGATCCCAGATGCTGGTAAGGTTACGACAAGGTAACATCTCGCCGCAAAGCAACTTGCGGTCACACTAACCACCAACTCACTCATCCCGAGTATACGCATACCGTCATCACTCTCAATTAGACGGTGTAACTGGAACACGTTGAACACCAGCCTAGCAGTGATCACACAACTCAACACTAGAGTTACACTAGCCAACCATGGCTAAGAGCACCTGCTCAAACAATCACTGAAATCATCAAAATCACTCTGCCCAGTGCATCGTGTTCACTGTCCAGTTCACGTTTCACAATCAAACCAATGGTATCGGAACTAAGCCAATTACCATCACGTTCACCAACGTACAACTGGTATAACCCGTATACCGTCACCCGGCACCACAAGTCTACAAAGTATCGTACCTCAAACCAAGTACAAGGTACACACATCTAACCATTGACCAGACTACAACCACCTAGGTCATAACCAAACATGTTCCAATAATGGAGTCCATTTGCCCAAACCAATAGTAGACAAATCGGAACTCCACCTATCATCTAGTTCCAATTCCAAATCCGAATCCGCAATTTCGTAAGAAATCCCGAATCCAAACCCAGACATCACATTTTTAATCCATGTCCAAACCCGAATCCGAAATCATTATTCCGTAAGCTAGCATTTGGAATAATAATTCCGCACCCAAATCCAGTATTCCACTTTCAAGTTCGAAAATCGAATCCTGAATCGTCACCCAGAAATTCGATTCCAAAACCCGAAATCTCATTCACGTCCACTTGGACTCACCAAAGCCGAACCTATCGGTTACCAGTTCACTATACTCGGTTGACTTCATAGGGAAGCCAATCCAACAACCACAATTAAACAGTTCAGTCAACGACGAGACACGTCGCGACTGTGGGTTCTCACTGATTACCTCGTATCTATCCTTGCCATCCCATCTAGGAAAAACCAAGGATGATCCAAAACCATGACGCCAAAACCTTTCCAATGTGGATGCAAACAAAACTCGCTGTACTCCCCAAGCCATGTAACCCAACATCGTCTGCCACCAGGGAGAAAACGGGAAACACACATGGGCCCACCAACCAATACACGCTCAACGTACTGGTAACTACCATCAACGTCTGCCAGGGCAGAAAATAAGAAGTCACCCCTGATGACTTCAGATTACCTAATCCCCAATGCGGGAAACCCGCAATCACCTTAAACACAACCTCTCACGATTCCGTAAGTCCAACCATGTTGGAACCATCGTACTCAGACACCAACCACGTGTCCCCTTTAGACTGGTTACGGACACATACCCAACTCGACGAAGTCACAACTCGACTCGTGACTCATCGTCAGTACAGACACCAGCACTAGTACCAGCACCAACACTAGCAATAATTTCGATATCAGCACACAAACAACAGCATCAGTATGAGCACACCGTGTGCAAAACTGACAACCTTGGATCTCCGCTCATAACAAGCGACGACCCCGTACCTCTGCTCGAATAGGAGAAACTCTGCCTCCCACGTCCCAACAACTCTGGGTACAGTCACCCTGACAACTCATATGAGAAAAGGAAACGTCCCCTGATCGTCCCCCGATTCTCAACAACCACTCTCGGTAGTAGTGCCCGCCACAGACTTGTGCAGACCTAACCACCAGACACCTCTATCGAGACTCCGCATCCAATGGAATCAATTACCCGTATCAACTACTCTGTATCCCCACTCTGGGATTCCTTCGACAAGTAGCGACCTCGGGTAACCTGTCCAACACATCTCCAACCAATCGTAACTCTACTCAACCAATGTCATCTACTAGGTCGCCCATGACCATAGTTGCACCAACAATTTGTCACAACTAAGTAGCACGACAACCAACTAGGCATAACCGATAAGTACAACCCTGACTGTGGATTGTAGTTCCACCACTAAAGCTGACATGACTAGACCTGACACAACCGTCAGTCGGTCTCGACTTCTAAAAGTCATTAAAAGTCAAACCACTCGTCATCTCACATTTCCGAACCATACACCCTACCTTAGGGTTCCACGATCATTACCTAGGGTTCCTCAAAACCCGACTGCTCCTGAGTCCTAAAATATTACCATAATTCATCTCGAGTCCGAACCGAAATCTTGACTCAATCATCCATGCCATCCCTGGCATACTTTGTCACCTAGCAAAATACCGCCGGTGAACCACATCTTATACCACTTACAACGCCTAAGGAATACTCCAACACACTCGAGACGTTGGGACTCACATTCCGCTCAAGGAATTTACTGAGAATAATCTCATCATGGGTCCAACCTACCCAATTGTGTTACCCTACTAGTCTCTGGGTTTGTTCAATCCTGGGACCCATAAAAATACTGATTCGACAATTAGTAAGTCGCAATTACACTAATTACATCTGACCCATAAACCAAGGTCAATTACATTTCGAGATCTATCACAAGGCCTCAAATACCCTAATATACCCATCTCAATACCAGGTCGCGCACGAGGCTCACGTTTCGGAGGTATGGCGTGGGAACAGCATCAGTAACCTAGTGCTCTGATACCAATTTGACAGGACCCGTCCCCGAAGGACATAGATAACCGTGCCCGGTCCTGCTCCCGTCTGACAAGTCAACTGGAAATCCGAAAATACCCTTCAGCACCTGCCAGACAAGGGATATTTGCTCCTGTGCCCACTCATACCTCCACCTCTCGAATAGCCTCGACCATCGGGCCACGACCTGAAGGGTTAATAAAACAGAAAAGGTGTGAGTGGACAAAAATGACCTCGTATAAAAACATTTGCCAAAATACATTCATACCCTTCAGTTTTCACAAACATGCATGCATATCATAAAACATGAGTAATAGTATGAAATCATTCAAGTATGAACAGTGGACCGATAAAATCAAAACATATTGTTTCCCATGGTCCGTAAAAACTCATGTTCACCAAATCAGTTTAAGTTATAAAACATCAAATCCCGGCTCTCAGGCCAAAACATGTGAACACCATTCCTGGACACAAGGACCAAAATCCCGTACTCAAAACCGGTACGTAATCACAAACAACATGTTTCTAAATTCCATATCCACAATTTCCTTAAAACTCATTTTCCATCAAACCACGGGACTTATTTCCATATCCTGTTGCTTAGAGTCACGTTTATCCCTGCAACGCGTGCATATCAATAGGCTCAAGGACCGCTCAAAATCCGAGCATCCGCCGCTGTGAACACATCACCAGCCGGCAATCCGGATCTCGTGAACACATCACTTACCGATCCATATATATATCCATTACATCTGATCTGAGTCGAGCCTCCCCTGGGCTGCACGACAAAGACCGTGCTACGTGACCTCTTTGGGGTAAACACTTCCCTCCCGAAGGCGAGCGTTATCTCCAGGGTGCACTCCGGGGAAAAACATATTTCCACCCGAAAGCCCTAATTATCCGCAACATATCACCATCACAAAAACTAGTGAAAAATAGTTGCATTGAAATCAAAATCATTTTCAATACAGGGTCTCAGCCCCAAGTCCCGATTTACTTTATAAATCCGAAAATCATCAATATCATCATGTAATCACATGGAAATATAAATCCAATCAAAATCACAATTCCATTGGGTCTCAAGCCCAAAATATCATTTTCACGCAAATCCGAGAAACCGTAAACCCGAGTTGCCACGATCACGTAAATCCATAAAATCAATCACTGACTCATAATCCGAGTCCAAATATCATTTTTAATTCCCTGACTCATAACCCGAGTCAAAACATCATTTTCAATCCGGGCCTAGCCCAAAAACATCAATTTCATCATTTCTCGAAAATCGTGCCAAAATATAATATAATAATCATAAAACCGAGAAATCACCGGATTGAAACATAAATCATGCCAAAGCATATAAAATCATATAATAAAGCATTTAAATCATATATGCATGCATCATGGTTAGAAAACAAAGTCCACTCACAGACACCGTCCAAAACGGTACGTTTCCGAGCTGCACATTTTTCCGTAAATTTTGGAAATCACAACTCCTGTCCAAAATCATTATAGAGGGTTACTAAAATCTCAAAACACTTCATATAATTTTCCCCAATTTTTCCAGAATTTAAATATGTATTTTTAATGTAAAACAAAACTTCGGATACGCGGAACATTAACGAAACGATATCCGATTTCCTCGAAACCAGTGTCAAAATGTTCGTTACACTAAATGGCACAAAAGTCATGTTGCTCACCTCGGGATTCTCAGCCACGCGCCCCCACGCACCGCCGCAAGCGGCTGCGCGTGAAAGCCACGCGCGTAGCACAGTAACGCTACAGTGCTCCTTCTTCACCCGTATCTCTGATAAACGGGTTGAAAAAACCCACGATAGAACCCGACTCAATCTCACTCAATTCGACCTCAAATCGATCCGTTCTTTCAATTGATCCCTTCTAATCCATCTCCATTTAAGTTATGTAATTTGAATTACTCGAATCATGGTCTTAATCCTCACGACTCTTGATCGATCCTCGACGGGTTTCCAATTCGGGTTCACAGATTTCGACCTTGATTTTCAAATTAATTCATAGAGTAAGCATCGTGAGAGTGTATTGAACGTTTTTCCAAGATCAATTTGATGAATTCTTACCTCTAACCCGTTGAACCCAAGCTCGATTTTAAGCTGCCATGGAAGCTTCAGTTCTTCCCCAATTCGACAGCAATTCCCTTCGTTTTCGTTGCAGAGATGTTTGTTTTGATCTCAGGAGTCTTAATCAGGCCTCAATTGTGATCCTCACAGCTCACATTTTGGAATTTGACATTTCCCCCAATTTTCAAGATTTTCGATTCAGAATTATCCCAGGGGCCTCACTGTCACTCGAGTCTCTCTCTCAATTCGGCTTCCTTAGTCTCCTAATCGCACAATGACAGAGCTGGGGCAAGGAAGATGAAAAAGTGACAGATGTCCAAATGATTATGTTTTTCCATGATTCCCGTTTCTATGTTAGAGCTGGGGCAAGGAAGATGAAAAAGTGACAGATGTCACAGTCTGCCAGCAAGAATCAAGTTAAAAGACCATTTTGCCCTTCGTACGACAAATTACCATTTTGCCCATAGACATCCGTGACCCGTAACGCGGTCACCCGAACTCCGTTTTCGACGTGCCGCCTGTCGTTGGATTCGTATCGACGAGACCTACGTAACGGTCCTTGGTCCTCGTCCATTGGACCTCCGGGTTAAAAAGTCAACATTTGGCCCATAATATGCCAAATTACCAAAATACCCCTCAACTTCCGAACGTCATAACTTTCACCTCGAATGTCGGAATCGAACGTGCCACCTGTCTATGAACTCGTGACGTCCCGAACTACGTCACAGTCATCGGTCAAAGTCCGTATGACCGCCCGATCAAAAAGTCAACATTTTGCCCACGCTAGGGGCAAAACGGTCATTTTACACAATTCGTCCGATTTCACTCAACTAATCCCCGATTAGTCATTCTAAAGCATAATTAATTAATATTCAATTCCCGACACTCGGGACGGGTCATTACACCATTCGCGATGCCGCCTCGATACGCGTGCCATACGTCGTCCCCAACTAATCCACTATGACCAGACTTCCCGAACCTGTCCAAATCACATTCTATGGTTCAATATGATTCTACTAAATTCCCGTAAATTTCCCAAATTTTTAACTATTTTTAAACTCAATCCTAAACCTTCGGACATCCCGAATCATATCGAAACGATGTCTGATCGACTCGAAACCAGTCTCAAAATGTTCGTTACATCGAATACTTACAAACACGTGTTGAACACTTCCCCAGGAACAGTGCCACGCGCCCTCACGCGCCACCCAAAGGGGCTGCGCGTGGGCCTCACGTGCTAGCACATGTCATCCCTGTCCTCTAGCGAACCCGGTCCAGTTTGGTCTATTGGTTCCCGTTCCAGCCAAACCGGCGAGACCGGTTCACCACCATTTCTCACTCGTTCCTACTCCGTTTTCCATCCTTCCAAGGTCTATAGGTTCGTCTCGTCATTATTTATCAATCTACAATGTCAAAACACGAAATTAGGAACTATAAATTACCTTCCAAGTCGAAGGATAAACCAGCCACTTCCTCCGTCGTGTTTACACGATCCGGGCCACCTCCGACCTTGATTCCAAGCTTAAAAGTTTCCTTACAACCTCCAGAACAAGCTTCAATCCATTAATTTGAGCAACCATCACGAAATCACTACTCACCATTTTTGAATTCCAAAACGTACCTTTCGTGGGTTTTCTTGGCCACCGTCCACGACGGCCCTCCACGATGGAACCACTAGCCTCAGCTCGGCCTCCTTTTCATCTTTCAGTCACACCTCACAGATGTCTGATAAGGTTTGAGGGTGATCGTGGGGATGGGGGTACTCTGTCTCTGTTCATAACACCACCGAACACATTGCATGATTTCATCTTCTTTTAAAACAATTTGAGGTGGTTTCCAAGGTTCCACGGCCTTCTAGACATAGGACAAGTGTCCTTGTCTAATTAGGCACAATTCCAAATGCAAGCACATGACCAAAATACCCTTTACACAAAATTACCAAAATGCCCCTATACTTCCGAACGTCAACTTCCTCCTTGAATGTCGGAATCGGACGTGCCGCCTATCAACAGACTCATGACGTCCCGAACTACGTCACAGTCATCGGCCAAAGTCCATTTGACCGCTCGAATCAAAAGTCAACATTTTGCCCATATTTAGGGGCAAAACGGTCATGTTGCACCGTTCGTCCGAAATTACTCAACTAATCACCAATCTCACTAATCCGTCACTAATCCCGAATCTAATCCCGAAATTCGGGACGGGTCATTACACCCTCTAGCCTTCCCTAGCTCCGTCCATGGTTATTTGGAGCTAGCTGTTGTAACACATCCACATGAAAAGCTCAGTGATGTGCACCATCATCTTATGTTCCTAAGTAACTTGGGAAAGGCTAACACTTAGTGTAGTGATATAGATACCGTGGAAGTTAGTCTACATTTGTCAGACAATACAAATGACACCACTGCTTGTCTAACTCAGTATATTCAATCGTAACTTAACTAAAACTCGACCCTAACTGCTATAAGGGGGATACATCATTAGTGGTTTCAAACAACCCTGCTTACTTACTAAAAAAAACCTTAAGAAACTTGTAATGACCTGTCCCAAAAAAATTAAGACATTTTCAGGAAAAAAAAAGGAATGGGCCTATTTACCCTTGTCCTTATTAAGGGTCCAATAGTAAATTTAAACTTGGGAAACTTCTCGAAAGTTTCAACTGAACCATTGCATGATCCTAGAACTCATGAGTTTGCAAATAGGAAGAATCCAGAAAATAGAGGAGAATCGTTCTTGGGGAGGCCTGGTATGATATCCCGGATGTGAGTAAATCTTATAGAGACTCAATCCCAGAGAGGCCTGATATGATATATACCTCCAAATGTGATTAAGCCTGGGGATACCACCAGATGTGTTGGATCTATGCACTTGGATGTACAACCTAATCCCAGGGAGGCTAGCTGGACGTTCGTAGATCCTGTGATGCTACTCAGACATTGCAGGTACTCTGCAGCATCCCAAGGCTACTCGGATGTTGTAGGTACGCTGCATAATCTCGAGGCTATTCGGGCATTGCAAGTGCGGTGTAGGATCCCGAGGCTACTCGAACCTTGTAGGTACGCTGCAAGATCCCGAGGTTACTCCGGCATTCCAAGTATGTTGTAGGACATTGCAAGTATGTTGCAGGATCCCAAGGCTACTCAGATGTTGCAGGTACGTTGTAGGATTCCGAGGCCACTTAAACGTTGTAAGTGCACTGTAGGAACCCAAGGCTACTCGAACATTGTAGGTATGATGCATGATCCCGAGGCTACTCGGACGTTACAAGTACGCTGCAAGATCCCTAGGCCACTCAGATATTGCAGGTGCTCTACATAGGACTTTGGTTGGGTGGAGAAGCATGGAAAAGCCCAATTCAATTTCTCAAGACAGACCCATTTGGCTCAAATGGAGGATAGAAACAGCCTACTTGCAACCTTCTTGAGTCAACCAGTGGTTGCTAGAGTTGGGAACCCTGCTATGGATGGTAGGTCAGTAGCCTTCATAGTCGTGACTGCGACACATGGGGGAGGCCTCTTGGCCGTTGACCGCAATGTGGCGGCGTATGGAGTGTCTCCTCTAGTTATGGTCAACATGACTTTTGATATTTAAGATGTTATGATACGACTTGGACTCAAGAACGTCTCCTCTAGTTATGGTCAAATTGATACGGTTTGGACTACGCATTTAAATAAACACGTAATTCAAGTATATGCATTTAAAACTCTTTTTTTTTTTTTGTGTAGATGGAGTATTGATAAATATGGATCGTTCTTAATTGGGGAAATTAGGGAACATTAAATAATGGTTCGTGAAAAAAATAATAAATAATCAAAGAATGAAATAATAAATGAATTAAAAAAATTAAAGAATTAAAGAATTAAAAAATTAAAAAATTTAAAGAATTAAAGAATTAAAGAATTAAAGAATTAGAGAATTAAAGAATTAAAGAATTAAAGAATTAAAGAATTAAAGAATGAAATGGTTTAGGGGGTTTTGGAAAGATTTGTAACCGAAACTACGTTTTTAAACTAAGAATTAAAATCCAAATGCTTATACTAATTAGAATTTACAAACCATAGATTAGTTTTATAGACAAAACCGACACTTTTACTTAAGTAAATTTGAATTAACAATCATATTATTTAAACTACTCATACTATAACCTTTGTACACTGAACTTTCTTTAAACACAAATATTACCAACACACTAACATTCTGCACAATTTGAACCAATCACGAAATCCTACCTTCATCGTCTCAATTACATGCATACATTTTTCATATTATGAATGTACCGAACAACGGATTATTACTTACAATATGATTTACAATATGATTCACCTTAAGTTGTTGATTTAATGCATCGAACATCGGTCAAACCTTAAATCTCTTCAATCCTATTCTAAATGCCTCGAACAACGGTCAACACTTAGCATTGAATTAAAAGTTAAACACTAAAACATATGAAGTAAATGAAATTCAAAAAGTAAAACACATGGAGATTGTATTCACATTTACAAATGTTAGAAAGAAAATACCAACACATATATTGAATTATAGGCAAAACCGAAACAATAACAAGAGTTTAAGTAGAAAAAATGTGGTTTTTCACAAGGATCACCGAACAATGGTAGAAAACTTGTGAAGATGGAGGAAGAAAAACGGGGAATTCGGTCTTAAAAACTCTCGAATTGCTTTAGAATTACATAGCCTTTGGTTTTTCTTATGGAAAGCATAAAAAATCTGTACAAAGAGAAGTCTACGAAAATCGTAGAAAAAGTAAAAGAAAATCTAGAAGAAAATAACTAAAAGAAACTAAAAGAAAGAGAGCAAAAGAGAGGAAGCTGAGCCCCCTCAACAATGAAATAGCCTCCCTGTTTATAGAGGGAGTGCCAAAAAAAGCTAAAAATAAAATACAAAAACAGTAATAAAATATTACATGAAGAAATTATGAAAAGGCTGAGTTTTGGCTGAAAATGGACTGGAAAATTTGCAAACTGGGAGCAGTTTGCAGGAAATGGACTCAGCATGGTCCTGCAGAGGAGCAGACAATGATTTCGGTATGGCTCAGCTAAACGGGGTAGGTGGGAGTCGCACATCAAGCGCTGAAAGGAGAAAATGGGCTTCGACAAGCATGGATTGTGCTGGACCGTGCGACATGCGTGGACAGGTACAGACCATGGCTGGGTTTTTCAGTAGGCATGCACCAAAATTTGACATGGAGCTTTGGCAAGCGTGCAACGAATCAAATCTTTTAGGTTGACCTTAGTTTGGGTCGCGGGCTATGCGAATCTGGGTTGGGTTTCTTGTACCGTGCGTCTGGGCTGCTGGGTTTATGGATTCTTGGGCTGATTCGGTAGCTTCCCTCCAGAAATGTTCTGATAGCCTGCCATGTGGCACCACGTAACACCTCGGATATTTGAGAGAATGAAAAATAACCATTTTCCCCTGAAAGTCATAAAGTTGACTTTGACCAAAAATCAAAATGTTGACTTTTGATTGGAACATCATTTAAAAACTTTGAAAAGATTGTTACGAAGGTCTCAGCCTCTTTAGTATATAAACAGGAGGCACATTGAAAAAGGAGTTCGAAAAAATAAATTATGGGTCAAGAAAGGGTAAGGGCATTTTGGTAATTTTGCCCATGAGGTCATTTTGGTCATTTAGGGTAAAAACTGATTTTGTGTGAAAGAGAGAGGTATGGTAATTAAGTGAGAGTGACCCGAAAAGAGAGAAAAATAGAGAAATGGAAGAAACAATGGGAAAGTGGAGAGGGAAACTAGAGAGAAGGGAGAAAGAAGAAGAGAAGAGAAAGAAGAAGAGAACGAGAGTAAGAAACGGGGAAAAATAATGGGGAAAAGAGGAGGAAATCCTCCATAACCGTGGGAAGTTTTTGGTAGTTATAGGTTTCTGTTTGGTTTAAGGCTTTCCCACTCAAATTTGGTAATACCAGTGCGATAACCGAGTTGGTATGACCGTGTAGGAGCCAAAAAAGGCGAGTTGGGACGTGGAAACATCACATGGCAAAACTGGAAGCCATGGCTGAGAGGTGTAAGGTAAGTTCCACATGTTCTAG
This sequence comes from Prinsepia uniflora, assembly GCA_032719365.1. NCBI lineage: Eukaryota > Viridiplantae > Streptophyta > Magnoliopsida > Rosales > Rosaceae > Prinsepia > Prinsepia uniflora. The sequence goes on from CM064872.1 coordinate 54,366,971, forward strand.
GGCGATTTTCGTAGTTTTAAGACCACAAAGATCTTCATTAGTTATAGACGAGTTGTCAGGACTCGTCCCAAATCCCTCGGGATTAACGTGGGACGCGCCTAATCCCGTCTGATACGAAGTGTCAGACCAGGAAAAATTCCATCTCTAGCCCTCACCGGGCTTCTAGAGTACGCCAGGATCGTAGGAGAAGGAGTGTGATGTCTCGATCTCTGCTACAACCCGCATCCACGATCAACCTGAAGGGTATTAAAACATCAAAAGTCGTGAGTGGACAAAAACAAATAATTTATAAAATCATTTTCACATGAAGACATTTATGCCCTTCACTAAAAGCATATGCATGCATTCAAAAATCATTTACCGAAACGTTCATAAAACCATCTGAAAACATTCAAAAAACCTTTCAAGGGTTCATGCCCGGTTCCTATAAACCGTCATGAACCATAAATTCATTTATGGGTCCTCGACTCAAAATCACAAACAAACCGTAAATCAATACATGAGAACTCAGCCCAAATCAAACACAAGTGGGACTCTGTCCAAATCCAGTAAATGTTAAAACATCGAATACGGGGTCTCCGCCCCAAACCATTTCCAAAATATCAAATACGGGGTCTCCGCCCCAAATCACTTTCCGTAAATCTCATACGTATCGACATACGTATAACCCATCTGCGACACTTCCGAGAAGATGCCAACTCTGGGCACACAGCCCCTAGGGAACACATCCCCGATATATTTCATGATTTATCATATCTATACTAGTGTGCACACCACTTGGGGTCTCACTCCGAGTCTTCTCCCAGGAATTCTCCATCTGGGAGGCTCTATCTCTGGATCTAGTCCGAGCTCTATCTCCGGATTGAGTCCAAACATCTCTCCGGAATTTGGTCCGGGACCACATCATAACTTTCACTCCTGGAACGGGATCCTTATGGGGATACCCATTCTGGCCTGTGGATCGTGACGCTCCAGGTCGACTTCTGGTGGAGACTATATAAATCATATGGAGGGTTTCATTGACAGGACCCATCCCAATCCCCCCGGGATTACCGTGGAATGTGCCCTGCTCCCGTCCAACAAGGGGTGTCAGACAAGGGATAACCAAGAGCCACTGCCCAACGGGGCATCCAGAGTGCGCAAGGATCGATGGAGGAGGTGTGCAATGTCCCATTCTCTGCTGCAATCGCATCCGTAATCAACCTGAAGGGCATTAAAACCAAAAGCTGTGAGTGGACAAAAAAACCAATAAGTTTATCAAATACAATTATAAGACATTTATGCCCTCCAATAAAAACGTATGCATGCCACGAAAACCAGTAACCAAAACGTTTGCTCAACCGAGCCATTAGGGCCTTAGCCCAAAAACCGTTAACCAAAAACCAAGTGTGGGAACTCAGCCCAAAACAGCAACCATACATATTAAAACCATGTGGGCCACCGCCCAAAGCCATAAATATAAATCCATAAATCCAAAACCATTTAGGGTCCCCGACCCGACATACCATTTCATAACCAATAATCCATTTTTACCACATAACACATATCCAACCGAAAAGCCATTTCATAGATCCATTAATCCATATTTTACCATTACCATCACCAGCATCCCAGATGCTTAGCGTCCCAGACGCTAGACATCCCTGACATTATATCTCACGGTTTCATTAGCTACGCGTGCTGCCCGGGGTCTCTCCGGGTCCATATATCTGACATCCCTGATGTCTGACATCCCTGACGTCAATCATAGCAATCCTGCTCCTGAGTCATCATACGGTCCGGCTGCTCCGTATAATGACCCCTCGCAGGCAATGCACCGTGACTTCCCCAGTGTCCCAGACATCTGGAGGAGACCATCATATATCCTTGTATCCAGATGGTATATGGAAAACAGTTTTATTAAATCCTTTTATCACATCATTACAATGGGCCCTGCCCGAAATTTCCATAAAACCACGTAAATCCATTTAGGGCCCCTAACCCAAAATCACAATTATAATCCAACTGGGCCTCATGCCCGATTTTATGAATCACTGGGCCCACGGCCCGATTTGTAACCCAACTGGGCCCGCAGCCCGACTTATAAACCCACTGGGCCCACGGCCCGAATTCGTAAATCAACTGGGCCCCTGGCCCGATAACATAACTCAAATGGGTCTCAGCTCGATTTCATATCAACTGGGCCCTTGGCCCGATTTCATTAACCAACTGGGCCCCCGGCCCGATTTTCAAATGGACTCCAAGTCCGAAATTTCCAACATAATTGGGCCTCAAGCCCGAGTTTATATTTCCATTTTTAAAACCATTTCATCATATTATATCCAAGACCATAAACATGGAAAATCCATGTAAAATCGAAAAACCTCGATTTACGTGCAAACACGTAAATCGCCTCGAAATACGTGAAACCGTACAATTTACCAACAACCAAATCAACATCATACAATCACAACCATAATCCATATAAAACATTTAAGCATGCATAGAATTTATAAAACCAAAGTCCACTCACAGACCGTTTTAACAGTATGCCTCGATACGCATGCCACCGGCCCTCCCGGGCCACACCACTACCACCGGGACTCCCAATCCTGTCCAAATCACATTAGAGGGTCACTAACCTCATCATTAACATCCTATCAAAGTCCCGTAATTTTCCTGAATTTTTACTTATTTTTAAACTTAATTTAAAACCTTTGGACATCCCGAACAATATCGAGACGGTGTCCGATCGACACGAAACCAATCCCAAAATGTCCGTTACATCGAATAGATTAAAAGTCATGTTGACCTCACCTCAAGATTCGTACCCACGCGCCATCACGCGCCGCCGTGAGTGGCTGCGCGTGAAATCCACGCGCCTGCTACAGTGTATCGTCCTAACCCGTATCTCTGGTAAACGGGTCCAAATTGCCCGCGACACGACCCGGTTCAATGTCCATCAATTCGATCTTAATTCCTTCAATTGATCATTCATTTAGTTTCGTTTTAAGTTTAATTTAAGATCTGTAAACTCAATTACACAATCACTTACCCAGATTCCATCGATTCCACGATGAACACGAAGAACACTCCGGTCACTGTTCAATCATGGGATTCCTTCAATGGCTGCAGGTTTCTTCCAATTGATGCATCCAGAAGCATCAATGGACCATGAGGAACAATTCCCCCACATCAATTGCATCAAACTAGTGCTCAATCGTCACTACTCAAGCTCGAACACCGTCACTGTTCAACCATGGAGTTCTGTCAACCACAGCCGTTTTCCTTCAATTTATGAACCCAGAAGCATCGTGGGATCATGAGAAGTATTTTCCCCACCTCAATTTCGTCCATCGAAGCCTCCAACTTCACGACTCAAGGTCGAATTTCCTCCTCTGTCACCAAGTGTGATCAGAGCCAAAACAGCACCAATTCCCTTCGTTCCTTCGATGATTCTGATCGTTGTGATCCCAGGAAGCTGAAGGTAATCTCCAATTCGATCCTCACGGCCTAATTCTTCCATTTTGAATTTTCCCCCCAATTTTCTAAAATTCAATTTTTCGATTTCCAGCATCCTCTCTGCCTCTCGTGTTTCCCAGCCAATTCAGTCTCTCTCAACCTTCAATTTTCTCTCAAGAACGGCCAAGGAAGGGAGCCAATTCTCCCAGCTCACACACTCTCTGTTTTGCTCACGGTGTAAGGAAAATATGGAGATAATTAGGGAGAAAATGGAGGAAATGATGATGTTGGGAGGGAAACATGGATCAGAATTCAGGGGATGGGTGACACTTGTCACTCATCCGGATGTGCACAGTCAACAGTCACTATTCAATATTATAATATTATTTGAATCTGAGCCTCGGTTCGTTAGTTCGTTTCCTTGACCATAACTTCGTCGTCGAATCTCCGATTTCGGCATGCCGCCTGTCATTGGATTCGTATCGACGATACCTACGTAACGGTCCTTGGCCCTCGTCCATCGGACCTCCCGGTCAAAAAGTCAACATTTGGCCCCTAATATGCCAAACTACCAAAATACCCCTCAACTTCCGAACACCATAACTTTCTCTACGAATGTCGGAATCGAACGTGCCGCCTGTCTATGAACTCGTGACGTCCCGAACTACGTCACGGTCATCGGTCAAAGTCCATTTGACCGCCCGATCTAAAAGTCAACATTTTGCCCACGACCAAGGGCAAAACGGTCATTTTGCACAATTTGTCCGATTCCGCCCTACTAAACACCGTTCAACCTCGCTAAACGAGATTAGTCACTAATCAAATCTCGGAATTCGGGACGGGTCGTTACATTCATACATTTTCAAAACAGTTTCTTTCTCAAATATATTTCAACTGGGTCTCATACCCGATTCATCTCAATAGGATTCCTCGAATCTGATTCAAATCAATTTCACAAGCCTCGGCCTAAATCCACAGTTCAACAGGGTCTCATGCCCGAATTCTCATTTCAAAAATCTAACTAGGACTCAAGTCCGATTTCACAATCAACTAGGCCTCTAGCCCGATATCACGACTAACTGAGCCCTAAGCCCGAAACCATAACTCAACGGGGCCTCAAGCCGGATTTCACAACCAACAGGGCCTCAAGCCCGATTTAACATCTGTTGAAGTTGCCATTGGATCAGTCAGTGGGGAGACCTCCCCTATCATCGACTTGGAGGACGGAAGTACCGGAATCCTCAAACCGACGGGTCAGTCTGAAGGCCTGATCGGTATTGAGGTGACTAGGGATGAGGTAAGGCGGGAGAGGCAGGTCTGGAACTCACTTGCAAAGTCTACTGAGGAGGCGAGGACTTGTGCTGGTGTTCCGAACCTCAACGGCATGTTCTTTCCAGACCTGCCATTCACCTTTTGGGGGGTGTCTTATCCGTCTTCGCCAATCCCAACCCAGCCATTTCTTTGGTCCCCAACTCATCAGTTGGAAGTGTCCCTCAAAGTTCTTGAGCATTCTCAGTCGGTCCCGGTACCGGTGTCTCGGACTCAGTCATCTCTTCTCCCCCATCCTTCAACTCAGCAGTCAGTCTCACCCTCTCGCCATCAAGTTGGTCGGCACGAGGATGAGATGGTTGACCACATGGGGGGTCGGTCTGGATAGGTTTTCTAGGGTGGACTCCAAGTGGGAGAACGTTTCAGTGGCAGTTAGCGAGAAACTGCTGCCCATCATTAACGGCGTGGTGAGTGGTGCCACGATGGAGCTGGCCGAGAAGGAGATCTACAAGAATATTTTTTGGGCCTATCCCGACTACAACTTTGACACCACACCATGGCTTGGTTTTCGGATGACTCTGGAATACCTAACGGGGACTGGGCCTTCCGAGGGAAAGATCGAAGAGGAGGAGGAGGAGGTCACGGAAGCTGATCAGACCCCTTCCACCGATGTTGGACCGACCGACCCTCTAGCAGCCTGAGCCTCCTATGGTTTCCTTTTCGTATCCGACCTACGTGTCGGTGTAGTGTAAGACTTCTATTTTTTATTCTCTTTCTCTTGCAAAATTTTTGGCTGACCGATTGGTCAATTGCCTTGATTAATAGACAAGTATTTTTTTTTGAATTTTTTTCACAAGTTTTGATATCCTTACTACTGATCAATATGTTGTAAGTAGCTTGATATGATGAATGTATGCTAGTGGTAGGCCGACCTAGACATGTTGATCCAACCATAGTTTGTGTGCTTAGGTAGATGTATTTTTGTGCGGTCTAACCTGCTTGCATGTATCCAGATACGTGTATATACAGTCAGACTGACCGATGAGGTGTTCGGTCTGCATGTTGTATGACCTTGTAGACTGACCGGGTACATGTTCGATTGGCGTATTTTACACTTAGGAACATTTCGTGTATGCCAGCTTGTCTATAAGGTAGTTTCAGCTCGGTGTGTTTGAGCTTATGCCTTAGGAAAGGATTCCCAGTGTGTAGACGTCTGCCTCGGTTGAGGACTTGCATAGACCTCCTAAGTGTTGGAACTCAGTGTGTCCTTCGGTCCCCCAAGTTCTCAGTCCACATAGGTCGTCGATGGAGGAGCGTAGGTGATAATGTTGAAAGTTTGGAACTTGCAAGGATTCCATGATGGGTCAGAGTAGGGAGAGGCAGTAGTGTGAGCATACGTGTGCCTTCCCATATGTGAACCAACCGACCGTTGAGTGAAGTGGAATGGCTAGTCGGTTGAGGTAAGTTGACCGAGAAGTCGGGGGTATGTCCGCTCAGAGGTACTTGGGTTGCATTAGCCGACCTATGTGCATTGTGGAATGCTGTCGGCTCCCCGGTACCATGTGGGTGTTTTGTATGATGTGTTGAAGTGCGTCCTTAGTGTTAATGTGTTAGAGGGTAGCTCGGTAATGTGTCGAATGAAAACAGGAAGATATAAAAGAAATATTGTCATTGATAGTTTGTGTGGATCAAATGGGGACCAGTACAATGAGAGCCTAAGTGCGGCTTACAAGATTGTGACTGTTTGGCCAAATTAAATGTATTACCTTTTAAGGTGGTCGGCGTTCCATGGATGGCCAAGGGTGTGGCCGTCGGTGTCTGATAGCTCATAAGTTCCAGGTTGACAAATCCGGGTGATTTGCTAGGGGCCTTCCCAATTGGGACTAAGGGTGCCCACAGAACGGTCTCTGGTTGCGAGGCTGACCTTCCTGAGTACCCAGTCCCCCACTTGGAAAGTGTGCGGTCCGACTTTGGCGTCATGATACTGGCAGAGCCGTTGTTTGTGGGCGACATTTCGAAGGTGGGCCTTCGCTCAGTGCTCCTCGATTAAGTCCAGGCTGATCGTCATCTGTTCATCATTCTGTTCGGTGTCGTAGGTTAGGGCCCGGTATGACTCTCCATCAACCTCTGCTAGGACGACGACCTTCGTATTGAATGCTAAGGAGTAGGGGGTCTCATTGGTAGCTGTTCGGTATGAGGTTTGGTATGACCAGAGTGCGCTCGGGAGGATGTCGACTTATTTACCTTTGGCTTCACCGAACTAGGTCTTCAAGGTGTGTTTGATGATTTTGTTCACGACCTCGACCTGGTCGTTGCACTGAGGGTGAGTTATGGGAGCAAAGCACAAGTTGATACCATACCAAGCGCAGAAGGCTCGGAAGCCGCCGTTGTCGAACTGTTTCCAGTTGTCGATGATGATCGTGTATGGGAGGCTGAATTGGCAGATGATGTTCTAGAATATTAAGGTTTCAATATGAGCACTGGTGATGGAGGCGAGGTCCTTGACTTCTACTCATTTGGTGAAGTAGTCAACTGCACTGCGTACTCGGTTTGTCCCTTTCCTGTCAGTATCTTACCGAACAGGTCGAGTCCCCACTGAGCGAAAGACCATGGGCTGAGCATAGGTGATAGATTCTCAATCGGGAGTAGGATGAATGGGGCAAAGCGTTGGCATTTGTCATAGTGCCGAGTGATGTTGGCTGTGTCGAAATGCATAGTAGGTCAGTAGAATCCATTGCGGAAGACCTTCGGAGTAAGGGATCGCCGGCCAGAGTTGTTACCGCATACCCCTGTGTGAATTTCTTTCAAGAGGATTCATCTGGCCTGAGAATCAATGCACTTGAGTAGTGGGAGGTGTAGCTCTGCTTGTATAGCTGACCGGTGATGAGGGTGTACCGGGCGGCCTGTTGGTGTATTCATTTAGCCTCGACCCTCTTGGTTGGCAGGCTTCCTTCGGTGAGGAAGAGAATAAGAGGGGCCATCCAGGTCGAGCTAGTTTTGACATAGAGGATCGAAGAGGGTGAGGTGCTCGGTTGGTGGAGGACTTCAATTGGGATGCATCGTCCTACTCTTTCGTCCAAGGACGAGGCGAGTCGGAAGAGTTCCTTGAAATCTTTAAAAAAAGGGACACATCGGTCGGTACCATTCGAGATGAATCGAGTCAGTGCGGCCACTCGGCTAGTCATGCTCTGGATATCCTTCTGTGTTTGGGGGGCCTTCATGTCTAAGAGTGCCCGAATTTTCTCATGGTTGGCCTTGATGTCGTATTGACTGATCATAAAATCGAGGAACTTGCCTGAGCCGACCCCAAAAATTCACATGGCCGGATTCAAACACATCCTTAAATTATTTAGGACGACAAACATCCGAGTGAGATTGATAATGTGTTGGTCGGCTGTCTTGCTCTTGACCAACATGTCATCCACATAGGCCTCTATGGTTTTTCCAATCTGGTCGATGAACATGTAGTTGACCAGTTGCTGGTAGGTTACCCCAGCGTTCTTTAGACCGAAGGGTATCACATTGTAGCAGTACAAGCCCTAGTCGGTGTAGAAGGTGGTGTGCATCTGGTTGGCAGGATGCATGAAGATCTGATTGTACCCCGAGTAGGCATCCACGAAGCTAAGAAGCTCATGCCCAACGGTGGCTATCCTGGGGGCATGCCTTGTTTAGGTTGGTGAAGTCGATGCACATACGCCACGCACCGGAGAGTTTCTTCACTAGGACAACGTTGGCCACCCAGACCGCGTAGATGGCCTTGCAGACGAAGTGGATGGTGTTGAGTTTCACAATTTCTACCTTTATGACCGTGGTCCGCTCGGCGTTGTAGATGCGCTTCTTCTGTTCCACCGGTTTGAAGCTAGGGCTGATGCTAAGTCGGTGGCAAATGAGGTCTATCGAGATGCCAGGCATGTCAGCATAAGAGCATGCAAAGACCTCTACGTTGTCGCGTAGGAACTTGATCAGGTCGATGCGCAAAGCTGGGCTCAGTGTTGTGCTTATCTTGACCTTCTTGTCGGTGAAAACATGCAAGAGGACGACTTCCTCAACCTCCTCGATCGGCTGAGGGTGTGGTGTGGTTGAGTGGTCGCGGGGATCCTCGATTGGTCCATCACGCAGGTGTTGGGCAACTCGGGGGTCGATTGGGTCAGCCTCGTAGGCGGATTGGGTAATGGCCTTTTTTGCAAGAGTGGTGAAGTTGCAAGTCTGGGCTGCCATCTGATTACCTCGGACCTGTTCGATGCCCATGGGGGTTGGGAACTTCATGAGCATCAAGTGAGTGAGACGACCGCTTGGAGCTGGTTGATTAGAACCAGACCCAAGATGACATTGTAAGCGTTCGGGTAGTCGACCACTAGGAAGGGGGTCAGAATGGTGGTGTGCTTTGGATTTTCCCCGACCATGATTGGAAGGTTAACCGTGCCAACCAAGATGATTGGGTCCCCTGTGAACCCGAACAGCGGGGTCGGCGACCTGTCTAGTTCTGTCTTCTTGAGGCTGATTTGCTTGTAGGCGTCCATGAAAATGACCTTGGCCGAGCTACCGGTATCGATCATGATCCGACCGACATCGAAGTTCTAAATGAGGGCTCGGATGACGAGTGGGTCATCCTGCAGGTAGACTACCCCGCACTCTTCTTCCTCCGAGAACGATACGGCTTTCCAACTGGTCTGTGCCACTTACGGAGCTCTTCCTATCGCGACCTGGAAGACCTGCTGGTTGTGCTTCATGGTACAGAGGATGTCTTTTCTAGCTCGATTCATTGCTAGGGGTGAGGAGATGGAAGTGCCTCCAGTGATAGTGTTGATCTGGAGGTTTTGGGGCTGTTTTGGAGCATTTTTCAGGAATTGATTGATCTTGCCATCTCGGACCAGTGTCTCCACCATGTCCCTAAAAGCCACGCACTGGTCCATGTTGCGAGCGTTATATTTGTGTTACCGACAATATACCCCAGTGTCCTTGCCAGTCGGCCTTTGCTGGGGGCCCAGGCCAGCTTAGGAATCATGTCCTCCACGTTCATTAGCATGTTCTCGTATGAGGTGTTTAGGATTGCGTAAGACTCATACTTGGATCGAGGGGGAGGACGCTCAGTGCGATTTTCGTTGGCTTTGTGATCCTACTAGCTCTGTCCTTGATGGTGGCTGTGGTGGCTATGATGGTCGTGACTCTTACCCTTTTTCCCCGGGCTATAGGGAGCCGTATAATCCTTTCTTTTTTTGCTCGGGGAGTTTTAATGTTGGGTCTGACTCGAGATAGGTCGTTGAGGAGTAGGTTGGGGGTTAGTGTGGCTCTGTTGGTATATGTTGACCGAGTCCCCGTGTTGGGCCGACATGTGTTGGATAGTGTAGCACTTCCTTTGCTGGTAAGAAGCTCGGCCTTAGCAAAGATATCCACTTGTTTCATCAGTTCATTACAGGTAGACCGCCTTGGGTATGTGCGGTGTACCTGAATTGTGACTCACGCGGACCGCTCTTGAAAGAGGTGAAGGCTGCCTTGTCGTCGGTCTCAGTGCAGCGAGAGTACTCAAAACTTAAACGGAGAGCATATTCCCGCAGTGTCTCGGTCTCTCCCTATTTCAGGAGGAAGAGGTCCTCGGCTAAGAACAGTTTGTCTGTCTGGATCATGAACTGATTGAGGAAAACACTGGTGAGCTGCGTGAAGGAATCTATGGACCCAAGGTCCAGTCGATAGAACCATTTGATTGCGACCTTGGTAAGGGGGAGCTGAACACCAGGCACCGAGCCTCGGCGGTCAAATTCGTAAAGGCGACGGCCGACCTAAAGTTGTTGAGGTGGTTGATCGAGTCTGTCTGTCCCGTGTAGAGAGGTGTCTTGAGCGGTTTGATCTCATGATCATGCTGGAAGTGGTTGATTCAATCCGTTAAAGGCCCAGGCTGGGTCTGTCCCATGTATGTGTCTGGGGCGTTCCCTTCTCACTCTCGAGGTATCACACTCGGTCTAGCAGTTGTTGGACCATCGGGTCGGTACTGGGGGCCTTGCTCGAGCATAGGTAGTCGGTGCATGGGGGACAATCGGATCACCGTGTATCTCGATGGGATATTTTCCCCTTGTTTCCCCCAGACCTATTACTGCGTGAGAGACGATCGGATTGCCGTGCGCTGAGGATTTCCTCAGACGAATCTGCTCCTTCCACAACCAAGATGGGGGCGTGGTTGCCGCCACAGGAGTGTTTTGAGGTAGAGGATAGGCATCGTCAATCCCATCACTTTTTGATGTAGAGGATAGGCATCGTCACACTCTGGGTCCCTACTGGAGAAGTTGGATTCTTGAGATGGTGACCCCGTTTTATCATGACTAGTTTGAATTGAAAGCTGCCCCCATTTACCAGTGCCTCTTCTTCCCCTAGAGTGATTCTCACCGTTTTTGTAATCGTCTCTTCCCTTCCAACCAAAACTCTAAGATATCTGGTTGATAATTTTTATGGGGGAAGAGAACGAGGAAAGAGTTTTGAGGTAACCTCCAGTCCAACGGGATATATCACTTGGTACGCCTATCTGATCTCGCTACTTGCTTGGATGTGAATCTCCTTTGTGTTCCTATGTGCTTTTGGAATAACAACAACAATACCTTTGACTTCAGAGTCGGACCCATGATTGTAACCCTCCTTGTTTTAGGGGTTCTGTTTGTTCTGGATCCATCTGGGAGGATTTCGGATTTCACCAATAAGTGTACCTAACTATACTCCTATGCAACCTAATGCTAGAGATTACCAGAGCTCCTCCTTCTTTCTCTAATGAACCAAAAATCTCAGGAAGTTTATGCTTGGACCCTAAATGCACATTTTTTAGGGTTCATCTTCAAGAAGGTTTTCCTCGAGTCTTGTATATTCTTTTCTTTGTCTTGAGACTTCATTACGACGTCATCAATGTATACTTCAAAGTTCTTACCAATCATTTCATGAAAGATGGCGTTCATTGACCATTAGTACATGGCCCAAGAATTCTTCAATCTGAAGGGCATGATAACGTATTCAAGTGGCCCAAAGTGTCCAGGGCATCCAAATGCTATTTTGTGGATATCCTCCTCGACAAATAGGATTAAATTGTATCTCACGTGGCCCTCCATGAAGGATAAGAACTGGGTTTGAGAGGCCCTATCAATGAGCATATCTTCCATGGGCATAGGCTACACATCATTTGGCATGGCCTCATTCAAATCCCAGTAGTCTACACAGATCCTAACTTGTCCAATTTTGACTTTGATGACAAGCACAATATTGGATACCCACTCCTAAATCTTAGCAATTTGGATGGAAACAGTTTTGAGGTGCCTACTAATCTCCTCATTTATCTTGAGTTCGGTTTCCTTCCTTAATGGGTAATCTGTGTTCAACAAGCTATCGATCCAAGCTTGGCATTTCCATGTAATGCCATGCAAAGCAGTCTTTAAACACTTCTAGGAGTTTGACCAATTGTTCTCTCACTGGTCTTTCCAAGATTCCACTAATATAAGTTGGTTGAGGGTCATTGTTAGTCCCAAAATTAGAGGGTTCTTGAATTCAAGAGGAGGTTTGTCTTCCTCAGTTGACCAGAATCTAATTATTTCTAGCAGGATGTCGTCTATCACGTCTTCCTTTATCTCGAATTAATTCTGTCATACTACTAGCTGATTCGCTTGGGCCTTTCACCTAAGAGAATCTAAATTGTTTTTCTTCCTGATCTGGCTTAGAAGATCATGCACTCTCCTGCTCTTGACAGTGCACTAGAAATTGTTCCTTTATAGACCTGACTGCTCTCGTCTAGTCTGTCCCTCCATAGGGTGCGCTATTCATCACAGTGTCCTTATGTTAGGATAGGTGTCTCCCAATTTGGGAGCTATGAATCTAGTAGCTTGTGGGTTATCACCTTTATAGGGCGACCATTTTCATCTTCTTTGGTTAGGCTGATTCTTCCTAAATCAAGGTCATATAAGCTAGTTTCGACCACTATAGGAATAGCCATAAATGGCTTTATGTCTCCCCATCTCCGGACGACATTCCAAAGACCTCATTCAAAAGCAATCCCTTTGGGGTTCCATAGGGTAATCTACTGGTGGAGGGTAGATGAGACACACATTCTTTTGTGGATCTAATCCCTTCTCAATAGCACTTTGCTTCTAGTCATGTTATTGCTCACGAAGAATACCAACATTAACTTCTTGGAACTGGCCGTGATCACCAAGGGAAAAATCCCCAAAAGTCTTGGTGACGATTCCAATGAAGTTGGACATTATTGCCATTATCAGAAAACAGTCGTGGATAGTCCTACACAGGTTTTCCAGTATTCTGGATGGTAGGAAATTGATGGAAACTCCCCCATCACTTTGTTGATAAGGATACTTTCCAAGTATGCAGTGATGAATATGGGGCATAGGTGATCTATCATCTCCTTGGTAGGATTTAAGAAGATCATACTTTCCAAGAACCTTGATATCTTCATGATCTCCAACAAGTCTTTCTCGATTTCTTTAAACTCTTCTTTGGTCATACTATGGCTGTTACTTTTCTAGGTATCCTGGTCGGATTCTTTTCCCGTTGTCAGGATGTGAAGTTTTTCGGACTGGCCATTTGACAACTCATCTTCAGTAAAGTCATCAAACGTGACCTTTCTTCTGACTCCTATAGGAGTCTCAGATGTAGAGCTTGCGGGGGATATATTTCTTCGTAAGTTGACCTTGTCTTTTCTCTTTCTCCATTTTTTCTTAGGATGACATATCAACTCTCTATTGGTTACTGGCAGGGTTGCCCCTAAGATCCTCTAAGTAAACTTATGGGCTTTGAATTGTATTTGGATCCTGCTCTTAGTATCCCTTCCTAATTCCTTGCCTAACTTTCCATTTTTGCCAACCATATACCATCGTCCATTTCGAATGATGGCCTTCCCAGGTTGGAACTTTGTTGATCTCTTGGAAGTGGCCTTTTAGTCGTTGGGATCCCGATGGTTGGTTAGAGATTTTTGTTTGGCTGACCATTTTTGTTTCTTAATATCCCTTAGCTTATGGAAGACATAACTTTAAGAGACTTACCTTTCGGGCTATGATGTCCATCGCTAGTTTCGTGACAATTAAGGAGGTCATCATCCTATTTGTCTCCCGACTTTTTTAGTTCTCGGTCTATCTTAGTGCATGGGGCATAGATTTCTTACGCACACGTTATCCTACACTTTTTGCACATGACCAAACCCCCAATAATCTTGGTTGACGATCTTCCAAGCTCTTGAGTTTCCTTGGGAGCCTTTGGTTGACCTTTGGTTACATTGCTTTTTTTAGGCTATGTCCATTGTAGGTCAACCATGTTTATTAATGTCATAGGAAACAAGTTAGTGCCTGCTATCATTGGCATCTTTGGTAATGGGGCTAGGGTGATATGCCTCTAGTTGATTAGGCTTTGGACTGTATCCCTAAATTGGGCACTATTTGCAGTGGAGTGGTGTGGTGAAATATGCCATATGAAGAACGGCATTCCCTTGATTTCCTTTGGCTTAAGCATCTCTTGTTTGGGATTAGGTTTGATTATTTTTACCTTGACCCTTTCATCATATATTGCTCCAGCTTTTGTTAGGTCAAATAGATACGAGGTAAAGATTGGGACCTTGTTGGCAAAGTATCCCCAGTCGGATTAGAGGGACTCTGATCACGCTTAGCTTTGACCAATGATTTGATGGTCACAGGCCCCTTGCCCAAAATATGGATCTCGACTGTAGCTACCTCTGCCGTTGTTCTTCTTCTAGCAATCTTTCGAATTTCGACATATATATCATTATCTCTTGCAAGTCTAAGAAAATGGTTTCATCGAACTTCTTTCTTATTGAGAATCATAGCACTCTTTGAGAAATGGCCACCATTTGGCCATTATTCATGGGGAACCTACAATTCAGTTTTAGTTTTTTAAACATGGCAATGAAACTTTTAGTAGTCTTATGGACTCTTTGTTTGATGGTAGTTAGGTCACTGATTGTGACTTCAGCCTCGACCCTATAAAACTCATGGAACTTGGCTTCCATTTGCTCCCAAGTTTGTATGGAGGTTTCTGGCAGCGAAGTGTACCAAGAAAAATCATTCCTAGCCAGAGTTCTGCTGAATGGACGCAGCTTATGGTAGGAATTATCCTTAAGAGCTACACATTAGGCCGAGAATCATCCTATATGTTTTAGGGAAGACATACTACCATCTCCACTAAATGGTTAAAAAGCTGGTGGTTTCAAGTTTATGGGGAAATGATTTCCTTGGTCGACGTACATGGGATAAGGATTCGTGTATGTATGTACATTTGCTCTCCTAGGAGGCACTTGCTCTCCTTGAATCATACACCTTATTTCAATCATTTCTGTCATGATGGCCTAATGCTCGATTACACAAGGTGGCCTTTGGTAGGCCTGAATTCCTCTTCTAACCTTGTGTCATAAGATCTGCTCCAATTCTCAAAGTCATCCTTAATGTCAAATGGGACATTCCTGGCCATTGTAACCTTTGACTCTTCCCATGAAGGTGGTGGATATTATGTCTAGATCTTGTCGTCTTTTTCGGTTAGGCCTCATAGATCCTACTTGTTTTCGGGCCTTCAAAACATGAGGCATTTGAGAACAAAGGCCTTGTGATCACATGTTATGGAGTTGATACTCCATAACCCATAGTATGTTTCCCTTTGTTTGGGTTTATTACCTCCAAAAGTGGAGTAGGGGTACGTTTTGGCTTCGCTTTCCCTTTCTTGGAGAACTTGCTCATTTAGAGCCTTCATCAGAGTGCAGATGGGAGTCAGGTAGTCCTTGATAAATTTCATAAATTCTTCTTTAGTTCTTTACTATCTGGTGATATCCTCGAGATTTTGATCACGAAGACTTTCCGTATTAGATTTTATTGGTAGTTGCCCTGGAATTTCTTGTTGTGGCATCGATCTCATAAAACTCCCCTTAGCATCATGTTTACGTTACATATATTGGAACTTGGACATACCAGATAATGTTCGTGCCCAAATTATTGTCGTAGCGAAATCCAAGGTCGTCGTTCGGTGGTTCACTTCTAAAGGAACCAATATACAAGTGTTTAGGTATGAGAATCTCTTTGTTATAGTCTGATGCAATGAAATGCAGTGTGGATGACACGTGCAGATGAGGAGAAGGTTGAAAGCCTTGGGCCATGATGTTGTGGTCTTGCCCTAGGTGGGCTAGTCTAACTGACTTGGCCTTCTAACTAACTTCAAAATTGGCGTATTACTAGTAGAAACTGCTACTAGATAGGGTTAGAAATGAGTTATAAATTGTGGACTTAAAAACTTCGTTCGAATCAAGTAAAATTGGATCAAGCGAGCATCTTACCTGTTTTGTTCTTTTTTATGCCTCCTTTGAGAACTTTAGATATTTTCTTTTGCGCCTAATCCAAGTTCATTGTCGGTGTGTTCATGTTAGCAACATGTAATTCAGAGTTAAGGGAAGTTAGACATAATAATCTCTTCAAGTTAGGTTGATCGAATACTAAACTAGAGCATGGAGATAGATTTATGGCTTAGGCAGCCATTGACCTCATCGGTTGGTATATTTCAGTTATCGAAATCAGACTTGAAAAAATCTATTGTAGAGAGGGAGAGAAGGAAGGAAAACAATTAGAACGTAAAAAATTCTTGAATATTAGCTTGAGGAATGAAATTACAAGTACAGTAGTAAACTATCTCTAGACTTGCCATGAGTTGGCAATCTTGGTCGAGAGCCCATCAACTGGATGAACATCCATTGAAAAATCATATCAAGGTGTTTGCAGAGCAGTAAAAGCGACATGATAATGTCTGGTAATGGGAGTGTGTGAGTCTCAAAGAGTGGTTTGAGACAGTCGAATTAAGAGTTTATTAGGTAGCTTTCAAAATAAGCTGCATAAACAAGTCGGGATGAAGTTTAGTGGTCAAGAAGCCTCTAGAAACGAATTTGGAAAATATAAAATTTGCCATTATTGACAATTTCACTTAGGACAGAGCTTGATATGAACAAGTTGAAACTTCTAGCCTAAATTGATGAAGGGCTACGGTGTTTTGTTTTTGCAGGCAGAGGGAATTGCATGCTCTTAAAGGGCATGTGGAATTAGTGGTGAGACTCAAGGACCTGGACATTGACACAATTCAGTAAGCTCACATTATCTGACACTCTAAGTTACCTTATTTGTGGGTTAGTTTGGTACAAAAAACGAGCTCGAGTACGGGATAAGATAGATTAGATGGATCCCCGTACGTTGGGGTATACTAAATATTCCAATTTCGATCGAAATCAAGCCCTAGAAAAAAAATTCCCACAATTTCGAATTTGAACACAAGCTGGAGAGGGAGAGCTATGATTTGGCATTTGTGGGTCTCAATTCCTTCCACATAGTCTTACATGGAAAAAGTGTGTCAACGTATCAAAAATCTCAATTTTACCCTTACTTTTCACGGTCACATAACATAGCCCTCAGCATTGGGCCGGGCCGGGCAAGCCCGACCCAAATTTTTTGGGCTTGGGCTGGACTGGGTCGGGCTTATTAAATAATTTTTAAATTTGCGGGCCGGGCCGGGCGGGCTTAATGACATAAAAAAGAGCCCACGGGCTTTTATCGGGCCAGGTTTATATCGGGCTTTTCGAGTCGAGCCTATTAAGCCCATTTGGATCGGGCTTACGTGGGCTTTTGCAATAAACTATGTCTCAAATTTTAAAATTACAAAAAAATATATGCATGAAAAAAAAAATATTAATAATGAAAAAAAATACTCAATGGTGCAAAAACATGGTCTCGTTAAAATAAAATACTCAAGAATGCAAAAACGTTGAGTCTATTAAGTAGGTGGATGAGTGGTTAGGGTTTGTATTGGGTATTGGGTATTAGCTTTTTAAAATAAATTAGATGGGCTTGGGACTGAGATTTAGATTTGGATTGAAATATTAGTATTAAGAATGAGTTAAGTATTAATTTTTAAATAATAAGTATTTTATATTTTCGGGCTTATGTATCGTATTTGTTACGGACGGATCGGGCTAAGCTTACCTGGTTTTATCGGGCTCAGGCCTATGGAACCTATCGGATTTGGACACCATAAGCCCAACCCCAGCCCGCTAACTCTCGGACCAGGCCGGCCCATGGCGCATAACGGGTCGGGCCGAGCTTTTATCCATCAGGCTTATCGAGCCCCCATAAGCCCATGGGCTTTTGGGCCGAATGGTGAGGGCTAACATAACATATATAACAGAGTTGAATAACACAACTCAACAATTTCATACGGTTAAATGAGCGAATAATAAATTCATAATACAAAATATGACAAATGTGCAAATTTATGGTACATTTAAACTAAAAAACCATTGACGTAATCTAAAAACATAGAGGTTTCTATAAACAAGGCAAAATCCCGCGTCTGCTTCATTTCAATGCAAAATAATATGCTAACAAATAACAAATCATCCATCACCATTTGTTAGCAACTACACTAAACCTACAACACAATTCTCCCCTCCATAATGCAAAAGGGCAGAAGGAAAATAAACGAATACTGAAGCACAATACATAAAAACACACCAATAGAAAACTGCCCAACAGGAGTAAATCAACTACAGAAATACAATTATTCCTACAAGTCTCAAACTAAAGGAAAGGTGCGATTGGTGGCTTTAATCACTACTACTCAGCAGTATCCGCATTTGGACTCGTATTACCTGCATCTGCTTTCGCTATTTCATCACCCCTCCGATTGCCGTCGTCAACATCCAGCACATCATCAATCATGTAGTCCTCGGCCACGTTGATGTCTTCCACATCATCCTCATCTTCGTTGTTGTTTCCATCAGGGATCTTTCTCTTCTTGGGACCATGCTCAAGTCTGTGTGTGTCCAATTCTTTGTCCATTGTTTCCTGTAAGTTCATCACATCATTGTTCGCGTTCCTTGGTTTCCTTGCACTTTGCCACCTCTCCAACTCCTTTTCAACATTGGCAATATACTGCTCCCCAATCTGCTTCTGATAGTCAGTCAGTTCCTCTCTTCGTGCAGCTTTCCAGGCAAGAAATTCCTGAAACACAGTTTTGTATGAGAAGAATCAAACTAAATAGATACATTGCACACTATTGGACTCTGTAAATCCTTCAGGCGTAGTTATATCTGATCAAGCAATCCTAACTCATAAACTAGAAAATAGTTCAAAAAATTACACGGGAATAGAAACTATTTCTCCTAGAGGCCAAATATCTCCATTTGTTGTAATCAGAGAGGGATTATGCTAGATAGTTTCGCAAGAGAACATTTACTTGTGTACAAGTATTGGTATATGCATAAAACAAACAAATAGAAAACCATTTTCCGAGCTTGGTTGCGCAAGCTGGTAACCCAAGCGGGGGCATTAAAGGTGCTCGTGGGAAGTCATCCTTGGACATTCCTGAACTGGACCAAGAAATTGTAATCTTGCCGTCCTTGTTTCTGAATTCTTACGCTAAAGATATTTAAATTAGTGCCTAAACAAATTTGTGGTTTTATTTAGTACCAGCTTCATGATGTTTCATCATTTGTGAGTAATCAAAAGAGGAGTTATCTTCTAATGAAACAATAAGCCAGTTTCCCTAAATTTTCAAAACGACCTGACATGCCACAAGGAATCACCTTTTCTTTTTGCTGCTCGGCCAATGCAGAAT
Organism: Prinsepia uniflora; assembly: GCA_032719365.1. Classification (NCBI taxonomy): domain Eukaryota; kingdom Viridiplantae; phylum Streptophyta; class Magnoliopsida; order Rosales; family Rosaceae; genus Prinsepia; species Prinsepia uniflora. The sequence goes on from CM064872.1 coordinate 54,386,312, forward strand.
CCTCCTCTAATGGTTTCTTGGGCAGATAATATATCGGAGGCTCTGTCTTGGTCCTGAAATAGAACATATGTTCGACCAATAAAAAATATGAGAGAGAGAGAGAGGAAAGTACTAATTAATTCTAATTAAAACCCCACAATAATCCAAGAAATATCAAGCCATCAGGTTGCTTCAAAACTACTCTCCACATGAATAGAAACTTATCTTTGTGCCAATAAAATGTGAATATGGACACTTTTTTTGGACCAAAATTAAAAATAACCTGCAAAAGAAAGGAAGAAGTGAGAATTACTTCAGAACTCTATATTTTAAAAAGAACATGAGGACTTTCAATTGACAAAGATGATAGGCAAGGAATTTTGACAAGAAGAAAACACCAACAAAGTAATCTGATAGTTTGGAAAATTTTGTACCTTATGAAATTGGAAAGTTTTTTATTATGCTCACTCCACTGAAGAAAAAGCAGTTCCAATTTCTTTTCTTCCGTCTTGGCATTAACACGTGCCCGCAGAGTCTAGCACAAAAAAGTGCATGCAATGAATATGAATCACCCGGTTCTTCAAACAAAATTTCATTTAAGGCTTCACTACCAGATGTCAAACTAATCTTAAAGGAAAGTTAACAACGAACCAGGTCTCTCCTCCGCTTTTCCGCAATTTGTTCACGCTCTTGCAGCCTAAGTCTTTCACTTTCTTCACGTGCTCTTTGCTCAGCCTAGATATAGCACAAAAAGTATTCCAAGTATAATCATCAGATTCTAAATACCTGTTAATAAATAAGATAAGAAAGGAAATTAAAGAAAACAATGCTTAATGGAAGGCACTAGCCAGAGTCTAAAGATGCAAGCGTTTTCCATAAAGTTACAACATCTATTCTAAATCCAAATGCAATGAACAATACAAGGTACCAACCTTCCTTTAAAGTGAGTTTTATTAACAAAAGAGCAAGGTAAACAAAAGGCAGAACAAACCTAGAGACTAAGTTCCTGAGAGATCAGAACATCAGTGGTACAGAACAATTAAAGTTACTGTACCCAAACACCAGAGAGGAATACAAGAAATGATCCCAGTTAGATCCAAAAGAATGAGGCATGTAACATGTCGTACTTTTTCTTTTTCATAGAAACAAAGTATCATTAAGGGAAAGACAAGGCACGTAACAAAGTATAGGAAGGAAACCCACACTAGCAATTTCTAATTACCTTCCAACTCAACCCAATCCCTCCTGGGTCCGAAATACAAAACTGTTTCAGTATCACACCTTGCCATTTCATACGTATAGAATTAATCAAGTCTACAAGCACCTTAACTATTCAGACAAGTTTATCTACTTGGTAACTCCTTGAAAATCCAGCAGATACGAATCAACAAAGATATGATCCTCATAAACTGGTGCTCACAAAAGTGCATATTGAATTCAGTTTTACAAGTGCAGGAGTCCATGCACAAGTAAACTTTCATATAGCATAAGCGTTATCAAGACAAGAGAAAAGCAGAATAATAATACTTGCCAACAGCTTATCGTTTTTTTTATTTATAACAGAAAGTTTTGAAACAAAATAGAGTCTATCACTTTCTTATTATTTTTAGTTCATATTTCTTGTTAGGTTCCATACTTGAGCAACTTCCACTTCAATGAGAGCAAGGCCTTGTATTCAACAGAAACAAGAGCTCATAAATATGAAAATGGAGAAGGCTATACCCACCATAACCTTGACCACATGGCTAAATTTCCTAAAGAAAAAGGGAGGATGAATAGTTTGCAAGCGTTTAAAGTGAGTGCCAGGTACTGGCAGATGGATACATTGCCATCCTAAAATGTCCAGCAGGCCAACATTCACATAGAAAAATTATCTACATATTGTGGGTATATATACTCAAATAACAACTTTCTCAAAACCATATATATTCTCACGATTTAAAATAATTTAAGGTATAATATGCCATGGACATACACGCAATCAAATAGCATGACTATTAAATTTATATACTCACTCTCTGTAAAGAATTTGATCTCCGCATGAATGCCTCTGTTCCTGAAAGTTGCGTGTCCTCCTTCCTGAATTTCTGCACCAGTTTCACAACCAGGGAGAATACATGAGCATTTGGAATTAAAATAAACACGAAACATAGATTTCTGGAACTGATTATGGAAAACAATTTCAATTTGAAAAAATAATGGTTTTTATATTTTTAGCAGACAAATTGGTGGGTATGGTGCTAAATGCATATTGTGAAGTTTTAAGGAACCTGTAAAATGCAAAAATTCTGTAAATGATTCCATTGGATGCCCAGATCATTACAATAGATGGGTACATCTAAAGTCTACATAGTAATAAATATATTAAAGTAGCTAAGGCAAACATATTTCAGCTTATGAAAGCTGATGTGTTTAAATGCTACAAAGACCAATTGTTGGCTTCTTCTTCTATATATGGAGTTTGAAAAGTGTTAAGGAATATACCTAATGCATATTAAGTCTCAGAATGTCTAAAATATATGCATGATGTACTTTATTTCAATGGACATCAGCATCATTGCAATCAAAGCCTACATCTATATGATAGTAGATTAGTACGAGCAGGATGCTGTCACACCCTCTGTTTTTGCTTTCTTTTTTGTCCTTAAATTTCTTATATTAGATCTTTTCACATTCTAATACTTAAGTGCATGTATATGAGTAAAAGAATGTATATTTTGGCGTTATTTACATGTATACTAGAGGACATTGAATTATGGACTAACATAGGGGGGAAAAACATCAGAAGATGTGCTTGTTCATTTAATATGATACTATAAAGCACTGCTTTGGAAGCTTAAGTTGCCTCAATTTGCGCAAAAACATAAAATGGTGCGCACTCAAATGATTAGAGTTTGGGTAAGGTTTATACATTTTTTTGGGGGGTAACTTAATTTCAATTGTGAACAAATCCTAACAAAATTTCATTGGATAACGTAAAATATGTAATGTTAAATATGTAAATGTTTATTCTATAAGCAAGAGAATTTAGAGAAAGTAGATTTGTAGATGTTTGAAATAAGTATAAATCTTTTCCACCACAATAAAAGGGAGGCCAAGGTGTAAGTTTGGCACATCAAGGGGATTGATAAAAGGTAATCCACTCTCACCTTTCTTATTCAAATTGGTCATAGATGCATAGAGCCATTTAGAAAATAGAGAACAGGAGAAGGAGGAGGGAAACAACTCACAAGAATGTAGACTGGAAGAGCATTGCAGTTTTTTAGCTAGCCTAAGAAATATTTTGGTATCCTGGTGGTGCTTTACTTGTGGTTAGATACTGGGGCGATAATTTGAATGAGAAAGTATTAAGGCATTCTTGCATTCTACTACATTCCTTTTGGAATCCCAAGCCAAGTAGCTAATATTACACACTCTAGAGAGAACTTCTGTGGGAACATGTGAAGGGATAAAGGAGTATTGATTCTAATATAGTCCTTAGAAGGTTCCAATTCTCCTTGGAAAGCATTTCACAAGGTTATCAGTTCCTTCTTTTCTAGTTTTCTTTTTATTTTATTTTTTGTAACTCATCATATTCAGGTCTCGAGCTGAAAGACTCACAAGAGTTCATGTACACACTCAAATTCGAACAGCAAGGAAAAACAATGAAGGTTTGACTAACGAGTCTACACATACCTCTAGAGTGCCTAAAAGTTGTCCTAGCATTCTTCTGTTCCTATTAACCAAGCTGGGGTCCTCTTCCTTTAGCAATACTCTTGGAGCATGATCCGGTGCTGGAATTTCAAAATCCTATACACAAAACAAAAATTAAAGTCAACAAAGATTAATGGTCCCACAGCAACACTCCTTGGGAAGTGGAGAGAGTCACATTACCTTCTTTGCGGCTCCTTGATTTCCACCCCTCCTTGACCAGGCACTTTGTTGATTGGACAACTTCTGATCAGTCTGATTATCTGTCGCTTCTTCAGTTGAATCCTTATTCACATCCTTGGCCTCTTCAGCATTTTTGATGATTCCCCCATCATCAACCTTCTTCCCAAATCAGAAAATTATTGTTTTTAAACTATGTTAGGAAGAGGAACGAAACAAAGACAACACAAAATACCCCTTTGCTTACTTGAGGCAAAATACCATTTATCAAGTACGAGTTTTACTTTCTATTCCTTTTCTAATTTCTCAGACTTCTAACAGAGAATAAGATAAGGACCGACTAAAGATTAGTTGAAGTCGAATTAGACAACAACTTCGAAATGAAAGAGAAAGGACGGGCACAATCAAATCGTAACAAAATGCAAGGGCTCTTACCTTGACAACAGCAGACGAGAGCCGGCGCTTTGCAGGAGGTTCATCCTCAGCATCACCCCTATCTGCCTGAAAATTCATTTAATTAACAGTTTAGAACTTTAAAGATAAAAACTTTTATCAAAACAAATTCAAATTTCCCAAGAAAATTCCACAGTACGAATAGTCAACATTGAAATTGGAAATAAACAAGTGAGTAAATTACCGGTCGAGTAAATGCTCGCAGACGAGCACCATTGGCTGCAAAGTTGCGGGGACCAGCCGCCAAGCCTCCTCCTTTACGGAGTCCCCTAGGGTCTCGAAGCCGTTCCGTAATCTGAACATTTTGAAACGAGCCAATAAAATTAAAATGGAAGGCATGAATACATATATGAATACATATATCCACCTTTGTAGAAAGAATTATGTATATTTATAGATATAGCAGACCTCGCGCTGTTGACGCTGGAGTTCATCTATCTCCTTGCGGAGCTCGTCCTCCGTTTTCTCAACTGTGGCGCTCCCCATGAGTCGAAGAAAAAGAAGAAAAGTTCGTGTTCAGGAAAACCCTCGAGGCGCGTCTGAAGATGTATGCATTGTTATGGAGCTTTCTAGTCCTAGGTTCTCTTTGGATGCCCCGACTTCTTTATTCTCGCGGACTTTTGTTTTATGAAAATATCGATATCGACGGATATATCGCTCGCCGAATTTATAGATATCTCACTTCAAATATCGATATCGATATCATTTACGGTCAACAAAAATGACAAAAATTGGGTCCAAATGATGGAAATTTGGAATGAAACTTTGGCAAACACTTAAGTACCCAATAATGGTTATATAAGACTAATAAAAACTATAAAATGACTTTGATATGATAAATATATGATGAATCATATAATAGAATATAGATCTGCCGACTAAAATCTTAAAGATAAACTTAAATTAAAACATAATTCCATTGATAATATTGCATTAAAAATATTGTACACATTGAACTTGATCAAAAATAAGTAGAGTGTCGACTAGCTTGAAAATTAGATTGATCTTGAATCTCTTGATCTACCAAGACACAAAAGTTTTGCCAACTGATGCTATTTGACCAAAAGGAAATGTATTGTTGGACATAATATTCGTATATCTCCTTTGAATGACCTACTTTTCCTCCATAGATAGGGTAGTTCGGATTTACCCAACTAACTTCTCCATAATCTTCATTGAGATGGGGATCTTCATAGCCTTCATAACCATGTGACATTTGAAGGAGATGGTTGTCTAACAGGGGGTGACGATATGGACCATAAGCATATGGATCATTTGAGTTGTTACTAGGATCAGTGCCTAAACTCATTGACTCAAAACTAATTGCCATGGAATCCTCAGAATATGGGTTTCCATAACCTTCATATATGTTTCGTGTCCGAGTGTAATCTTTTCCGACACCACCGATTCCTACTCCTCCTTCTCTACACCCATGATCATAATCTTGTGTGGCATGAGTGAAATCCGCATCTTCAGTAAATGGGCTCAAGGGTGCATATGTATCGGTTACATGTTCATTTCCCCCATCATCATCCCCTCCGTCATCCTTGTCTTCATCGTTTGTCTCAACATCATCTCCTCCATCATCATCATCATCATCATCATCATCATCATCATCTGGAGATTTATTTTGATGAAGTCCCTTACTAGTAGCATCAGCTCGTAAGTCACGTCTACCGGTAGAACCAAGCATTGATCTCTCGCATGAAGACATTGACCGCTCACTTCCTACGTCCTCACTCCCCACTTCTTCAGATAGCACTCTATCGACATTAACACCGTGTTCACTAGCAAGATGTGCACTCGAGGGTCAGGCATTACACTATCATCATCCAAGTGAGCTGGCATAATCCATGCTTGAAGTGGATCAGCCTCATTACCTTCCACATGTTGACCTGCAATTTCCAACAAGTCAACGTAGTCTTCTTCCACAACTTTACCGGCTTCGGCTTCTTCATCTCTTAACTTGAGTTTCATGTTGTAATAACAGAAAACAAGTTGTTCTAACTTAGAATATGCGAGACGATTTCTTTGCTTTGTATGAATTAAAGAAAATGTACTCCAATTTCTCTCACATGCCGAAGATGATACCGTTTGTGATAATATACGAACAGCAATTTGTTGCAAGCTGGGAGAAGCTTGGCCATATAGTTCCCACCACTCAGCTGTCAGTATCAAATTTAATGTAAGGGGTATTATAAAGTGCTAAGTCATAGAATATCAAGTTAAATGCAAGTAATATACCTGGGGGCATTTTCGTTCGTGATTGTACAGCCATAGGTGAACGAAATGTTTTCCGACCATCTCTAAAGTTGATCAACTACATTAAAGCTGATGTTAATATAATGCCATAGATGTACAGATTCAAAATTACTCATCAAGATTCAAAATAACTCATCAAGGTTCATATATGGTAGTGAACTTACGTCTACTCCAAAATTTTGTAAACCCACTTGTTCATTTGGATTCAGTTTAAGGAATACTTGTTGAACTGATTGGACAAGGAAGGAGTCATGCCCAACCCCTGCTTGATATTGATATCGGGATTCAAGTAATAAGCTGCAAATCATGGATGAACTTTGCTTAGTAAACAACAATAAAATAAAATATTAACAAGTTCAATAAGATAGAAATATACCAGCGGCATGTAAGGGATGCACTAATGTTTTTTCCCATCGCTCATGTATGATTTTAAGGACCCACTTCTTCCCTTTAAGACGGGTTATCTTTTCTTTCATTCGATTGAACATATCATACAGGATTGGCATGGTTGGGACTACCTCTATATCAACAATTTGGAGGATGCAATATAATGGTTCATATATTGATTGCATCATCTCCAAGGACTCCCAGAATCTTTGGTCGAGGATATGAGCCTCAACCCTCTTGCCTTCCACTTTCCTACTCAATGGGCTACCATGCCATTGATCACTAGTAAACAACCTTCTAAGGCAAACTTTATGTTTAACTATACTGTTTATACAAATATAGTTGGTTGCGAACCGAGTTGCACCAGGACGAACCAAGTCTCCTTGAAAAAATTCATGCATCTGAGCAAGTAACCATAGATGATTATAAATGTAGTTAGTTACCTGCCTAGCATTTTTTATGATGAGCGCCATTGTCTCATTCTTCCCAATATCTTCAAATATTAGGTCGATACAATGGGCTGCACAAGGAGTTCAATAGAGCGGATACGTCTTCATCGGTTCTTTTTCAGCCTTTTTGAAGTTCGACCCATTATCAGTAACTATATGTACAACATTTTGTACTCCAACCTCCTGTACAACATTTTGTACTCCAACCTCCTGTACAACATTTTGTACTCCAACCTCCTGAACAACTTCCTTCAACAAATTTCCTATGTACACATAGTCTTTATGAAATTTGGAAGAATCAATTGACCTGAGAAATACAGTTGAACCCTTACTATATACCATGAAGTTAATTATGGATAACTTCGTTGGACCGGTCCAACCATCGCACATTATGGTACATCCATAAGTTTCCCAGTGTCGCTTTTGTTGCTCCACATACGCCGTCATTTCTTCATACTCCATAGGAAGATATTTATTTTTCACTTCATATGGAGAAGGAGTGGACACGCCTTCACCTGCAAACCAAAACATAAGTTAGCATTTAATAGTATTTCATAAGCTAAATAAAAATGCATCATAAATAAATAAATTTATTAAATACCTGCTCATTGGGCTTCAATGATCATATTCTTAAAATGATGAGAGTTGGCTTTATTTGGAGCCACGCCTTCATATATAAAAAATTTGCTAATATATCGACCCAACTTCTCTTTCGTCCCTTTCCACATCGATTTTACAGTCTTCTGTTGACTTCGTGCGGTTTTGTAGAGTTTTGGTTCTGGAGGAATTGAAAATGCATCACGCAAACTTTGTGATCGACGCATCTGTTGCGGTGGTTGACGACTGCTACTACCTCCTTGAGCACCACGCATGGACCCAACTCCATAATTGTCGACACTTCGCCGTGCCTCATCTCTCGATGCATTTACAACAAAGCGATATGCTGCTCTCTCAGATCTATGCACATCTGGTGGATAAGCGAATCCATCATCATCCTCTTCATCATCGCTATCATTAATCTAAATGCTCTGTTGAGTGTCCAGTGGATCTCCTCTCAAGCCAGCTCGTATGTTCTCCCCAATCATATTCTTGGTCTGTTTAGCAGTATCTTTACTTTTGATTCATGTTCTGACCTCATCCCTAATAGCCTTAAGTACATCTTTGCATTTTTGAACATTTTTTTTTGGATCAAAACCTGCTAGATGAAACTTTAATCGCGTTATGCCTCCACTCTGGAACTGATGTTGACAAAATGAACATATGACACCGTTTTTTATTTCCAGGAATTGCAATGGCATATTTCCATGCTAGGTCAACTCGTCTAGGTCTTGGAGGCCTTTCACTTACACTTGCACTTGCACTTCCACTAGTCATTTTATGAAATCTAAGTTGCATGAAAAATAATTAGAATTTGATAATGACAAATAATAAATTAGAACATATATTCTAAGTTAGACTTTGATGATGATAAAAAATTAATCAACAAAAAAACATATATTCACAATTTTAATATATGTTCTAAAATAAAACATATATTAAAAATTAAAACAAACATTACCAAATATATGAATTACCCCATATTCTTAATTAAAACATACATTACTAAAATATATTTTAGTAATAAATGACAAGCCATATTATTTACCCCATTTATTATTAATAATACATTACCAAATATATTACTAAATATTGCCAAATATATGAATTGGTTGATATTATTTACCTAATAATAAAATTTGATGAATTAGAACATATATTCTAAGTTAGACTTTGATGATGATAAAAAATTAATCAACAAAAAAACATATATTCATAATTTTAATATATATTCTAAAATAAAACATATATTAAAAATTAAAACAAATATTACCAAATATATGAATTACCACATATTCTTAATTAAAACATACATTACTAAAATATATTTTAGTAATAAATGATAAGCCATATTATTTACCCCATTTATTATTAATAATACATTACCAAATATATTACTAAATATTGCCAAATATATGAATTGGTTGATATTATTTACCTAATAATAAAATTTGATGAATTAGAACATATATTTTAAGTTAGACTTTGATGATGATAAAAAATTAATCAACAAAAAAACATATATTCATAATTTTAATATATATTCTAAAATAAAACATATATTAAAAATTAAAACAAATATTACCAAATATATGAATTACCCCATATTCTTAATTAAAACATACATTACTAAAATATATTTTAGTAATAAATGATAAGCCATATTATTTACCTAATAACAAATTTTGAATTTTGAAAAAAAAAGTTTAAGGCTTAATCTATTTTTGATATTTGAGGTTTAAAAAAAGTAAAAAATAAATTATATAATTTAATTTCACAACTAATTAAAAAATATATATATATATATAAATTAAATGAACTGAAACGAAACGTTCAATTCTATATTACTCAACAGTTCTCGAAGAGTCCAAAGAACAATCAATTGTCAATTAGCCCACTTCAAACTTTGGGGAAATCGTGAGAGGGTCAAGGGCGACTGAGAGAGGTGAGTCGACCGTGGTGAGTGAGATGAGTTCTTCGTGCCAGTGAGGGAGAGACGGCGTCAACCACGGACGAGACGAGACTACGAGAGGTAGTTCGAGACTTCCTTCGAGCAGAGGTGGTTGACTGAGGCTGGGTTCCTTGTTCGAGCGAGATCGGCTGGCGCGTGAAGATTTGGAGATGCAGCCGGCGTCGACAGATCAGGAGTGGCTGGGTTCCTCCCCCCCCCCCCCCCCCCTCCCCCCGTCAATTTATGCTTTCGAATGAGGAGTTATGCTTGGTGAGTCCGTGAATGCTATTTGTTGTTTCTTCCCAATTTCTGTTCGTCCGTGGGTGGAAAATTGGAAATTGAATTATTGCCTCTGAATTTTTTAATCACTGGTTGTTTGTATCACTGTATGTGATTGATTCGAGATTTTGTTGATTTCTTTTTGAATTATCGAGTCTGTTCAGTCCGTAATGCTTAAATTCCTTCATCATTTTCATTTTTCTTTTGATTTTGGGCCTTTGTTGTCGAACTTCCTTCGTGTGTTCGATGACTAGGTCCAAAATCGTGTTTCTCGTCCAATATCGGGAATTTCGGATAATATCGTCGGAAATCGTCGATATGTGTTGATATATGCCGACATCGTCGATATTAAGGGAAGAAAATCCTTCACCCCCGTTTTAGCTGCCGCCGGCCGGAATTCACGATATATTCCGGCGATTTTTCAATCCGTGTTTACACCTTGTAAGTTTGATTTCTATTTCAATTCCCACAATTGGTCAAAAAATTTAAGCATAATAAGACCGATTCATATTTGTGAGAGTGGTATATTCTAACCTTTAGCATACGGGACCAAAATATCAAAGCCAAACTGTTTTATTGGATCGAATCCAATCTGTACCAAAAAAGTGAACTTGTTTATTCCCGAAATAAATTACTACGAGCCTAAGGAAGGTATTTAAGAAATTAAAGACTCAAAGCGTGATTTACGAAAATCATATTCACACAACGTCAAAACCTCATAAGGCAAAGGGGAGAGACGACTTAATTGTCGTAAAGGAGAAACATGTGTGGATGCACGTATTTATTATCTTCATTATGATGTTTTCTATAAAAGGAGAAGAAACCCTCATCTCAAAAGAAAACTAACAACTCAATCGAATAAACAAATGGATCAAATTCAGTCAATTTCAACAATTACAAACTCTCAAAAGTAACTTCTTTAACTCCAAAAGCTCGCCTTTATGGCAAAACCTATCTCTTAAATCCAGTATCAATATTCAATTCTCCTTTCATCCCTTCTTAGTTCTTACTCCAAGAACACCAAACATGCCTTCAAATCCAACATGGATGCCAAGTTAATTTCTAGAGACTTTCTAACTACCAAACTTCAACCCAACTTGCTTCCGCAGCTTGTTTTGAAGGCCACCGAACACCCCTTTATTTCGACTACCTCAAACCAATCTCTGAGACCTTCACAATCTCACTCCCCAACGTTATCACATCATTTTACTATTCTGACAACATCTTAGTATGATTTTCAATGTATGTTCATCTACTTGATGGTCTCTCGACCAAGATCACCAACTTATGGCTAATGTAGGGATAGTTTTCTTTTTGCACTTGTAATTCTATTCATCATTCTAATATTCAAGCATTTTACTTTATAAGTGTTTGTATTCCTTTTCTCCCTCTTTACAATTGGTTTCTTCAAGTCTGATTTTGATAATTGGAATATACCAACCAATGAGTTCTATGGCTGCATAAGTTATAAAACCATTTTCATGCTCTACCTCAATATTTGATCAGTTTAACTTGAAGAGCTTGATTTGTCTAACTCTCCCTTCTAACTCTGAATTACACGTTGCTATCATAGATACGCCAGCATTAAACTTGGACTAGGCTTAAAAGAAAATATTTAAAGTCCTCGAATGAGGCATTGAAAAGCACAGCACACGAAAGATGCTCACTTACTCCACTTTTACTTGATTCGAACGAAGGTTCTTGGGCCGCAATTCAGAACCCATTTCTAACCTTGTCTAGTACATAACAGCTTCTACTAGTGGCATGCCTACTTTGAAGGCAACTAGAAATCCAAATCAGCTACCACAACCCACTTAGGGTAGGACTGTGACACCATGGCACAATGCTTTTGGCCTTTTCCCTACTCGCCCTAATCACTTACATTGCACTCCACTGCATCAAAATATAGCAAAGAGATCCCTTGCACCCAAATACTTACGTATCCGCTCATTCAAAAAGTGCCACTAAACGACGATCCTGAATTCCACTACGACAACATTTCGTGCACGAACATAATCTGGCACGCCAAGTGGGACTTTTTGAAATACTTGTCCTGGTTTCGATAAACGGAATAAAGATGGGATGCTAAAGGGAGATTTGTGAGGTCGACGCCATAGCAAGAAATTCTTGGGCTACCACTAATAAAGGTCAATATGGAAACTCCTCGTGATGAAAATCTCAAGGATATCACCAGTTAGTAAAAATCTAAGGAATAATTGATTAAATTCATCAAGGACGCCCTGGCTCTCATCTGGGCTTAGATAAAGGTTCTGATCGAATAGGTTCAGCAGATCTCCAAGAAAGGGAAAATGGAGCTGAAAGGTAATGCCACCCCATCTCCAGAGGCGGTAAGCCTAGACAAAGGGAAATGAACCATGGATTCTAGAGTGTCTACTCTAGAACTTGTGATCACGGGGCTTTTGTCCTCAAACGCCTCACCTTTCAAAGTTTTGGAAATGAGTAGAACCCATGAGGTTTAATTGAAACAAGACAACGAGATCCAGACCAAATATCGACCACCATCCCGGAAAAGTCGAAGGTTAAAATGACTAAGACCATCCCGAATGACGCTAAGCGTGACTCAGAGAAATGGAGAAGATCTGACAACACGAGGTCATAAAAGGAAATCAAGCCTAACCAAAGGCCACCTCGTGTAGTCGAACATCATAACATCATGACTGAAATGACCAAAATAAGGCGTATGATTCAAGAATAACCATTGCCTCCTAGAAGAGTAAATGTCTTGACATACATGAAGCCTTACCCTATGTACGTGAACTAGGATAATCCTTTTCCTAGGAACTTCAAACCACTAGCTTTTTCACTCTCTAATAAAGATAGTAGTACGCATCCTTGAAACATATAGGGAGATTCTCCGCCCAATGTGTAGCTCTTGAGGATAACTTCAATCTCGAGATACGTCTGTTTAACAACTCTCTAGTTGGGAATGTTTTTTCTTGGTACATTTTGCTGCCAGAAGCCTCCATACACACTTGTAGGCAAATGGAAGACAAGTTCTATGAAGAGTTTTATCGGGTCGAGCCCGAGGTCACGATTATTGACCTAACTTCCATCAAGCAAGGAGAGCATGAGACTATTGAGAGCTTGTTTGCCAGGTTTAAAAGGCTGAAGATGAAGTGTAGGTTTCCTATGAACAATAGCAAATAATGGCCATTGTTCAGAGAGCATTAAGGTTCTCACTGAGAAAAAAATTCGGTGACACCACTTTCTCATACTTGCAGGAGATAAAGGTATATGTGTGAAAATTCGAGAGACTGCTAGAAGAAGAATAATGATAGAGGCATAACTCTAAAGTACCCATTTTCTACAAAAATAATAACTTGTTCATCAGATAGACCACAAAGAAGTTGAAGAGGAATCATCAGAAAATAGAGAGGGGCATGAACTAGAGGTAGATACAATCGAAATCCAGACTTAAGGCAAAGGGCCTATGACCATCAAATTATTAGTCAAACCTATGCGGGATCATAAACCTGCTAATTCGACTAGGGGATACTTTACCAACATGGTCCCAATTTTCACCTCATATCTATTTTACCTGACTAAGACTGGAGAGATATATGATGAATTGGTCAAGAAAAAGTTGATCAAACCTGATCCCAAGTAAGAAATGCCTAGATTAAAGGAAATTAAGGGGAACCAGTTCTGCGAATGGCATGTATCATCACACCACTTCACAGAAACTTGTGTTCAATTTAGGGATACAATCCAAAGCTTGATAACTTAGGGGCATATCACCCTGGCCCCAATACTAGAAACACCAATAATAGTGGACACTAACCTATTCCCTATGGTATTAGTGAACATGGTCGCCTACAATGCTCAAAGCCTGAAAAAGGCAACATGACCAAAAAAGGTCAAACAAAGTGTCACGACCCGTCCCAATCCCCCCGAGATTAACGACGGACGCTCCTGATCCCGTCTGACACGGAGTGTCAGGCTAGGGAAAATTTGAACCTTTAGCTTGTAACAACCCGGAAATTCAGAAAAAGGAAAATTTGGAAAATTTGATGAAAATGACGATTTTGCCCTTGGAATTTGGCAAACGGTTGACTATTGGTTCGGGGCGGTCAAACGGACTTTGACCGATGACTGTGACGTAGTTCGGGGCGTAACGAGTTCATAGACAAGTGGCACGTCCGCTTCTGACATTCGAGGAGAAAGTTATGATGTTCGGAAGTTTAAGGGTAATTTGATTTAAAAAAGGGGCAATTTGTTGACTTTTTTATCGGGACCGTGTTTGGACTTTCCGTAAGTACCGTTGGATAGGTCTCGAGACACTGAATCCTAAGACAGACGGCATGCGTCAATCGGGGTTCGGATGAAAAAGTTATGGGCCTGAGAAAATGAAGGGCAATTTGGTAATTTTGAGGGAAAGGGTAAAATGGTAATTAGAGGTGGCCATGTGATGAATCAGCAAATTGGGTGACTAATTCAGTTTATTAAGTGACACATGTCACTGAGAACAGGAGATTAGTGGCATTTATTTGATAAGGATTAATTTGAATACGTACTTGGGCGGTGTGGATTAAAAACTGGGAAATAAATGGTATGTGTATAATTGTGAAAAAAAACAGAGCAGCAAAAAACGTGCTCATCAATCTTCCTTGTTTGATCAATTGAATTGAGAGGGTTAGAGAGAGGAGGAACAACAGATGATTATTAGGAAGAAAAGGGGATGAAAATCGTGAAAACAAATCATAAAACCCAAAGAGAAACCCGAAACAATATCCATGGAAGTCGAAATTCGAATTGCACCTTGCAGCCATCAAACATTGAAATTGGACTTAGATTATGACTTCTGGGACTCGTGTTGGTCGATCCACGTCGAGAAACTCAAGGTTCGAAGCCCTTTGAGCTAAGAACAGACATGGCGAAGCTTGGAAATTCGAAGGATTGAGTTGTGTAATTGGAGGCGTTGGACGATGCAATTGAGATTGAAAACAAGTTTATGATGATCTTACGAAGTCGTTGGCTGGATCAATTAAAAAAAAACAATGGAAATCTATGAACTTTGATGAAGGAACAGTGTTCGAATGTTCTTCGAAAACTCGAGCTCGAATTTACGGATTGAGGTAAGTTCTAATGAAATCGACTTTACATAACCATAATTAGCTTCATAATGATGCTTTCGACTGAATCAATTGAAGAAATAGATGGGAAATTGACAGGATTGAGCCGGGTCAACAGACAACTGAGTAAGAACGATGAACAGTGCTTTCACAGTAGTAGCGCGTGAGCTTCACGCGCAGCCACTCACAGCGGCGCGTGGGGGCGCGTGGAACCGAATCTCGAGGTGAGTTCAACATGAAACTTGCTTCTTTTAATATAACGAACATTTTGGCACTAGTTTCGAGGAAATCAGATATCGTTTTGATAGTATTCAGTGTGTCCGAAGTTTTCGTATACGTTTAAAATACATATTTAAATCCCGAAAAAATTGGGGAAAATTATATGAAGTATATTGGAATGTTAGTGACCCTCTATGTTGATTTTGGATAGGAATTATGATTTCCGGAATTTACGGAAAAATGTGCAGCTCATAAGCGGGCCGTTTGGACGGTGTTTGAGTGGACTTTGTTTTCTAAATTTCAATGCATGTATAATCGTTTTCTATGCTTTATATTTATAATTTCTATGCTTATGCTTATGGTAATTACGATTTCTGTATTTACACGTATTTCGATATGCAACACGTAATTGCATGTATTTCGACACTATGGTTTCTCCTATGCTTGATGATGTTTGGTGGATAATTTTATATGATTTGTACGTATCATGTTTTGATGATGTTTTGATTATGATTGTGAGTATGATTTACGGTTTGGTACGTATTTCGAGATTATTACGAATTTGCATGTTTTACGAGATTTCGAGTATGATGTGATTTGCCATGGTTTTGATGATTTGAGTTTGAGATTTGAAATATGATTTGATTTCAAAGATTTAAAACGGATTTTAGAAAAGGTGATTTCGGGCTTGATGCCCAGTTCATAAAAGTGGTTTTGATAAACGAGATTTCGGGTTTCGAAAACTTGAAAGTGGATTTCCGGATTTAGGTTCGGAATGATAATTCCAGATGCTAGCTTACGGAATGATAGTTCCGAATTCGGATTGGAAATGGATGATGGATATGATTTGGGATTTGAGCGTGAAATTCGGACATGAGTTCCATTTCGATAAATGTGATGTCGGATTTGGTTTTGAAATTTGGAGTACGATGGATTCTGGATTGATTGGGAATTACAAATGGTTTTGGACTTAAAGACCCGGTACTATTGTTGGATCATGTTTTGGGTTTAAAGACCTGGTTGATTGATGATGGGGGAGGACCCTTGATTGATATGTTTTGAATTTAAAGACTCGGTTATTGTGATATCCCCTGAGGCCTATTAATTGTGTTTTGAGTATAAAGACTCGTTGATATCCCGAGAAGGCCTGATTATGCGCATGGTTTTGAGTTTAAAGACTCGGGCGCACTTGAGATCCAGCAGGTTGATTGACTTGTGATTTACTGTTGATTTCCGATGTTTTCGGATGTGTTGGGCAATGGCCCAATTTATATGGCTCGGTGGATTTTTGGGTTATGTTCTGTACTTGGATTTTGATTCATGATTTTGGGCTGAGACCTCGTATTTATGGTTCCGGGCTAAGGCCCGAGATTTGAGAAAAGGAAAATGATTTTGGTTTTCACAAACTATTTTATGGTACTGGAAATGAAATGGATTGTGAACTGATTTTCGAATGCATGCATTGGTTTTTTGTGGAGGGTAGAAATGTCTTTCTGTAACATGTTTTATAACTGATTTATTTTTGTCCACTCACACCTTTTGTGTTTTTATTGACCCTTCAGGTCGTGGCGCAATGATCGAGGCTATTCGGGAGGTGGAGGCATGAGTGAGCACAGGTGCGAGTATCCCTTGTTTGACAAGTGCTTAAGGCAATTTTTGGGAACTTTAGTTGACTTGTCAGACGAGAGCAGGACCGGGCACGGTTATCAATGTTCCTCAGGGGACGGTCCTGTCATAGCCCGACCGGCTACCAGAGCGTGCCAAGATCTGGTGGAGGAGTGTGATGTCTCGGTCTCTGCTACAATCCGCATCCGTAATCAACCTGAAGGACATTGAAAAACAGAAAATACTATGAGTGGACGAAAAGAAATAAGTTCATAAAAACACATTTCATAAAAGACCTTTTTGCCCTTTACTAAAAAGCAAGCATGCATAGGAAAACCATTTATCAAACCACATATGTTTCAATAGCCATTTATAGGGTCTCAGCCCCAAATTCCGTAAATTCAAATCATACGGGCCCCTGACCAAATCCATTTACAGAAATCCATAATCATATCAAACATATGTGGGAACTCAGCCCAATCCATTTATTATCCATAAAACACAATTTCGTAAATCCAAGAAATCATGTTTATCATAAATATCATATAACCAATCCTGTCACGGTATCTAAGGCTACGCGCGTGCTACCCGGGGTCTCAAATCCCAAGTCTCCCCAGGGTCCACCCTAGTCAATGTTTGTAGATCAATGACCCTCCCTGGGGGTTATAATCCATAGTCTTCCTGAGAGTAAGGAACCCAACGGGGGCGACTACACTCAGTTAGTGCTCCGTAACTACTCCGGGGTCCATCCAGGCCAACGACCCTCCCAGGAGGAGACAATCCAGAAATATATAAGGATGGCATATGAAAAACCATTTGAAAACATTCTCAAAACCTTTCAAGGGTTTATACCCGGTCCCCATTTGAAAAAATTCTCAAAACCTTTTAGGATTTTGTTAATCTGCGAGTTTACCTTTTCAAATCTAGAACCATTTCATTAAACCATTTCTAAAATCATAAGCATAGATAATCAGTGTAAAACCCTAAACCTCGATTTACGTGCTTGCACGTAAATCGCCTTGAAATGCGTGAAACCATGTAATTCACCAATATCCAAATCAACATCATAGGATCATATCTATAAACCATATAAAACATTTATGCATGCATCACAGTTTAGAAATCAAGGTCCACTCACAGACCGTCCTAAGCTACCGCCTCAATTTGCGTGCCGTAAGCCTCCCGAGGCTAATTACCTTCACCGGGACTCCCAAAAACTGTCCAAATCAATTTAGAGGGTTACTAACTACCTTATTAACCTCTCATTGAAGCCCCGTAATTTTTCCGAATTTTTAACTATTTTTAAACTAGACCCTAAACCGTCGGATGTCCCGAACAATATCGAGAAGGTGTCCGATCGACACGAAACCAGTCCCAAAATGTTTGTTACATCGAATAGATTAATTCACATGTTGAACAATTTCCCAAACCCTCCACGGAGAAATGAGAAATGACACTTGGTTCTATGGCTAGAAGGGGATTTTCTTCTCTGTTTTTCTTTCTAGAGATTGAATAAGAAGCCATGGGTTTTTGGAGCAACAAAGAAGAAAGAAGATTTTAGAGATTGCAGAAAAGGCGTCAGGAAGAAGGGGAAGCGTATTTAATAGCTAAAACACGGATGGTGGGGATTACGAAGTCGCGAATAGTGTGACAACTTGAATCTGAAAACATTTTTATTCAAGAACTTTTGAATTCATGGGGAAATGTTTACACCCAAAATAAATCACTACGACCCTATGAAAGGGATTTAAGAAATTAAAAACCCAATTCAACTAAAGGCTCAAGCCCAACTAGTATCCACCAGCTGGATCATGGGAAAACACGGGCATGATTTAAGGAAATCACACTGACAAGGCGCTGAAACCGTCAGAAGGAAAAAGGGATAGACGACTTAGTTATTGCAAAGGAGAAATATGCATGGATGCACGTGTCGATCATCCTCACTCTCATGCTACCTATAAAAGAAGAAGAAGTCCTCTTCTCAAAGGAAAACTAACAACTCAATCAAACAAATAAATTGATCAAACTCAATCAATTTCAACAACTACAAACCCTCAAAAGTTTCTTTGTTACCCAAAAGCTCACCTTCTTGGAAAAACCTGTCTCTTTGATCTAGGATTAAGATTCAGTTCTCCTCTCATCTCTTCTCAATTTTTACCCCAAGATCAACAAGTTTTTCTTCAAATTTGATATGTATTATGAAGACTTCACGACTACAAATTTCATCCCGACATGCTTCCGAGAATTATTTTGAAAGCCACCTAACACCCCCTCATTTTGACTACCTCAAACCAATCTTTGAGACCCTCACAATCTCATTCCTTGCCATTATCATGTCTTTTTACTACTCTTTCAATACCTTGGTATAATTTTCATGGATCTTCATCTAGATAATGGTCTCTCGACCAAGATGACCAACCTATGGTTAGTCTAGAGATAGTTTACTTCTTGCACTTGTAATTCCATTCACCACTCTAATATTCAAGCATTTTACTTTCTAAGTGTTTATACCCTTTGTCCCTCTCTACAATCGGTTTCTTCAAGTTTGATTTTGATGACAGGAATATACCAACCAATTAGGTCTACTGTTGCGTAAGTCGGAGAACCGTCTTCATGTTCTGGTTTAGTATTCAAATAGTCTAACTCAAAAATTTTGATTTGTCTAACTCCCCCTATAACTCTGAATCACATGTTGCTAACATGAACACGCCAACATTGAACTTGGACTAGACACAAAAGAAAATATTTAAAATTCTTGAATGAGGCATAAAATATAGCAACGCAAACAAGATGCCCATTTGCTCCACTTTCACTTGATTTGAATGAAGGCTCTTCAACTACAATTCATAACACTATCCAGTAGCAACTTCTACAAGTGGTATGCCTACTTTAAAGGCAGCTAGAAGGCCAAGTCAATTGGACCAACCCACACCATGGCCCAAGGCTTTCAGCCTTCTCCCTACTCGCCCTGGTCATTTACACCGCATTCTACTCCATCAAATTAGAGAGATCCTCCACACCCAAACACTTACATATCTACTCATTCGGAAGCGAGCCACCGAACGGCGACCCCAGATTCCTCTATGACAATATTTGGGCATGAACAGAGCTAAGTACAAAAATATTGGATTTGTGTGAGGTCTTTGGTTTTTGATACCTTTAGCACATACTAGAAATGATACATCCCTTATCAGAAACGTAAATTGGGAATTTGGAATTTACCCTTCTACCCCTATTAAACTATTCAGATTTCTATTTAGCTTGGTATTGAAGTAAATAACGGGGTTAAGCCTCGTGAAGCTGCCGAGGAGGGACTGAGTCATTGTTATGTACAAGGCCATGGAGGTATCTTTGGCCTCGAACTCATCATTGATCTGGTTCATGACGAGCTGAGAGTTACTATAGATGTGTATCTGCTCGACCTCCATATGTTTAACCAGTCATAGACCAGCAAGTCGGGCTTCATATTCTGCCTCGTTGTTGGGCGCCTTGAACATGAATCGGTGGGCATACTCTATCAGTGCTTATCTGGGGTGGTGAGGAAGATTCCTACACTAGAGCAATTGTGGAAATTAGAGCCGTCCACGTGTAAGAGCCAGGTGGGTCAGTCATCATCCAAGATCATTTTGGATGTGGACGGGAGTTTTGGGTCGGCTAGTACAGTTGACTCGATTGGTAGATAGGTGAACTCCTAGATGAATTCTGGAACGGCTCGTCCCTTCTCGATCTATCTGGGAGCAAATTTGTTGTCGAACTCGTTGAGTTTGATGGCCTATTTAAGTAGCCGACCTGATGTGCCCAGTTTCTGAAACGCTTGGCGGAGTGGCCTGTTGGTTAGGACTATGATGGCGTGAGCCTAGAAGTACGGTTGGAGTCTCTTGGATGAAATGATCAGGGCGAAAGCAAGTTTTTCTAGGTCAGTGTATCTAATTTATGTGTCTTGCAGTGCTCGACTGACATAGTATACAAGGTGCTCGGCCCCATCAATCTTCCTAATGAGTACTGAGCTAACTGCGGAGTTGGAAACTGAAAAGTACATGATCAGTGGTTCGCCCATCCCCAGCTTGGCTAGTAGTGGTGCTCGACTCATGTAATTATTTAGCTCGGTGAAGGATTTTGTGCACTTCTCATCCAGGAAATGTGTTTGCACTTAGTTATGAGTGCCTTGAAAAAGGGGACGCACTTGTCGATGGCCTTCGAGATGCACCGGGTTAGAACTGACACTCGACCTGTCAAGATCTGGATGTTCTTCTGGATCTGAGGAGGCTTCACATCCAGAAGGGCCTGGATCTTCTCGAGGTTGGCCTCAATGCTACATTGGTTGATCATGAAACCGAGGAACCTGTCTGAGCCGACCTTAAAGATGAACTTGGCTGGATTGAGGTGTATTCAAAACTTCATCATAACGAAAAACATTTGAGATAGGTTGGTGATGCAGTGGTCTGCAATCTTGCCCTTGACGAACATGTCGTCCAAGTAGGCCTCCATGGTCTTTCCAATCTAATCGACGAAGATGTAGTTGATCCGATGATGGTAGGTCGCGCTAGAATTCTTAAAACCGAAAAACATCACATTATAACAATACAGACCCTAGTTGGTATAGAAGGTAGTATGGATCTAATTGGCTGGATGCATGTAAATCTGGTTGTACCCGAGTAGGCATCCATGAAACTTAGTAGCTCTTGCCCGGCAGTGGCGTCGTCTATTTGGTCAATCTTGGGCTTCCCTATCCTTGTGGCACATCTTGTTCAGGTCGTTGAAATCGATGCACATACCCTAGGCGCCAGAAGGCTTTTTTACCAAGACAACATTGACTAACCAGACAATATAGATTGCTTTTGCGGACAAAGTGAATAGTATTGAGCTTCACAAGCTCTGCCATCATGGCCTCGGTCTGCTCAGCATCGTAGATGTACCTCTTTTGCTTAACTAGTTTGAAGCTCAGACTGATACTGATTCGATAGCATATGACATCGGTCAAGATGTCGAGCATGTCCATGTAGGACCATGCGAAGACTTCAGCATTGTCGTAAAAGAATTTGATCAGGTTGATGCGTAGAGAAAGGTTGAGCGTTGTGCCGATCTTTACCTTTCAGTCGGCAAAGTCGTGGGAGAGGATAATCTCCTCGACGTCCTTGATCAGATGATCGGGTCAACCTCGGAGGTAGACTCACTAGAAGTCATAGTTTCATTTGTCTAGATGATGGCCTTTCTTGCTAGAGTGGTAGAATTGTAGGTTTGAGGTGTCATCTTGTCTCCTCGAACTTGTCTGATTCCCATGGGGGTCATGAACATGATTAACAGCAGGTGAATGTATACAACCGCTCGAAGTTGGTTGATAAGACCACGCCCTAGAATTACATTCTCTGTGGTCGGGCAGTCGACCACTAGGAAGGGAGCTAGAATGTAACGACTCATCCAGAATTTACGGGATTAACGAGAATTAATTGAGGATTATCGAAACTAATCGGAAATTAGTCGAGGATTGTCAGATGTTCATGGTGAAATTATGAATTTACCCTTGAACAGGTAAAAATGTTGACTTTTGATCCGGGTAGTCAAATGCACGTAGATCGAGGACCATTACGTAGACTGAAAAGCTACGAGTTCGTAGACAAGCGGCATGTCAAAATCGGACATCGTACGAGAAAGTTACGGGTCAAGAACGATTGTACGTACTATTTATGATTGCACAAAAATCGAGAAGAGTTTACTTTGGCTTTATTTGCTAGTTAGCCTAAATATCTTGCTGGACCAATGGATGGCTGACAAGTGTCACTTATCCCATTGGCCCATCATCCCACATTCATGCACCTATATTCATCTTCTTTATTTCTTTGTTTTCCATTTCACCCAAAACCCACAAATAACCCAACCCAACCATCAATCCTTCATCCTCTCTGTTTCCCGAGAGAGTGAGAGTGAAAGGGAGGTTGAGAGATGACGAAGAGGAGGCTGAGCACGAAGGAGGAACCACGGCCCAAGTAAAAACCTGAAACCCGATTTGGGTTCAAAATTCGAAATTGAATTTTTTGTGTTTGATGGGCGATTCTAATGCCTAGAAATGATTCCTGGGGACTAGACGAACACACAGGGTTCAAAAGGAGGAATTTTGGCTGCTGGAACTGCCAGAAATCGAGGTTGAAGTTCAACTGAAAATCACCAAGCTTGATAGGTGATTTCTAGACCTTTTTAGTTCATTTTGAGTCCATAGAACTGTTTCTGGGATCATTGCGATCATGTAGGAAGAAAAATGGTGGAAAACGGTTGAGGAATGAGTGAGATAGGACTGGGTTGGGTCGTGGTTCAAATCAACCCGTTATAGAGAAACAGGTCGACCCAGCTAGAGATTGACGATGATGACATGGCAATCCATGTCATCATCATGTTAAAGCTGTCAGTCAACATGTAAATTAGGTGATGCCACGTGGCAAGTAGTCAGACCCAATTAGTAGCTGAAGTGTCAGGTCCACGTTAGCATGTCTGACCACATGGACGAATCCGGTGGTGCCACGTGGCAGTGTGTCAGAGATTTTAGAGACGCGTGTCAAGACACGTGGACCAATAAGATGGTGACATGTGGTAGGTATCAGACTTGACAGGTGTCAAACCTACCAGGCTGACATCAACCGTTGACCGTCATTAACCGACGACGACCACAGTTAACCAGACTTTGATCGGCGCGTGAGGGCGTGTGGGTATGAATTTCTAGGTGAAATCAATCATGTTTGAAAGGTTTTGATGATCTGAATCCAATGGTGGTGGTTTCAGATCGATTAGAGGTCGGTTAGATAGAGTTTTGGAGGTTTTTAGCCTCGAGAAACGTGTTCGGGACACGTTTACTGTTCCGGGAGTTTTGAGGGTTTAGGATTAGTGCTTGTATCGATGGATAGTAACCTTTGGATGTGATTTGGACAGGTTCGGACGTCCCGAAGATTACGGATTAGCCTCGGAGTGGCTTACAACGCAGGTTTCGAAGTGCGCAACACAAACTGTGTGTGAGTGGACTTTGGTTTATAAAATGATGCATGCATATATGTTTTGATTTTTAGATGATTATGATTTGATATACCTGGTGTGCATATTATGTCGATTTGATCATGATTTGAAAATGAAATGCTTTGTGGATTTAAAATGTCGGGTCATGATGGATTTCACGGAGATGCGTGAAATCCCTCATTCGGGCTTGAGACCCAGTTTGAAATTCGTGGTTTTCAATGATTTCACAAAGATGTGTGGAATCGAGGATTTGATTAGCGATTTTTATATGATTTCAAGGGGATTCGTGAAATCGGTATTTCGGGCTTGAGACCCAGTTGGTTTAAGGTTTGACTCAGAGTATAGTCAAATGGGAAATTGAACCCTAATTGAGTAATAAAATGATTTTCGTACTTGAAAATGATATTCGAGCTTTTGACCCTATTGGAAAGATAATGGACTCCGGGAGTGAGTCCATGTGTATGGAAACCATGTTTCGAGCCAAGGGCCCTATTATGATGATTTCGCGAGAAAATGATATCAGGATGTGACCCAGTTAAGATTTATGAAAGGTATTGATAGGATTTGAGGAATCCTGGAATTATTTTATAGGATTCCTCGAATCCTAGATTTGGTTGATAGGATTCGAGGAATCTTGAATTTACGAAGTGTTTCTGCACATTGATTTTATGAGATTTGTGGAAACTGATTTTGGGCTGAGACCTTATGTAAAATAACTATTTTGATTGAAAAAACAACAGTTTTGAAAATGTGTTTCCACTGTTTTTATTATGACCATTCCTCATGATTATGAGAGGGCCTCTGGTTTCGAATATGTTTCTCCGGAAAGGACCTTGGAGATAACGCTCACCTCCGAGGTACGAAGAGGTCACGATGTGCCTACTGTCGAGCAGCTGAGAGAGGCGGCAACCGAGGGAGGCTCGACTCAGGAGTGCAGATGTTATATGAGATCGATCGTTGATCTGTTCACGAAAATCTGCAGATTGTCAGTTGGTGATGTGTTCACGACGACACGCTCGAATTAGAGTAGTCCTTGAGCTTATGGGCACGTGTTGCTGAGATTAAGTAATGTGACTGATGATGATGGGATGAGATCCCACACGGTGGATATGAGAATGGGTCCTGAGGTTTTTGCATTATGATTTGTGTCCAGAGGTTTTAACATGTGTCGGTTTTATGATGAAAGTACTTGTTTTTCGTATGTACTATTTTGTTGGAAAGAAATGGTTTTAAAGTGATATACATGCATGCTTTATAAAACGGAGGGTGGAAACTATATTTTGAAAAATGGTTTTAATAAATGATTATTTTTTTCCACTCACATGTTTTGTTGTTTTTGGCACCCTCTAAGTTGATCGCGGATGCGAGCCGTAGTAGAGACAAAGACATCACATGACGGCTGAACACTCTGGAAATCACTGCGCACTCAGGATACCCCGAGCTGGTTACAGACTTATCCTTTGTCTGACACGCGATGTCAAACGGAAGCAGGCACATCCCACAATAATTCAGAGGGATTAGGATGGGTTCTATCATAAAATGGTGGCACGCTTGGGATTTTCTCCGATTGAAAGAAGAAAGGTGACAACACCGACCGGGATGATCGATACTCCGATGAAACCGAAGAGTGGGGTCGTTGATCGGTCCAAGTCAGCCTCCGGGACGCCAAGCCTCTTGTAGGCCTCCATGAAGATAACATTGACTGAGCTACCAATGTCAATCACGATCCGATTGATATTGAAGTTATAGATGATGGCCCGGAGGACGATTAGATCGTCGTGTTGGTAGACTACTCCCCACTTCTCTTCCTTCGAAAAGGATATGGTCTCTCATCCATTACTTGCAACCTTCCTAGCTCTCTCTTCATTGACGTGAATGACCTTCTGGTTGTGCTTTGCGGTGCACATGAAATTCATCTTGGCTCGGTTAGATGCGAAAGGCAAGTAGATCGAGGTGCCTCCAGTGATAGTGTTGATCTGGGGATGGCTGGGCTGTTGATCTGTGATTGTTGTACTTGTGGTATTGGAATTAGATGCTAGTGTTCTTTGCCAGCTGCCTAGTGGTCGATACCCATGCTGGTTTGGGGATCATGTTTTCACTTGCATGAGAACATTCTCGTAGAAGTGTTCAAGATCATGTAAGTCTCGTACTTTGACCGAGGGGGTGCCCACTTGATGTGGTTATCATTTTGCCAGTAATATAGTGGGTGCTAACCCTAGTGATTGTTGTGATGGTCGTGATTCTTCCCTTTCTTCCCTGAGCTGTAAGAGCTAGAGTAATCTTTCCTCTTCTCGCTTGGGGAGTGTTATGATTCTGGCTGGAGATTGGCTGCTGAGGGGAACATTGAGTGTTGGAGTGACTTGGTTGGTACGTGTTGACCGAGTCCCTGGCGTTAGACCGATAAGTGTTGGTCGGTGTAGCGTCACCCTTATTGGTCAGAAACTCAGCCTTAGCGTGAATTGTTGCCTGTTTCATCAACTCATTATAGGTAAAATAACTGTGAGTATATGCAGCGTACTTGAAATGTGATTTGTGTAAACCTCCCTTGAAAGCGGTGAAGGCAGCCTTGCCATCTATATTGGCTCACTGTGAGTATTCATGACTAAACCAAGCAACATACTTCTATAGTGGCTTAGTTTCCCCCTGCTTCAGCAGAAACAGGTCTTCGACTGAGAAGAAATGGTCAGTCTGGATCATGAATTGGTTGAGGAAAACCATTTGGAGCTTCTTGAAGGAGTTGATGGTACCGAGCTCCTATTATTAAAACCAATTGATTGTTGCCTCGATGAGAGTAGAGCTGAAAACAAGGCGCCAAACCTCATCAGACGGATTCTTGAAGGTTATAGTCGACCTCTAATTGTTGAGATGAGTCATTAGGTCTCCCTTTCCTGTGTAGATGGGGATTTTGAGTGGCTTGATCTAGCGGTCGTGCTAGAACTAATTGATCTAGCTAGAGAATGGGCCCAGGAAATTTTGGCCCAAAGTTAGTGTATGGAGCGATCCTTTCTTGGCCTCAAGGCTCATCACTCAGTTGAGTAGCTACTAGACTAGTGGGTTGGCACTAGGGGTTTTACTCCACGTCTAATAATCGGTATGTTGTACAGGTCAGTGGTTCTCTCGTCGAGAGGAGGTTGCCTTGTGCCCCTTGGACCAAGGGCTGTGAGGGGGTCGGTCAGACCAACGTACACTGAAGACCTCCTAGGATGATTCGTCTCTCTCTATGGCAGAGATTTGGGTGGGGTTGTCAATCCAAAGGGAATGTAGTATATATGTCTCGAAAGGTATCCGATCGGTCTACTCCATCGGTGGTAAATCCATTTCTTGGGGGAAGGTGAGTCTAATTGGACTGAGCTATCTCCGATCCGGTTGAGATTTTCCACTCAGGGCTTCGAAAATGTTGCGGAAGATTCTGGTTCCCTAGGTACCCCTCCCTGGTACGATCAGGAGCTTGGAGGCTTTGTCGGTCGGTACGGCCATAGTGGTTGCCCTCTCATTCCTTGTTGCATACCTTACGAATTTGGCATGCACGGTGTAGTTGACAACAATCCTTTCGGCCCCGCGAGCCTCGTATAGAGCATGACAGGTAGCTAGCTCGGCCTGGGCAACCTAGAGCTGGGCCATCACATCAGTGTACTAGCTGCTCAACTTGGTGCATCGTACCTTGACTAGAGTGTCGTTGGCCTTGATTTCGACCATGTCGCGTTATAATCTTTCCAGCACCCGGGCCACGTTGGGAGAAGTGTCCCTCGGTGCCTGCCCCGGTGCAGGTGTGACTTCACCGTCCGTGTTTTCTTGCATGCTAATTGGATGGCAAGGAAAATCAGTGCTCGACACGGTATAGTGAGGGGCAAACTTAGTCAGAATTCCCATAGACGGCATCAAACTGTTAACACACAAAATGTGCCAACTAAGGGTGTGAATTCTACTCAGCCACGTATCCTTGGATAGATTTGTAAAAAGAGAGTAACAGGTTGGTCGGTTAGAGGTAGGCACCGGTGTGGTACCAGCCTAAGGGTACTTCAACGCCTAAGTTAGTGATGGGTCTGTACGTAAGGAGTGAGTGGTGAATAGTAATTTATAAAGTAAGTGTGAATAGTCAATGCTTAGTTACCTTTTTGGGGAAAATGAACTTCTTTTGTATGGGTGTGAGGTTGAAAATAAATATGTTCTTCTGATGTAGGAGAATGAGCATTCATTGTGAGGCTGACACGTGATTGAATGGGGTATGTCCACGTGTCACTGCTGATCAGAGCTTGCTAGGGCTTGTTTATTAGTGTGGGCTTGGGTCCCTTGAGCTTTGTAGGAGTGTGTTGGGATAGAGGTATTAAGCCTATGGAGTCTGAGTTGATTTGGTATCAACAAACATTAGTGAAAAATTAAGTGGAATATCATAGAATTTTTAGAAAAGTAATGCAAGAAGAAAAGAAAGTAGTTAGTTCATCCCTGAAAAGTTCTACACTCACAAGGCGCACATCATCAAAAGAGTAAACTCTAAGATGCATTTAGAAAGATGGATAGAGATAAGGTTATTAGATGAGAGCAAAAGGCAAGTAAAGATTTTATTACAGTTAAAGATACTTGGTACTCTCATGGTGTCTCTATTGTATCAGATAAATGGTTCAATATTAAGCATAATCCCTTATTAATATAATTGTGGTAAATAGTCGAGAAGCTATGTTTCTCTATGCTGATGACTTCTCAGGCATAGAAAAAACTGGTCTACAAATGTCTCAATATTTACTTGACGCGATTGCGGAAGTATGACCATCCAACATCATATAAGTAGTGACTGACAATGCAGCAAATTGTAAGCTTGCTGGGACCGAAGTTGAAAAGGTACTAAAACATATTTTTTGGTGTCCATGTGTTGTTCATACTTTAAATCTAATTTTTAAGGATCTTTCAAAGAAGTTTGAGTTGTTAAGCAATACTTATTCCGTTGGAAAATGTATTGTTAAATATTTTATAAACCAGACACATACTTTGACTATCTGTAGAACTAAATCAAAGTTGGAATTACTTAGAGTAGCGAAAACAAGGTTTGCATCACATTATATCTTGTTGAAGAGAATTCTCAATTGTAGAGAAGCATTAACTATTAATGTTGTTCTTCAAAAATGGAAAGAATGGTTGAACACTAGAGATGCAAATACAAGACTTTTAGGTGATATGATTTCACAAACTGTGATTAATGACGAATTTTGGAATGATGTGGAGATTATAGTGGATATCAAAAAGCCCTTATAGTATTTAAGTTAATTTTGTGATGGCGAGAAACAAAAAATGGGTGAGATTTATGAAATAATGGATAGTATGTTAGGGGAAATAAAGGATATTATGAGGAAAAGTGATAAGTTTGATCATTTCCCACATACATTAAAACACTTATAAAACATTTATGCATGCATCGAATTCATAAAACAAGTCCACTCACAGACCGTCCGAAGCCGCGCCTCGATACGCGTGCCATAAGCGTCTCCCGGGTCAATCGTCGCCTCCGGGATTCCCGAACCTGTCCAAATTCATTTAGAGGGTTACTAACTACTTATATAACCCCTCACTAAAGCTCCATAATTTTCCAAAATTTCTAACTATTTTTAAAACCAAACCTAAACCTTCGGACGTCTCGAACTATATCGAAACGATGTCCGATTGACACGAAACCAGTCCCAAAATGTTCGTTACATCGAATAGATGATTTCGTGTGTTGAACACATCCACAGAAACCCCACCACGCACTGCCATGCGCCGCCCAAAGGGCCCTGCGCGTGGGCTCACGCGCCGGTGAACAGTTCATCTTCCTCAGCGATCGAACCAGGTCCGGCCGGTTCACTAGTTCTCCAGGACCAGCGTGACCGGTCCGGCCTGGTTTCTCACCCTATTTTCATCCAATCTTTTCCTTTTCGATTCCAATCTTCCTAATTTGATGTTTTCTATCATTTTTAATTAATAAACCTAGAGGAAACTAACTAAAACTCACGGTTTGATTTTGGTCCAAACGGTTCAGTTTTTCCCGAGTGCACCCAGGGCTGCTCAGCCCTACTCAATCGTTCAAAAATTCCTCTAGGCATTCCTAACAACCTAATAAGCTATATCCAAGCACCCAAAACCATCCATAATGTAAGAATCGAAATCAAATGGAAAAATGGACAGACCGAGCTACCTTCTCGAGTTCAAGGCCGCCGTCCACGGCGGCGTGGCTTCCAGCCAGCCACCATCATCCACCCTTCATTCTCTCATCTTCTGGGCTTCACATGCATGATCAGCTGGGTCAAGGGTTTGGTTTTGGATTGAAAATGGCGATCGATTTGAGTTGGAGGAAAAGGAAAATGAACGATGAAATGGGAGGGGAGATGCATGAATGGGTGAGGTTAGCCAATGGATGGGTGACACTTGTCACTCATCCATTGGTCCACTAAAAAGTAGCTGGGCCCACTAAAGTCCAAAAGCTCCTCGTAAAACGTGTCGTTGTGAATAGTATCTTGGAACTTCCGTGAACCGTAACTTCGCCGTCGAACGTCTGAATTTGACGTGCCGCCTGTCTACGGATTCGTATCGTCCCGATCTACATAACGGTCTTCAGCCCTCGGCCATTGGACCTACTGGGTCAATAGTCAACTTTTGGCCCAAATTACCAAAATGCCCTTGAACTTCCGAACGTCATAACTTTTTCCTCGGACGTCGGAATCGAGCGTGCCACCTGTCTATGGACTCGTGACGTCACGAACTACGTCTCGGCCATCGGTCAAAGTCCATTTGACCGCTGAAATGAAAAGTCAACGATTTGTCCATTCTAGGGGCAAAATTGTCATTTCGCCCGAACGTTCGCTAATCCTCGTCTAATCCGTGATTAGTCTCGCTAATCCATCATTAATTCTTAATTAATCCCACTAATTCGGGACGGGTCATCACAAACTTCCCCCCTTAAGGAATTTCGTCCTCGAAATTCATAGCGACCCGATTCCACAACCAAACTGTGGAATCCATCCATGTTCCTCGAATCAGACCGCTGCACCCGCACGAGAATACTCGTGTAGCAGTACACGTCCAACACACATACCGTACTCATCGGTCTCGTCCTCGGTACGTACCGTCATCGGAGCCTCCAAAGCTCCAATTCACTCTCGAGAACTACACGTCTGCTTGTGTGTCTCACTCGAGACAACATGGCGATACTCGTCAATCTCGCCTACCACTCACTTGACAGGTCAGCCACACCCAACTGATACCTAAACGGCTTTTCAGTCTGCCACCCTGGCAAGTTCCATCTGACTGTCGTCAGGCTGAAAACGCATCCCCACTAAGGGCTATCACAACCAAGCTGGCATTCTGCTTAGCATCCGATCTGACAACACCCTACAAATTCTGCCATCACAATGGCACGAATCACATCTCGTAGGTCATCCTCAGACCTATGCCCAATAATAACTCTAAACACTCGCACAAGTCAACTCTCTCAAATTCCTACACCCAAAACTGACTCTACTGAGAGTCTCATCAACCACATCGATCCGAACGCATCGGATAACTATCAATTCGTTACCACAATATGTCACGCCTTCGTGACCAGCCGAAAACTCCCGGCTCCACTGCGCTTCGCTGCGCGACTCTGATCTCGATTCGCATCTCGCATCACTCAGCGATACCACTTGTCATCTAGGCTCACCTCGAGTCCAACTATCACTATCGGATCTAATCCGATCACCACTCCTGTCCATCTAGGACTCTATCCAATCTGCAACATTCTCGTAATCTAGGGACACTCTCGACCCGACATACCGATTGATCGTGATCAATCCCATCATCTAACTTGCGTAGCACTCCGACGCACCTATACCACAACAACATCGGGGCGCCCTCGACCTACACAAGGACAGCTCTCTAGTAACGTCCAACCACAAACTACTGTCCGTCACCAGGCGAATATCAGTTCATCACCTCGGACATTCACTCGTCACATCCTGTGACGCTAATATACCATATACTCATCACGTCAATCCAATTGACCCACAGCCTAGGTGTTCGGTTCTTACACCTTCTTGAACTCCTAGCTGTCATACCGTTCCTCGTCGTCCCACCTAGGGACAAATCCAAGATGGTGACATCCATGTTCATCCCATGTCATCCTCTGACACTTAGCACCACCTGCTACAACGTCACACTCAGTGACCTCTATCACGCACATTTCGCACCTTTAATCATCCTAATCCAACTCTGACTCACAGAATTGGTCGGAATCCACGAACATCGGTCGGTAGGCTAAACAGATCGCAACGTCTGTCATGATCTGAAGCCAAATCTCTGCGTACTACCAAATCCAACAAACCGACCCATACGTCATAAGACGTCACTTACGTCATCCATTCGTACCTGGATCTCACTTTTCACCTCAAACGTTACAACTTCTGGGCACACCCTCGCGACTCAATCTCGCAGCACTGGGGGAACTAGTCTCCATTACTGGAGAAACTGATCTCCGTCACAGGGGAAACTAGTATCCATCACTGAGGAAACTGGTCTCCATCACTGGGAAACTGGTCTCCATCACTGGGAAACTGGTCTCCATCATTGAGGAAACTGATCTCCATCACTGGGGAAACTGGTCTCCACACCAAGTACTCCCGTACCTCGCACTAAGCCACTCGGGATCCTCTCTGTCCCACTCTTAATAACCACCTTCACAAGGGTAGCATAGCAAGTATGCCAGCACCCAACATCAACATCTCATTCTGCGATCGGACTCAACCTTCACCGAGTCGAATCCAGAATCACTGCTCATACTGTGCGTCACTCACGTACCTCGTATCATCGTCATGACTGACGAATCCCATCGTCACAATCGTCACGGCAACCTGAGTCTATCCAACTCGATAAGACTCGACTACGTCCACCGATAGCAGCGTCTGTCACAACCTCGTGCAGACCAAACTCAGAAATACTCTGCTATCGAGACTCCAAAACTACGCGGTCAACACACCGCCGGTATCAACTGCTCAACGCATAATATTCACCGATCGGTCAACCCTCTGGATCTGATCACAAATATCACTCTCCCGGTAACTTGTCCAATCAATCACCTACTAGGGTTCTCACAAACCCGGCTGCCCACTGCAGCCCTACCATCATGAACGATCCCTCGATCTCGACTCCGAAGAGTCGTCGTACTCCAATACTGGTACCAAACCAGCCAATAACTACCCTCTGAGAATCTCATCCTCTCGTAACTCTACGGCTCTCAGCCGTTGGCCCCCACAACAACTTGGCCATACTTCGCGCCTAACACTGCACAACGACTAAACGTCGCAATCGTATCCTATCGCGTCGCACGACAGCCGCACTAGGGCATCCACTGTCAGTCGATATCCTCTCGCAACACACCACAAATACTCCGGCATCTCCTGCCAGTCGACATTCCACCGAGATTCGACACACCGAAACATGGCAACACATGCCAATTAGGGTCAAACGTTCCTATTCCTCAACTGTCGTAAGTGTAGTCGTCCAGGGTCATCGTAAACCGGGCGACCCTGACCTCTTACCACACTAGTATGACTTCGTACACCTCTATCCGATACGACCCACCGTCGAGCGGTCACGACTCTCAAGTCGTCATACGGTCTCTGCTGATCTACTGGATCCTACTCACCAGTAACGCTACGGCTCTAAACCGTCAGATTCACATAAATACTGATCCTACTCGGGATCCACTACCTTGAAACACGTGGTGTCCAATGCCAATTGAACCTCAAACTAACGTATCGAATTTCGTTTAGCACGTCGTGCTTCCTACTCTTAGCCTAACTAGCAGGTTGATGACGGGCTGTTACGACTTCAGAGACATCACATCCTCGACCTGCGCACACTCCACGCTCTGATACCAACGCTCTGATACCAACGCTCTGATACCACTTGTCAGGACCGGTCCCAAATCCCCCTAGATTAACGTAGGACCCGCCTGATCCCGTCTGACACCACGTGTGAGACCAGGGAAAATTTCATGTCTAGCCCTCGCCGGGGCTGTCAGAGTGCGTCAGGATCGTAGGAGGAGGGGAGTGATGTCTCAGTCTCTGCTACGACCCGCATCCGCGATCAACCTGAAGGGCATTAAAACAGTAAAAGTCGTGAGTGGACAAAACAATAATTTCATTAAAAACATTTTCGCATAAAGACATTTATGCCCTTCATAGAAACATACGCATGCATTCAAAACCATTTATCAAACATTCATAAAACTATTTATCAAACATTTAGAAAACCTTTCAAGGGTTCATGCCCGGCCCCATAAACCGTCATGACCCATAAGTCCAATTGGGTCCTCGACCCGAAATCACAAACTTACAAACCATAACATGTGGGAACTCAGCCCAAATCTGTTCTCAGTGAAATACTAAAACATACCATACGGGGTCTCCGCCCCAAACCATTTCCAAAACATCGTTTACGGGGTCGGCGTCTCGCCCCAAAACACTTTCCGAATCATAAAACACGGAATACGGGGTCTCTGCCCCCAATTCACTTTCCATAAACTGTAAGGACCCGTCCCAGAAGTCAGGATTAGGGAAGTGATTAGTGACAGATTAGTGAGGTTAATCGGTGGTTAGTTGGCTACTGTTGGACATTGGCGCAAAATGACGATTTTGCCCCTAGTTTGGGTCAATTGTTAACTTTTAGTTCGGGCGGTCAATTGGACATTGACCGATGACTGTGACGTATTTTGGGATGTCACGAGTTCGTAGACAGGTGGCACACCCGATTCCGACATCCGAGGAGGAAGTTATGATGTTCGGAAGGTTGGGGGCACTTTAGTAATCTGGTTAAAAGAAGGGGAAAACTTGAATTTTTGTACGACAGAGTTTTTACATGAAGACCGAAGACCGTTAGGTAGATCTCATCGTCCTGAGTTCAACGACAGGCGGCATGCTTTCATCGGACGTAGGACGAGCGAAATACGGGTCTAGAACGGTGAAGGGCAAAATGGTAATTTTGACTCACAAGGGCATTTTGGTCTTTTGGTGCATTGGGATTTGTGCAACAGAGATGAGGACAAGTGTACATGAGGGATTGGATATTTTGAGATGGGCCATGGGATTGTGGACACGTGTGGTGTGTGTAGTGGGTTCTAGGCTTGTTGCACATTTCAAATTAATTTGGCCGTGTGTGTGAGTTGTGCTAGAGAGAAACAGAGACTGAGTCGTGAGGGAAAGAAATCGATCAAGTGTTCAGGGTGTGTGAGTGTTGTGAGATTTCTTGGTGCTTGAGTGGGAGTCTGAAGGTTTGTGATAGGGTAGAGGTGAACTAGAGTGAGAATAGTGTGAGGGAAACTGGTGTGTGTGAAGTGTGAATTCTCAGGAAAACAGAGAGGTGTCGAGGGTGTGGTGCAACCATCAGTGATCGAGGTGATCCAATTGGGTTCGAGGGAAGGCTAGGACGGCTCTGTGAACTCCAGGGAACGTGGCGGCGAGCATGGTGGAGGTCTGGAAGCAGGTAATTGCTCGACTTTCTCTCTTTGCTCTGTTTTCTAGTTTTGATTCAAACGGTAAGTCGTGGCTTTTAGGACTGAGTCGAGGTGTTTGGTGAGTTCTAGTGTGTTCAGTAGGTCCCTAGGAACCTGTAGAAGTCGAAGCCGTGATGGGGGATTGCACGGGTGGCCGGAAGTAGAAACAGGGGTTTTGGACTGGTTTAAATTCGAGTTTGGGAGATGAGATTTAGGCCAAGATGTTTAGTTGTTAGGATTGGACTTAGTTGCTAGGATGAGGACGAAGAGTTTGGTGGAAAAAGGAAGGAAAATGGTGGAGGAATGGCGAAGAACCGCCCTCGCCAGTTCAGACCGGTCGAACAGTTGAGGAAGACGATGAACAGTGGTTACTGTGCAGACGCGTGAGGCCCACGCGCAGCCACTTTGGGCGGCGCGTGGGGACGCGTGGTGGCTTTTCTGGGGAAACTTCCAAATAGGTTTTTGGTCTAATCGTTGTGACGAATCTTTTGAGACTAGTTTCGGGTCAGTTCTACGAGGTCGAAGGTTTAGGGTCTCGGTTAATTACGTTTACGGGAATCCCTGAGGCAGAGTTAGAGGCATAGGGTGACCCCGGAGTGTTTTCAGTTTTCCGTTGCGTGTGTAATAACTCTGAGTAGGACTTCTGTCTTTGTGTTCTGTACTATGCTCTGTATAATTGTTACTTTATTGGATATTAAGTTATCCCTTGTATGGCAATGTAATTTGGGGTTTTTGTGAGGTTATTTTGGGTCTTTGGGTTGGATTGCCAGACGGGAGCAGGGTTCGCCTCGGTTATCGGGGTGGTAATCAGGGTGGGTCTTGTCATAAACCACATACGTATCGAAGTACTTATAACCCATCCGAGGCACTTCCGAGAAGATGCCAACTCGGGGCACACAACCCCTAGGGAACACATCCCCGATATAGTTACGATGACATCAATATATCTAGTGTGCACACTACTTGGGGTCTCACTCCGAGTCTTCTCCCAGGAATCTCCATCTGGGAGACTCAATCTCTGGATCTAGTCCGAGCTCTCTCTCTGGATCTAGTCCACATATCTCTCCGGAATCTGGTCCGGGACCACAACATAAATAGTAACCCCCACTCTTGGAACGGGTTCCTTCCTCTTCCAAACAGTAGATTTGGTTGAATATGAAACTCAAAGGTGCGGAGAGAGAAGAAGGTTTTAGGTTTGAGGAAGAGATTGGGGTTAGGGGAGGTTGAGGAGGAGAATTGTGAAATTTTGTAACTACCCTTATTAATTTAATGTATTTTAATCCACATAGGCGCCACATATTCATTTTGACATCAAATGGAACAACTATAACAGAAAAGGAGCTGAGTGATATAATTCGGCCGTTTCATAGAGTTAAGTAAGAAAATAACGAGTTCAGAATGTAAAGTGTGACAAATGTATAAATTCATGATATATTTAAGCTAAAAAACCAACCTCAATTTGGATGATACTCCTTTCCTTTTTGGCCTGTTGGCTGTGTTTGGCTCACTCGGAGGATCTAATTTTGACCGTTGTATTTTCCTGTAGGTGTCTTGAAATGTTTTTAACCTTTTAACTTTGGACTCCACCTTCCCTTTATTTTCCTAATCCTGCCAATGTTAGTTGATAATCAACAGCCAAGACTGCTATATTTTAGGACACCCAGATAGTCGATTTTTCAAAATTCAAGAATAACATGAGAAAATTGTAATGACCTTAAAATGAACATATGTAATACCCGTCAAATTTTCTCAAGCATGCACAAAATGGGCACCTAATAAATAAATAAACAAACCTTTTATAGGCTAAACCCCTTATCAAGTAATTCTGAGATTACGGGAAAAATGAGTGAATATTAATTGACGGATTCGGACATAATTAGATATACATACGACCATGGATTAAAATATCGACCGACAGAATCGATATATCGTCAATTTTAGCCAGTGGCAACTAAGAGGGAGGAAATATATCTCACGAAATTTCGATTTGTTTTCTTATTTTAAGGATATAGATCTCATTATTTAGGTAAAACAAACGAGATTGGCCTAAATTGGGTGAAAATTGAACGTAAAATGGCGATAAACCAGTCGAGGCAGATGACGAGTATTGTGCAGGCGCGTGGCCACCACGCGCAGACGCTACCATCGGCGCGTGCGGCGTCCGATGGTTGTCCGTCAAATATGAAATATTTTTTATTTTTTTATGAGTTTATTGGTACAACTTTTAAGTTAATTGGATACCATATGAGTACATTTCTAAATATCTAATATAATGTCTTATATTTAAATTAGTATTTGCTATAAAAAAAATTGGGAATATAAATATAAAGTTAATTTAAATATTAATGAATTTTTTAAGCAAATTATATTGAATGGTAGGATTTCGTAGAGTAGAGAACTAGATATGGTTAATTTGAAATAAATTATGTTAAATTGAAACAAATTATGTTGAATTCAATTTAAATAAATTATGTTAAATTGAATAAACTTACTTGAATGATTAATTTGAATATTAATGAATTTTAGAAAAATATAAGATGAGCATACTATTAATAAGAATTCGTTTTACGTCTAATTTTCACTAATTAATGTTTAAAATTATTATGTAAATACAAATTCCCTAATTTTCTAAATTATTATGTAAATATAAACTCTATTATTACATGCTTATTTTATATTTTAACTATATTAACATTCAATTATAGTAATTCACTTCAATTTATATTTATATTTAAATTTTTATATTATTAATTATCGGCAGAATCCTATTTTATCGTATTATTCATCATATATTTATTATAACAAAATTATTTTATCATTTTTATTAGTCAAATATAACCATTATTAGGTACTTAAGTTTTTCGCAAAGTTTCATTCTAAATTTCCAACTTTAAGACCAAATTTTTGTCATTTTTGTTGACCGTAAACGATATCAATATCGATATTTGGGGCGAGATATCCATAAATTTGACTAGCGATATATCCGTTGATACCGATATTTCAATCCTTGCATACGGCACAACAAATTATTTTACGTGCTAGTCCGTGAAACGGAAACGGGAAACGGGATAGACACTCTTGCACTGGAATCAATGGAGTCAGGATAGACACTGTTCTTCCACTGGAATCAATGGAGTCATCGTTCACAAAATTGATAAAATTCTGTCTGCTTCTGTATACCAAATGGGAACAGAACGCATGGAAATTTTTGAAAGGGAATACCCATCACTTCTTCAAAGGCAGAAACAAAAACAGAATGAACCAACATAAATATTCCAACCTTCTGCCACACCCCATCCGTGAATTCTGTCTTTCCTTTAGTAACTAGTGTACAAGCATCATCGGCACATCGTGCTGTCATCACTCATGAAAACCAAGACG
Source organism: Prinsepia uniflora (assembly GCA_032719365.1). NCBI lineage: Eukaryota > Viridiplantae > Streptophyta > Magnoliopsida > Rosales > Rosaceae > Prinsepia > Prinsepia uniflora. The sequence continues at coordinate 54,425,330 of CM064872.1, forward strand.
GCTTTCCTTTTGCAAAGAATGGCACAGAAATATAAACCGATTCCTTATGCAAATATGATATCAAAAATGATTTGAACTGCCAACGAAAGTATACTAGTCAGAGCATGATTTAGCGTGATAAGTCTTAAACAAGATGACAACTGCATGAATTAAAACAATTATAGAAATGATAACTGCAGAAATTAAACAGTTAGCAAGTTGGCTTAACACAGTTTCTCACACTTTCAGGCTGGCCTAGATAAACCAGCACCAAAATACCAGACAAAAGAATAAGATGATGGTTCCAATTTTACAATTTGGTTATCTATTTTCAATTTTGAATGCTCATCAATTAACCCTTCCAAAACAAGCAGCAACTCAAATTCTTTATACTAGAAAAGGACTCAGTTTAGCATACAAAGCTGAAAAGACACGGTCTAACCCTTCATGTTATAAAAAATCATACCTTCCTCCTTTGGGATGTTAGGCTGATCAATCAAGAGCTGCTGGAGCGCACCCAAATCACTGGAACTGGAAGTTGATAATCCAAGATAAGACTGCTATCTTTATGACACAAGAAACATGAAGTATATAAACCACAGAAAATTAAAAAGAGAGGGAGAGTCCATAATTTTATCCCTAAATGCCCTTGTACAGAAAAAAAAATCTTATCATGACTATCCCATAAAAGAGCAATACAATTTTTGAGCCAAGGCTAGAGCCACCAATCTCTCAAAAATGAAAACATTTCTACATATAACCATGCTACAAGAAAATATCTGCACATTACATCTAAGTTCCAAAATGTGAATAATTTATAGCTTTTTTTTCCCTTTCCAGTTTCAGAACTTATAGTTGATTGAAAGTGAAAACAAAATTGATTACTAGCACCGAAAAATAATGGAAGCACATGGGGGAAAGATAAATTATAAAGAAAATCAAAGATAGGGTGTGAGGGAACCTCGAATAGATAACTGTTACTCAATGCTCAGTTTCCTTCCAGGTATGAGGATGAGGAACTTCAAAGTACTAAGAGATTTAGGTATATTACCGAGAAATTCACCACAAACAATTGATGGTGGAATTTGTAAGGAGCTACTTGAGCAACTAGCAAGGGGGGTACATGCCCCACATGAGCATAACGAAACCACTAAGCTAGGGATTTCCAAAGTAACATTTATCAACACTTCAAATCCCTCTAAATGCGTTGCACCTAATCATATCAAATTTCTCCAATCATTAGCCTCCTCATTTTTAACTAATTTAGCCTACATTCCTTGGATTTGAAGTTCGTCATCCAAACATACCAAGGTGTTTGAAGACCATCTTCCAAATTACCACAAATTTACCCAAAACAAAAGGATCAAGTTTCTAAGAAAATTAGGAAAGTAAACATAGCAGTTCCGGTTACAAGATAAGTATGTCACACACCTGGGTTTCAAAGTAAGTTCTGAGAGTGCTGAAACCAATGATGATTTCAAAAGGTACCTGATAACAGAGGGAATAATAGCTAAAGATGACATTGGATCGTATATAACTAGAAAACAAGTTCAATTACATTAGCTTGTGTGTGTGCGGGAAGGAGAAAAACTAGAATGTCTGCAGCAATTGAAACTAACTATATGATATTACCAATTCCATAAGTGACAAAAATCATAAGAAGTAAATTTAGAAACACCTTATTGGAGCACTTGGAGCTAAAACGGAACCATTAATCTTTTAAGACGTAGAAAAGTTGCATACTCAGAGCAATGCATGTCCTGAAGAAGCATAAGCCCATCTAAGCAATCTGCAAGACTGGGGTTTACACCAACACGTTGCTGCAGTTGTTTTACACTCAGCTGATTTGAACCGCCACCTTTCACCATCTGCCTACCATCACGATGAATCTTCTCAAGAGACAATACAATTCCATGAAACTCTTTCCTGAAATTAATAACAAAAATTTAACATTTCTTATGTAAATAAGAGGCTTTAACACAGTGAAGACGACAGTGAAAATCAAAATGCAATGAATAAAAATGATAACTAACAATACTTATATGCAAATAAGCAACAACTTCTATTCTATGCTCCCAATTTGGAACCGGAGTGGATGCAATTTTCGCTGGCTCAGAATTAATTACTATTAATAAATTCGAATTACAATAAACAAAGGAAGCTTACATGGTTTTTTTCATGGAGAGCAAGATGTTTTGCAACGACTCGATCTGTTTCGTCAGTACTGCCTCTTCAATGCCACCGACGTCATTCAAACGACCGTAATTTTTGGAATTTTGAAGCACCTAACACACACAAACAATCTCAAAGTTTAAACTAACAACAAAAGTTTATTTTTCCTCATACAAAATGTAATTTTTCATTTTTGCTGGAGGAGTAAATAGAATTGGATTATAAAAAGAGGAGTGAAAGACCTGCAACCTCTGGATGATAGAAGAGGCGCTCCTGAACTGTGAAATCAAGCGAGATTGAAGGTCAGCCCAGCGGTCCATGTCGTCCCTCGCCTTCCTGAACCTCTGCTGGTATTTCTTCACCACCGCCTCCATCGCAAGCCGCAGCACACAGGATCAAAAGCAGAACCAAACAGTCGAAACAGTCGAAACAGTCGAATCCACAATAACGCTAACAACTACCAACACTAACACACTGGCTGTGGCTGTGGCTGTATGAATAAGCAAGAACAAAGAAAAAAATTTAACAGCCCCTGAAAATAGATGAGCGTTTGGCAGTCCATCGACCTGCGCCGTCAATTTCAAAAGATGAGCGTTCGGGCGGAGGGCAATAGAAGGAACTCTTTTTAGAATGAAACTGACTTCTGTCGCATGAGAGGATTTGAGTAATTGCAATTTTATTAAAACTTGGTGTCAAGAAGTTAAATTTTGGGTCAAATTTAATTTGAAAAGAGTTAAAAATTATTAATACTTAGTAGCTCTCACTATTTGACCCAAAAACTTATAAGTTTGTGGATACTTGCTAGACTCATTAATAAAAAAGTCTGACTCGGCTCGCTATGGGTTATGGGCCCGTCCGATCTGAAAATTGATGGGTTAGATTTGGGTTTAGGATGTTCAAACCCGATAGGGCCGGGCTCGATAAAGCCCGGTAAGCCTAACCCGGCCTGTCCGTATAAATCCGACTCCTAAACTCGAATATATTAAATAATTATAGATTGAATGATTCTATGATCATGAGGTCATAAATGAGAAATGAATATATGTTATATATAAGTTTAGATATGATGATATATATCATATTATTACATATATATATATATTTTTTTTTGGTTGCCAACGGATGAAGTAGCAGGGAATCAAATTTAGAAGCATTTATAGTACAATTTACATCATTATCAAACTAAAACTAGCTAATTAATTAAATTTGACATGATTAAACACAACATGAGCAGAGATTTTATGTTTATTAATTACGTATTTGCCTAATATTAGGATGGATCACTACCACCCACCCTAAATCAGGCAACCATCTCCATAAATTCGATGACCAAATTACACCCCAAAAGTAACAACCTGGAAATTTGGAAAATATAATTTTGGGAATTATAAATGTAAATTGACTAGTTTGCACTTATTTGTAATTAAAGGTCATGTTGACTTTTATTCAGAGAACATTTTAAACGTATATCGAGAATACGTGAGTCTCGTAGTTTTAATTTCGTAGATAGGCGGTACACCAGAACCGGAGACCGTACGACCGAGTTACAATTCTAAAATGGATTTTATAAGGTACGCTTAGGTGTATGAAATTTAAATTACGCTTGGGTGTTTGGAATGATTTGGAAGGTGACAAGTATAACGACCCATCCCAAATTTCAGGATTTATTTAGAATTAATTATGGATTAGCGTGGCTAATTGGAATTAGTAGAGGATCGTTGGACGTTCGGGGCGAAATTACGATTTTGCCACTGAACGAGGGCAAAAAAGTTGATTTTTTATCCGAGAAGTCCAATGCACGAGGACCGAGGACCGTTACGTAGATCAAGTCGATGCGAGTCCGTAGACCAAGCGGAGAAAGATAAACCCGAAACCCCCTTTTTAATTTCAAATTCGAATTCTTGGTTTGGACGTTGGGGGCTGTTTCTGATGATTGGGTTTTGTTTTTGATGGTTGTATGAGTCTTGTGGGGACTGGAATCGAAGGTTATGGACAGTTGGGTGGTTTAAGCAGGAGATAGGAAGTGGTCGTGCGGGTTCTTGATTGAACAGGTATGTTCTAGCCCGTTTTAAACGTTTTTGAACCCATGGATTGATTACATAGGACTGGACGATCACGTAGGAAGCAATGGCTTCGAAAGCAGTGGCTGGAGGAGTGAGTTCTGGCCGGGTCGAGTTGCGGGTCTGTATGACCCGGTTGTAGAGATTCGGGTCGACTCGGATAAAAGACAGGGATGATGACATCATCAGATGGCGTCATCATGTCAAACTAACACATGTCAGTGTCAGATGTCATCGATGACATCAGACTACCATTATCGATGACGTCAGCATTGACTTTGACTGTTGACCGGTGACGTTAGCGTTGACTTTGCTGACGTCAGTGTTGACTTTTTGGTCAACGTTGACCAGCCACTTTGACCCGTACTTGGGGGCACATGGGCACGTATTTCGAGGTGGAACCAAGACCATTTAAAAGGTTTCGACGATCCGAATCCAATGGTGGTGGTTTCGAGTCAATCAGACATCGTTAGGTTGGTCAAATTGAGGTTTAAAGCCTAGGGAAGTGTGTCCGGGACACGTTGACTTTTCTGAGAATGTTGGGGGTTCTTGATTAGGACTTATCTAGGTTGATAGTAACCTTTGAGTGTGTTTTGGACAGGTCTGGATGACCCGAAAAAGTCGGATTAGCCCGGAGAGGCTTATGACACGCGTATCGAGGTGCAACATGGACGGTCTTTGAGTAGACTTTGTTTTATGAATATGGTGCATGCATAAATGTTTTATATGTGTTTATGAACATGGTTTGAGATGCAATGAGTGCATGTGATTTAAATATGAATTGTTGGGAATTTTCGGAGGGAAATGAGTTATTGCACATAGTTCAAAATTTTTGTTTTATATGATGATTGGGTTTCGGCCGAGTATACTACGTGCTTGTATTTTGTGATTTTAAAGGTTTCACAGAGAGGTGTGAAACTGAGGAACTGTTTTATTATTTTAAGAAATTTCACGGAGATGCGTGAAATCGAGATTTGGGCATGAGTCCCAGTTGTACGATGATTTGAAAGTGTTTTGAAAATGAGAACTGGTTTTCAACATGGTCATCCACTAACGCGTGGCTGCGTTCCTCTAGTATTGATCAACATGTATTTTACTATATTCAATGTTCCAAATTTTATGCGTAGGTTTCGAGTAGATCAGATAACGTTTTGGAGTAGTCTTGAGCGTCTGAAGCGAGAATATTTATGTTTTGGATACGTGTGTTATCCTTGGGTTTAGGGGATTTGAATACAAGCATATGTTTAATATTAGTGACCCTCAATTGTTATTTTTGACAAGCAAGACTGCTTCGGGGACTTCAGAAGAGCGCACAACTCAAGATTCAGCTGTTTACACAACTTGTGAGTGGACTTTTTTATATAAATTATAATGCATGCATAACATTATATTTTGAATGTTTTATTGTATGGTGTGGATTTAGATTATTTATTAAGGAAATTGATTTATGGACATAGGTTTTACCAATTTTTTGGAATAGTGATTTGGGCTTATATCTAACTTTGAAAATGTTTTGACTTGTAGGAAGAGTCAAGAATTTTATAAAAGTAAGTTTTGGATTTATTTCACAAATTTTTTTTTTTACTGTAGACCATCCTTGAAAGATATTGTGATTTTTACCATTGGCTATGTATAATAAAAAATTTCTAGGAAGCCGAAGTACGAGGTTTTTTTCCCTAAGGGTGGCAATTTTTGACAGATTCGATACATGACATGAAACTCACACGAAATTTACCAAATCAACCCGCATGATTAAAATTTTGAGTCATTTTTGGACCAACCCATTATGAGACATTTAAAAATGGGTGGAACTTGGGTCAACATGTTAACCTATTTAATGACCTATTAACCGATTTAATAAACGAATAGATTTTGGATCAACTTGTTAAGACGTATAATGATCTATATACTTACCCGTTTAATAAATGTGTCAATTACTAACTCATATATCTACCTATTTACCCAACTATATATCTATTAAATCTTATAGTTTAAATAGGTTAAACATATTAAATAGATTACACGAGTCATAGGTTAATCGGGTTTCGAGTACGACCTGATTATTAGATATATTCCATGGGTTGCACGGGCTACTTGTGTCATTAACATATAGGGTTTGGGTTGGACATTATTGACACGATATTAAACGGGTCAAGCTCGGATTGGCCAGATTTGATTGAAATAGAGTTCATGACACGATACGAACCCGACATGACATGATCCATTACTAGCCCTAGTACTTTTTCCCACATGGTTGTTGCTTGAGTTAGTTTTCCCACGCGTTTGTAGCTCGGGGTGATTCCTAGGAAGCCGAAATTGTGGGTATTTCCCAGACAACTGAAATTCAGGACTTTTCCTACATGGCCAATGCTGTAACAACCCATACCTTCGGGAAGGGTAAAAAATGTAATTTTGTAAAAGTTTTGTATAAAAGGACGATTTTGCCCTTGTGAATAGTAGGCCAAAAGTTGACTTTTCGATTTACCAGTTGGATGAGTGTTGACTATTGACCGTGACGTAGTTTAGGACGTCACGAGTCCGTTGACAGGTGGCAGGTTCGATTTGGACAATCGGAGAAAAAGTTATGACGTTCGGAAGATTGAGGGCGTTACCGTAAATTTGACTAAATAAGGAAAATGTTGACTTTTTGGAGGACTGGTGATTTTTACGTAGACCGAGGATCGTTAGATAGGTCTCGACGTCCTGAGTATAACGACAGGCGGCATGCAGTCATCGGACGTCGGACGGAATAGTTACGGGTCTAGAACGTTCGAGGGCAAAACGGTAATTATTAAACTGAGGGGTATTTTGGTCATTTGTTTTAGCCAATCAGATGAGGACAAGTGGCTGAGTGGGATAGGATATTTTGTGCTGCTGTCCATGGGATTGTGGACATGTGGCTGGGCACTAGAGGCTTCTACAAGTGTGTATCGTATACACGGCCACAAACCGTTCAAAATCAAATCGTGCATTTGGTTCAAACACAGAAAACAGAGGGTGAGAAATTAGGGAGGAGTGATCGATTCTATGCAAGGGAGAGTGAAGAGTGATTCGTGAGAGTGACAGGGAGATAAGAGTGAGCTGGTGGTCGTGCTGTTGGACGGAAATCGTGCACAGGGACACGGCGGAGGACTGTTGCAATTTCTGGGGGAAACAGAGAGAAGGTGGACTGTGGCAGTGGCTACGCCGTGAGGTGGCTCAAACCCAGGTAGTGGGAGGCTTAGGAGGTTGCAGGAGACCCAACGAGTACCGTGGCACGCGGCGGTGCGCACGGCGGAGACGGAATCGAAAGGTGAGTTCTATTCCCCTGTTTTTCCCGTGAGTTTCAAATTGAAAATCGTGGACCTAGAGCTAGAGTCGAGGGGATTGGTGAGTGAAGAGAGGTTTAGGGAGGTCCTAGGAGTAGTTTGTGACGGTTGCCGTGACAGGGAAGTTCACGGTGGAGGCGGTGCGACGGCGGGTACTCTTTACCCTGTTTGGCCGTGAATTTCAAACGGGAAATCGTGGATTTAGAGAGTGAGTCGAGGGTTCCTGTGAGTTGTGTGTGTTTCAGTGAAGTTGTGGGAGGAGTTTAGAATGACCACCATGAAGGGGGAAGCACTGGGTGGCTGGGAAGGAAAACAGAGGGTTGTTTGGTTTTTCTTTCGAGCTTCAGTCGTGAAGCTGTGGGTCGAGTCGAACCAAGAGAGTGAGGGGGATGAATTCTTTGAGAGTGGATGAAGCTTTAGGTGAAGATAGGAGGGGAAACGGTGGCCGGACGGTGGAGAATGGCTCTCGCCGGTCCGGGTTGCAGCCTGGTGCGAACCGGGTTCGATCGAGGAAGACGGTGGCACTGTAGCAGGCGCGTAAGGCCCACGCGCAGCCACTTTGCGCGGCGCGTGGAGGCGCGTGGGGAGGAATCTGGCCAAGCTTCCAACATGGTTTTAGTTCTAAATGTTCTAAGGAATTCAATGGTATAAGTTTCGGGTTAATCGGACGAAGTTACGCGATGGTTCGGGAATCCGGACGGTTTAGAGTTTATGAATAAAATATTATTTAAATTCCCGAAAACGTGGGGAACTAGGGTGAGTATCCTTGATGTAATTGTAACCCTATTTGATGCATATTGACAGGACGGGAGACGCCTGAGACGGTCGAGGAGCGCACGGAGCGCAATTGACTTGTTTCGATCTGTGAGTGGACTCTTTCTTTTCTTTCGAGCATGCCTAACTGTTTTTATTAATGATTTACGATATTAAGCATGTTTTTATGCTTCTTGTTGATGGTTATATGTGTTTGCTATGGTTGCACGTTTTTCGAAATATTTCTGGGATTTCACACTTTTTTCGAGAAAAACTGATTTTCGGACCTTGATGACATTTTTTGAGGATTTAAATTTATAAATGTTTTCTGATAATGATAAATGGGTTGTGAAAAATGATTTGTGGTTACATGTGGTTTTTGGTATAATACTGGATTTCTGGATTTGGGTTCGAAACGTCGGTTCTGAACGCCAGAAGGGCTTCGAACCGGGGATTTCGAATTCGAGTTAGGTGATGGATTTTGAATTGGTTTACACTGAATTGGGATTGGATTTGCTGGATCTGGATATGGGTTTAAAGACCCGGATATTGATTAACGGGGGACGGGCCCGGATTGAGTTTAAAGACTCGGGAGTTTAAAGACTCGGATATATTGATTTTCCCCCGTAGGCCTTTGAGTTTAAAGACTCGGGAGTTTAAAAACTCGGATTACATTAAGGCCTGGTTGAGTTTAAAGACTCGGATAGACCCAGCAGGTTTGATCAGATAATGGTGTTGTTATAGTGTTTCTGTTTCTTATGGTGTTTCTGTTTCTTATGATCTTTTATAGTGTATCTGTTTCTTATGATGTTTCTTGGTTTATAATTATTTTAATCACTGAGTTAGGCATGTGATTTCAAATCGGAGGGAACAAAGTGTTCTAGTCTCTTAGCTTTGATTTGATAATAAACGGTTTTCAAACTTTCATTTTCTTTTAGTCCACTCACATCGTTTGGTTTTAAATTTTCCCTCCAGGTCGTGGTGATAGCACTGGGGTGAACGTTGAGGCAGATATCGATGCATAGAGCTTCTACGTTCTTCCGTTGCCACACTAGCATAGTAGGATTTTGTGCCCATTTTGTAGAACTATGCTCTGACTGACAGTTGTATATATTTACTCCTTCGTCTGATAGTTATGCTTATTGTGGTTTCGAGGTTATTTTGGTACTTTAGGCGTGATTGTCAGACGGGAGCAGGGTTCGTCCCGGGTATCAAGGTGATATTTGGGACGGGTCCTGACAAATGCTCTGGGTACTTTTCCCACATGGCTACCGCACGGGGTGGTTCCTAAGCAACCGAAGTTCGGGTATTTCACAAGTAGCTGAAGCTCGGGGTTTTCCCAGACAGCTAAAGCTTGAGGTTTTTTTTTTTATAGATAGCTGATGCTTAGGGTAATCAATGATTGATTTTAACATGAACCTTCTTGAAAGTACTTTGATAACCGTGCATGGTCCTACTCCCATTTGACAAACAACTCAGAGTACCGAAACTACCCTCAGTACTTGTCAGACAAGGGATAACCATAATGATTCCCATTCATATCCCTCCCTCTAGATCATCCCCAATTTTCATGCAACGACCTAGAGGGTCAATAAAAGCATTAAAAGTGTGAATGGACGAAAATAAACATTTTAAAATACGTTTCAATAAAAATAAACCCTTTACCCTACAATGTAAAACATGCATGCATATAGTAAAACATAAGCAATCGAAGTTCAAATCAAACAACGTCATAATACGTGGGACCCACAAATCATCAAAACCCCGTGGCCCACATTTCTTGAAATTCATGTTCATCAAATCATGTGAAAACACATAGACACAACAACATAATCAACCACACCCATTCATCAATACTCAAACACTAATCATAATATCATATCAACACTATGTGTAGCCTAACTTGGGAACTACACTCACGCAACATCCGAGTCACATCTGGGAACTCCACTCACAACATCCATATATACAGGAAAACTTGGGAACTGCTGACAGGACCTATCCTAATCCCCCCGGGATTAGTGCGGGATGACCTTGCTCCCGTCTGACACGAAGTGTCAGACAAGGGATATTTCCGACCTTTGCCCTCCCGGGCTATCAGAGTACGACAGGATCCGGAGGAGGCATGAGATATCTCGGTCTCTGCTACAGTCCACATCCGAATGTCAACCTGAAGGGCGGTCAAAACATTAAAAACTGTGAGTGGACAAAACAAAAGTTTATAAAAACATTTCATAAGACATTTGTACCCTCCACTAAAAAGCATGCATGCATTCGAAAACCATTTATCCAAAACAAACCATATGTGGGACTAAGCCCAAAGCAGATATAAACCAAGGTCGAAAGGACCACAATGAAAACGACCGTACGGGCCACTGCCCAAATCCATAAGGGACTCGGCCCCAAACCATAAAGAAACCAAGTACACGAGCCACTGCTCAAATCCTGGGCACACCTGTGCACACCACATATCATATATCATATATACATATAAGTCACACAACCAATCCTGTCACGGTATCCAAAGCTACGCGCGTGCTACCCGGGTCTCAATCCGAGTCTTCTCAAAGTCAAGGTCAATGTCCGCAGACCACTGATCCTACTCGAGGTAATAGTAACCATAGCCTTCTTGAGAGTAAGGAACCCAACTGGGGGGTGACTCCACTCAGTCGGTGCTCCGTGACTACTCCGGGGTCCACCCAGGCCAACGACCCTCCCCGGAGGAGATAATAGAAGTAAAGGAAGGTAGATGAACATATATATATATATATATATACATAACATAAACATTCATGACCGGTTCCCCTGAACCGTCATGATCCATAATATCCATAATCAGGTAACATGCTGGTTCCCATAAACCGTCATGTACCGTAATAACATAACCAGGTAACATGCCGGTTCCCATAAACCGTCATGTACCGTAATAACCAACAAGGGTTCATGCCGGTTCCCATAAACCGTCATGAACCATAATACCATAACAAGGGTTCATGCCTGTTCCCATAAACTGTCATGAACCTGGGAATCCATTTAAGGTTCCCTGACCTGACCTGAAATCAAAGCCGTAAAGTGACTGGGTCTCGTGCCCGAACATAGGACATCAGCTGGGCACCGTGCCCGGAATCTGAGGTCATATGCCCGAGACAAAACCAAATGGGTCTCATACCCGAGTTTATCCTTTTGAAATTCAAATCCAGTTCATTTAAATCAATACAGAGATACAGACCCGTATAAGCACCGTATAAGACTTAAACCTCGAAATACGTGCTTATACGTAACCACATACAAATGCACCCATGGCATCATCAAACAAGTAATAAAACATATAATAAACATTTATCCATGCACCAATTTAGAAAACAAGGTCCACTCACAGACCGTCCGAGCTGCCGCCTCGATTTGCATGCCATACGGCTCCCCGAGCCGATCACCATCACCGGGACTCCCAAACCTGTCCAAATCGTAATAGAAGGTTACTAACTACTTGATTAACCTCCTACCAAAGCCCCGTAATTTTCTGATATTTTTAACTATTTTTAAAACCGAACCTAAACTTTCCGATGCCCCGAAACATATCGAGACGGTGTCCGATCGACACGAAACCAGTCCCAAAATGTTCGTTACATCGAATAGAAGATTTCCCGTGTTGAACACTTTCCCATATTCCCTGCCACGCGCCCTCACGCGCCGCCTGAAGTGGCTACGCGTGGGCTTCACGCGCCAGCTACAGTACCTGCTGACGTCATCGCTAACGTCAGCATGACGTCATCTGACAGCTGTCAGGTCTGACATGTCAGACTCTGACAAGTGCCACGTGTCATGCTCCCATTGGTCCACGTCACTGTGCTATTAGTGCCACGTGGCAGTCTGACATATGCCATGTGTCATCACGTCACTGGTCCACGTCACTGACACGTGTCAGCCCCTGATTGGGCCACGTACTGACATGTCAGTGCTGACTGTGCACTGACATGTGACACGTGTCGCACTCCTATTGGCCCATTTTCTGACATGTCAGCTGACATTGTCAGATCTAACAATGCTGACGTCATCCCTGACATGATGACGCCAGCAGGATGACGTCACCTGTCATCCCCTACATCGGTCAGACCGGTTCGAACCGGTCCGGTCCGGTTTTTCCTGCAACTTGGACCGGCGTAACTGGTCCAGGTCTCCTTCTCCCTCATTTTCGGTCTGTTTGCTTCCATTCCAATTCCTAAATTCCTATTTCTTCATTTCCTATCTAACCCAATCAATTAAACAACCTAAAACCCTCAAAAATCCACGGTTCAATTTTGAACCTCACGGTTCAATTTTCCCGATTGCACCCAGTGTAACAACCCGTACCTACGGGAAGGGTAAAAATGTAATTTTTGTGAAGTTTGGTAAAAAAGGACGATTTTGCCCTTGTGAATAGTAAACGAAAAGTTGACTTTTGGTACTATCGATTGGATGAGTGTTAGCCCTTGACAGTGACGTAGTTTAGGACGTCACGAGTCCGTAGACAGGTGGCAGGTTCGATTCGGACAACCGGAGGAAAAGTTATGATGTACGGAAGGTTGGGGGCGTTACCGTAATTTTGATAAAATGAGGGAAATGTTGACTTTTTGAGGGACTCGTGATTTTCACGTAGACCGAGGACCGTTGGATAGGTCTCGACGTCCTGAGTTCAACGACAGGCGGCACGCTGTCATTGGACGTCGGACGGAAAAGATACGGGTCTAGAAAGTCTGAGGGCAAAATGGTAAGTTTGTGCAGGAGGGGCATTTTGGTCATTTTCCCTCAGCCCAATCAGATGAGGGCAAGTGGCAGAGATTTTTTGGGCTGGCCTATGGTTAGTGGACACGTGCAGGGGACTGGATGGTTCCACTACGTTCTCAAGTGTGCACGGCCACACGTTATCCCCATTTGAACCGTGCACACCTTGGAAGGAAACAGAAAACAGAGAGAAGAGTTGGGTGAGGCGGTGATCGATTTTGATGCTAGGGAGAGTGAAGAGTGAGTTGACAGAGAGACAGTGAGGCAAGGAGAAGCTAGTGATCGTGGTTTGGAGTTGCAACCGTGCACGGAGGCGACGTGGTGGCCGGCTGGATATTTGGAAGAAACAGAGGAGGCAGTGGACGGTGGTGACTGTTGTGTTGTGTGGTGGACCGATTCAAGCCACTAGAAGACTCAGGAGGCTACGGGGAGTCCCACGAGCACCGTGGTGAGTGACGGTTCTCACGGCGGCGCCGGAATCGAAAGGTAATCTCTTTTGCTCTGTTTTTCGTGGATTTTCATTTCAACAGTCGTGGACCTAGAGCTAGAATCGAAGGGTTTGGTGAGTGAAGTGTGGTTTAGGGAGGTCCTAGGAGTCGTTTGTGGTGGTTGCCGTGACGGGAAGTTCACGGTGGGAGGTGGTTCGACGGCGGGTACTCTGTACCCTGTTTAGCCGTGATTTTCAAACGGAAAATCGTGGAGTTGGAGGGTGAGTCGAGGGATTTCATGAGTTGTGTGTGGTTCAGTGAAGTCGTGGGAGGAGTTTGGAATGACCACCGTGAAGGGGGAAGTGCGGAGTGGCCGGAAAGAAAAACAGAGGATTGGTTGGTTTTTCTTTCGAGCTTCAGTTGTGAAGCTATGGGTTGAGTCGAGCCAAGAGAGTGAGGGGGATGGATTCCCTGAGAATGGACGAAGCTTTAGGTGAAGGTAGGAAGGGAAATGGTGGCCGGACGGCGGAGAACGGTTCTCGCCGGTCCGGGTTGCCGTCTGGTGCGAACCGGGTTCGAGCAAGGAAGACGGTGGCACTGTAGCAGGCGCGTGAGGCCCACGCGCAGCCACTTTGGGCGGCGCGTGGAGGCGCGTGAGGAGGAATCCAGCCAAGCTTCCAACATGAGTTTAGTCCTAAATGTTCTAACGAATCCAATGGTATAGTTTGCGGGTTAATCGGACGGTGTTACGAGATGGTTCGGGAATCCGTACGGTTTAGGGTTTAGGATTAAAATATTATTAAATTCCCGAAAAATTGGGGAAAATAGGGAAGGTATCCGTGATATAATTGTGACCCTATTTGGTATCTATTGACAGGACGGGAGACACCAGAGACGGTTGAGGAGCGCACGGGGCGCGAGTGACTTGCTCTGAACTGTGAGTGGACTCTTTCTTACTTCCGAGCATGCCTAACTGTTTTTATTAATGTTTTATGCTTTTTATGTGTGTTATATGTGATTGAGATGTTTACACGTTTTTCGAGACGTTTTCGGGATTTTGCACGTTTTTCGAGAAAAAACGGGTTTTCAGATTTTGATGCTATAATTCAGAAATTCAACCTAAAAACGTTTTCTGGTGATGGTAAATAGGTTGTGGAATATGATTTGGGATTTTCCTATGATTTTGTTATAAACATGGATCTTTTTCCGGATTTGGGTTCGGAATGTCGGTTCTGAACGCCGAAAAGGCTTCGAACTAGGGATTCCGAATTCGAGTTTGTGATGGGTTTCGGAACGGTTTCACACTGATTTGGATTGGATTTGCTGGATCTGGATATGGGTTTAAAGACCCGGATATATGTGACGGGGGACCGGCCGGATTGGGTTTAAAGACCCGGATTGAGTTTAAAGACTCGGGAGTTTAAAGACTCGGATATTTACGATATTACCCCCATAGGCCTATTGAGTTTAAAGACTCGGATTTATATGTGAGGCCTGGTTGAGTTTAAAGACTCGGATAGGTCCAGCAGGTTTGATCGGAAAAAGTGGTTTGATGTTTATGCTCTGGTTTCTATATCAGTTTTATAGTGTTTCTGTTTCTTATGATGTTTCATATCATGATTTTTCTAATACTTCGTTGGGCATGCCTGGTTTTAAACCGGAGGGAACAAATGATTATATTTCTTTACTTTGATTTGATGGTAAACGGTTTTAAAATTTTTATTCCTTTCGGTCCACTCACATCTTTTTTTTCAAATTCCCTCCAGGTCGTGGTGATAGCGCTGGGGTGAACGTTGAGGCAGATATCGAGGCATAGAGCTTCCGACGTTCTTCCGTTGCGGACTTAGACTTGTAGGACTTTTGGTGCCCATTTTGTAGAACTATGCTCTGGCTTACTGTTGTATATATTTACTCCTTCGTCTGATAGTTATGCTTATAGTTGTATTAAGGTTTCTTTCTGATACTGTAAGTGTGATTGTCAGACGGGAGCAGGATTCTTCCCGGGTATCGAGGTGATATTTGGGACGGGTCCTGACACCCAGGGCTACTCAGCCCTTCACCGCCGTCCAAACCACCCTCTACACCTTCCTACAACCTCAATAAACTCATCCTAATCAACTAATAGCAACCATAGTGTCTAAATCGAAAAATAGAAGAAAAATGGGTTTATCGGGCTTACCGGGTACCCGCTCGGGTTTTGGGTTCCAGCCACCGTTCACGGCGGCCCTGGCCATCCAGGCCGGCCACCTCAACTCCCTCAGCCTCCTGGTCTTCTGTCCTGGTCTTGGGTGCAATTTGGATGGGTTTGGGGTTGCACGGGAATGAGAGAAAATGGTGAGATCGGGTGGGTGTTTTGTGTGTTTGAAATGGAGAAATGAAAATGGATGGTCGATGCATGAATAGGTGTGGGTTGTGCAATGGATGGGTGACACTTGTCACTCATCCATTGGGCCTCCCTTAAATATCTGGGCCCACTAGAGACAAACTGCACTTTTTGTCTCGTAAAACGTGTCGCTGGGAATAGTATCCCAAAACTTTCGTGAACCGTAACTTCGCCGTCGAACGTCCGAATTCGACGTGCTGCCTGTCTATGGATTCGTATCGTCCTTATCTACGTAACGGTCTTTGGCCCTTGGCCATCGGACCTCTCGGTCAAAAAGTCAACTTTTGACCTCCTATTCACCCAAATTACCAAAATGCCCCTAAACTTCCGAACGTCATAACTTCCTCCTCGAATGTCGGAATTAAACGTGCCACCTGTCTATGAACTCGTGACGTCACGAACTACGTCACGGTCATCGGTCAAAGTCTATTTGACCGCCCGATTGAAAAGTCAATGTTTTGCCACCACTAGGGACAAAACGGTCATTTTGCATCGTTCGTCCGATTTCGCCCAACTAATCACGGATTAGCCTCACTAATCGTGATTAGTCACTAATCTAATCATGGAATTTGGGACGGGTCGTTACAACTGCACATACGCAACACCCGAGTCACATTTGGGGACTGCACTTGCATTAATCAGACACATACTAATATCCACAAGTCATATAATCAAATCAACATTTTAAAACACAAGTTTGACTCCAAATCCAAGTCAAAACCATTTCTAAACTGAGTCTGAACTCAAAACACAATTCCCACAAATACCGACATAAAATAACATCCAGAAATCATTCTATAAATCCAAAAATCATCTCAAATCAATATTCAAATCATTCTATAAAGCTGGATTCTATCACTTCTTTCTATGAAGCATATCTATTTGTTGGTTGATTGGTTTGTGGAGCCCAAGCCGGATTAGTGAAAACTCTGTCAAGCCTCGCCCAAACAAAGCCCCACACTCTTTGTTAATTGTGCATGCATCAAAGTTATAAACCAAAATTCTACTCACAGATGGTCCAAGCAACTCAATTCCATACTATACGCTTCTCATAAATTTCAAGAGTCACCCGTTCAGGCCATTGCACGAAATTCGGGGTTGAACACGAGGCGGATGTATGATTGATAAGGTGAGTATCCCTTGTTTGATAAGCTAAGGGTAATCTTGGTATTTTGCATTGCTTGTCATACGAGAGCAGGCTCAGATGTAGTTTACGAGACGAATTTCCAAGATAGGTCTTGTCATTTTTAGGGATGGGTCTTGTCACCATGGACTCCGACTCCATGTCAAAAGCATTAAACCCGACCCAAAGCCAAAATAACATTTACGCACTCACATCCGTAAAATCGGAGTCCAAACAACATCAAGTAAATATCCAAAACCATAAATCCACAAATAAATGACATTATAACCAGAATATGTACTCGGAGGATGTAAAGCAGTTATATATGCATGCACAACAGTTTAGAAAGCAAAAGTCCACTCATAGACTGTCTAAACGTGCACTGTCCTGAACTGCACGCTCCACTAAGTCCCTGGAGCAACAATTCTTGTCACAAACGATACTCGAGGGTCACTAACATTACTAATAACCTCATACTAAAACCATGTCACTCCTAGGATAGGACACACAATTTGAACACGCAGCCTGAGGAGAAAAATAGCCAAAACTACCCTTAATGAACTATGATTGGTCTAAAACCACCACCATTGTATTCAGGATATCGAAACCTTTCGAACAAGATTGGGTTCACCTTGAAATTCAAGCCCTGCTACCACACGCGACGATCAAAGTTTGGCGGTTAACCCCACGAGTCGCCACGCGAGTGATGTCAGCCGCTGACATTACCTACTTATGTCAACCCACGCTAACATTACCTGCTGACGTCAACCCAAGCTAACGTGGTACTACCACGTTTCATTAACAATCTGACATAATATGCCACGTGGCACCCCCAACACGTGCGACATGGCATTGCCTATCACGTGGCACCCTCTGACACCTTTGACATGCTACCACGTGGCAACAACCAAACCTTGCCATGTGGCCTGACAATGATGACATGGATGCCACATGGTTACCACGTCATTGTCCCCTACCTCACGTAGGTTACCCATGGACCTATAACTTAGGTCATTCGACTCATTTGCACAACCCAACTCAAACTACCCTATTTTACGCCCAATCTTCAACCACTAACCGTCAAACAACTCTAAATCTACCTAGAAGTAAAAATAACACCTCAAAACTAGCAAAACGTACCTCGATTTCCCTAGGTCAAGATCGACACCCACAACCAAAGTTCGAACCCAGGTCTAGAGTACATCATGCATCCATTCTCGTTGTTTCCCAGCCCAAGGCACTCGCAAGGAAGCAAATAAGATGTTGATGGTCTAAGTTCCAGGTTCCAACTACCCAAAATCCGAAAGCCAATTTCCAAAACTCACGGCTCACTAGGGTTTTTCTACTTGGGTTCCTAAGTTGCCCAGCCTTCCCCTTCTTATGTCTCTCATTCTCACTCTCTCTCTGAATCCCTCGATGCAACCACAAAGTGATAGGTGGTGGTAATGTATGTGCGTTGTTTAAGAAACCCCAAAGAAGAAGAAAATGGATAAGGATCAAATCCCATGGTCTTGGGGATGGTGACACTTGTCACCTATCTTGTCAGGATCCGACTCTCCTTGGTCAGGACCCGACTCTAGTACGATATTGTCCACTTTGGGCCTCCTCGCTCTCACGGTTTTGTTTTCGGGAGCTCACAGTGCAACTTCCTAGGGAGTCACCCATCATGGAATTGCACCAACCTCAACTCGCTTAACTTTGGAGTTCCAACCGAACCCAAAGTCACTGAGCTCCCAAAAGACCTCGCGCTAGATAGGTGTGTGCCTACACTTTTAAGGCACACCACCATTCCCCCTCACAGGAATATGAGATCATTCACCGTTCCTTTCAGAACACGGGTCTTACATATCCAACTTTCCCCTTCATAGATATTTGTAACCCCATTAACAAACAAAACCTAAATATGTCTCATAAAGCGTGCAATCGAAAAATGTCCAATACCATTTTTGACCCGTAAAATCACCATATGGTGTCCAAATTCGACGTGCCACCCGTCTACGTAACTAGAATCATAAGACCTATGCAACGGGCCTAGGTAAAGTGTAACTAACCTCTCGGGTTAAAAATCAACTTTTTGATCAATAGTCCCTTCCCCCGCCCAAGGAAAAAATCGTCAATTTGCGTCAAATTTTTGAAAAATACGATCCGGGTCGTTACATGATATACAAAATTTTGAGTATTGATTATTCTACTGTTTTTTATATCCTTATTTTTTTTTCATGTTCTTACTTTTTTATTTTATGCTTAAACAGTTTCAAATTGTTTCAATCCAAATTGAATCGTCAGTAACGATTTGGATCAAAACAATTTCATTTCTAATTTTAAAGAATTCAGATTATATCGAACATCAAAATTTTTTACGGTTTGTATTTGCATATTACTAAGAAATGTATCAAACTAGACCGTGCAGACTAGGGGTGGGCACGAATTCGTTAAAACAGCTAACAGATCCGCTTCAAACCGTTATTTATCCAACAGTTTAGGTTTGACTAGATAAAAGTCAAACGGCTTAAGAATCCAAATCGTTCCGATTTGGATTTTCATTTTGGAAATCCATTAAATCCAAATTGAACCGTTAAGAAATATATTAATTTTTATTAATGTTTAAATCTATTATTAATACAAAGTAAAATTAATAAAAATAAAAGGATACCTAGATATATCCATATAAGTATATGTATACTCATATAAGAGTATAATAAAAGATTATAATAAAAGATTATTAAATAGTTTGTTTGTTTGATAAATTTAGTATGGTGATAACGTTTGCAATTCAATATTTGACACTTAATATATAAAATTTTGAGTATTGAGTATTGTTTTTTTTTTTTGTATCCTTATTTTTTCTATTCCTTAACGGTTTTATACCGTTTCGATCCAAACTGAACGGTTAGTAATGGTTTGGATTGAAATTTATTTCTAATTTTAGAAAATTCAAACTGTATCGAACCGTTAAGATTTTAAAATTTTGAATTTAAATATTATTAATATTCATATCGAATCGCACCGTATTCAATTCTAGTGCAAACTCTTCGGTAGAATTTAAAAGTGTAAATTTTGAGACCGTGGTTAGCAATAACATCTCTAACTATTAATGAAAATAATTCACAAATCGTAAAGATTAATTTGTTATTTTATAAGAGAGTTGATTTCCTCAATTGATTTTTACTTTTACACTACATTTTTTAAATATTTTTTAAAAATGAAGTTTAGAAAGTAGAATATGAAATATGTAAATTAATTTTCTTTTATAAATTTTTTTTGTCTTTAACGACGAGATGAGGAATTATGTTGATGCAATTCCATGTAGCCAAAAGTATCAAAAAATTTCATGTAGCCAAAAGAAAAAATAATGTAAAATACAAAAGGTGGAACACGTCCTGCAATAGTAATCCTCCATCAGCAAAGTAAATTATTTGCGCCTTTATCTCTCTCTCTCTCTCTCTCTCTCTCTTTCTCACTCTCAATTCTCAAGCAAAGTCACTGAAAGCCGCTCCCTCCTCTCTCTTCTCTCTCTTCAATATCAAGCAACAAGAAGAAGAAACAGAGTCCACACACAGGGAGAGAGAGAGTGTGAGTGAGTAAGCAAAATTGCAAAAAAAGAGAACAAAAAAATGACATCAAGAGTCCCAAACGGGCCAAACCCAACCCCAAATGGCCCAAACCCGACCCCAAATGGAACCGCTAACGGCGAGCACAGACCACGGGCCCCACCGCCACGACCACCGCCGTCATCCCACAATAACAACCACCGCCACTACTACCCCTCGACGTCGTCTTCCTCCTCGTCCTCCGCTTCCTTCAAAGGCTGCTGTTGCTGCCTTTTCTTACTCTTCTCCTTCTTAGCACTTCTCGTCTTGGCCGTCGTCCTCGTCATCATCCTCGCCGTCAAACCCAAGAAGCCGCAGTTCGATCTCCAGCAAGTCGGCGTCCAATACATGGGCATCAACTCCCCCAATCCCATTCCCTCCCCAACCGCCACAGCCACTGACCCAAACTCAAACCCTACCTCCGCCTCTCTCTCCCTCAGCATTCGTATGCTCTTCTCTGCCGTTAACCCCAACAAGGTGGGGATCAAGTACGGCGAGTCCAGGTTCACTGTAATGTACCGCGGGATCCCATTGGGCAAGGCCTCCGTGCCTGGGTTCTACCAGGACGCTCATACTGTACGGCAAGTGGTCGCCACCATCGCCGTGGATCGGGTCAATTTACTCCAAGCCGACGCGTCCGATTTAATCCGAGACGCTTCGCTCAACGACCGAGTCGAGCTCAGGGTCTTGGGTGACGTTGGCGCCAAGATCCGCGTCCTCAACTTCGATTCCCCTGGGGTTCAGGTCAGTCCACTCACCATTTGCCATCTCTATAACTTCACTCTTTCTGCAAATTTTGGCGTGACCCAAATCCAATTTTGGTGCTTAGCTATTCCCAAGTTTTTGGTTTTTAACTTAATTTCTGTTTGGTAGATAGAAAGAAAAAAAATGGATATCGGGTTTTGGGTAAACTTTGAGAAGCCCAGTATCTGCTGTCCCATTCCTACTCCCTCTGCTTTTTTGTTTCATGTTTTCCAATTTTCATCTTAGAAGAATTAAATGTCTGTAAATTTCATTTTATTTTACTTGTCTGAGATAAGTTAAGATGTTGGTTCTAGAATAAGGCACTAATTCTATAAGTTGGTTCCGTAGTAAGTTAATAAGGCGTCGATAATATAAAGTGGTTCCTTGATATTGTGAAAAAGCTAGCCTTTTGGCAGTTGCGTTGTTTTTAAGCCCTTCTTCTTTAGGACTCGGAGAAGCCATCTTCGTTATATACTTTGGTTGTTTATTGATTTGGTTTTCCATAAATTGTGGTTATGAGATTGAGAGTGTCATTAATCAAATCACATGTTAGATGCATCATCTTCGCCTTTCTCTAGCCTCAGCCTCTAATTGCCAATGTGGCCATGTGGTAACACTTTTGGGCGTGCCATTTGGTTTAGGTTTGAGCGAGAGAGAGCGCATGTTCCTGGATATTTGGGTCCGTGCCTTTTTTATATTTGCTTCTAATTTTTGTGGGTTGTGCCATTTGTTTGTTTGTTTGTTTTTTTTTGAGTTTTCCTATTTTATTTCATATTTAATTAATAGTAATTTGGACTCTGCTTTTGTTTATTCTTGGGGTTACCATGTATTTGTGCCTAAAAGAGTGAAAAAAATCTGTCTGTAAACCAAATATTCAGCTTTTATTGTTTGGTTTTGCGCTTATATTGTGGCCTAGACTCTAGAGGGCGAAAAAATAGATGCCTGAAAACGAAAAGAGATTATTTGGAATAAAAAGTAGGGCCTATAGGTCCCACCGGGAGTCGAACCCAGGTCGCTGGATTCAAAGTCAGAGTGCTAACCACTACACCATGGAACCTTTGTTTTGTAATTCGAGATGGATTTAAATTTATTGTTTTGATTCTTTGTGGGTAATCGTGGTCGTCTTCCGCTTCAAAATATTTCTTACTCTTCATCGTTGTCAACCTGTCATTCACACTAGCAAGCAGCTACATGCATAACATTCAGATATTGTGTCTTGTTATGCGTATTATTTTACTGTTATTGAGAAAAGAAATTTGAAAATATATTTTCCTATTGAGCCATATATGGCTGGGAGTGCACATTGAAATCACCGGCCAAATTGATCGAATTGATGAACGTTGTTTAATCAGTTTGGTTGGGCTATTGCCGGCTCGAAGAGATTTTTTATTGAAAACATCCCACTTTTAATGAGCTATTCCTTCACACTTCACAATTGCATGTAAGTTGTCACTATATAATCGTTGAGTAGAGACCAAACTTAAAATAAATAAAAATGGTTACCTAAAATATAACTTTGTTCATAAGTCGTGTCTGTTTTCTTTTAACATATGTCTTCGACTCTGTTTACTTTATTATTTGTCTTCGACTGGAATCATTGAAATTTTGCAGAAAAAAAAAAAGACAAAAGTAGAAATTATAATTCACTAGCATTTTTGTCTCTGCGTGTCAATTTTCATCCTATATATTCGAAATTTTAATGCCAGTACTAATTTATTTTTTATTTTTATTTTTATTAAAATATAATTAATTAACTATTTTAAATTTTTAAATAAAAATAATAGTATTAACTACTTGAATTATTACCCTTTTCTCTTTTCTTACTTTTTTCTATTAATTAATTATTAATTTTTAAATTATATATCTAATTTTTAATTTTATTATTATATTCTTAATTATTAAATAATTTAAAAGTATTTTCGTTAAAACATTTTAGTAAAGTTTTTTGAGCCTTTTAATTTTATAATAATAGAGATATTTCTAAGGTATGTTGTAGTTTTTTTTGTTTGTAATTTTTTAATTTTAGGATTGTGAAATTACTATTGGGCCCTTATCTAAGTACCCAAAGAGCATTTTCTGGAACTTCAAATGTTTTTCTGACTAGGTTTCTAGCTATATATGTATATATAAACCACTCCAATAATTATTATAATTATTTGTCTTAATTTTTATCAAAATATTTTAATTTTTTAAGTTAAAATGAATTGATTAGTTTTTTTTTATAAGAATTGATGAGTTATTATTCTAATTACCAAACGAATTTTAGGGGATAATTTTCCTGCCATTTAAAAAAGGGGAGTGGAAAGCTTTAGGGGCCCGCCATGTGACTAATGGCTCTTGTGGGCCTCGAAGGTGGACCAACATGTCGGGTCCATTTTCAAATGTAAATAATGGATGTACAATAAGAAAGCCGTTATTTTATTATTAGAAAGGTGATGAAATTCTAGAATTATCTAAATTTAAAATGAAGTTAGTTTTGGGATTCGGTGGTGGGCTAATGTTACAATTTTGGCTGAGCATGGCAGCAGGTTGAAGAGTATCAAGCCCTTTTTTGCATGTTGGTAAAGCATTAAGTAAACTTAAGCCCGAAGAAATCTTAACATGCCTTTGGTGCTCCAGTTTGAGTTCCCACCTCACACTGGGTTTTTATATTCAGTACAAAATCTTGTATCCTGAAATTGTCACCTGACCTGGTGTCGCACATTATCTCACACTGGGTTTTTATATTCAGTACAAAATCATATATCCTGAAATTTTGATCACCTGGTGTGTCGCACATTATCGTAGTTGTTATGTTATTTGCATTGCTCGTTTTGTGAACATAACATGCTTATGGTATCGTGAACTTAACCATGATCACATCGATGCAATCAAATTGTGTGATCTGAAAATTTAATTTTAAGTTGCTTTGGACAGGTATCGGTGGATTGTGCTATTGTTATAAGTCCAAGGAAGCAGTCACTGACTTACAAGCAGTGTGGATTTGATGGGTTGAGATTGTAATTTTCCCACTGACTCAACAGTAACAGATTCCCACTTCTAGCTTTTTTACTCTGTTTTTTTCCCCCCCTTTGTAATTTTCACTCTTCAAATTGGGAGAGAAATGAAAAGAAGGTAAACTTAAAAGAGGGGTAAAACAAACAAGGGCCCCTGAAGCGAACGGGGAAGTAGAGCTTAATTGATACCAAAAGAGGAAGAGATTAAAAAATCCTCTGTAGATTTTGTACAACTTTTGGATGTTGGTTTGTTGCCCCCTTGGAGTTGGAGCTGCTAACTGCATGTGTAAGTGTAAAAAGTCGCGCATTTTATTATTATGCATTCTCATTTCGGCCATCTCTCGCGTTCTTTGTTTCATTCTCTTTGGAGGCCCATAAAATTTGGTCGTAATACAAAGGGGATTCGGTATTGGGTATTTTCACTTTGGTTTTTACGGAAGTTGGAAGTTCATACCCCTTACATAATATCATATGTGGGGGGGGGGGGGGGGGGGGGGGGTGGGGGGGGGGGGGGGGGGGGGGGGGTGGGGGGGGTTTATCAAAGAGCGGTTTAATAAGATAACATAACTCAATTATGGTGAAACGTTACGTTGTACAAGGAAGATTGAATGTCAACTTCCAAATCTTTTACAAGTTGAATAGTTGACGGCCTTAGTCATGAATCAACTTCGTGAAAAATGGTAGGATTGATTAAAAGGTTTATATTAACTTCGAAATGTTGTGAACACGATCAGAATCGTATATGTAATTTCATTCAATTAAACCTACTTATATAGAAGTAGGGTTAGAGTTAAGTACAAAGCACAAATTACCTATCTACCTTCTTTACATCTAACTAAACTATCCTATTACCTATCTACCTTCTTTACATCTAACTAAACTATCCTTCACAATATTACATAAATAGCCACATACAAAAATATATTTACAACACTCTCCCTTGGATATTTCATGTAATGGTGTCGCTGGACTACGTGCTTATGTATTGCCTCGTTAAAACCTTGCTAGGTAACAAAAACCCTATGAGACAAAAATAACCCTGGTCGAAGGAAAAATAGTGCAACGTTCGTGTAAGTGATCACATCGGAGCCTTCTGAGGTAGTTAATGTCGCCTCTTCTAGAATACGGGTAGGATAGTACACCTTTGAGATAAAATGTATCAGTGTTGCTTCACCAAAACCTTGCCCCGTAACCCAATGGGAAAAAAATCCGTGGTCGAAGGGAAAAGATGAGCAAAATACATATGAGGTCAAATCATAGCATCTTTAGGATGCATTGTTAGCAGGGTGATCATACCAAAATGTGTGCCTCGTTAAAACCTAGCCAGGTAACAAACCCCAGTGGGACAAAATAACCCTGGTCGTAGGACAAAAAGTACACGATGATCATGTGAGTATACTTCGGGATATTCAGTATACTCCTGGATACTTGGTATACTTCAGGATACTCCCCCTGATATTGACTCCCCCTGAAAACTACAGATTAGGAAGATCAGCCAGTCTACGTAAACCAATACCTCGCACATATTGCTGGAATGTGGTCTTTGGTAATGACTTGGTGAACAAGTCTGCATGATTATCTTGAGATCGTATTGGCTTGATCTCAATCTTCCGATGTTCTTGCTGTTGTTGGTTAAAGAAGAACTTCGGTGCAATATGCTTGGTGTTGTCTCCCTTAATGAAACCGGTCTCCATCTGTTCTATGCAGACATCATTATCTTCGTAGATAACAGTCGGTTCATTATGGGTGGAATTCAGTCCACATGTACTTCGAATATGCCCAGTAATAGCTCTTAGCCATATACATTCACGAACTGCTTCGTGCAGGGCTAAAATCTCTGCATGATTCGAAGACATAGCAACAAGAGTCTGTTTCGTAGACCTCCAAGATATTGTTGTGTTCCCAATGGTAAAGACATAACCGGATTGGGAACGTGCCTTGTGTGGGTCTGATAGGTAACCTGCATCAGCATACCCAACGAGGCGTGCATCA
This sequence comes from Prinsepia uniflora, assembly GCA_032719365.1. Taxonomy (NCBI): domain Eukaryota; kingdom Viridiplantae; phylum Streptophyta; class Magnoliopsida; order Rosales; family Rosaceae; genus Prinsepia; species Prinsepia uniflora. The sequence continues at coordinate 54,451,619 of CM064872.1, forward strand.
TCTCGAGGACCAAGAGGGTTTGATTCATTCCTCGATGCATAGGGATAGAATAAGCCCATATCCGTTGTACCTCTAAGGTATCGGAATATGTCTTTTACGCCATTCCAGTGGCGGCGTGTTGGCGCAGAGCTAAACCTAGCTAGCAAGTTCACATCGAATGAAATGTCTGGTCTAGTGCATTGAACCAAGTCCAACAGTGCGCCTATCACACTTAAATATGGCACTTCTGGTGTCAATATCTCTTCGTTATCATCTGCTGGACGAAACGGGTTCTTTTTAGCATCTAGACTTCGGACGATCATAGGGCGTGCTTGAAGGTTTTTCTTTATCCTCATTAAAGCGTCTCAACATCTTCTGAATGTAATTCGATTGATGGACCAAAATTCTATATGCACGGTGCTCGATCTCCAGGCTGAGACAGAAGTGTGTTCTCCCAAGATCCTTCATTTCAAATTCTAACTTTAGGTGCTTAGCGGTTTCTTAGATCTCTTCAGGAGTACCAATCAGATTCATGTCATCGACATAAACTGTCACTATGGCAAACCCGAAACTTGTTTTCTTAATAAACACGCATGGCATAATTCATTATTCACATATCCCAATCTGATCAAATATTCACTTAGACGGTTATACCATATCCGTCCGGACTGTTTCAATCCGTAAAGTGAATGTCTCAAACGAATGGAGAGCGTGTTCCGTGGTCTGGAACTATTTGAATCAGATAGCCTAAGTCCTTCAGGAACTTTCATATATATATATATATATATATATATATATATATATGTATCTAGATCCCCATAGAGATAAGCTGTGACCACATCCAAAAGCTGCATACTCAGTTTTTCGGAAACTACCAAACTGATAAGGTAGTGGAACGTTATGACGTTCATTACAAGAGAATACGTCTCTTCGTAATCAATCTTAGGGCGTTGAGAAAACTGTGCGCCATTAAATGAGTTGCACATCTCACAATCTCATCTTTCTCATTACGCTTCCTTGTGACTACCCATTAAATTCTGCAGGTTTAATATGGAGAAGTGTGGGAACTATAGGTCCAAACACCTTCTTTTTTTTTTTTGAAGGAATCTAATTCGACCTGTATTGGTTATTCCATTTTTGGCCAGTCTTCTCTACGTTGGAATTCATTCATCAATGGAGTAAGGTTCGATTTCATTTCTATTTATTATTTCGGTAGCTACCGCGAATACATATAAATCATCGATGATAATATCATTCTGATTCCCTATCTCACATAAGCATGCATGATTTACCGAGATCTCTTTATTCTCGGGAGTGGGTTCTGACGTTGGAGCGTCCCCCAATGCCATCACAAACCCATAATCCGGAATTATCTCATGAGATAGATCATATGATATTTAGAAGGGATTCGATTGTGCCAAATTTATCCTCTTCCGGGGATGAGAATCCTTCGAACCTATTAGTCCCTTCGAACCTATTAGTCTACCTCGCTTCTGGGAAGGGACATATGACTAGTTAGCCGCCATGGTCGTACCTCGTTCGTTTTGGGACGACGCGTCCTACTGAGACGTCTATCCTTGCAGGCAAGTTTGCAGCATGTATATGTGATCTCGTCACTTTAGCTAGATTAGAGGAAGCGTCTGCCATATTATTAGCTACACTATGTAAATCTAGATTTCTCCGCACTATGTTCTTATTTTGTGCGTTCGGGGATCAAGATGAGACATAGTGGGGACATTCCACGTTAATTCACGTCGTTCTTCAGGAACGTTTGGCGTTCTTATCTCCCCCTAACGACGAGAAGACTGTCTCATCAAAATGACTATCCACAATATTGTGGGAATGAGATCGCCTATCAAGGGCTCTAAATAGCGTATAATGAAGAGAGATTCATAACCGACATGTATGCCCCTCCTTTGTTGAGGTCCCAGATGTGTACGTTGTGGCGGCACAATTGGCACGTAACTGCACACCCAGAAATGCGTAAGTACGAAACATCTGGTTCGTACCCAGTCACCAGCTGTAACGCAGAACATCGTTGGGTGGCGTTGACCTCAACCGGACCAATATTACTGCATGCAAAATTGCATTGCCCCGGCTGGAAACTAGAAGCTTGGTGTGCATTACCAAGGTGAATTAGTGTTTATGCGATACCATTATAGGTGTGAACATGGGGAACCAAATGTTCATTAGCAATCCCAAGAGGGATGCAATAGTCATCGAAGTATGTCGATGTAAACTCTCCGGTATTATCAAGTCTTATAGACTATATAAGAGAATCCGGGTGGTGTGGCCCTCAATGGAATGATTTGGGCTAAGAGTTTAGCAAATGCAGTATGCGTGCGGACAAAAGTGTAGCATGTGACCACTTTGTCGGTATTTCAACCTGAACCATGAATTTTTTTTTTTTCAAAAAACGGTCCGCATGGTGGTTGGAAAGTCCACAAAATTTCCTTTGTATTCTGTACAAGAAAATGATGGAGTTTTAACTCATCTTTGCATATAATGGTCTAATATTCGGTTTTTGCTAACTAGCAAGCTTGACATAATGTTTCATTAAACACAAAGGTGTCTACGAGTAAGGGGATACCCATGCAATTTATTGAGGATAAGGCGCATCATAACCCTGACCTGGGTGTCCCAATCGGTCATGTCATAGTGAACAATTACTCGTACTAGTTAGCTTTTGGCTAACTTTTAGCTAGCTTCTGGCTAGTTTCTCCAGTGTATGCTTCTGGTCATATGGATTGGAGGTTATGCAAAGATATTCCACTTTTCTTGTCATTAGTGGTTTCAATGTGATAACTGTTGGCTCGAATATTCGTAAATCTCTACAATGTTCTTCTGGAACTTGGAGAATTTAAAAAATCCTATTGGTGGTAATGCAATACCATTCTATAACGTTCTTTTGTCATATCTCTCAGAGTATAATATTGTCAGCCAGACAATAAACGTCCCCACAAAATATACACGTTTATAGATTTAATTCAATGGATCACATGCATAAGGATAAGTGCTTATATTGAATTAAATCATATTCGAGCGAAAAACCACATGTTCCAAATGATATTTATACATGGATTTGAAATCATTAGAATGGACGATGGGTCATTCATGTCTTGCTTCAGGCAAGAAATTGTTCCTATAATGGTTAAACCGCTCTTCTAGAATCTATATAAGGGACAAATCATTGCATTTAATGCTTTGAGAAAACTCATCCATAAGCAACAAAGAAGAACTTCAGGTTCTAACAAATGGTATGATAAATCAGATTGTAAACATATAAAAGCTACTGGTTTGATGATATTTGGTGAATTTGTGAAGGGAAACTTCAGGTTCCTTTTTTTTTCATGAAATTGTCGAAATTATAAATTCGGTGATTAGTATGAACTACTGGTCCATTTATAAATTATTAGTTAGTTTATGAAATTTCTAGTTCATTGATGAACATCTGGTTCATCTAAAAACATACATTTGCTAAAATAAACATTAAATAGCATGTGAGAATAATTTAAATTAATGCTTCTGGCATTATATGGTGTGATATATATAAACGAATATTTCTAGTATTAAACGTATAATAATAAATTGTGATGCGTTATAAGTACATGTGGCCTTCTGGGCAGTGTCTCTTTGGGCAAATAATGAATGCCTTGGCCTGAATATACGAATTCCACATTAACATCATCATGATCATCACATCTTATAGGTGTCAAAATTATCAAGATCACACTCGTTTGGTTATTGCACCAAAATCATGCTTAACATCATCATCATCATGCATCCATGATCAAATATTATTCACACAAATAATCCACATGATTTATCATCAATCTATGAATTACCATCATCATCCAAAAATAATCAGCATCATTATTCAAAATCAAATGGTATAGCATTAACATATTATATGTATATTAGCATATCATGATCAACTTTTCCCACCATATATACATAGTAGCATCAGGTATTCATCATCATACATGTATCATATATATATATATATATATATTATCATCGTCATCTCTTATTATCATCATACATTATAACATCATGAATTCACCATATACTATATCAGATTATCATATGTGAATATATCAACCATCATGTGTTTATCATTATATATCATAGTATTATGTGCTCATCGTATTTCATGATCATCTCGTATTAGTATCATAGGTATAATATCATATTCATATATTGTTATATCATAACATTATCATCATCATATTCATCTCATATCATTTCATAATCATATCACATGTACCATTATCACATATTACCAACATATCATTGTATGTATTATATGATTATCATGCCATGATCATAACACCGATTAAATAATTGAATAATAATTAATTCATGTTAATATCAACATCAACATCAATATGATCATAGCATTATATTATTTCATACCATTATCATGTATGTATCATATATTGTATTCAATATCACCATCATGGCATATTATCATGTGTATAATGAATTTAGAGTATAGAGGAACTTATCTTTAGGGTCGGAATCTTGGTTTTCGGAGTACCACACCTGAAGCAAGTTTTGAGTAAGAAATGCTAGAAACGACATGTCGTTTCTCACTGAAAACGACATGGCGTTTTCTCACTGAATAAACATGCAGGGTTAAACTGCAGCGACATGTCGTTTTTAACTAAAACGATATGTCGTGTTTTTTCTTCTTCTTCTCCAATATGGCAGAGACCTCTGCACTGTTCTTCTTCTCTGCTCGTAATGGATTTCGAGGGCTCTGCTCCTTCCTCATCTTCTGAGAGAAAAACCTACAAGGCAGAGTTTGTCGGAGTCCCAGAAGTAAAAGCGAGATGCTCCGTCCCAGGCCAAGCGGTTTCTAGGCGCTCAAGCTGCGGCGGAGTCGCGGACCGGACCGGAGACGCAGGAGAAGACCGGATGGTTCTACAGTGGTAACCATTCAACTTCGTCTCGTTTGGGCGTCGGGGACAAACCAGACTCCTCTTTCGTTTCCTCTCGCGGGTGGGTCGACAGCGGATCTGACAAAAAGAGCATAGTTTTTTTTTGGAAATTTCTTCACCTATTACTAATCGTTGGTTTTCTCAAGCCAAACTGTGGTATTTTGGACTCAGAGAGCAGCCAATGGGAGCTTCCCGTTTTGCGCCAGCATCGAAACGACGTCGTCTTGTTCCTGGAGAGCAGGGAAAGCAGGGACTTGCAGTGTATGGGTTCGCATCAGAATCAGCTCAAGAAGGATTAGTGTAGGTCAAAGGGGAGTGCGTGTTTGGGAGGTTTCCAAACCATTATCTATATAGAGTCAAGATGTATTTACAATTATGTTTTTGCTGAAGATTTTCAAATTGGGAGGTTTCCAATGGTTTGGTAACGATATCAGCCAACTGCTTATCAGTAGATATGCATTGCAATGTAACAACATTATTCTGAACTAACTCACAAATGAAATGATGACGAATGTCAATGTTTTTTGTGCATGCGTGTTCAACGAGATTCTTAGAGATATTGATGGCACTAGTGTTATCATAGAAAATAGTCATGGTACCTTAGTCAATGCCGTAATCATGAAGCATTTGTTTCATCCACAATAACTGTGTGTAGCAGCTTCTGGCTGCAATGTACTCAACTTCTGTACTAGCCAAGGAGACACAATTCTACTTTTTTGCTATGCCAAGAAACAAGGTTGTTGCCAACATAGAAACAACCGCTAGAGGTTCTTTTACGATCATTAGCATTTCGCGCCCAATCTTCATCACAATACCTTGAAATTTCATAATTAGAATCATATGAATACAAAATGCCATGATTTAGGGTTCCATTTATGTATCTAATAATGTGTTTAACAAAGCATAAATGGGAGTCCTTTGGGTTGGCTTGGAATCAAGCAAAAACTCCAATGCTAAAGGAAATGTCTGGGCGGCTAGCAGTCAAGTACAACAAACTACTAATCATGCTTCTATAAAACTTCTAATCAACTTTCTTTCATGTTGGATCCTTATGAGGTTTATCATTTTTGGCCATTGGATTCGGGATGGGTTTGGCTTGGTTAAGGCCAAATTTGGCAACGAGATCTTTGGCATACTTGGTATGAGAAATGCAGATCCCGGAGTCCAATTGTTGTACATGAAAACCAAGAAAGTAAATTAGTTCTCTGTGCATGTTCATTTCAAATTCAGACTTCATTAAATTAGTGAACTCAAGAACAATAGAATCAGAAGTCGATCCAAAAACAATGTCATCAATATAAAATTGTGCAATAATTAAATCAGTGTTGATCCGTTTGACAAATAGTGTTTTGTCAATTTTGCCTTTGGAGTATCCCTTGGCCAGCAAATGGGTGGATAGCCTGAAGTATCAAGCCCTTGGAGCTTGCTTGAGACCGAAGAGAGCCTTTCAAAGACGATATACATGAGATGGATTATATGCATCAACAAAAATGTTTGGCTGTTAGACATATACTTCTTCTTGCAAGACCCCATTGAGAAACACACTTTTGACATCCATTTGGTGAATCTTGAATTTTATATGACAAGCTATGGAGAGAAGGAGCCTAACAGATTCAAGTCTGGCCACAAGTGCAAATGTCTCATCAAAATCCAAGTCCTCAACCTGTGTGTATCCTTGTTCTACAAGTCGAGCCGTATTCCTTGTGATAGTGCCCTTTTCATCAGTCTTGTTGCGAATAATCCACTTGGTTCTAATGACATTGAATTTTGATGGACGAGGCACAAGATACCATACTCCATTGCGAGTGAACTGATTAAGTTCATCATGCATTGCCATGATCCAATTAGCATCTTCTAAGGCAGCTTGTACGTTTTTTGGTTCAATAGAAGATACGTAGAAAGTGAAGGTGAGCTCATCACTAGCCTGTTTCTTGGTGCGCATTCTGTCTTGTAATCCACCGATGATATCTGTGGTGGAGTGATCTTGACATACCTAAACACGATCCGATTTTGAGCTATCTGGACTTGTGTTTTCAGCTACCATAGCAGGTTCAGAAACTTCAAAAGTGTCGTCATTCAAGATGACCTGTTGATCTATCTACATAAGATCCTCGTTGACAACTGCATTAATTGATTCCACAATTGTTTTAGTACCCAAATTCTAAACACGATAAGCCTTACTAGTTAAGGAATAACCAAGAAAAATATCAATGTCACTTCTAGTATCAAGTTTTTTAAGATACTCACTGTTTTTTGTAAATGTAACATTTACTCCCAAAAACCTTCAAGTGTTTCACATTTGGCTTTTTTTCTTTCCAAAGTTCATAAGGAGTGGAGTGCATACCTGGTCTGAGATATACATGATTTGTTGTGTAGCATGTCGTGCTAAAAGCTTCAGCCCAAAAATGTGATGCAACTTGCAATTTAGTTAGTAAGACACGAGACATGTCAAGTAAAACTCTATTTTTCCTTTCAACCACCTCATTTTGTTGAAACGTGATAGGAGCAGAAAAATCATGGTGAATGCCATACTCATCAAAAATGCAGCAAATAATGTATTCTCAAATTCAGTTCCATGGTATGTTCTAAGCCTCACAATGCATTCAGAAGATTCAAATTTTTTCAGTTTTAATTCTCATGTAAATTGAATGAAAATAATTAAATGTATCTGATTTTCCACGTAGGAAAGTGGCCCAAGTAAATCGTGAATAATCATCAACCAATACCAAAGCGTAATTTTTTTCTACCGAGACTTGTAGGATCGAAAGGTACTACTAAGTCCATATGCATCAACTCTAATGGTTTTGATGTTGATATGAAATGCATAGCAGAATGAGAATCTTTAATTTGTTTTCCAATTTGACAAGACTCACAAATTCCTTCATGATTTCCTCCTAATTTTGGCAGCCCTCTAACTAGGTTTTTCTTTGATAGTTTCCAGAGATCCCTACAATTCATGTGACCTAATTGATGATGTCAAAGGTTTAGAAGATTATCTTGAGTTCTGTAACAAACTTGGGAGTTACTAGGATCATTTTCATGTACAAAATATCAATTATCCGCAAACCTTACACCATTCATAACATCATTTCCAATTGCACTACTTACTTTGCAGTTTAATTTTGTAAAAGACACATCACCAACCTCATCACATTATTGACTTATACTAATAAGCTTAGCATGATGATTATCAACCAGTAGTACATTATTCAAGCTAGATATTCCAAGAGCTGTCACGTTACCTTTTTCTAGGATGTTTGATTTTTGACCATCACCAAACGTGACTGTCGTTCTTACTCCTTCATCAGAGATGGAAGTGAACCATGACCTGTCACTTGTCATATGTCTAGAACAATCATTGTCAAAGTACCAAATATCTGTCCTATATGCAGATTGTGCATAAGTGTAACAAATCAAAGTATGTTTGAGTGATTTGAGTAATGAAGAGATGCAGATGAGGTATGAGCATATAGAAAAACATGATTTTCTTTCTTTCTCCATTTAAGGTTTAACTTAGACACAACATAGGAAGGAATGGGGTGAGTTTAGAAAGTCTGCAGATCTTATCAAACAAAGACGAAAGTCTTGACCGAGAGGAGTTCTCTCTTTTGGTTCCCATACGCCATTTGTGGTTGGCCATCATCTTTATAAAAATCTCACACCTAGACTGAGCATGACCAGAAAACCTACAGAAATGACAGACTTGCACAAAAGTTTTAGGTTTGATGAGCAGTTCTGGTTTGAATGCACCAGAGGCTTTCACAAACCTTGTGGTGGTGTTAGAGCTAACAATGTAAGTCCTAAAACCCAAAGCACTCTTGTCACGAAACATTTTTCCCATGTTAAGCATGTTATCTACCTTTTTAGCACCTAAAGTCAGCTTCAGATTTTTTCTTTTCTTCTCTTTATTGCTGTAATTCTGCTTTTAGGGAGCTATTTTCTATTTTTAGAGACTCAACAAGCTTGTTCTGATCAATGTTATGTTGATCGAGGATTTTCAGCTTATCAATTAAGGCAGCACTTTGTTCGTCAACATTTTTTAATTGTGACTTAAATTCAGAATCAATTCTAAAGTTTTCATCCTTTTAAGCAATGATTTTTTCAGTCAACTCTAGATTTTGCTTTCTTACCTTTTTAGAGGCTTGATACAATTTAACATAAAGAACTAGAACCTTTTCTAGTTCAAGCTCATCAGAATTCAAACCAGATGGTTTAACTTCACTTTCATAGGGGATTGCAACTAGTGCAACCACTTTTCTTTCAGAGTGTGCAAACACTATGATGCAATATGCTCGAAACCCTCACATTCAAAACACTTGATCCTATCATTTTTTGATTTCTTATCTTCTCACCTAGATGATCATGAAATTTTTTCAGAGTTAGAATCATTATTTCTGAATTTTCTTGAGCTAAACCCGAAGTTGCCCATTGAGTCTTGATTCTTATTCTTCCTACTTTTGAGAAATTTTCTGAAGTGTTTGGCAAGGAGGGCAAACTCATTGTCATTGAAATCATCATCAATGTTTTCTTTTTCACTATCCTTACTCACTTTTAAAGCAATATTTTTGGTTTTCTTTAATTCGAGAAGTTCTATCTCAAAAGTTTTGCGTGATCAAAGCAATTTTTCTAGTTTTAAGGAATTTAGATCTCTAATCTCTTCAATGGCAGTTTTCTTGGCTTGAAATCTAAAGGGTAGAGGCCTTAGAATCTTTTTAACAACTCTGTGCTCTGAAATACTATCACCTAGATTGAAACACGCTGTCACGATGCCACTAAGTTTAGCATAGAACTCAAAAAAGGTTTCACCCTCATCCATTTTGATGGTTTTAAATTGAGTTGTGAACCTTTGAAGCTTAGAGGCCTTGACATTTTCAGTGCCTTCATGTGTGACTCGCAAGATGTCCCAAGCTTGCTTGGAAGTCTCAAAAGTCGAGATGTAGTTGAACTGTTCAGAGGAGACGGCTGTGAACAAAGCATTCAAGCCTTTTTTTTTTATTATTATTACTGCAATGGAGCACTTCAGCGTGGGACCATTCTTCCCTAGGTTTTGGGATAGTTTCACTTGAACCATCGAATTTAGAGGTCTTAGTTGGTTCAGTCCAACCATGGACAACAATGTGCCAGACATGTTCATCTAGTGACCACAAGAAGGCCTTCATTTTGGCCTTACATGCAGCATAGTTCTCACCATCAAAGTATGGTGGATGAGCAATGGAGCACGTAGCATGATCCATCCATAAAGCTACCTTGCAGACCTCACCAGTTATGTTTGGTGACCCACTCTAATACCAATTGAAATTAACCTTGGGAATGGTATACTAGAACCTAGAGGAGGTGAACAAGTTTACTTACTAAAATCAGATTGACCAATAGGAATTTCCAATGCAAAAACCAAGAAACAAAACTTAAACTTCAATCTGAAATTTGAACTAATCAACTAGGGCAACCCAGTTCAATTAATCAAAAAAGAACACAATTTCAAACTCAATAATCAGCAAGACTATAATTCAATCAATCTAACAACACAATCAGCATACATTAGGAGAGAGCATGATCAAGAATATAACATAGAGATTTTAACGTGGTAAACCTTCAACTAGGAAACCTCCACGGACACTTTTCCAATCATAAAATGAATCCACTAAGAATAAGAAATTAAAATGTTTGACAGATATGGACTCAACTTACAGACCTAATTTGTGAAGGTAGTCGTTGTCTTCGACATTGTGGAACCATAAATTACCGGAATATTTTGGAGCTGCCACATGGCCGACAATTCCCATAATGCCAATATTACCCTTGGTAAAATTGACATCGACATGTTACGATCTCCGCATTAATTCAATATATTTACCAGCTAAATATATTAATTAATCAGATCAATACTGATAATAAATAACTTCTCAGTGAATTATTTATTTATTAATAAATAAGTGATTACACTCGGTACAATCACTTATTTAATACTTTCTCCTTCAACCAATCTGACGCTCCGGTGACCCTCAAGGCTTCACTATAAATACAAGACCTCATTTCACATCTAAAGGTAATAAAAAACTCTTGCAAACACTCTGTCAGATTATTCACTCATAGAAAACTGACTTAACCATCAGAGCATTTACGGTTGAACCACCCCCCTCCCTGGATTCAACTTTAACTCCGTTTGATTTTCGTTATTGTGTGTAGGGATCGAGAAGGAATTTCACGGAACCAGACGATTTCTGCATCAACAACTGGTGCTTTCATTGAGAGCCGACTTAAGAAATACTCAAAGCGTGCTCTTTAGTTTTTCCTTGAAAAAACTCCATCATCACACTTTCGAAACTTACCGTTCTTCACATGGCCAGACCACGCCGATCCACGTGAACCTCCGAGGCTGCCACATTCGCCGCTCCGATTGCTGCTGTGAGTGAACCACTGCCTGAGATTCCAGAGGAACCATTTTCCTGTCTCCTGCACGGCCCGCACCACGCATCAATTCACCTACCGTTCGGAATGTCGGATTGGATACCTACGTTAAGTTTTGGAACTTTCCCCATGACCACTGCTACTGTGAACCCCCCACATGCGATGGGGGCAGGCGCGACGTTTTTTCAACAAAAAGACGAGCTGCTGGCGGGAGAATCATCTCTAAGAGTCCCGAATTAGCCCCCTGCTAGCTTGGACCTAAGGAGGCACTTGGACGTCCTGCGCAACTCGCAGGCCAACACCCAGGTACTAGGGAGACATGGTTCATCGCATTTGTCTGAAGGCGCGCGATGTGCGCCCCGACATGGTACTCATCACGAGCAAGTACCTAGGGGGTCACCTCCGCGACTTGGACTGACACAACAGGTCGAGCAACTGAGCAACCAATTTCGGGCCCAATCGGAGCTTTTGTAACAGCTGTTGGGGGACATCGGGACATCCAGAACCTCCGATAAATACAATGAACCTCGTAAGGCACACACCAGGGGACATCCCGAGACGAGCTGGAAAAAAAACATGTCCCCTGCTAGACAATGTCCTGAGACGCATCGGTGAATGACTTAGGGGAGGAAAGCTACACCCCCAGAGCAGAAGGCCAAGGCCAACCGAGGCCTTCGGCTCAGAAGCGACTCGGAGGACGCCCATGAGCACTTTCACGCATTAAGTACCCACGCGACAGCCAACGGCACCAAGGAATCTCCCATGTGTCACACACCTACTCGAATGGACAAATCCACCATGACTCTAAATGCACGGATGACCACAGCGAGGAAGACCAGACTTACTCGCCAATACGCTCAAGAGCCAAGCCCGCTGCAACTCGAGGGAGTCGACGCATTTGACCCGGTGTGGGAACCCCCGTCACGAATGACCATTGCACACTGAAGACGTCCGAAGGATGCTAAATCGACGCCTCCAGGGAGTTCAACGCAATAGAGACTTGGAGGATGACCTTTGGCGCCAGACTCAGATGTCATCATCTTCGCCGTTCGTGAGGGAAATTGAGGAGGAGCCATTCCCGCATCGATTTTCAACACCAAACTTTAATCAGTACAAAGCAACCTACGACCCGGTGAAACACATCAATTACTATCGGGGGGTCATGGTACCTCAGGCACAACGACGAGCTGATGTACAAAGTTTTCCAAGCCTCACTGTAAGGTCAAGCGATGACATGGTTCAACCATCTCCCCCAGTGATCAATCGCCTCTTTCGAAGAGTTGGCGTTGGGCTTCGTGAAGGAGTACTCGTAGCTTCGCACCTTCGAAGTCAAGGATGACCACCTCTTCACCATCCGAATGAGGTCTAAGGAAACCTTACGGCAATACATATGGAGGTTTTGTGAAGAGAAGTCCTGCATCGTTGGTTGCAGCGATCTCGTCGCAGCCATGGCATTTAAGTAAGGACTACCGCGGGAGAGCCAGCTCTACGGAGACATCGTCATGAGCAACGCCCGAAGTCTCACCAAGATACTATCCCTGGCGGAGTGACATGCATGCTGAGAGGACGAGAAAAACACCACACATGCTGCCAACCACGTCGAGGAAGATGGACATCCCACAAAGGGGTTTCGCAGCCAAAGGATGATGCCCACCGCGGGAAATCAGTCGAGAAAGCTAACAAGCGCAAAGGGAACCCGTCATCCAACACGTTTGCTGGTACAAAGCCAAAAACACAGTTTTCAGTACCTTTCCTCCAAATATACAATCAGATAAAGGAAAACCCGTGGTTCGAAAGACCAGCTCCCGTCAAAGGCGACTAGGAGAGGACCGATAAGACAAAATGGTGTGTCTATCACAATTGCTATAGGCACGACATAAACTCTTGCTATACTTTCGAAAGATACCTCCGGGATCTCTTGAAGGAAGGACACTGAACAGAGTACGTCAAAAAAAAGGTAACGGATCGTCTCGGAAACAAAGGCCCCCAGGAACCTGCACAAAAGATGATCCGTGTAGACACCATCATTACCGAGCCCGAGTTGCAGGGAACAACCAGGAAACTGGATCAGTGATCAAGTCATCATTAAAGACACAAATTTTTTGGTTAAAATTTGGCTCAGTGCCTACTTTGCTCACATAACATCTGTCAATAAGATTCAAGATGTTTCGTTTCAACGTCTAATAAAATTATCTTATCTCCTATGCTTTTGGTTAGAAAGCACTAGGCCTTCGCCACACGAAACACTTCAAAGCCTTCGTCACACGAAGCACTCTAAGTCTTCACCATGCAAAGCACCTAAGCCTTCGCCATGCGAAGCACTCTAATCCTTCGCCATGCGAAGCACTCGAAGCCTTCGCCATGCGAAGCACTCGAAGCCTTCGCCATGCGAAGCACTCGAAGCCTTCGCCATGCGAAGCACTCCAAGCTTTCACTATGCGAAGCACTCTAAGTCTTCGCCCTGCGAAGCACTCCAAGCATTCGCCCTGCGAAGCACTCCAAGCATTCGCCCTGCGAAGCACTCTAAGCCTTCGCCCTTCAAAGCACTCCAAGCCTTCGCCCTGCGAAGCACTCTAAGCCTTCTCCCTAAGAAGTACCCTAAGCCTTCACCGTACGAAGTACTCTAAGCCTTCGCCATGCGAAACCCTCCAAGCCTTCGCCCCCCGAAGCACCCCGAGTCTTCGCCACGCGAAGCACTCTAAGCCTTTGCCACGTAAAGCACCCGAGTCTTCGCAATGCGAAGCACCCCAAGCCGTCGCCATGCGAAGCACTCCAACCCTTCGCCATACGAAGCACTCTAAGCCTTACCATGCGAAGAACTCAATGTTTTTGTCATGCAAAGCACAACAAATCTTCACCATGTGGACCACGCCACGAATTTGCCTCGCGAAGCGCTCAAGGCTGGTCCCAGCGAGGCACATGAAACCATCTAAGAACTTGACTTGTTGGAGTAGGAAATCTACTAAAAAAAATGCTTCCAACCCCACCAAGAGGGGCAACCACCAGGCCATGACAAACAGTGGGCAAAAGTTTTAACATGCGAAGTCCAATTCTGCATTTCAATGCACGAGATTGAGATTCATTCGATCATAGATCGCTCAATTTCACTCACCCTAACATGAGCTTGATGGTCCTAAAAGGATACTGGAGTCAGCTTTCCAACGCCGTTGACCTTACTCAATTCCGAGTTGTGACGAGTTCCCAGAGAACGTTTTTGCACACGAAGGTCAACTGCACGTACCATCGCACGAGTACGAGAGTCATTCAGCCATAGACCACTAATTCTACTCACACTGACATGCGATTGATGGTTTTAGAAAGCTATGGAAGTCATATTTCCAACACCATTGATCTCACTCAATTATGAATTGTGATGAGTTCCCATCGAACATTTTTGTACACAAATGTCAACTGCACGTGCCAGCGCACGAGTAAGAGATTCATTCAGTCATAGACCACTGACTTCTGGTCACCCTGACATGCGGTCAACGGTTTTATAAAGCTATGGAAGTCAGCTTTCCAACTCCATTAATCTCACTCAATTCCGAGTTGTGACGAGTTCCCAGCGAACGGTTTTGTACACGAAGGTCCACTGCACATACCAGCGCACGAGTTCGAGATTCATTCAGTCATATACCACTGAATTTTGATCACCCTGACCTGAGGTTGACATATTTAGAAAGCTATGGAGGTCAGCTTTCCAACGCCATTGATCTCACGCAATTCCAAGTTGTAACGAGTTCCCCGCGAACATGTTTGCACACAAAGGCCAACTGCATGAACCAGCGAACGAGCACAAGATTCGAACAATCGTACAAGGCTCAATTTGGATCGTCTTGGAACAGGCTTTATGGAAATAGAAAGGTATGGAACTCAGATTTCCAGCCCCACCAATGGCACTCAATTCGAAGATAAAATGAAGTCAAAATACCAAAAGTACTACATAAAGGTCAAATCTGCCAAAAATCTCAAAACACTAAAAAAAAATGGAAGGCTTCTATTAATGAAAATTAAAGAAGTGGGCAATTCACAAGTTGAATGCTCAAACATGTATTCAATGCTAAGATCGAGCTACGAGCCAAGAAGGATCATGAAGCTCATCACCGGGAATGACACGACCTCAGAGTCTCTCCATCAACCCATGAGCAAGCCTTGGAGGCCTTCAATCATCCCATTGTGGACTTCCAGTGACACATCGTCCACAAATTTCTTCAAACAATGGGGGCAACCTCCTCAACATCGCCTACTTGGCATAGTTGGCTTCACAAAAGCGACTCCACCATTGCTTGACTTTGCAACGGCTACAAATCAGCTTAACTTTCAACTCCAAGACGAAACAATGGTTTGGTGTCATGTGTCTTCACGCTGCTTAGCTTCAGTGTCTAGATGATGGCATCTCCAAGCTCTCTTTCTTAAATTAGGCGACTATGTACGACATCTCGAGCTTTGCAGAGGGCATGATTGATCCTCCATTCCATATTCTGCCTTGTTATCACCCCATTTTGAGCTCAGTAAGGCCTTGAAGATCAAGTCTCTGGAAGGCCATCTGTCATCCAAAGCAACTCCTTGGAAATCTTTAGTTACTTCATGACACCACATGCACTTCGCCTAACGTCATGAAAGCGTTTCTTTGAAGATGAAGCACATCTCGCCTTGTAGCTGCAACACACATTGCCTTGCATCTGGAACAAGCCTCATGTTGGGTTGTGACACGTCGCACTCCAAGTGATGGGACTCCTCGCCTCGCACTTGCAGCATGTCTCGCCTTGTAGCTGCACCATGCCTCACCTCGCAGCTGTAGCGCACCCGCCTTGCACTCCGCTGCATCTTACTCCCACTCTGCTACACCTCACACCTTGCACTCTACTGCACCTCGCACCGCACTCTGCTGCACCTCGAGCCGCACACTGCTGCACCTCGTCTTATACTCTGCTACATCTCGCGCCTTGCACTCTGCTGCACCTCGCGCCACATTCCGCTACACATTTCCTTGCATTCTACTGCATCTCGCGTTACACCATGGCATGACCCTCGCTGCGGTGTAGCGAGCCACGCCCCGAAGTTGAAGTGCGCATCTCCTTGTGACTTGTCACACTCCAAGTCATGGAACTTCATGCCTCACCTGTTGAAGGTCTTGATGCTGGCTCTACCCGCACTTAAAGATGACAAGTCCACCAATGCGCCAAACTCTTTAATCCACAAAGCACCACAAATGATTCAATTAGAGGAGCGTCTTGATGTCAAATTCGTCATCTCTTGAAATCGGAAGCTCTAACAAGTCCCATACATGCCACCAAATGGAACTCCACAAAGTGAGGTCTTCAAAACTTCATCAAAAGTATGCCTTCATACATCTTGAAACGATCATCTTGAAGAGTAGAGCGCACCGCCACTTGAATCATGGCAATCAGACATCCACAGCTCTCAGAATCTGTAAAAGATTGAAGTTGAACAAAATAATATATATATATATTAAAATATATAAATATATAATATATTTTATTATATATATATATATATATGACATTCAAAAAGCAGCAAAGGCTTTTGTTTTCTGACAATGACAAAAGAAAGCTGTGAAAAGCAGCTGAAATTTTTTTTGTAAAAGCAACTCCTTCCCCGAGTCCCTTGCAACATGCACGCGAGCCGCCTCCAAGCATCAGTCCACCTCCAGTATCACGCGAGTTGCGCACGTGCGTGCTTGTAGCATCAAACCCACTCGACATCGAACTCCTCTCAATTCTCACGCGCGGGCCCCGCCTCATGCAGCCACAAGCCTCTCTCAACCCAATTGCTCTTGCAGCCACGGTCCCCCAACGCAACCAAGTAGACTAATATATAGCATAGTATTTGCACCAACTACTATCTCCATCACAAAGTCTCTGCAAAAATCCAGTGAGCATAAAAAAAGGGGGGCTAAAGTAATTACCTCCCAAACAGAAGCAAGAGTTTCTTCCACTGCTGCCAAAGTCACCTTCACAAGTGAATAAATTCAACTAGGGTTTGATATTTTCTTTATAAAAATAAGGGTAATATGCCTTCATTTAAATAAAGAAAATTAAGCAAACCCTAGTGGCTAATTGGGCTCGCAAAGTCAACTCAAAGCAGGATTACAAGCCCAAAATTCCTTTTGGGACAAGATTGAGGTCAATCTCCAATTACATCTAGGAAAGAGGAGTCCTACTTCCACATAAAAATATTATGACGTAGTTTACTGGAATCGCAAAAAAATTACATCTCTTAGGATTCCTCGAATTCCTAAACGATGTGGAGGTATTTGTGGAACCAAAAATTACCGGAATATTTTGGAGCTGCTACGTGGCCGACAATTCCCATAATGTCAATATTACCCTTGGTAAAATTGACATCGACATGTTACGATCTCCGCATTAATTCAATATATTTACTAGCTAAATATATTAATTAATCAGATCATTACTGATAATAAATAACTTCTCAGTGAATTTTTTATTCATTAATAAATAAGTGATTACACTCGGTACAATCACTTATTTAATACTTTCTCCTTCAACCAATCAGGTGCTCCGGTGACCCTAAAGGCTTCACTATAAATAGAAGACATCATTTCACTTCTAAAGGTAATCAAAAACTCCTACAAACACTCTGTCAGATTATTCTCTCACAGAAAACTGATTTAAGTATCGAAGTGTTTACGGTTGAACCACCTCCCGGGATTCAATCTTAACCCCGTTTGATTTTCGTTATTGTGTGTAGGGATCGAGAAGGAATTTCACGGAATTGGACGATTTCTGCATCAACAAACATAAAGATAACTCTCTTAGCATCAATGGTTTTCACCTTCAACTCCTCCTGGTGGCACAACTATCGTGCAACCATCAATCACCCTTGGAGTACGAAGACCTCTGCAATTCTTTTTTTTTTTGTTTTTTTTTGTTTCTTCAATCACTCCAAATTAGTAACTCTTTTCTATGTTCATCATCATCGAGCGAGACCTGTGGACTCGGAGAGGTCTCAGAGATTTATTCTCGCAAATGATCGCATTGAACTCCAAGGAAGCGGCGACTAACGATTGCTCCTCTGATGTCTTTCTTTTTAGCCGACTTCTGTTTTTCTTTTCTGCCTTTTATTTCTCTCAATTTGCACTCCCCTTTAACCACCTCTAATCCTTCTTCTGCTGCCCAATGCCACTTGATTGGTTGTACTAATTAACACCACCAACATGACCTAAGACAAAGATGGGCTTGGCCCAACTTATTAACTCTAACCCCAACCCATCATCACTTTGGACAAATACAAACCATATGTCAGAATATGTCATTTAAACTATTCCACAATAAGGAAATGCCAATTAAAAATATGCACTTACAAGGAATTCAATCCTGTTGATGCACAAAATGTGCCAACTTACGGAGCGAATGCTGCTCTGCCACGTGCCCTGTGTGAACCTGAAAAGGAAGGAAACTGGTCGGTCGGTGAGAGTATAGGCACCGGTGTGGTACCGGCCTAAAGATACTCCGACGCCCAAGTCAGTTGTCGGTCTAAGGTTTAGGGGGTAGCATAAAGTATACTGTAAAAGTAGTAGTAAACAGTAAATTGCTTAGTTACCTTTGTACGACAAGTAGACCCCTTTTGTATGGGTGCGGCAATTATAATATTTGTATTTTCCCGATGTGGGAAAAATGTCAATTCGCTGTGGGACTGACACGTGGAGGTGCCATCCAGACCCGACTAGGACTTGTTCGCGTGAGTGGGCCTGGACCCCTTGGGCTTGTGCTAGGCAGTGGTACTGGGCCGACGCACCGACCGGCAGGAGCTGGTCCTCTGGAGTCGGCCGGTGGCATGGTGTTGGAAGAGGCCTGGGCCTCTAGGTTGGTCTGGGCCGACACTCGGAGCCAGGTAGAGGGCTGGGCCTCCAAGATTAGTCTGAACTGGTGCTATTTCTGCAATGGGCTGGGCCTGTAGTCAGTATGGGCTTCAAGCTCAGTCTGGGCCGATATGGTATGAACAGAAGTCCCCCAAGTTCGTGACAGAGGTGGAATTTCTCGGTTGGGGACTTGTAAAAAAGAGAGCCCCAGACCAGATGTACATGCCTTCAGTCCCCCAAGTCCCCCAAGTCCCCCAGGCGAGGGATTGAAACGAGCAGATGCGTTGGTGACAAAATGCGGGTGGTAGACCGAGACGTCATGGTTCGGTCGGTATGGGCGGGAGAAGACGCCAGTAGGTGTGGTAGTTAAGGAGCCACCTAAGCCATGGGTCAGTGGTCATGACAGTTGAAGGAATCAAGGAACCGTATGTGTTGTGTTTCAGTCGGCGGACGATTGGTATCTCTGACCTTTGGTTGTCAACGGCATTTATGGTCATGCATGCCCCGTGGGGGACAGCTGTCTGCGGTAATAAATGTCACGCGGAACAAGGCGATGCTTCGATTACCAACCTGGGCCTATAAATACTAGGTGAAAAAAGCATTTTTACCCTTTTTACCTTCGTGCAATCTGGTGGTGCGTGCTTTGTTTCTGGTGTAGGCGATTTCCGGAGAGCACTCTGATAACTGTTCACGGTGGTACAGGTTCCGGCGAGGACTGTTTGTCTGTGAATCATAAGGTAAGACATTCTTCTTCCTCGTTGGCTCGTTTTTAGGGGGATGAACTATGGATGAACCGGGGTTCGGACACGGGTCAACCTTGGTAAAACACGGGTCGGTGTTCAAGAGGTTTGTTTGTCTGTATTCCCTGCTCGCAGTGGTGCGATGTCTGAGAGAGATAGCCAATCCAACGAGGTGCGGGACTACGATGAGGGAGAGCAACAGAGCTCTTCGGTAGACGGGGGCACCTCGGTGGAGGGTACACCGACGAGGCGAGGGGCCCAAAATCCTGCCAGGAGTGATCAGACCAGGGTGTCGGCATCTAGTCGGTCGAGGGTGGCGAAAACCCTGACCAGTAAGAAAGGGGCGGCCAGCACGAGCGCGGCTCGGGCCGCTGAAGCGCCTACCGAGGAGGCTGACACGGTGGTATGGTTGATCAACGCCTTTGAGAGTCGAGAGACAGAAGCGTCCGTGAAGAAATTTTGGTCTAAATGGGGGGTACCAGAGGACGTGGAGATGCGGGTGGTCGGTCCCACCGAGGTGTACAGTCATGGCGTCCGACCGCCCCTGCACCCATGGTTGAGGAGGATGATCCGAGGGCTAGGCGTGGCTCTCGGTTAGCTGAACCCGAATGCCTGGATCATTCTGGTAAGCCTGTATGCTGCATTTGCCAGAGCTGGGGAGAAACCTCCGACCTACGTCCAGGTCGTCCACCTGTATGAATTTGCGCAGTAGCAGCAGAGCACAGGTTGGGTGCATGCTCGGTGCAAGGACAAGATGACGCGGGGGGAGTTCATCTACGACATACCGTCTTCCTAGAAGACGTACAAGAACAAATTCATTTACGTCGGTGGGAACTGGGGAGGACGGGGCATACCGTCATCTTTTTCAGGATCTGGGCGTTGAGGGTCGGTCTTTACTTTGCAATGTAACTACCAATTTTGCATGTCGGTGGACGTGGCTGACTGACGTGTTTACCGTGCAGGTACTCTCCCCGAGGTGATCCCCACCGTCGAAGAGAGGAAATCCTGCGAGCGGATCAGGAAGACGTATACCACTCCGTGGCGCCACCGAGACGTGCTCCGGGTACCCCGACTGTTGCACGAGGTCGGCTTGATCCCCAATCCCGGTAAGTAGCCCTGTCGTTATACTTTACACAGTTTTTTTGACACTTGGTGTTTGGTGCAAGTCGTTCCTAAAGACGTAAAAAAGAGGATTGACAGAGCGGCCGAGGAGGCAAGAACGGAGCAGAAAATGTCCAGGTCGGAAGAGCAGAGAAAGGTGGCTAGGTTGGCAAGTTCCGCTCATAAGAGGAAGCAGGCCCCGGACGCCAGCTCGGGATCCCAGCAGTCGCCAGATTTCAACCCGAGGGTGGTCGAGAGACTTGGCAAGTTGTTCGGCGTTGACGGGGGGAAGAAAAAAAGGAAGAGCCAGCTGAAGAATCCGATGTCTGCGTCGGTGGCCATCCCCGCTGCACCGAGGCAGCTGAAGAATCTGATGCCCGAGTCGGTGGCCCAACACACCGGGCCGTCGGTCGTGACTTCGGTTATCGATCTGGATGGGGTTCAGGAGGACCCCGAGCCCGTTATCCCGTCTGACACTCCGGTTTGCATCACAGTCACGGAGAATGAGGCTGAGCGGGAGAGGCAGGTCTGGAATGCGCTCGCCAAGACCGCGGATGAGGTGAGAAACCAGGTCGCCATTCTTGACCCCATCGAGACGGCCTTCCCCGAGCCGCCATTTACTTCCCGGGGGGGTACTTCTACAGCAGTAGTTGTACCCGAAGAAGTTTGAGCCGTCTTGGTCGGTCCCGCCGCGCTCCTCTGAGGCTCCTTTCCTTGCTAAGGACTCGGCTCAGTAGTACTCGAGTCGGGGTGCCCACTTACTGGTGGAGATCGGCGGGAGGATACTCCTGCCTCGGTTCGCGAGCAGATGCAGTCGATCTTGGAAAACATGGCGGCGGGTACCTCCAAGGAGATGCGCGGTCTGGGTACCTGTTCTAGGGAAGCGGTCCCCGAGTGGCTGTTAAGGTCGATGGCTGCTGCCTCCCATGTAAGTAACCCGGTGTACCTTAACCTACGCTTGTTTCTTTATTATTATTATTTTTTTTGGTATATTTACTAACTCGTGCGTCGGTGCAGTCTCTCGGTCATTTGTTTGTCAGCTACTCCGATGCTCTGGACCGAGCGGCTTCCGCGGAGGAAGAGAACAAGCAGATGAAGGAGCAGGCTGCTAATATTGCTCGGGAGTTGTTGGAGACCGAGCAGAAGTTGAGGGCAGAGGCATGTGCCTACGTGGCCCGTCGTCTGTGAGCTTGCTGGCCAGCAGTTTGGGGTCGAAGGACCGAAACGGTGGTGTGTGTCCAACGGGTGGAGCACGCCCAAACCGAGCAACGTGCATTGTGGAATGCGGTCGATTCTTCCATTTTTTTCCACGTGGGTCTAGTCCGACCGGACTGCTCTGTTGCCCGTTGGTTCTTGTCCGCGGGGAACTCAAGGCGGATCTGGCTGATTTGCCGGCGCTCCCGCTAGGAGGTGCCACTCAGAGCTTCGCGAGCGTCGCGGTAGATCCTGGTGGCCTACGTGCCTTTTCCAGGAATGACCAAGAGTTTCTGGCCTTTCTCGGTAGGTGCGGCTGTACCCTTTGTGACAGGACCCACCCCGATTATCGCCTCGATAATCGAGAAGTATCCTGCTCCCGTCTGACAATCGAACCCAAACGACCGGAAAACTAAATAATATTACAACACACCCATTGTCAGACCAGGGAGATTAAACAAATACATCCGACTGGACGTCAAGTCCACAGTTTCACAGAGCAATATTACAAAACAAGTTAAAGAAACAAGTCCTACTCTGTGAACTAACTACTCCGCAACGGAAAACTTTATGCCTCCGCCTCTGCCTCGGCGCTTGCCCCCGCACTTGTACCACGACCTGGAGGGAATTTAAAACAATAAAGTGTGAGTGGACCGAAACATAAGTTTTAAAGGAAAAACAGTTTTTCCGAAATCGGGTTCGCCCTCCAGTTTTGTAACACGCATGCATAACCAAACATTCAAAATTTGCATATTAACTTTTGAAAACTCTTTTTCTGAAACACATGAAAAACGTTACCAAGGATCGCCATAATTCATGTAAAAACCATTTAATAATGCCAGGTTTCAGAAACCGTCATTTTGAAACGTTAATTGCACAAATCAAGTAAAACGTGAATCAATAACCACAATTATGCCGTTGGATCCATCCGAGTCTTTAAACTCAATTTTAGGCCTTCCCGGGATATCAACGAGTCTTTAAACTCAAAACATGATTAAT
Organism: Prinsepia uniflora; assembly: GCA_032719365.1. Classification (NCBI taxonomy): domain Eukaryota; kingdom Viridiplantae; phylum Streptophyta; class Magnoliopsida; order Rosales; family Rosaceae; genus Prinsepia; species Prinsepia uniflora. The sequence continues at coordinate 54,474,829 of CM064872.1, forward strand.
AGGCCTCGGGGGTATCGTAATAATCGAGTCTTTAAACTCACGAGTCTTTAAACTCAATTCGGGTCTTTAAACCCAATTTTCGGGCCCGCCCCCGTCATTAAATAACCGGGTCTTTAAACCCAAAATCAGATCCAACCATTAACAGGGTCTTTAAACCCAAAACCGTTTTTAAACATAATAAATCAGGATTCATCACAACCGTTTTCCCAACATTATTCCGAAAACATTTCTCATCGTAACAGGACTCATGTCCGAATTCACATGCAAATTACAACACATGCAATTTCCAAAAATTACCTCACAATGTGATCAAACATCATAAATCCGAAACATGCATATTCATATCCAGGTACTTTATCAAAATCATCACGCATGCATAAGCGAAAATCGTAACCTCGAAATGCGTGAAACACGGTAAATATCTCGAAAAACGTGAAAAACACGTAAAACCGATATAACATATCACCATCATAAAATCATATGTAAAACCATGAGATAAATAAGCAAAATAGTCATGCATGCCCAATTTAGAAAATCAAAAAGTCCACTCACTGTTTTAGGACGCGTCAATCGCGTCCCGCGTGCTCCTCCGTAGCTTCGGAAGTGTCCGGGCCTGTAAAAATGTACAAGAAAGGTTACAAACATCCCCAAATAGCTCGTAAGATTTTTCCCTAATTTCCCGGATTTTTCGGCAAAATAAACCTTAAGGGCATAAACTTCCGGGCTCCCGAGATTATCCCGAACGACTCCTGAACAACTCGAATCCTAAAGGGAAAATGTTAATTAGACTGAAAGGGACAATTCCCATGTTGACCGTGATCGGAGATGACATTGCACGCGCCGTCACGCGCCGCCCAAAGTGGCTGCGCGTGAAGGCCACGCGCCAAGCTACAGTGTCATCGTTCTTACCCGGATAGTCTGATAAACGGGTCTGTTACCCGCGACTCAACCCGACCAGTTTAAGCTCAATTCTCAATCAATTCCTCTCGTTTTTTATCCTATTATCTTCTCTAACTCATTAATTTCAGGTCTGTGTTAATGATTAGCCTGGACTGACACCAAATCGACCCAACTCAAGCTTGAACAGTCGAACAAGTCGACTTCTGGAACTCACCCTACACGGTTCCATTCCCAAATTAACTTCACCAGTAGCATAAAGGGACCCATACGAACACAATGGCACTAACAATTTAGCTCGCCGTTACCTGGAAGTCGTCGTCCTCAAGCTCGAAAATTCTCAGAACCAGGGAGCTCAGTCCTTGGCCAATTCGTGGGTGTCGTCCTTCGAATTCGACGTGGTTGGTTCCCTCTTGCTCCCAGAAGACTAGAATGGCCCTTGGTTTCGATCAACAAGCCTCAGAAATCGAATTCAAATTTTTCCCTCCAACTGGTTCATCTCTGAACAGGTACCTGAGTTCCTGAGCAATCCTTGCTCAATTTTCTTGATTTCGTGCACGGTTATGCTGCTGCTGCTCCCAGAAAACTCTCAGTGTGTCTAGTGTGATCCCTAAGCCAGTAGAAACTGAATTCTGAGATTTCCCCCCAAAAACCCGAAACTGAATTCTCACTGTTTCTCTCAAACTCAACCCTCTCACTGATGCACAAATGACCCCAATTCAATCCTCACTCCAATCCCATACACGGTTAGTCGATCGGTGTGGCCAGCAGCCCGTGGGAGACCAACTGGGGTCTCTGAAAATGTCTCCCACGCACACAGAAACCATGGCCATTCCCTGCACTCCCGTGCCCAGAATTCTGCCCAAACCGTGCACCAAGGCCACTCAGTCATGCTTCCACTACCTAAATCCACATAAACAAATTGTCTGAGCCATTCCACTAGCCATAAACAATTGCACGCACAAGACCCACGGCCGTGCACTCTGTTTTTCACGGTGGTGAACAGTAACCACCGTGAAATGACCAAAATGCCCCTCTGTGCAATAATTACCAAAATGCCCTCCAACATCCGTGACCCATAACTCGGTCATCCGACGACCGTTTCAAGCGTGCCGCCTGTCGTTGTACTCGGGGCGTCGAGACGAACATAACGGTCTTCGAGTCAAATGAATATCAATTGTCAAACAAAAAGTCAACTTTTCCCCCTTAATAACGTCCAATTACGATAATGCCCCTGAACTTCCGAACATCATAACTTTCACCATGTTCGTTCGAATCGAACGTGCCACCTGTCTATGAACTCGTGAGGTCCCGAACTACGTCCCGGTCATCGCTCAACGTCCGTTCGACCCCCCAATCAAAAAGTCAACAAATTGACCACACAAAACACAGGGGTAAAAACGTCATTTTATTCAATATTTTATAATATTACATTTCCAGAACGTCCGGGGCGTTACAATCTCCCCCCCTTAAGAAATTTCGTCCCGAAATTTCAAGGAAACAAGTAGGGGAACTGTTCTTGCATCTGCGCCTCGGGTTCCCATGTGGCTTCCTCCACATTCTGGTTCCTCCAGAGAACCTTTACCAGAGGAACGGTCTTCCGACGTAGTACTTTATCCTTTCGATCCAAAATCTGTACCGGCTGTTCCTTGAAGCTCAAATCATCTCGAAGTTCAATGGGCTGTTCCTCCAGTACATGAGATGCGTCAAACACATAATTCCGCAACATCGACACATGAAAAACATCGTGGACCTTCGACAGCTCTGGCGGTAGTGCCAACCGGTAGGCCACCGGGCCAATCCTCTCGGTAATCTCATATGGTCCAATATAACGAGGGCTCAAATTTCCTCGCCTGCCGAATCTCACTACACCCTTCCAAGGGGACAATTTCAGAAATACCCGATCTCCGACCGCAAACTCTAGATCTCGAATCCGATGGTCCACATAGCTCTTTTGTCTGTCCTGGGCTGCCTTGAGCCGATCCCTGATGAGTCTGACCTTCTCGGTCGTCAGTTCCACCAATTCGGATTTAGTTAGCTTCCTTTCACCCACGTCCGTCCAACACAACGGAGTTCTGCACTGCCGTCCGTACAAGGCTTCGTACGGAGCCATCCCAATGCTCGCCTGATAGCTGTTGTTGTAGGCAAATTCCATCAAGGCTAGATGTGACTCCCAAGTGTCCTGAAATTGCAAAACGCAAGCTCGCATCATATCCTCCAAAGTCTGGATGGTCCGCTCAGACTGGCCGTCAGTCTGAGGATGAAATGCAGTACTGAAACGAAGTTTCGTCCCAAATGCTTCCTGCAGACTCTGCCAAAATCGAGAAGTAAACCTCGGGTCTCGGTCAGAAACTATTGATTCCGGAGTACCGTGCAAACGGATGATCTCGTCAATAAACAACTGGGCCAACTGTGTCATCCTGAAGTTCTCTCGCATCGGCAAGAAATGAGCTGATTTCGTAAGCCTGTCCACAATCACCCAAACTCCATCGTGACCCCTGGGTGTCCTAGGAAGTCCAAACACGAAATCCATCGTCAAGTGATCCCATTTCCATTCCGGGATAGGTAGTGGTTGTAAAGCTCCATAAGGTCGTTGTCTCTCAGCCTTCACTTGCTGGCAAATCAGACACCTGCTGACAAACTCGGCAATCTCCCGTTTCATCCCCGGCCACCAGTAGTGCTCTCGCAAGGTACGATACATCTTGGTCCCACTAGGATGCATCGCGTAGGCCGAACTATGAGCTTCGTCCAAGATCTCCTTCTTCAGTGCCTCAACGTCGGGCACACACAACCGTCTTTCTTTTAGCAAAGCTCCATCCTCCCTGACTGTAAAATCCAGCCGTTCACCGGCTTCCACTTCAATCCGAAGTACACATGAGACAGGATCTTGAGATTGAGCCTCAACTATCCAATCGATCAGAAGTGGTCTCACATGAAAGCTAGCCAGTAAAACACCTTGGCCATCCAAGCCCAGATCGATGTAAGTCTTACGGAGTTCAACCAAAAGTGGTAAATGAACCGTCCGTAGATGTGCTACAGAATGCGTTGACTTTCGGCTTAGAGCATCAGCCACCACATTGGCTTTTCCCGGGTGGTACTCAATCGTGCAATCATAGTCCTTAATTAGCTCTAGCCACCGTCGTTGTCTCACATTTAACTCCTTCTGAGTGAACAAGTACTTCAGGCTCTTGTGATCCGTAAACATTCTCCAAATCTTCAACGCATGCACAACAGCAGCTAATTCCAAATCGTGCGTAGGATAGTTGCGTTCATGCGGTTTCAACTGGCGCGAAGCATAGGCAATCACTTTCCCATGCTGCATTAGTACACATCCCAAACCCTGTAAGGATACATCACTGTACACCTCAAATTCCCCACTGTCGTCTGGAAGGGTCAGTATAGGAGCATATGCCAACCTTTCCTTTAGCTCCCGAAAACTACGCTCACAATCGTCATCTCACTCAAACTTGACTCCCTTCCGCGTCAGTCACGTCAACGGGGCAGCAATGGTAGAGAAACCCTCTACAAACCTCCTGTAGTAGCCAGCCAAACCCAAGAAACTTCTGACTTCAGTGACGGTCCTCGGTTGTTCCCACTTCGCCACTGCCTCAATTTTCTGAGAATCCGCACTGATCCCGTCCGTTGAGATCACATGCCCCAAGAAACTCACGCTCGTCAACCAAAACTGACATTTGCCGAGCTTCGCATACAACTGGTTTCCCCTCAAGGTACCTAGCACCATCCTTAAGTGCTCCTCGTGCTCTTCCGCACTCCTCGAGTAGACCAGGATATCGTCGATGAACACGATGACAAAGTGATCCAAGTAAGGCTGGAACACTCGGTTCATCAAATCCATAAATGCTGCGGGTGCGTTGGTCAAGCCAAACGGCATCACAAGGAACTCATAATGACCATAACGGGTCCTAAAGGCTGTCTTGGGCACATCCTCATCCTTAACCCGCAATTGATGATACCCAGAACGTAGATCAATTTTGGAGAAGTACTGCGCTCCTCGCAGCTGATCGAACAAATCATCGATCCGAGGCAACGGGTATTTGTTCCTGACTGTTACTTTATTCAGTTGCCTGTAATCGATGCAGAGTCTCAAACTCCCATCCTTTTTCTTCACAAACAACACCGGGGCTCCCTAGGGGGATACACTCGGTCGAATAAATCCCATCTCAAGTAATTCTTGTAACTGCGCCTTCAGTTCTTTCAACTCAGCTGGCGCCATACGATACGGAGTCTGAGAGATAGGTTGCGTACCTGGAACCAGATCAATAGTGAACTCAACATCTCGATGCGGTGGCAATCCCGGTAGGTCCTCCGGAAAGACATCCGGGAACTCCCGTACAATCGGTATATCCTCCACCCTCAATGGTGCAGCTCGTGAGTCCAACACTTGGGCTAAGTATCCCTGGCACCCCTTCCTCAACAACTTACTTGCCTTCAGGGCAGAAATCACTCGGACAGGAGTGGCTCGCTGAATTCCCTGAAAGGTGGTTTCTGGTAATCCAGGGCTCCGAAAGGTAACCTTCTTATCGACACATTCGATAGAAGCATGATGGAGCGTCAACCAGTCCATTCCCAAAATGACATCAAAGTCGTGCAAGTCCAAGAGTATCAAGTCTGCCATCAGACCAACATCACCTACCATTACGGGACACTCCCGCAACACTTGATTTACCACAAAAACATCTCCCGACTCACACCCAAGTCACAGTCCAAGGCGGACACCTCTCTACCCGCCAACAACTCACAGTCCCGTGATATAAATGAATGAGTAGCTCCGGGATCAATTAAAGCACAAACATCATGCCCAAAGATCGTGAGTGTACCTGTCACAACACCAGGCGCTGCCCTGGCCTCCTGATGCGTAACAGCAAAAACTCGGGCCTGTGGTCCAACTGCTCGCCCACGGCCCCGACCCCTCTGTCCATTAGCCGCTCCAGTACCACCTCCTCGAGTGCTCCCAGTCCCAGAAACTGCAGCTGTGCTCCGTCCCTGCTCTGCTCCACCCCGACCTGCGCCACCACCCTGTGGCAAAGATGGACAGTCCCTCCGATAGTGGCCCCGCTCGCCACAGAAGAAAAAGATAACACTGGAAGCATCTCGAACAAAACCACCACCCTGCCGTCCCGTGGAAGCAACAGAAGTCACTCTCGCCTGCGGAGCAGTCTGCGCCCTAGGCGCTCGGAATCCGGAACCCTGATAGTTACCAGGCCTGCCATGACGATCATTGCCTGCGGATGAGGCTCCATTATAACGTCCCTTCTTCGGGGCTCTCTAACCATACGATCAGGATATGAACGCTCGCGACGTTGTCCACCACCAGAATACTGTGGACGTGTCGGGAGACTAGCCTCAACCCGCACCGCGGCATCAGACAACTCCCTGAGAGTAGCAAAAGCTCCGGCCGTCACAATGGCCCGTATCTCACCCCGTAGGCCAAGCTCGAACCTACGGCATTTCTCAGCCTCAGTAGATACAAAGGTAGGAGCAAAACGAGCTAGCATCTGAAATTTCTGTTCATACTCAGCTACGGACAGGCTCCCCTGCTGGAGCTGCAGAAACTCGGTCTCCCTAGCATCACGGAATGAACGGGGATAATGCTGGTCCAGAAACCGTTCACGAAAGGTCTCCCAAGCCACAGTACGGGCATCCCAGCCCGACAACTCCAGAGTATACCACCACTCATAAGCAGATCCATCAAGTAGAAATGTGGCCAACACCACACGCTCCTCAGGAGGACAGTGCATCACAGTAAAAATCTGCTCAATCCGAGAAATCCAACGGTGAGCATCCTCGGGATCCGCTCCACCACTAAACACCGTTGCCCCAAGACGCTGGGCTCGCTCGATCGAAGCACTCTCGTGGAGGCATGGCCGGTCGTCCTTCTCTCTGAAAGAGGCATAAGTTAGTACAATAATCAAGGTACACCCGAGTGCCGGACACGAATCGTAAACCTAGGCTTTGATACCAATTGACAGGACCCACCCCGATTATCGCCTCGATAATCGGGAAGCATCCTGCTCCCGTCTGACAATCGAACCCAAACGACCGGAAAACTAAATAATATTACAACACACCCATTGTCAGACCAGGGAGATTAAACAAATACATCCGACTGGACGTCAAGTCCACAGTTTCACAGAGCAATATTACAAAACAAGTTAAAGAAACAAGTCCTACTATGTGAACTAACTACTCCGCAACGGAAAACTTTATGCCTCCGCCTCTGCCTCGGCGCTTGCCCCCGCACTTGTACCACGACCTGGAGGGAATTTAAAACAACAAAGTGTGAGTGGACCGAAACATAAGTTTTAAAGGAAAAACAGTTTTTCCGAAATCGGGTTCGCCCTCCAGTTTTGTAACACGCATGCATAACCAAACATTCAAAATTTGCATATTAACTTTTGAAAACTCTTTTTCCGAAACACATGAAAAACGTTACCAAGGATCGCCATAATTCATGTAAAAACCATTTAATAATGCCAGGTTTCAGAAACCGTCATTTTGAAACGTTAATTGCACAAATCAAGTAAAACGTGAATCAATAACCACAATTATGCCGTTGGATCCATCCGAGTCTTTAAACTCAATTTTAGGCCTTCCCGGGATATCAACGAGTCTTTAAACTCAAAACATGATTAATAGGCCTCGGGGGTATCGTAATAATCGAGTCTTTAAACTCAATTCGGGTCTTTAAACCCAATTTTCGGGCCCGCCCCCGTCATTAAATAACCGGGTCTTTAAACCCAAAATCAGATCCAACCATTAACCGGGTCTTTAAACCCAAAACCGTTTTTAAACATAATAAATCAGGATTCATCACAACCGTTTTCCCAACATTATTCCGAAAACATTTCTCATCGTAACAGGACTCATGTCCGAATTCACATGCAAATTCCAACACATGCAATTTCCAAAAATTACCTCACAATGTGATCAAACATCATAAATCCGAAACATGCATATTCATATCCAGGTACTTTATCAAAATCATCACGCATGCATAAGCGAAAACCGTAACCTCGAAATGCGTGAAACACGGTAAATATCTCGAAAAACGTGAAAAACACGTAAAACCGATATAACATATCACCATCATAAAATCATATGTAAAACCATGAGATAAATAAGCAAAATAGTCATGCATGCCCAATTTAGAAAATCAAAAAGTCCACTCACTGTTTTAGGACGCGTCAATCGCGTCCCGCGTGCTCCTCCGTAGCTTCGGAAGTGTCCGGGCCTGTAAAAATGTACAAGAAAGGTTACAAACATCCCCAAATAGCTCGTAAGATTTTTCCCTAATTTCCCGGATTTTTCGGCAAAATAAACCTTAAGGGCCTAAACTTCCGGGCTCCCGAGATTATCCCGAACGACTCCCGAACAACTCGAATCCTAAAGGGAAAATGTTAACTAGACTGAAAGGGACAATTCCCATGTTGACCGTGATCGGAGATGACATTGCACGCGCCGTCACGCGCCGCCCAAAGTGGTTGCGCGTGAAGGCCACGCGCCAAGCTACAGTGTCATCGTTCTTACCCGGATAGTCTGATAAACGGGTCTATTACCCGCGACTCAACCCGACCAGTTTAAGCTCAATTCTCAATCAATTCCTCTCGTTTTTGATCCTATTATCTTCTCTAACTCATTAATTTCAGGTCTGTGTTAATGATTAGCCTGGACTGACACCAAATCGACCCAACTCAAGCTTGAACAGTCGAACAAGTCGACTTCTGGAACTCACCCTACACGGTTCCATTCCCAAATTAACTTCACCAGTAGCATAAAGGGACCCATACGAACACAATGGCACTAACAATTTAGCTCGCCATTACCTGGAAGTCGTCGTCCTCAAGCTCGAAAATTCTCAGAACCAGGGAGCTCAGTCCTTGGCCAATTCGTGGGTGTCGTCCTTCGAATTCGACGTGGTTGGTTCCCTCTTGCTCCCAGAAGACTAGAATGGCCCTTGGTTTCGATCAACAAGCCTTAGAAATCGAATTCAAATTTTTCCCTCCAACTGGTTCATCTCTGAACAGGTACCTGAGTTCCTGAGCAATCCTTGCTCAATTTGCTTGATTTCGTGCACGGTTATGCTGCTGCTGCTCCCAGAAAACTCTCAGTGTGTCTAGTGTGATCCCTAAGCCAGTAGAAACTGAATTCTGAGATTTCCCCCCAAAAACCCGAAACTGAATTCTCACTGTTTCTCTCAAACTCAACCCTCTCACTGATGCACAAATGACCCCAATTCAATCCTCACTCCAATCCCATACACGGTTAGTCGATCGGTGTGGCCAGCAGCCCGTGGGAAACCAACTGGGGTCTCTGAAAATGTCTCCCACGCACACAGAAACCATGGCCATTCCCTGCACTCCCGTGCCCAGAATTCTGCCCAAACCGTGCACCAAGGCCACTCAGTCATGCTTCCACTACCTAAATCCACATAAACAAATTGTCTAAGCCATTCCACTAGCCATAAACAATTGCACGCACAAGACCCACGGCCGTGCACTCTGTTTTTCACGGTGGTGAACAGTAACCACCGTGAAATGACCAAAATGCCCTCTGTGCAATAATTACCAAAATGCCCTCCAACATCCGTGACCCATAACTCGGTCATCCGACGTCCGTTTCAAGCGTGCCGCCTGTCGTTGTACTCGGAGCATCGAGACGAACATAACGGTCTTCGAGTCAAATGAATATCAATTGTCAAACAAAAAGTCAACTTTTCCCCCTTAATAACGTCCAATTACGATAATGCCCCTGAACTTCTGAACATCATAACTTTCACCCTATTCGTCCGAATCGAACGTGCCACCTGTCTATGAACTCGTGACGTCCCGAACTACGTCCCGGTCATCGCTCAACGTCCGTTCGACCCCCCAATCAAAAAGTCAACAAATTGACCACACAAAACACAGGGGTAAAAACGTCATTTTATTCAATATTTTATAATATTACATTTCCAGAACGTCCGGGGCGTTACACTTCGCCTTTCCTTTGTCTGCCGCCCGTCGAATCCTCTCTGCGAGTTTCGCACATTCGCCGACCACTCGGTCGGGCCTGACGGATCTCGTCCTGAGCACACCAGGCGTTGAGCTCGACCTGAGTGGCCTGTAGCTGGGCGACAACCTCGGTGTACTGTCCGCTGAGCTCGGTATAGCGTACCTCGGCCTGAGTGTCGTTGGCGCAGATCTCGGCCATGTCGCGTTGTAGCTTCTCCAACGCCCGGAGTACCTCGGGGGAGGTGTCCCTTGGCGCTCGGCCTAGCGCGGGTGTGACCTCCCCGTCGACGTTGTCCTGCATGCTGGAAGATAGGGAGGGTAACGGTGTTTTAGGCTCGGTAGAGTAAAGGGCAAACTTAGTCTGATTCCCACAGACGGCGCCAAACTGTTGATGCACGTAATATGACAACTTAGGGAGCGAATGCTGCTCAGCCACGTGCCCTGTGTGAACCTGAAAAGGAAGGAAACTGGTCGGTCAGTGAGAGTATAGGCACCGGTGTGGTACCGGCTCAAAGATACTCCGACGCCCAAGTCAGTTGTCGGTCTAAGGTTTAGGGGTAGTAGAAAGTATACTGTAAAAGTAGTAGTAAACAGTAAATTGCTTAGTTACCTTTGTACGACAAGTGGACCCCTTTTGTATGGATGCGGTGAATATAATATTTGTATTTTCCCGATGTGGGACAAATGTCAATTCGCTATGGGACTGACACGTGGAGGTGCCATCCAGACCCGACTAGGACTTGTTTGTGTGAGTGGGCCTGGACCCCTTGGGCTTGTGCTAGGCGGTGGTATTGGGTCGACCGGTCGGTCTAGGCCGACGCACCGACTGACAGGAGCTGGTCCTCTGGAGTCGGCCGGTGGCATGATGTTGGAAGAGGGTTGGGCCTCTAAGTCGGTCTGGGCCGACACGCGGAGCTAGGTAGAGGGCTGGGCCTCCAAGATTGGTCCGAACTGGGGCTATTTCGGCAATGGGCTGTGCCAGTAGTCAGTATGGGCTTCAAGCTCGGTCTGGGCCGATATGGTATGAACAAATCCTATATACAAAAATAATTGATGATTCACAATTTTTTTTTTTAAAAAAATAACAATATTTGAGATTATTATATAATATTGTGATTATTATAAAATATTTTATAACAATTACATGTTGCATTCAAATTATACGTTATTATATAAATGAATATTTATTAATATTGTATCTTAAAATTTAAGGAACTTGTACTCGATCATCCATTATATCATAACATGAGTACGAGATACGCTATGTGATTGTACAACAATATTATCTAATTATTTTGTTATAATAATATGTGTAATATTATGGATATGGGTGAGCCTAAATACGTTAAAACCAGGTATTGATTATATTCAAACTGTTATTAGCTAACGGCTTTGCCTTAACCGGATAAAAAAAAACTTTGAGAATTCAAATCCAAACTATTCTGTTAGTAACAGTTTGATTTTGAATTTTTATTTTAGAAATCTATTTAGAAGCCCATTGGAATATAAGATGGATTTTTTTAGGAAAATATTAATTTTTATGTAAGTATTAATTTGGGTGCTGGTTGGACATGTTGTTAGAAATCAAATTTATTATTGTAGAAGATTGATATGTATTATTGGTTTTAAAGTTGGGTAATTAATTCGCAGTTTATTATTTGATTTTGCTGCTTGGTTATGCAAATCTAGTAGCAGTGCAACAATAATGGTGATTCCGCAAATACTGAGATGCTCATTTGAGCAAGCAGCATTATAGTTACAATAACCCACCGCACTAATGGTGATTCCGCCAATGGTAATTTATATTAAATTTCATATATTATTTGTCACTCTATATCCGATTTTGACTTTCTAAAATTTTATTAATAGACTTGAAAGAAAAAAATTGTGTTCAATTTAATGGACGAATGATTTTCCTGATTCACTCTTATTACAAAGAAAAGTCTCAAAACACTGGAATGAATAAGAAGCTACTCACACCTAATTCATTCTTATAATAAGTGGAATGGTTAGAATAACCCACCGCACTAAGTACATTGTGCTTTTTTAACAGGATGTAATAAAAAATAATAGAAAAAAAATATTAATATTCCTTTATTTTTTAGCTGTTAAATTTTGATTTAAAATGATCTAACAGTTCGCATCTCACACCACACTTCGTACGATGTGGTGCTGTAGAATTTCCGCATATTAAGCTCATGGACATAATTCTCACGGTTTTTGGCATCTCCACTTCAACATAGTGGTTCTCTTCTTCTTAAGACCACCGAGTGGTACCTTGAGCTTGAATGAGTAAAGGAAGTTATTGGGCTCCTTAGAATGAGTCTCCCTTTAAACAAAAGTTATTAGCCTCATGGTTTAAAATTTATCATTTTTTTGTGACCGTATAAGTATGCATTTTTTATTAGGGGTAGACGGCATACGATTCCATACGAATATTGGTAATATACAAATTCAAGTCGTTAAATTCTTAACGGTTTGATACATTTTAGATTTTTTAAAATTAGAAATGAAACCGTTTGGATCCAAACTATTACTAACGGTTTGGTTTGGATTGAAAAGGTTTGAAACCATTTAAAAATAAAAAAACACAAATATATTTAAAAATAAAAAAACACAAATATATTTTAAAAAAAACACATTAAGAATACAAAAGGCAATAGAATAATCAATACTCAAAATTTTGTATATTAAATGTAACGACTTGTCCCGAATATCGGGATTATATATTAATTAATTATGGATTTAGGATGACTAATTGGGGATTAGTTGAGAGGAATCGGACGGACGGTGCGAAATGACCGTTTTGCCCCTAGGCGTGGGCAAAATGTTGACTTTTGACCTGGGAGGTCCGATGGCCAAGGGCCGAAGACCATTACTTAGATCAGGTCAATACGAGTCCATAGACAGGTGGCACGTCGAAATCGGAGGTCCGACGGAAAAGTTATGGTCACGGAAGCGAAATCGATTAAACGTACGAACCGAGAGGTTGAATAAAATAATATAATCTGTTTTAAACCTAGAGTTAATCTGGACCCTTGGATGAGTGACAAGTCCCACCCTTACTTTTCCCTAAATGGTGGATCTTGTCCCATTGGTCAATTATTATAGTATTTTTCCTCTTTTAATCTCAGTCTTCCATCTCTTCCTCAATGACTTCATCCTCACCCTTCATCATCTTTATCCTCTTCATCTTTTGTGCGATCAAACACCAAAACCGTGCAGAACCCATGGCCGTGAACATCATCACCCATAAACCCCACCTAATGACTATGCCCAGTGAATGGAAGTTGGAGTGTGAAGGCAGAACAAGATGTTGGTGGCATCATTACTGACCGTCGTGTATGGTGGCGGTGGCTGGGAACCAAAACCCGGGAGCCCTATTTCGGCCCAAAAATCGTGAGTTATGTTTAGGGAGATAGATGATCGTTTTATTTGTTTTCATGATGTTCTGGAGGTTTCTAGGAGCGGTTCTAGCGTGGAATGAGGCTCGTCCGTGGACGGTGGCCGTCAAACCACTGAAAGGTAAGTTTGGCTTCAAAAATGGTAATTCATGAGTTCTTAGTTTTCAATCGAATTGATGGATTGGGTAATGTCTTGGAGGTTGGAAGGAAACTGTTGGAACAAAAACTAAGGCGAGAGATGGCCGAAAAGTCGAGAACACAGCGGAGGTTTTTGGTCTGTTCAAATAATCGGTCGGAAAGGTACGATCTTGACCTAAAATTCTTGTTTAAACCATGTAGATGGATAGGAAATAACAAGATGAAGCTTTAGGACTTGAAATGATTGAAATTGGATGAAGATTGAACGAATTATGACGTTGAACCGGGACCGCCGGTTCGGTTGGACCGAACCGGTCTGGACTGAGGTTAGGGATGATGAATAGTGCCCAACGCATGGGTTTCATGCGTAGGGAGTTCAAGCCGCGCGTGGGGGCGCATGAGGGGTATTTTAAGGAAACTTTCAACATGTGAAATAATCTATTCGATGTAACGAACATTTTGGGACTGGTTTTGTGTCGATCGGACATCATTTCGATATGTTTTGAGGTGTTCGAAGGTTTAGGGTCGAGTTTAAAATAGTTAAAAATTCGGGAAAATTACGGAGCTTTAGTAGGAGGTTAATGAAGAGGTTAGTAACCCTCTAGTGTTATTTGGACAGCTTTGGAAGTCCCGGTGTTAGTGATGGGGCCCAAGAGGGCTTTTGGCACGCTTATCGAGGCTGCAGCGTAAGACGGCCTCTGAGTGGACTTCATTTTCTAAATTGTGATACATGCATAACTATTTTATATGTTTTACATACGTGAATTCTATAATGATGATTGTGGCACTGGTGGATTATACGATTGCACGTATTTCGAGGTAAATCCGTATTTACACGTATTTCGAAGTTTACGAGTTTATACTAGCTATGTGAATGTGAATTAAATAATGATTATGTGGCATGGTTTTGGGTTTGGAAAGATGAATTCGGGCATGAGACCCATTTGAATTATGTGATTGGGCCAGGGGCCCAGTTGGTTTACCTAATCGGGCTGAGACCCTTTTGAGTCATGTGATCGGGTCGGGGGCCCAGTAGTTTACAAAATCGGGCATGAGGCCCAGGTAAGTTTTATAAATGTGATCGGGTCTGGGACCCTATGTTTCATAAACGTGATTTCGGGTCAGGGACCCTAAATGGATTTGTGATGTTTTATGGAGATTTTGGGCAGGGCCCTTTGAGATGTTTTGAAATAACTTTGTAAAACTGTTTTCCATATACCATCTTGATACGAAGTTATGTGATGGTCTCCTCCAGGTGTCTGGGACACTGGGGAAGTCAAGGTGCATTGCCTGCGAGGGGTCATTATACGGAGCTACAGGACCATATAGTGACTCAGGAGCAGGAATGCTATGATTAGACGTCTGGGACGTCAGACATCTGGGATGTCAGAGATATTGACCTGGAGAGACCCCGGGTAGCACGTGTTGCTTATTACCGTGAGATATGACGTCTAGGACGTCAAGCCTCTGGGACGCTAGGCATCTGGGACTCTAGGCATCTGGGACTCTAGGCATCTGGGATGCCGGAGATGGTTATGTGGTAAATATGGACTATTGGATCTATGAAATGGTTTTTCGGTTGGATTTGTGTTTGTGGATTTGGGCAGTGGCCCACTTGGTTTTGGATTTAAGGTTTTTGGGCTAAGGCCCTAATGGCTTGTTTGAGTAAATGTTTTTATTACTGGTTTTCGATACATGCATACTTTTTAGTGAAGGGCATAAATATCTTTATGAAATGTATTTTTATGAACTTATTGATTTTTGTCCACTCATAGTTCTGAATGGCTTTATTGCCCTTCAGGTTGATCACGGATGCGGGCTGTAGCTGAGACCGAGATATCGCACTCCTCCACCGATCCTGGTGCGCTCTGGGAGCCCCGTATGGGCTAAGGTACGTATTATCCCTTGTCCGACACTTCGTGTCAGACGGGAGCATGACGCATCCCACGTTAATCCCGGGGGGATTGGGATGGGTCGTGTCATTAAACGTGCAGAGGATTGGTTGCAAATATTACTACTATATTAAGATTTATCAAACATATATTATCACTTAATAATCTTTTAATATACTCTTATGTGGGTTTATAGGTATTTATCTGAGTATATCTGGGTATCATTTTAGTTTTATCATTTTTAATATTAATAATAGATTTGAAATTTATAAAAATTAATATACTCTTTAACGGTCCAGTTTGGATTTAAGGGATTCCAAAATGAAAATCAAAATTCAAATCGTTACTAACGGAGTGATTTAGATTCTCAAACGGGCTTGACTTTTATCTAGCTAAACCTAAATTGTTAGATAAGTAATACTTTAAAGCGAATCGATTAGCGATTTTAAAGGATTCGTACCCACCCCTACTTTCTATGATCGCATAATCCTACATTTTCTATGAACATATAAGGTGCAATTGGTTACAACAATGTAAAATTAGAATATCTTATTTTCAAAAAGTTTGCATTATATTATAGGAATAAATGAGAAAAGTTTGTTTTATGTCTAAACCATTTGTATCGATACAAATCAAATTGTAACTAACAATTTGGTTTGAAGCGATTTCATCTATTTTAAGAAAATTCAAACCATATCGAATCATGAATATTTTAACAAGTAACTTTGTATATTACAAATATCTGTATTGAACCATACGGTGTGTGGCTAGCCATAAAAAAAAGTAGGGAAAAAATCATTGTACACCCCAAGGTTTGGGATCAATATCAGAATGGGCCAATAGATTTCAATTTCATCATTTTACTCAATGCGATTTTGAGATTACGTCAATTTACTCAATCTGCCTATTTTACTATTAAATCATTAGTTACGTCAAGGACATTCTTAGTATTAGTAAAAAATTCTTCCTATTTTATTTTTCGTTAAGTGCATTTTACGTTACGTTTATTTTACATTAAGTTTATTTCTCATTCAATTTACTTTACATTATGCTTAAAAATTAAATGTAATGATATTGTAGTTTGTTTAAGTGCATTAATAAGAAAAAAGTAGTTAAATCAAAATAATTAGACATTTAATGAATAATGAAATTGAATAAATAATTTTTAACTAATACCAAGAATGTCCTTAACTTAAATTGACGATTTAAAGAAAATTGATAAAAATAGAACACTAGCGAAAAAATTATTCAAAAATCTTATTAGCTTAAATGCACATTGAACTCGCACATTAGTTACATTTTACACCTTGAACTAGTTATCCGTTCGTTTAATAATAGGAAATGTCCGAGTTGAGCCATTTAGCTCCATTTACGGCACAAACGTTAAGTGACCATGAAAATTAAGGGTAAAATTGAGATTTTTGACATGCTGCTACACTTAAGCCATGTAAGACTCCGCATGGAAGGGATTGGGACCTACAAATGCCAAATCACGAATCTCCCTCTCCAGTCCATGTTCGAAATCACAATTTAAGGAAAAATTTCTAGGGTTTGAAATTGATTGAAATTGGGCGAAAATCTGGGCAGTCAATCGACACCTAGCTTAGAGTTTGAAAGAGGCGATTCAATAGGTGCAAATGATTAAGAAAATGATTCCTCGCAAGCCTGGAGCGGAGCAACCAGTATATAATAAGTTTTTTATTTTCCATGAATATGTTATCTAGGTTTAAATTTATTTGATTATTCATTGAACTCGCTATCCGGGTTTATGATATTTGAATTATTGAAAGATTATTCATAGATTTTGATGTGTATGTCATTAGTTTCTGCTATCTGGGTTCAAAGTGTATGTCGTTCACTTAGTTTTTGTTTAAGGAGGATATGTTGGTTTGGTTTGTCTCGTTGGTTTGGCATATCTATTGAAAGAGGATATCTGGGTTGATGTTGCGTCGTTCACTTATTTTTTGTTGAAAGATTGGCCATTTAGCGGATATGCACCATAAACTTAATATCTTGGTTACACTTTGCACCCTATACTTGAACAATTGGTTACACTTTGAATTCCGTACTCGATATTTTGTTACACTTTGCACCCTAAATTCATTACTCATTCACATTTTGTGGTTAGTTGTTTAGTTTCTTAGTTGCTCTTTGGTATATGCATGCAAATGACAGAGACATATTTAGTATGAAGGTTCACTATCAAGGTTAACTATTGATAGAGGATGATTCATGTTGAGATTACATAGGGGGACAAGTCATGTTCTATGACTTTATTACGATTGATTGCATTTCTTTATTGAAATTGAAGTACATAGGGAAGAATCTAGGCTAACTATGCAAAAGGTTGTGCATGTATTCCCATGTATCTGAAAAAAGGAGGTGGTGATGAGATCAAACTTCCAGGGCATGTGGAGACTGAAAATGAGACTATGGATATGAGGAAGGTGAGTGCAAGGAGAATTTTTCCAAAGAAATAAATTCAGTCTTCTTCTACTGACAGTATTTTAAAGACTGGAGATGATGAAGATGATGAAGATAATGAAGATCCTGAGTAGGTTGTTGATGATTATAGGCAATAGGCTGAGGTTAACATGGATGAGTATGATGATCAACATATGTTTACAGCATATGTCGATGTTGAAGATGGTGGTGAGACAACCTAAGAAGATAAAGCACCTAATTCTCCAAGACTCAATGTATTTGAGTTAGAAGCAGCTGGTAGTGAGGAAAATGAGCCTCCTAGAAAACTGTCAAGGAGGAGGAAATACTGTTGGGCCATTTAGAGAGTTCAACACTGAGGTTGATATGAAAAATCCACCGTTTTCTCTTGGAATGAAGTTCTCAAGTGGTAGGATTTCAGAATAGCTATGAGAATAAATTATGTCAATGCTTAAAGGCAGACTGTGTTCAAGGTGAATAAATCAGATAAAATCAGGGTCAAGTGTGTCAAGGCAGAATGATGTATTTTTGCAATATGTGCCTCTCAGGTAAATATGAGGAAGTACCTGTGACATCACCCATCCCAATCCCCCCCCCCCCCCCCCCCCCGCGGGATTACCATGGAATGTGTCATGCTCCCGTCTGACAAGAGGTGTCAGACAAGGGATAACCTGTTGCCACTGCCCAACCGGGCTTCCAGAGTGCGTAAGGATCGATGGAGGAGGTGTATGATGTCCCAGTCTCTGCTGCATTCGCAGCCGGAATCAACCTGAAGGGCATTAAAAATAAAAGCTGTGAGTGGACGAAAATAAACAAGTCTGTTTAAAACATTTATAAGACATTTATGCCCCCAGTAAAAGCATATGCATGCACCATAAACCACTTTTCACATATTTATTCCGAAATAACCATTAGGGCCTTAGCCCGGAAACCAAAGCATAGTTTCAAATTCCAAAAGTCAATCCAAGAGTTATTTCATAAATCCAGTAATACTCATTTATTATTTTTCCATCTCCGGCATCCCCGATGCCTAGCGTCCTAGACGCTTGACGTTCCAGACGTCATATCTCACGGTATTAAGCAACGCGTGCTGCCCGGGGTCTCACCGGGTCCATATCTCTGACATCCCCGATGTCTGACGTTAATGACGTCCAGCAATCCTGCTCCTGGATCACTATACGGTCCGGTAGCTCTGTACAATGAGCCCTCGCAGGCAATGCACCGTGACTTCTCCAGTGTCCCCGACACTTGGAGGAGACCAGGATATATATATCCTCATATCGAGATGGTTTTATGGAACACATTTTATTATTCATTTCCAAAATATCACAAGGGCCCTGCCCCGAATTTCCATAAAACCGTCATAAGTCCAAATAGTTGAATCAAATCCGAAATAGTTTATTCAATTCCATTTTAGGGTACCCGACCCGAAATCACATATATAAGTCAACTGGGCCCCTGACCCGATTTCATAAGTCAACTGGGCCCCTGGCCCGATTCGTAAGTTAACTAGGCCCCTGGCCCGATTCATAAGTTAACTGGGCCCCTGGCCCGATTCATTTTAACAAATCCGTAACCGTTTCATGAAATCATATCCAACCACATTTATGGAAATCGGTGCAAATCCAGAAAACCTCGATTTTCGTGCAAACACGTAAATCACCTCGAAATGCGTGAAATCATTTAAATTCACCGATATCCAAAATAAATCATTTAATCACAATTATAACAATCATGAAACAGTTATGCATGCATCGAATTTATAAAACCAATGTCCACTCACAGACCGTTTAACCGAGCGCCTCGATACGAGTGCCATAGGCCTTCCCGAGCCACACCACTATCACCGGGACTTCCAATCCTGTCCAAATCATATTAGAGGATCACTAACCTCATCATTAACATCCTATTCAAGTCCCGAAATTTTCCCGAATTTTTAAGTATTTTTAAACCGGATTTAAAACCTTCGGACATCGCGAACAATATCGAAACGGGATCCGATCGACACGAAACCAACGCCAAAATGTTCGTTACATTGTATAGGATAAAAGTCATGTTGACCTCACCTCGAGATTCGCGCCCACGCGCCGTCACGCGCCGCCGTGAGTGGCTGCGCGTGAAAGCCACGCGCCTGCTACAGTGACTGCTACAGTGTTCCTTCTTCACCCGTTTTGTCTGGTAAACGGGTCTGATTACCCGCGATCTGACCCGGCCAGATAACCATCAATTCAACCTTGATTCCATCCGTTCTTGATCCTAAAACAATCAATATCCAATAAATTTCAGCTCTGTGTCAATAATCATCATCGACAGGGATCAAATCAACCCAATCCAAGCCCGAACAGCAAAACGAGTCATCCTTAGTAATTCACACCAACTCAAGTCCATTCCCAAATTAACTTCACAGGAAGTATACTAGGATTAATACGAACCAATTCGCATGATTAATTGAACACGACATTACCTCAATCATCACGACTCAAGCTTGAGTTTTCCGGCCATCCACCTCGTCCGTCCACTGCCCTAGGAGCCCAAAAGCTTGCCCCATTTGATCTGGTTCGACTCGTTGAGGTTCCAGAAAGCTCAATCCATCATCAATTAGGCTTGGGCTGGCCTAAAACTAGAAGTTCGAATTTGAATTTCTCAAAAACCAGTTTCGGGTTTTCAGAGATATCCAACACCAATTTCACTCATTCCTTTCATTCTCAATCACAGAGTGACCCTCTCGACTCACTCTCAATTCTAACAATCCAAATCAGTTCTTAAAAGCACCCAAAACCGTCCTCAATCCACTGTGTAAAGATCCCCTGCACTGACCCGAAAACATAATAAAATGGTGCCCACGTTCTGGTGATCGATTGCCAGCACAAAACATGTGCAATCACACCCCACACTGTCCCAATTCAGTCCTTAAATTGATAAACAACCATGGGATCGATCGCACAAACATTCCACTTTCACGGCTGTTCAATGAAACAGTGCCCCTCCGTGAGAAATTAACAATTCTGCCCTTGTGTAGAAAATTACCAAAATGCCCCTCACTGCGTCCTGACCCGTAACTCGGTCATACGGACCCCGATTGATGCGTGCCGCCTGTCTACGAACTCAGGGCATCGAGACCTCCCTAACGGTCCTCGGTCCTCGGCCATCGGACCTCCCGATCAAAAATTCAACATTTCCCCCCTTATTACGTTCAAATTACGAAACGCCCATGAATTCCGTACATCATAACTTTCACCACGAACGTCGGAATCGAACGTGCCACCTGTCTATGAACTCGTGACGTCCCGAACTACGTCACGGTCATCGGTCAAAAGTCCATTTGACCCATCCGAATTAAAATTCAACGTTTTGCCCACTGCCCAGGGGGCAAAACGGTCATTTTGCACAATTCTTCTGAAATCGCCCAACTAATCCCAGATTAGTAAATCATAATTAAATATTATTAAATCCCGATATTCGGTGATGGGGTCGTTACAACTTCCCTCCTTAAAGAATTTCGTTCTCGAAATTACCAATAACCTTATTCCACAACCACCACGGTGGAAAACATTTCGACCCTCACATCTGTGTACACTTGTACACCCACATACTGGGTCAACACCAGCCTCGTCTGTACCCAGACATCCCTATCACGGTCATACTTCACAACAACAACACTCGACCACCTCGAGTGGACATAATCACCTGATTCGCGATAAAATCGCTTAACCATTTAGCTGACTCCTTCAGCTAGACGGTTCCCTTCCATTGCCAAAATAGCCTTACATTTGCTCCCATTGGGAGTCACCAAATCTCATTTGTCAGTCCACGCTGACACCACCAGTCAAATTGTCACCGCAAAGCTTTACCACCCTGGTAAGGCTCCAACCATTTATCCGTCAGTGACAACACCACGTACTACATCACTCCCGATGTAGCGTAGGATCAACTACATGATCACAATTCGCAGGGCAAGCCCATTCCTGCGACATAAATAAATCTCAATGTCCATAATTGCCGACTCCCTCAGCGAACCAAGATGCTGGGAAATCACGGTGCGAAAACATCACACAAGGCTACTCGTGGTTACTCAGACCACCAATTCACTCATCCTGAGTGTACGTATACCGTCAACTTACTCCATCAAGTGGTGTAACTGGAACACATTGAATACTAGCCCAGCAATGATCACACATCACAATACTAGGGTTCCACTAGCCAACCGTGGCTAAGAGCACCTGCTCATACAATCACTGAACCTGACAAAATCACTCTGCTTGGCGCACAGTATCCACTGTCCAGTCCGCAACACAGCCAAACCAATGATATCAGAACCAAGCCGATTACCAACACGTTTAATTACACACCACGGGTACATCCCATGTACCGCCATTAGGCACCACTCAGCCTAACCAGTATCAATCCTCGTACAACGTACCCTGTACGTACATTAATCCATCAATCTGCCTATAACCACCCAGGTCATAGCCAACCACGTTCCAATAATGAAGTATCTTTGCCCAAACCAACATGAGACAGAACGAACTCCACCCATCATCTAGTTCCAATTCCGAATCCGAATCCGCAATTTCGTAAGAAATCCTGAATCCGAACCCAAACATCATATTTTATTCCATGTCCAAATCCGAATCCGAAATCATTATTTCGTAAGCTAGCATTGGAATAATCATTCCGCACCCAAATCCAGTAAACCACTTTCGAGCTTCGCAATCGAATCCTGAATCGTCACCCAGAGATTCGATTCCAAAACCCAAAATCTCGTTTACGTCCACCAAGACGTAACAAAACCGAACCTATCGGTTGCCTGTCCGAAACACTCGATTGACTTCATAGGGAAGCCAATCCCAATATCCATACGTCAAGGTTGACAAAATCCGACCACATCGGAAATCTACTCAACCAAGTAACAAACCATATGGACTCCACTCCGAAAAGAAGTTCAGTCCCGCCATCTACGACTCACATACCAAGGTAAGAGTGATAAACTCTCCACCCGTCTGGATCATCAAGATCACGATCCAGATCCATCACTACGTCACCCGACTAGTAATATCACGATCCTAGATCGTCACATCGACCAAAGTCAACAACATCACAAATCAGATCCACCTAGGATCCACACATGCTCACATAGCTAACAATCCATCTGAAAGCTGATCGTAGGGTCTTACACCCTCATTGAATCATTCGCCAAATTTCCCTTGGTGGAAAGATGACCTCGCATTTCACCACCAAATCCAAAATCATACACAACTGCTTGTGTCCAATGACCCCAAGCCAAACATGGGTCCACCCACCAATACACGCTCAACGTACTAGTAGCAACAATCATCATCTGCCACGGCAGGAAATAAGAAGTCAACCCCCAAAGACTTCGGAATACCAATCATCGATGTGGAAACGAGCACTCCTCTCGTCTCCCAATCACAACTCTCCCCGAATCGGGAGTTCCAACCATGTTGGAAACAGACATGCTCCCAATGAGATGTCAAGTCCAACCACTGGACTGCCCACGTCCTTACCTCACTTGGACCACCACGTGTCCAAAATCAATTCATTACTCGGACCTCACGTCCGCCAATAATCATGTACGCACACACCCCGATTTCGAACGGGATATCTACAATTTTGCCTGAAAGTGCATACCATACTGCCTTTGTCTCACATCTCAACCTTTACAGGTTCAATCCTCAGGTTCCAAGTGATTCACAATCACAAAATCTCACATCAATACTACGAACGGTTTCCCCGACTTTTCCAATTTCAATAATTTCCTTGTAGTTTCTGGGGATATAAGAAGTGTACCATCATACCAATCTCGGAGTTGACAACAACTCCCCAAAGCCACCAATTCTCACGACATAGGGAACATCGTCCCTAGATTCCTCAAGTCTCAAACATACCTTAATATCCATTCCTCACATGTCATCATATACCGGTTGGGACTCATCCCAACACGACACAACCTCCACTGGATCCCATCCAGTCCATGACTCAACCACCACTGAGTCGCAGATACCAATCATCTGTCCATCATGACGGAGTCGCACCCCAACTGGTGGCTCATCGTCATCACAATCACTGACACCAGCACCAGTGCTAGTACCAGTACCAACGCACCATCATCAACACTAGTATCAGCACACTGGCACCCATACTAGTACTGGCCTAAAAGTACCAACATACCAACATCCATACATAGCACACGAACATCCACACTAGCACATGAACATTCATGCTAGCACACCGTGTGCAAAGTTGTTACCCTAGATCTCCGTTCATTCCGAACGACGATCCCGTAACACCACTCACACCCCACGACTATGGGTACCTCTAACTTTTGCCATCAGCACATCAGGATAATGGACGTTCCCTGAACATCCCCTGATCCCCAAGTGTCAAAACCACACTAAATACCCTCGATAGCCAGTTATCTCGACACAACTGTCGACCAACAGTCATCGTTGTCAAGATCCGTATCCACACATCACACTACCATTCGATCCCATACGGAAGTCCACATCATACCTCGTAACCGCATCCGTGGATCGAAACCCATAATCCTGACTAGACTCACTAGAGTCATCCACATGGTCATCCACGACCTCAGCCGCTCGCCGCAGCACAAGTTCTCATTTAAAGTACACTTTTCCTGTCCATCCATTATGAATCAGGGTTCCAAAATCACACCCTAGGGTTTCACTGAACCTAACTGCCTTCTGCAGTAAAATCCACAACCTGACCGACTCCGCGGTCCTGGCATCGCTTAGACGTCCAATCCAATCCAATCGTCAACTCAACGTGGGTTCCATCGTGGGTTCCACCACGAAGGTCATCGGCTAACTCCGATGCACCAACACCCCGTACACTAGCCAACACTACCAGGGTCCATAATTTAGACCATTACTCAACTGAGTTTCGTATTTCCAATACATTATTCAAATGGGGTTCCCTGAACCCGACTGTGCCCAGCAGCACAACAATCCATCATCACATGACCGAACCGACGGTCCCACATTACCAGTTAATAGTATACAACCCCACTTGGGTTGAATCGCATCAATGCACGGCGTATCGGGACAAACACACCCAATCCACTATACAAACCCAAAACTATCTATCAGGTTGACAACGGAACTGCAGCCCAAAGAGACACCACACCCTCGTCATTCGCGCACAAAAGAGCAAAACCTGCTCTGATACCACTTGACACGACCCATCCCAATCCCCCCCCTCCCCCCCCCCCCCCCCGGATTACCATGGAATGTGTCATGCTCCCGTCTGACAAGAGGTGTCAGACAAGGGATAACCTATTGCCACTGCCCAACCGGGCTTCCAGAGTGCGTAAGGATCGATGGAGGAGGTGTATGATGTCCCAGTCTCTGTTGCAGTCGCATCCGGAATCAACCTGAAGGGCATTAAAAACAAAAGCTGTGAGTGGACGAAAATAAACAAGTCTGTTTAAAACATTTATAAGACATTTATGCCCCCCAGTAAAAGCATATGCATGCACCATAAACCACTTTTCACATATTTATTCTGAAATAACCATTAGGGCCTTAGCCCGGAAACCAAAGCATAGTTTCAAATTCCAAAAGTCAATCCAAGAGTTATTTCATAAATCCAGTAATACTCATTTATTATTTTTCCATCTCCGGCATCCCCGATGCCTAGCGTCCTAGATGCTTGACGTTCCAGACGTCATATCTCACGGTATTAAGCAACGCGTGCTGCCCGGGGTCTCACCGGGTCCATATCTCTGACATCCCCGATGTCTGACGTCCATGACGTCCAACAATCCTGCTCCTGGATCACTATACGGTTCGGTAGCTCCGTACAATGAGCCCTCGCAGGCAATGCACCGTGACTTCTCCAGTGTCCCCGACACTTGGAGGAGACCAGGATATATATATCCTCATATCGAGATGGTTTTATGGAACACATTTTATTATTCATTTCCAAAATATCACAAGGGCCCTGCCCCGAATTTCCATAAAACCGTCATAAGTCCAAATAGTTGAATCAAATCCGAAATAGTTTATTCAATTCCATTTTAGGGTCCCCGACCCGAAATCACATATATAAGTCAACTGAGCCCCTGACCCGATTTCATAAGTCAACTGGGCCCCTGGCCCGATTCGTAAGTTAACTGGGCCCCTGGCCCGATTCATAAGTTAACTGGGCCCCTGGCCCGATTCATAAGTTAACTGGGCCCCTGGCCCGATTCATTTTAACAAATCCGTAACCGTTTCATGAAATCATATCCAACCACATTTATGGAAATCGGTGCAAATCCAGAAAACCTCGATTTTCGTGCAAACACGTAAATCACCTCGAAATACGTGAAATCATTTAAATTCACCGATATCCAAAATAAATCATTTAATCACAATTATAACAATCATGAAACAGTTATGCATGCATCGAATTTATAAAACCAATGTCCACTCACAGACCGTTTAACCGAGCGCCTCGATACGAGTGCCATAGGCCTTCCCGAGCCACACCACTATCACCGAGACTTCCAATCCTGTCCAAATCATATTAGAGGATCACTAACCTCATCATTAACATCCTATTCAAGTCCCGAAATTTTCCCGAATTTTTAAGTATTTTTAAACTGGATTTAAAACCTTCGGACATCCCGAACAATATCGAAACGGGATCCGATCGACACGAAACCAACGCCAAAATGTTCGTTACATTGTATAGGATAAAAGTCATGTTGACCTCACCTCGAGATTCGTGCCCACACGCCGTCACGCGCCGCCGTGAGTGGCTGCGCGTGAAAGCCACGCGCCTGCTACAGTGACTGCTACAGTGTTCCTTCTTCACCCGTTTTTCTGGTAAACGGGTCTGATTACCCGCGATCTGACCCGACCAGATAACCATCAATTCAACCTTGATTCCATCCGTTCTTGATCCTAAAACAATCAATATCCAATAAATTTAAGTTCTGTGTTAATAATCATCATCGACAGGGATCAAATCAACCAATCCAAGCCCGAACAGCAAAACGGGTCATCCTTAGTAATTCACCCAACTCAAGTCCATTCCCAAATTAACTTCACAGGAAGTATACTAGGATTAATACGAACCAATTCGCATGATTAATTAAACACGACATTACCTCAATCATCACGACTCAAGCTTGAGTTTTCTAGCCATCCACCTCGTCCGTCCACGGCCCTAGGAGCCCAAAAGCTTGCCCCATTTGATCTGGTTCGACTTGTTGAGGTTCCAGAAAGCTCAATCCATCATCAATTAGGCTTGGGCTGGCCTAAAACTATAAGTTCGAATTTGAATTTCTCAAAAACCAATTTCGGGTTTTCAGAGATATCTAGCACCAATTTCACTCATTCCTTTCATTCTCAATCACAGAGTGACCCTTTCGACTCACTCTCAATTCTAACAATCCAAATTAGTTCTTAAAAGCACCCAAAACCGTCCTCAATCCACTGTGTAAAGATCCCCTGCACTGACCCGAAAACATAATAAAATGGTGCCCACGTTCTGGTGATCGATTGCCAGCACAAAACATGTGCAATCACACCCCACACTGTCCTAATTCAGTCCTTAAATTGATAAACAACCATGGGATCGATCGCACAAACATTCCACTTTCACGGCTGTTCAATGAAACAGTGCCCCTCCGTGTGAAATTACAATTCTGCCCTTGTGCAGAAAATTACCAAAATGCCCCTCACGCGTCCTGACCCGTAACTCGGTCATACGTACCCCGATTGATGCGTGCCGCCTGTCTACGAACTCAGAGCATCGAGACCTCCCTAACGGTCCTCGGTCCTCGGCCATCGGACCTCCCGATCAAAAAGTCAACATTTCCCCCTTATTACGTTCAAATTACGAAAACGCCCATGAACTTCCGTACATCATAACTTTCACCACGAACGTCTGAATCGAACGTGCCACCTGTCTATGAACTCGTGATGTCCCGAACTACGTCACGGTCATCGGTCAAAGTCCATTTGACCATCCGAATTAAAATTCAACGTTTTCCCACGCCCAGGGGCAAAACGGTCATTTTGCACAATTCGTCCGAAATCGCCCAACTAATCCCAGATTAGTAAATCATAATTAAATATTATTAAATCCCGATATTCGGGACGGGTCGTTACAACCTGCAAGTCAAAACTTACAATGGATTACATTTATGTGGGCTAGGAACTGTCAATTATCACGCCAATACCAAGTGGATGAAGGTGAAATACATGAAGCAGCTTACAAGCAAAAAGTGGGATATGGTGAATTTCAGGATTTGGTAAATCAAACTGGATATAGGCCTTAGGACTCAATGTTATAGGGAAAGAAGGATGGTCTTTCATATTCTTAAGGGGACTTACTTGTCCCAATATGAGAAGTTCAGGGACTACTATGAGCAGCTAGTTAAACTTAACATCGGGAGCATAGTGAAAATTAAGGTATAAATGGAAGGTGATGTTCAATTTAGATTCCAAAGGGTATATGTTTGCTTGGGTGCTTCCAAAGATGGTTGGCTAAATAGTTGTAGGCCTTTCATTGGGTTAGATGGTGCTCACATAAAACACCCCTACAATAGAAAAATACCGAGTGCTATATAAGTTGATGCAAACAATGGCATGTTCCTTATGGTTTATGCCATTGTGGAGGTTTAGTGCTACTCATTTGGAAATGGGGCAGTTATTTCCAAGAGCAGAACATAGGCATTGTACCAAACACATGTATGCAAACTTCAATACCCTTCACAAGGAATTAGCACTGAAAAAACAGTTCGAAAAGATCTCAGGATGCACCATTGTGGTCTGGTACTACTCTAAGACGAAGAAAAAGACTGATTTGAGTCCTGCTGCCCATGATTAGCTAAGCAAGATGGATCCAAGACAATGGACAAGGTCCCATTTCAAAATAGCTTTCAAGTGTTATATTCTTCTTAATAACCTCAATGAGGCATTCAAAAAATCAATATTATTAACTAGGGACAACCTTGCATGAGAGAATCAGAACGTATTTGATGATGTTGTACTTTACAAAGAAGTAGGTAGTTGTGAATTAGGAGGGTCATCAAACAGGTCTAAGGATAAAGCAGATTTTGGAGAAGAAACAGAAAAAGGGTCAGTGGTATGTTACAAGGCATGTATGGAATGAAGTATTCGAAGTCAGTCATCAAAGTGGGATGCAGTTTAGAGTGGATTTGAAATCCAAGAAATGATCATGTAGAGAATGAGACCTATCTAGAATCCCATCCCCATATGCTTGTACAACAATAGCTAGGTTGCATGGGAAACCAGAAGCTTATCTACATGAATTGACAGGCACCGTCCCAAATTCCGCGTAAACTGGACTCATCCTGCTCTCATTGACAATATTTTTCAAACAAAGGATCTTACCAATTTTTAATTACCACCAACTGATAGGATCCGTCACCGAAGGACATAGATAACCGTGCCCGGTCCTGCTCCCGTCTGAAAAGTCAACTAAAGTTCCCAAATTACCCTCTGAACTTGCCAAACAAGGGATAACCGCACTTGTGCCCACTCATGCCTCCACCTCCCAATCAGCCTCGATTGTCGCGCCACGACTTGGAGGGTCAATAAAACATAAAAGGTGTGAGTGGACGAAAATAAATCAGTTTATAAAACATGTTACAGAAAAGACATTTCTACCCTCCACGTAAAACCAATGCATGCATTCGAATTTCATTTCATAATCCATTTCATTTCCAATATAAGAAAACCGTGTATGAAAACCAAAATCATTTCCTTTTCTCAAACCTCGGGCCTTAGCCCTAAACCCTAAATACGGGGCCTCAGCCCAAAATCATGAATCAAAATCCAAGTACGAGAACATAGCCCAAAAATCCATAAATCCATATAAACCAGGAAATTTCCCAACACATCCGAAAACATCGAAAATCAACAGTAAATCACAAGTCAATCAATCTGCTAGATCTCAATCACCGAGTTTTTAAACTCACATATATCAGGCCTTCCCGTGATATCAACGAGTCTTTAAACTCAAAACACAATCAATAGGCCTTGGGGGATATCACAATAACCGAGTCTTTAAACTCAAAACATATCAATCAAGGGCCCTCCCCCGTCATCAATCAACCGGGTCTTTAAACCCAAAATCAGATCCAGCAATAGTACCGGGTCTTTAAACCCAAAACCATGTGTAATTCACAACAAATCCAGAATCCATCGTAATCCAAATTCCAAAACCAAATCCAAAATCATATTTAATCGAAATGGGTCTCGTGCCCGAATTCACATTCAAACCCAATGTCACATCATCAATCTTTATAAAAACATGATATGTGTAAACCATATAAAATCATCGATCAAACCATCATCAAAGTATAACATAAACCGTATTCTCAAAATACGTGCAATTACGTATTGCATATCGAAATGCATGTAAATACGGAAATCGTAAGTACCATAATCATAAGCATAGAAATCATAGATAGAAAGCATAGAAAACAATTATGCATGCATTGAAATTTAGAAAGCAAAGTCCACTCACACACCATCCAAACGGCCCCCTACCGAGCTGCACGTTTTTCCGTAAATTCAGAAAATCATAATTCTTGTCCAAGATCATTATCGAGGGTCACTAACACTTCAATATACCTCATATAATTTTCCCCAATTTTTTCGGGATTTAAATACATATTTTAAACGTATACGAAAACTTCAGATATACTGAAAACTATTGAAACGATATCCGATTTTCTTGAAACCAGTGCCAAAATGTTTATTAGATCAAAAGAAGTAAGTTTCATGTTGAATTCACCTTGAGACAAGGCTTCACGCACCCTCAAGCGCCACTGTGAGTGGCTGCGCGTGAAAGCCACGCGCTAGCTACAGTACAGCTACAGTGTTCGTCCTCGCTCGAATACCTGCAAAACGGATCCTTTAGCCCGCGTGTTGACCCGTTTCAATCCTGTCCAATTCCAACTTTTTTTCTGTAATTAGTAGGATCGTAAACATATGAATTAGAGGTCTGTCAGATCAATTCCAATTCTAATTACTTCCAACTATCCAACTCAACTCAAATTTTTGAAGATTGTTCATCATTCAATCCTTTCAATTGTCATCGATTTCTTTAAATTAATCAGTTAGGAAGCATCATAGACTCATTCTAAGCATGAATTCAGGTTCAATTTGACTTGAACATACCTTTGTATGATCGAACTCAACCATGGAATTTCCAAACCATTGCGGGTCTAGTTCTTGATCAATTCTCTTCTATTTTGATATGGTCTTAATTAGAAGAGTTCCAGAAAGCTCACACGAGCCTCAGTTGTAGTCATCACGGCCTCTAAGTAGGAATTCGAATTTATTGAAGCATTTGAATTCCACGGGTTTGGGTTTCGGGTTCCTGGGCTCTTCTTCCCCCTTTCCTTTCTGTTCCTTCACGATATCACTCTCTCAATTCTGTTCAAGCTGTCATGTTCTCTACCTAAAGGTTGCACTGAGATCACTGGGATCAATCACCAGGGTAAGGTCCTGCTCTGTTTTTCTTTCAAACATACACGGTTCAAGTCTCCCACCGCCACACATATTCTTTTGCCACCAATCTCAATTTTAAAGTGACAGATGTCACTAAATAGACTGAATAAGTCACTAATCAGGCTGAATCAGCCATTAACCCGTCCAATTTACTATTATGCCCTTCTTTGACAATTTACCAAATTGCCCTTCACCGTCTCAGACCCATATCTTTTACATCTGAACTCCGATTGACGCATGCCACCTGTCTAAGGACTCAGCGTCTCGAGACCTACCCAACGGTCCTTACAGAAAGTCCAAATGAGATCCCGATCAAAAGGTCGACTTTCGGCCCTTATAACTAGGAGCAAAATCGTCATTTCCTTCAAATTTTTCCAAAATTTCCTTTTTCGAATTTCTGAGTCGTCACACCAACTCTTATTTAATTGACCAAACTAAATCCACCCTTACGGGATTACCGCCCACATCCAATCCACTAACCCCCAACAAGAAGTAAATTCTTACCATTTTAAATTGTCTAAGCCTTGACCACGTTAGGTCCTATCTAGAAAAATGTTATTTCTTGGTGATCCTATTATTTCTTACACAACATTTCCCTCATTCAATATGTCCCTTATCAATTTCTTAGTATTTAAAAGAGTATGGTTTAAGTCCTTTAACCTTCCAACGATTAGTTCACACATATATAGATATATAACCAAAATCCTTTTTAATAACCTTACAAATTCATCAATTCACCGTAGTTAATTTCCAATCGTTATATTAATTCAAATTGAATTATAAACATAAATCACCATACTTACATTATACATATAAATATTATTACTAGGTATCGACATAATCATATAATATGCAATTTCATAGTTTCTTTAATTGAACATATGAAATTACCAAATTAGACCACTAATTACTTATCCAATATAATTCCAATTCCAATTCTTGAATTGTAATCAAGACCTTGAGTATATAATATTAATCCCATCATAACTCCAATATGCTCATTGTTAAAGCAATAAATGTTCCACCGTCGATTACTCAACGTCCAATCACCAAGGGACGCGTGTCTTTCCTCGTAACCTGTCAACTAGGAGAGTAGTGGGTTTTCCGTTAGTACGGACACCAGTGTGTTGCTGGCCTAAGGTTCTCTGACGGTCAAGTTAGTAACTTTGTTCGTAAAAAAGAAATGGTAAATGGTAAGTTTGGCAGTAATCGTGAATAGTAAATATTTGTTACCTTTAATGGGAAATGTATACCCCTTATGTATGGGTAAGTAGGATGTCCAATTTCCATAGTTTCAATGTGGGACAAATGCTCCTTGATTTACATGCTAAAACATGTTATACAAATCGATGATGGAGAGGCTTCCACGTGTCATCTCGTCTTGGGCCCAGTGTCGGGGCTATGTAAGTATCGAGGGCTTGGGCCATGTTCAGTGCTTGGGCTTTAGGTATACGGTCTAGTGAGTCTGGTTAGATATGGTGTCAACAAAAATCCCTCAAGTTCTTGAATGAGGTAGAATTTCTCGGTCGGTGATTTGTCTCATTCTCCCAGACTTAGTGTGGAATATACCTGTAGTCCCTCAAGTCTCTTGGAGAGAGAGTCCGCCGTGCTCTGCTTGATCATGTGAAAAGAGTGGCATGTGGTCGGTGGCCTGAGAATGGGACTCGGTGGACGTACATGGGTTGGTCACCGTAGATGTCTCAGTGTGCCACGTGGTTAGGGTGACAAGGGGGTGCTCGGTGGCGTGCTTGAGGTTGGAGCTCAGTTTTTGGTAGAGTGACATGTTCTTGCGGATGGTCGGTGTCTATCAAGCGGTGTGTCTGGCTCGGTGTGCCCCAGATCCTTGGTTGGGTGGTGGTACCGAGCAGTGTACATGGCTCAGTGAGGTCCTGACAGGTCGATCAAACGGGTAGGATCATCTGTGGTGAAGGAGGCAGTGGGGGGGACGGTTGGTCTCCCTTGGCTGGATGTGGGACATGTATCGGTCGAATTTGTGTGGGTCGTGACACGTGTCAACCACTGAGGGTGGTGACGCCTCGTAGTCCATGTCAAGCTCTATAAATAGTGGAGGTCTCCACCGATTTCCTCACTTGCGTTTTTTAGAATTTGGGTGAAGCGCTGTCAAAGTGAAGAGAAATTTCCGATCAGCTCTCGATGACGGTATTCACGGTGGTGCGATTTCTGATTCACAACTCCGTCGCGAAAAAACACGGTAAGCATCACTTTTCCAAAATTTTGTAGATTAAACTAGTAGTTAGTGAAGAACTGGGCATGCACATGATGAAGTTTGTTGTCAAATATTCTGAGATTCATGTTGGTCTTTGAGTTGTGTTTCTCCTAATTTTCTTGTAGATGACCGAGGATAGTAACTCGGGGGTGGAGGGCAGGTGCTATGACTTAGCGGTCGGTGAGTCATCAAATAGTAGCGTGAAGGTTCTCATTCTCGTATCTGGGAGTGAGGACGAGGCCAACTAAGCCAATGTTGAAAATAGGATGCAGTCGGCCCATGAGGTGGCTGAGAGTTCTGGTCAAAAGGATGAGCTAGTAAGGGAGGTGAAAGTGGCTGACCGCACGGGCGATAGTAGTGTCTTGGTAGACGTCGGGATGGTAGTAAAGGTAGGTGTTCCCAAGGCACTGAATTTAACACATGGTAGGCAGAAGGGGTTGGTACGGATGACCAAGGGGAAGTCAACCAGTGATGGGTCGGTGTTCGATGCGATGCCACTAAAATGAGCCGCTTTCACCATGGATGAGATGGTGAACAAGGAGACTGAGAAGGATCTGATGAGGATAAAATTTGGGGTGCCGGAGTTGGTGGTCACCCGATTACCAACAAAGGACGAAAGATCGAGTCACCCCCCGGTCGGTATGGCGTTATTCTATACCGAGCTGATGCATCACGGGGTGAGGCTGTTGCTGCACCCTTGGTTGCGGATGGTGAAGAAGATGTGGGTAGCAATCGGTCAGCTCAATCCCAATGTCAGGATTGTGTTCTGCTCTCTCTACACGACCTTCAATTGGGCCAAGCAACCAGAGCCAACCTACGCTTTGCTCATGTACCTATATGAGTTTGGATTCCAACAATAGAGCACCGAGTGGGTCTTCGTGAGGCACCACAAGAAGAGCAAGCGAGGTGAGTTCATTCTCGACCTACCGACCTCCCAGATTTCGTACAAGACAAAATTTTTTTCTGATCGGTGGGGAGTGGGAGAGGGATACAGAGGGGGATCCTATACCGAGAAAGTTCGAGATGAAAGGTGTCTATTTTGTGTGGTGTCATAGTATAGGAAAAACTTGGTATATTATGTTTTGTCAAAGTGTCCATGTTTAGATTGACTTGTTTTTCGGTGTCCATTTTTGTTTCCCCCGGAGGAGATAACATCGAAAGAGAAGGGAATCATCAAGACAGTAATGGCAAACTTGGACGACTTGGAATGGAACCGACGCATCCTTCGGCTGCCAGGTTTTCAGTAGAAGGCTGGGCTCATCGATATCGACAAGAGTAAGTCTCGTTGACTGAGTAAGTTGTGTTTATTTTGTGTTTTCCGTACTAACCTGTTATCAGTGATGTAGTTCCGAAGCACCTCAGTATGAGGATTTATATGGACTGTTTATCCCTTAAGATAAAGGCTAATTAGGTTGAGCAAGAGTCGGCATCACTCTCGAAATCAGCTTAGCGTTTGGAGGAAATGTTGAAGAGAAAGAAGGGGAGGTCGGACAAGGGTTAAGAAAGGTCGTCCGAGGGCCCGAAGCAAGACCAAGTATAAAAGCCGAAGTCAAAAAGCCCTGCTCGGACTCTGAAGAGGGCACAAGTGGAGGTTAAGGGTGAACGAGCGCTTTCTGCTGACCCGAAATGGGCAAAGGTACGATCAGAGGCCGAGGCCATCTTGGCAGCCCAGGAGAAGATCGTCAGAGAAAGAACAATGCCGACCCCCGACTTCGGGCCTCCCCCGTCCCCCCCTCCCGCCGGCTAGACATTAGGATACTTGAGATATTAAAGAGGTGCGGGGATGTGAACCTTGGGTTGTTCACCTAGGAGAAGTCACTGGTGAGTCCTCCGATCCTTAGGCGACTCTCTGTTGCCCGAGGCAGATGGTGCCGTTGCTGAACGACATCTGTCAGAGGGACCCTATCCCGTTAGACGACCTAGCGGCGATGAAATGCAAGAAGACCGAGGAGAAGATGAAGAAGGCACTCCTGCTACTTAGCAATGTAAGTGAAATTTTTGTGTCAAGGTTGAGGTCTATCTGCAGTTTTCCACTGCCCAGAAGAGGGTCGTCTAGGCCAGGAAGGACAAAGAGAAGCTCAAGAAGAAACAGGAAGAATTGGCTCCCAAGCTTCGGGAGGCCGACAAGGCTATCAAGCTTGCCTCTGACTTGTCTCGGCAGCTGGAGGTCGAGAAACGCAAGGTGCATGAGGCTATGGCTGCCAAGGTGGAACTGAGGGTCGAGCTCCAAGTAAAGCTTGATACGGCCGAGAGGGACTGAGTGCAACATTATAAGGAGTTCTGCCGAGTGAAGGCGGCCAGGGAGGTCGACCTTGTAAAAGCCCGGGAGCAGGCGGTGGCCAAGTTTAAAGTGTCTAAGAAGATGAACAAGATAAAGAACAGCTACGCCACTAACTACGAGGAGGAGTTCTTCAAGAACTTATTTCTCAACAATCCTGGGTTGGCAATCCGCACACCCTGGCTCGGTCAGGATATAACCGCTGACATGTTTTAGGATGAATCTTCTTTTTAGGACAAGACCAAGGAGCTAGTAGGGAAACAGCCAGAGCGGCTAGAGCAGCAGTTGGAGACCGATAAGCAGAGTCCTCCCGAACAGCCGGAGGTGCAGTCAGAGGCCCTGCCACAGACCGAGGGGCTAGAGATGGAGGGGCTAGTTTAGGGATCAGGGCTTGTACCATGTTTTTCTCTTTTTTGTTGCATAGTTTATGGGATGGTTGAGGGCCTTATTTTTGTAAAGCTCTTGTAGACCGAGCATAAAAGGTCTTCATTAATGGAATTGGTGTTCAATCATGAAAGTTTCACACGTGGTATTTGTTGATGTAGGCCAACTGTTGGTGTAAGCCGAGTAAGTCTGTATGGTTGTACACTGACTCGATAACTGATCCATAGATGTAGGTCGACTGTTGGTGTAAGCCGAGTAAGCCTGTAGGGCTGTACATCGACTTGAATGTGTGAGTCATATAGTAAGTGTTGGGATGGAGGCCGAATAAGACCATACCTCGACTCGTATGTTTGAGTCTAAGTGTTGGTGTAAGCCAAGTAAGGTTGTACACCGACTCGAGATGTTTGAGTCAAAATAGAAAGTGTTGGGGTGTAGGCCGAGTAAGACCATACCCCGACTCATATGTTTGAGCCTAAGTGTTGGTGTAAGCCGAGTAAGGTTGTACACCGACTCGAGATGTTTGAGTCAAAATAGAAGTGTTGGGGTGTAGTCCGAGTAAGACGATACCCTGACTCATAAGTTTGAGTCTAAGTGTTGGTGTAAGCTGAGTAGGGCTATACATCGACTCAAGATGTTTGAGTCAAAATAGCAAGTGTTGGGATGTAGGTCGAGTAAGACCATACCTTGACTCGTAAGTTTGACCCTAAGTGTTGGTGTAAACCGAGTAGGGTTGTACATCGACTCGAGATGTTTGAGTCAAAATAGCAAGTGTTGGGGTGTAGGCCGAGTAAGACCATACCCGTACTCGTATGTTTGAGCTTAAGTGTTGGTGTAAGCTGAGTAGGGTTGTACACCGACTCGAGATGTTTGAGTCAAAATAACAAGTGTTAGGGTGTATGCTGAGTAAAACCACACCCCGACTCGTAAGTTTGAGCTCAAGTGTTGGTGTAAGCTGAGTAGGGTTGTACACCGACTCGAGATGTTTGAGTCGAAATAACAAGTGTTGGGGTGTAGGTCAAGTAAGACCATACCCCGACTCATATGTTTTGAGCCTAAGTGTTGGCGTAAGACAAGCAGGGTTGTAAACCGACTCGAGATGTTTGAGTCAAAATAGAAAGTGTTGGAGTGTAGGCCGAGTAAGACCATACCCCGACTCGTATGTTCATGCCTCTGTGTTGGTGTAAGCCGAGTAAGGCTGTACATCGACTTGAGATGTTTGAGTCAAAATAGCAAGTGTTGGGGTGTAAGCCGAGTAAGACCATACCCCGACTCGTATCTTTGAGCCTGAGTGTTGTTGCAAGCCGAGTAGGGATGTACACCGACTCGAGATGTTTTGAGCCAAATAGCAAGTGTTGGGGTGTAGGCCGAGTAAGACCGTGCCCCGACTCGTATGTTTGAGTCAAAATGTGATGTTTTTGTTGACTGTACAAGCATTGTGTAGCGTAAATACTCATCATTGATAATTTGAGCCAAAGTTGGCGAATTACAGCAAGTCATAAAAGGAAAAATACAAAGTTAAAGGAAGTATTTCTTCAGGTGGTTGGCATGCCATGGGTCGCCGAGTCGTCTGCCATCAGAGTCCTCCAAGTCATAAATGCCTGGTCGGCAGATCCTTGTAATCTAGTAAGGGCCTTCCTAGTTAGATCCAAGGGTACCGGTCGAACGATCCTTTGTGGCGAGGTTGACTTTCCGAAGTACCCAGTCCCCTTCCTGAAAACTGCGGGGTTTAACTCTGGTATTGTGGTAGTTGCAGAGTCGCTATTTGCAGGTAATGTTTCTAAGGTTGGCTTGTTCCCGATATTCCTCAATAATATCCAGGTTGAGTGAAAGCTACTGGTCATTCTGATTAGGCTCGTAGGTCGACACTCAGTAAGAAGCCTCATTAAGCTTAGCGAGGATGACTGCCTCAGTCCCGAAGGTCATGGAAAAGGGGGTTTCATTCGTTGACGTCTAGTTAGATGTTCTGTAGGACCATAGTGTGTTTGGGAGGATCTCATACCACTTTCCCTTTGCTGCGTCGAGTTGAGTTTTCAACGTATAATTGACAATTTTTTTTATGGCCTCTACCTAACCATTGGATTGGGGATGAGCTGGGAAGGCGAAGCAAAGGTAGATGTTATGTTTATCACAGAAAGCACGGAAGCGCGTGTTGTCGAACTATTTCCCGTTGTCTGTGATGATGGTGTGCGGAAGATTGAAACAGCAGATAACGTTTTGGAAGATAAAGGTTTCAATCCGCGAAGTGGTGATGGACACCAGAGCTTTGGCCTCCACCTATTTCGTGAAATAGTCCACGACCACCATAACGTATTCTGTCTTTCACTTCCCAGCTGGCATTTTGCCAATCAAATCAAGTCCCCATTGCAAAAACGGCCATGGGCTGAGCATGGGCGTGAGGTTTTTTGGAGGTAAGTGGAGGAAGGGGGTAAACCGTTGGCATTTTTCGCATCGCCTGGTCAGCTCAGACGTATTTGCATGCATGGTTGGCCAATAGAAACCTTGGTGAAAGGCCTTGTGGGCTAGTGAACGTGGTCTAGAGTGGTTTCCGCAGATGCCTGCATGTATCTTTTCTAGGATTGCTCTCTCTGCGCCCGGGATGAGGCACTTTAGAAGGGGGAGAGTAAAACCCTGCATGTAGAGTTAGGAGGGGAGAGTCCCGTCGGTGAGGAAACCAATTAGTGGAGTCATTCAAGTGGGGACGGTGGTGATTGCGCAGACCACGGAATGCTGAGTGCTGGGTCGATCAAGTACTTCCACAAGGACGTTGTGACTTGTCCTTTCGTCGAGGGAGGATACAAGCCGAGATAGAGCGTTGGTGTGACTGTTTTCGAATCGGGGGATCTATTTGATAGTGTGGTTGTGGAAGCTTCAAGGAGAGATTTTGTCATTGCCATGTATGCTGCCGTGGAAGAGTCTTTGGCCTCATACTCATTGTTGTTCTGGTTGACGATGAGTTGGGAGTCACTATAAATTCGAATTTGTTTAGCCTCCATGGTCTTGGCCAAGCGGAGTCCCGCAAAAAGAGCCTCAAACTCAGCAGCGGTTTTTGAGGCTTTGAATAGGAAGAAAAGGGCATACTCCATTTTAACTTTGTCCGGTGTGGTGAGGACAGGTCCGGCCCCTGAATCGTTGTGCCAAATGGAGCCCTCAATGTATAGAAGCCATGTAGGCTGAGAAGGATCTAGCTAAGGGCTCCCATCATCCAAGGTTTGTGTCGTAGATGATGGAAGAGCGGGAGGAATGGTTTTCCTCATCAGTGCTGCTGGGACATAAGAGAATTCGGAGATAAAGTTTGTGATGGCCTACCCCTTCTCGGCTATGCTGGGCGTGAAATTGATATCGAACTCGCTGAGTTCAATTGCCCATTTAAGTAGTCTTCCAAACGACTACCCCTTTTGGAGCACCTGCCGAAGTAGCTTGTCGGTCATAACGACGATTGAATGAGCC
Organism: Prinsepia uniflora; assembly: GCA_032719365.1. Lineage (NCBI taxonomy): Eukaryota > Viridiplantae > Streptophyta > Magnoliopsida > Rosales > Rosaceae > Prinsepia > Prinsepia uniflora. The sequence goes on from CM064872.1 coordinate 54,514,463, forward strand.
TGAAAGTAAGATCTGAGTTTCTTAGAGCATATGATGAGAGCGTAGGCAAGTTCTTTTCAGGTCAGTGTACCTCGTCTCGGCATCTAGTAGAGCCTTGCTTACATAGTACACCGGGTGTTTAGCGTCGTCCTTCTGTTTGATAAGTACTGAACTGGTGGTAGAGGTGGAGACAGAGAGGTAATTGAAGAGGGGTTCTCCCATCTTAGGTATTGCCAACAGTGGTGCTCTTCCCATGTATTCTTTAAGTTCGATGAAAGGCTTGGTGCACTCTTCGGTCCAAGTAATGTGTTTGTACTTGCCCTTGAGGGCTTTGAAGAAAGGCACGCATTTGTTTGTGGCTTTTGAGATGTATCGCGTAAGAGCCGTCACTCCAGTTAGGCTTTGTATTTCATTCTGGGTTCACGGGGGTGCCATATTTATGAGGGCCTTGATCTTTTCCGGGTAGTCTTCAATTCCTCTTTGACTTATCATAAAGCCTAGAAACTTCCCAGAGCCGACTCCACAGACGCACTTGGTTGGGTTTAGCCTTAGCTTGTACTATTTGAGGATGTTGAACATTCGGAAGAGGTTGGGGATATAGGTCAGCTGATTTACTCTTAACGTGTATGTCATCAATGTAGATCTCCATCATCTTCCCTATCTGGTCCGCGAACATGAAGTTCACTAGGCGCTGGTAGGTGGCCCCTGCATTCTTGAGTCCGAATGGCATAACGTTATAGTAGTAGAGCCCCTGGTCTTTCCATTATGTTGTGTGGATTTGGTCTGCTAAGTGCATGAAGATTTGGTTGTAGTCTGAGTAGGCGTCCATGAAGCTGAGGAGTTCATGCCCAACCGTTGCGTCGATTAGCTGGTCTATCTTGGGTAAGGGGAAGTTGTCCTTAGGGCATGCCTTATTTAGGTCAGTAAAGTCTATGCACATTCTCCATGCCCACGAAGGCTTCTTAACCAATACAACATTGGCCACCTAGGCGGCATAGACCGCCTTCTGGACAAAATAGATGGTTTTGAGTTTGATAATCTAAAGCTTAATGGCCTATGTTCTCTCTGCATTGTAGAGGTAACGCTTTTGCCCCACCGGCTTGTAAGAAGATTCAATGCTCAGTCGGAGACAGATTACATGGGTGGATATGCCAGGCAAGTCAGCATAGGACCACGTGAAGACCTCAGAGTTGTCTTTCAAAAAGCTGATTAGTTGTGAGCGTAAATCGAGGGAAAGTGTGGTTCCGATTTTTACCTTCCGATCTACAAAGTTGTGAGAGAGAACGACCTCCTCGAAGGGATGTGGATGTGGTGTGGCTGAATGATCCCTAGGGCTTTCAATCAGCCCATCTTGTATTTTTTGTGCCTCGCGAGGGTCAATAGGGTCGGCCTCAAATGCTTATTCGGTCACGGCCATGGTTTCTTTTGGCGGCTGGATCAGGTGACAAAGTTGCATGCCCTTGCTGCCATCTGATCCCCGCGGACCTGACCAATCCCCATGAGGGTGAGGAACTTAACTAAAAGTAGGTGCGTGGATACTACGACCTTCAGCTGGTTGAGTATTCCCCGACCGAGGATGACGTTGTAAGCCGTGAGGTAGTTTAGCACCAGGAAAGGCGCGAGTACCATTGCTCTCTGTGGATGTGATCCGAGGGAGAGTGATGGTATCGTGCAGAATTATGGAGTCCCCGGTGAAGCTGAAAAGTGGTGGAGGGGAACAGTCCAAGCTAGACTCAAGTATGCCTAGTTGTTTGAATGCCCTCATGAAGAAGACGTTGATAAAGCTGCTAGTGTGGACCATGACTAGCTGGACTTTGAAGTTGGATATGCCTACTATGATGACGATCAGGTCGTCATGGGGTTAGGCGATTCCTTGCTCCTCCTGCTCGGAGAAAGTAATGGGTACCCATTCGAGCCAGGTGGTCTTCTTGGCTCGCCCATCCTTGATGCTGAAGAGCTAGTGATTCAGTTTTGTGGTTCGCAGGAAATTCTTCTTCTCTCGGTTGGAGGTGAGTGGGTAGGAGATGGATAGCCTTCCCGAGATCGTGTTGATCTGTGGGTTGCAAGGCGGAGGTGGTGCATGTTGGAAGAATTGATTAATCTTTCCATCCTGAGCCAAAGCCTCCACTAGGTCTCTAAACGCCACACATTGGTCGATGATGTGGCCGTTGTACTTTTGATAATGGCAATAGGTTCCTGTGTCCTTTCCGAGTTTGCCTTTAGCTGGTGCCCAAGTGGACTTCGGGATCATGTGCTCCACGTTGAGCAAGAAATTTTTGTAGGGGGTGTTGAGGATTATGTAGGTCTCATATTTGGACCGAGGAACTCAGTTTTCCCCGTTGTTTGGTCGCTCCCTCTGGTGTCCTTATCCCTACTGCCTTTCTTGATGGTTCAGGTTCTTGCCCTTCTTTCTCAAGCTGTACAGGTTGTTGCAATGAGGGTAGTCTTTCCATTTTCCCTCATAGCCCTGTTTCCCCTGATTCTAAGGACGTTGATATGAACTTTGTTGTTAGCTATGGCCACTCGGTTGGTAAGTTTTAATCAAGTCGGCCCGAGGAGGCTGGTATGTGTTAGCCGCGTTTGTGTTAGCCTTTTGGCTCAGCATCTCGATTTTGGCTTGTACTGCCGCCTGTTTCATAATTTCATTATATGTAGTCCAACCCTAAGTATGAAATGCGTACCTAAAGGGAGATTCTCAGAGGCCACCTTTAAAGGCGGTGAATGCGTACCTGGCTGCGTATCTCTACAGTGGCTCATTTTCCCCTTGCTTTAGCTGAAAGAGGTCCTCGGCTAAGAATAGGCGGTCGGTCTGAATCATAAATTGGGTCATGAAGGTGGATATGAGTTATTCAAAAGAGTCAATGGAACCAGCCTCCAGTTTGTAGAACCAATTAATTGCTGCCTCGGTCAACGTGGAGTTGAAGATAAGGCACTGTTCCTCGTCTGAGAGATTTTTTAGGGCAATGGCCGAGTGGAAGTTGTTCAAGTGGGTGTATGGATCGTCCTTCCCAGTGTAAAGTGGGATCTTTAGGGGTTTGATCTCTTGATCGATTTTGAGTTGGTTAATTCTCTTTGTGAAAGGCCCTGACTCGTCTTTGCCTATGTCAGTCTCGTCGCCCACTTAGTCTCGGCCTCTAGTGACTTTACTCAGTCCATAAGATGTTGAACGAGTGAGTCGGTCTGGATGGTTGCTGTGCCCCTCGGTCGAAGCGATCAGCCCTCTCGGTGTCCTTGAAGGTGTGGCCGTGGCTGACCTATCCTGACTGCTCAGTATTCCTCTTAGGGGGTAGTTCCTAGGAACCACCGTGTCGTCGACCGAGCTGACCTGACCACGCAGTGTTCCTCCTGAGGGGTAGTTTCTTGGGGCATCCATGTTGTTGACCAAGCTGTGCTAATCGTTCGGTGTCCCTCATTGGGGGTAGTTCTTAGGGGCCTCTGTGTCGCCGATCGAGCTGGGATGACCGCACAGTGTCCCTCATTGGTGGTAGTTCCTGGGGGCCTCCGTGTCGCCGACGAAGCTGAGCTGACCATTCAGTGTCCCTCTTGTGGTGTAGTTATTAAGGGCCTCCGTGATGTTGATCAACCTGTCCCGACCGCTCGGTGTCTCCACGGGAAGATCCTGATTATTGTTTGCCCTATCGCGTCTGGTCGGTCACTTGTTGAGCTTACCGAGTTGTTTTGGCAGTACTCTCGGCCTCGTGTGAGGAGTCGGCGTTCTCGATCTCAGTGATGGGAATGGGGATGAGATCTTCCAAAGAAAAAACTCCCTGGCTATTGTTCAGATTGGTCTATCGAGAGGTGTTGTTGGCTCGGTGGTGAGATGTCATTTTCCCCTCTAGCTGAGAGTGTTGTCGGTGTACCTGGAGGCCAAGAAAGGACTGATGCCTTTAGGAGCCTTCACTTAGGATGTCGCGGCTATCACGGTAGATTCTGGTGTTGCCTTGTTGGTTGCCTGGGATGATGAGCATCCGAGTGGGCTTCTTGGTCAGCTCAGAGGCCATGTGGAGTTTCTCTTTTCTAGCCGCTCGGCGATTCCTTTCGGCGCACTCGGCCACTAACCTGTCGGCCTCTTCCTTACCGACACGTGATCGGTGTTCGGCAAGTTCATCTTGTGAGACCTGAAGTTTTTCAGCCACCTCGGTGTATCGATCGTCGAGTGCTTGGCGTCTCGACTCGGCCTGTGTACCTTTGAACTTGACCTCCACCATGTCGCTTTGGAGTTTCTCATTGATCTATAGAAAGTTTGGAGCGGGATCTCTCGGTGTCTGAGACCCTTGCCCAGGTGTGATCTCATAGAGATCCTAATCTCCTTGAATGTTTCTTGTTGTGAGGAATGTATGCTCGACCTAGTTTCGGACGAGTGTGCACTTGGCCTGGTTGAGCGCGGGTAGACTTAGTCAGTGTCCCACAGATGGCGCCAAACTGTTGAAACAATAAATGTTCCAACTGTCGATTACTCATCCTCCAATCACCAAAGGACGTGTGTCTTTCCTCGTAACCTGTTAACTAGGAGAGTAGTGGGTCTTCCGTTAGTACGGGCACTGGTGTAGTGCCAGCCTAAAGTTCTCCGACTGTTAAGTTAGTAACTTTGTTCGTAATAAAAAAACGGTAAATGGTAAGTTTGGCAGAGTAATAGTAAATAGTAAATATTCGTTACCTTTATTGGGAAATGTGTACCCATTATTTATGCGTAAGTGGGATGTCCAATGTAAGACCCGTGTCTTGGAGAAACGGTGAACGATCTCACATTCCTGCGAGGGGAATGGTCTGGGAGGGGATTGGTGGTGTGCCTTAAAGGTGTAGGCACACACCTATCTAGCACGAGGCCTTTTGGGAGCTCAGTGGCTTTGGATTTGGTTGGAACTCCAAAGTTAAGCGAGTTGAAGCTGGTGCAATTCCATGATGGGTGACCCCCTAGGATGTTGCACCGTGAGCTCCCGAAAACAAAACCGTGAGGGCAAAGGCAAGGAGGCCCAAAGCGGACAATATCGTGCTAGATGAGTCGGGTCCTGACCGAGGAGGGTCGAGTCCTAACATAATGGTATCAGAGCTAGATCCCGACTGGAAAGTGTGCTAGCGAGGACGCTGGGCCCTAAGGGGGGTGGATTGTAAGACCCGTGTCCTAGAAGGAATGGTGAACGATCCCACATTCCTGCAAGAGGAATAGTCTGGGAGGGGATTGGTGGTGTGCCTTAAAGGTGTAGGCACACACCTATCTAGCACGAGGCCTTTTGGGAGCTCAGTGGATTTGGGTTCGGTTGGAACTCCAAAGTTAAGCGAGTTGAGGCTAGTGTAATTCCATGATGGGTGACCCCCTGGGATGTTGCACCGTAAGCTCCCAAAAACAAAACCGTGAGGGCAAGGGCAAGGAGGCCCAAAGCGGACAATATCGTGCTAGATGAGTCGGGTCCTGACCGAGGAGGGTCGGGTCCTGACATCCAATTTCCAAAGTTTTGATGTGGGATAAATACTCCTCGATTTGCGTGTTGACACGTGTTACACAGATCGAGGGTTGAGAGACTTCCACGTGTCATCTCGTTTTGGGCCCAATGTCGGGGCTATGTAAGTACCGTGGGCTTGGGCCATGTTCGGTGCTTGGGTTTTAGGTATACGGTCCAGTAATTCTGATCAGATATAGTGTCAACACTCATCATATAACATACCATTACCACACATATATAACAAATAAGTTTGAAATATAACAATTAAATTAAAGTATCCTTTGAAAGAAAGTGTAAATTTTCTATAAGCTATTATTGTGCACAATAGTACCATACTTAATTCTAAAATCCCCCTTAATATTAGCACAATAAACCTTTAATTAACCATTATTGAAAATGAATTAAATTTATAAACAAAATACATCATATACTCATAACTATGCCCAAATAGTGTCCAATTAAGCCAGAAATTATATTATTGAACTCAGAAAATTAAAAGAAAGAACTTTCATGTTGACTAGATCGTCAGCGACTGCCACACGCGCCGCATGCATCGTGGAAAAGTCCCTGGGCGTGGTGTCCACACGCTTGATAGAGTTATCCCCTACCTCTAGCACGTCAAACTTGGTTGTCTGGTTTCGGGTCGGTCCGACCTACGATGGTGACCATGCATTTTCTCAGTCATTTCACGTCATTTTTTCAGTATTTCAAACATCAAATTTCATCTAAACTAGTTAAGGAGGAGATCTATGACATCAAAGAAGGAAAAACACTTAGAAAAATGTATCATCCAACCTTGCCACCTTTTGTCCATGGCTTCACAGAGCAGTTCAGTAGCTCCTTTATGTCCATAACCTTTTTTATTCTTATCTATATAGGGTCGCACGAGCTCCAAGGACTTACTGGGACGTCGTGTTCCACATTTCCTGGTCCATAAATGGAAACCCGAACTAGAGACCCATTTAACTTAGTTTATCTTCCATTGTTTCCCCTCCCCTCTTCCTAGTTTCATGCTACTTTCTTCCCTTATTCCACACACTCCCTCTTTCCTTGATTCTTCCCCTTTTCCTTTCTTGTTTTTCTTCACGGTTGGGATTATTGTCAAATTGGGTAGGGTTTTTTCCATTTTTTAGTTTCTCTTTGCTGAAAGTCCTCCTTTTACTCAAATAACAATTATATAGATAAGGAGAGTCGGTGGAAGGAGGAAAAAATCAAAAGATTCTAGACCACCCTAGAATCTCATGTAAAATGACAAAATTTGTAACGACCTGAACACTTGAGGAAAATATAGATTTGAATAAACTGGATGCATCACGATTTTGCCTTTGAAATGATCAAATGTTGACTTTTTGACCCCGAGAACCTATTGGGCAATCTGCGAAGACCATTACAAAGGTCTCGAACTCCTAAGTCTGTAGATAGGGGGTACGTTTAAATCGAAGATTTGAGGAGTTGGATATAGGTAAAAAATGATTTAGGGTAATATGATCGTGGTATTATGGTAATTTGCTTGAAATATCATGTTGGATAGTGGCATATGTCTAGAATCATCTGGTCTTTTCCTTCTCTTCATTTTTGCACCGACCTACGCATTATATATCTATGTGAATAATAGTGTGGTGTGTGTGTTCAGTGAGGCTTAACAGAAAATGAAGAAAAGAGAAAAACACAGGGTGAATCGTGAAAGAGAACCAGAGAGATGGGTATCCAAAGAGGAAGAGAGAAGAGAAGGGTTTTTGATTGAGATGATAAGCAGTGGTGGGCTACAAAAAGAACTAACATACTTAGACCCGAAACCCTGTGCGAAAATCGAGAAGAAAATAAGGTAGTTGAACACAAAGTTAGTGTTTTTGAGGTAAAAGCTTGAAAAAGAGTTCACTAACCTCCTCTAAGTGTCCCTGCGATCATGATAAGTGGTTGGTTTGTGAGCTTGGACGCTGAAAACACCCTGACAATGAGGGTAACGAACAGCTGAGAAAGGGGAGGATTCTAGATGAGATTTTGAGGCAAGTTCTTAGTTTTGGATTCATGGATCCTTCTTAAGGTGACATAGAAGAGATTGGACGAAACGGGAAAATGAAAAATAATGAGAAACCTGAGTTTTAGAGTTGGGTCGTGGTCGCCAGGTCGGGTGACCCGTATGTAGGGAACTGGGTCGGGTGACCCATATGTAGGGAATCAGGTCAGGTGACCCTATGCAGGGAACCGAGTCGGGTGACTTGTATGCAAGGAATCGAGTCTAAAGCTCTAAGGAAGAAGATGAACAGTGGTCACGTGTGAAGCCCACACGCAACCACTTCTCGCGGCGCTTAAGGGTGTGTGCCACGTCATCTAGCAACATGGCCAACATGAAAGTTTGAGTATTCGATGTTACGAATCCAACGGTACAATTTTTTAGGTGATCAGACATCATCTCACGGTAGTTTTGACTGTCTGAATGTTTATCCATTATTTTAATTCGTTTAAAAATCTAGAAAATTTATGGGATTAAGGTGTGATTTAATTAGGATGGTTAGTGACCCTTATAAGTGATTTTTGATAGGAGTTGATGTTTTCAAATTTTACGGGAAAACCTGCAATACGGTTCGACTGCATGCACGGTACGTGTGAGTGGCCTTTCTTTTCCCGAACCCTATGCGTGCATATTTATATGGTTTTTACATGATTTATATTGTGATTTTCTTGAGGATGATTTTAGTACAATTTTATACGATTTTTGGTGATTTTACGATGATCATTGTATTGCACGTTTTACGAGAGTTTGTTATATTGTGTTCTGGCTTTATACTGAGTTTTGGAAATTGGTTTTAGTCTCCATATGAATTTTCCACATAGTTTTAGTGGTATTGGGTTGATTGAGTTTTATACAGATTTTGTGGATATTTTAATGGCACGATTTACGAGATTTTGGCATAATTTATAAATTAGGCTTAGGCCCGGGTTTTGAGGTTTGATTTGGTTTATGAACTTGGTTTTGGTTATGGAAATGAGATGTGATATATTTATGTAATTGCTGGATATATGTGGTTGTGATATGTAATTGGACAACCCTCCTCGGTATGTGGTATGATTGATGTGTTTCAGAAATCCAAAGCAGGACTCTATTTTCCTGAGACAGTTACTTGGACTAGTACACATACGTCTAGAGCTAGTCTCTATTTTCCTGGGATCGGTCCACACCCAAACGTCCAGGGTTGGGCTTTGTTTTTCTTGGGTGACTCCCGGACGTCTAGAGTTGAGCTTTGTTTTTCCGGGCACTCGGAAGTCCAGAGCAGAGCTCTATTTTTTTGAGTGGTACTACTAGTAGTGCATATATGATGTGTTGATTGAGGTTATGGCATCGAGGATAGGTTAGCCGGTATGACAGATTGACTTGGTATGATTGGCTAGTACAGTGGTTGGTCCTGTGTGGTTGGTATGATTACGCATTGGTATGTTTATACGTGTGTTGGTATTTGTATATAGTTCCATATGATTATGTTTTCTAGTATCTGCACGTATTCCGAGTTTACCCGTTTTCTCTCTGTTTTCTCGAGATTTGAGAACTAATCTGATGCATGAATAGCTTTTCTAAAACGAAAGGAATTAGATATGTTCGAACTATATTTTTTAAAATCTTTATTATCGTCCACTCACACATTTTGGTGGTTTTGAAACCCTTCAGGGTAGTTACACGGGAATCGAGGCTACTTACGGAGTAGAGGCATGAACTCATGAATGTCCAAGTGTCCCTTGTCTGACAAGGTTTCGAGGGTAAACATGGTATTTTGGTTTACCTGTGAGGCAAGAGCAAGACCCGAGTGTAGTTAACAAGGTGTTTCAAGGTTGGGTCCTGTCAAATTTGTTTTTCATGCCAAATTACCAAAATAGCCCTTGACCTTTTTGACCCGTAACATACTCATACACTCTCCAATTTTAGTGTACTAATTTTCTACGCACCCAAGAGTTCAAGACCTTCGTAACAATCTTTTTAAATTATCCACAAGATGTCTCGATAAAAAAGTCAACACTTGGACTTTTCAAGGGTAAAATCGTCATTTCGACCATTCATCAAAAAGTCAACACTATGACAAGATCTTAAGCCAATGACAAGTAAAGTTCAATGGCAGTCCTCGGGTTTACCTCCTTTGAAGCCCCAACATACCACAGACAACCACATAGACCAAGGAAAAGCAAGAAGAAGTCTACTAGTGAGGCAGACCTACCTTAAAATCCAACAAAGCTTTGAAAGTTCCACACTGAGATGAATTGTAGCAATTGTGGTTAACAGGGGCATAAGCTTAACAAATTCAAGGTATAAATAACTTTACTTAAGAATGCTTATTCACCTTCTTTGGATGCTTGTTTGAATGCTTGTTTGATGTTTGTTTTAATTTCACAAGAGCCTATAACAAATAAGGATGAAAGCTTTAGAAGGAAAAGAATCAAAGGTAAAGAAATGAGGCACAAGCTAAGGCAAGTGGAACAAATGCAACTAGGGCGGATGGCCCAAGGACTACATATTAACAAGAAGGATCAGCAAGAAGAACAATCGATGGCCCAAGGACTACGGATCAGTAAGAAGTACCCCAACTTTAACCCCAAACATAACCTCAACCCCAAATAGAACCCTAGCCCTAATTAGAACCCCAACCCCAATCAGAATCCCAACCCCAATCAGAACCTCAACCCCAACCCCAACTAGAACCCCAACCCCAACTAAAACCCCAACCCCAACTCCAACCCCAATCACAACTACCTCTAGTTGTGCTAAACTTGTCTGAGATCACTGGACCTCTTCAACCACAAACACAACCCTTCACCAAATCGTCCTCCATTGAGTCAAGCCTTTCTTCTTTAGGAACTCAGGTTTAAATCTCCAGCAAGGTGGAAAAAGTAGTATCGACAATACTTGGCTTAGGGTTTTGTAGTTGGGATTAGTTTGGTGTATTTTGTTATGCTAGGTGTATGACTGTTAGGTGTATGGCTGTTTGGTGCATGCTGTTTGGTGCATACTTGTTTGGTGTATGCTAGTTTTGAGTTTAAATACACCCTGTACTCGCACTGTTGTGTCACTTTGTACCATGTACTAGCACTTTTGTGTTTAAATGCAGCCTGTAACAGACAAAATGACCTACTTATGCAACAGTTGAGACAATGTTATTATATCCCATCTACTTCAACTGTTGTTTTTGTGTAATGAATTATGTTTTCAATTTCAAGTTCTTCTCTTCCTTACAAATTTCAGGATTAGTTCATTACATATGTCTGTTCAATAAAACACACCATGTACTCGCACTGTTGTGTCACTTTGCCCCATATACTACCAAATTGGTGTTTAAATGCATCACTGTTTTGTCACTTTGTCACTCTTTACACCAGATAATAGAGTAATTGGCCCAATTTGACACATATATCACTGCATTCTCAAGAAATAATCATTGTTCATTGCCTTTCTAGAGCAATCCTATATTACATGCCAAATTACATTGCTATTACAACTTAATTCTTAGCATTTATTACAAAATTGGATTGTTAGGTAGTCCCTAAACCCTAAACTTCAGTCTTCTTAAAGATCATAATAATCCATGTTCAATTAGGGCAACCTATAGCTTCCATTTCCAAGCTTCGCTTTTCTTCAAATCCTCTTCCAATTTCCCAAACATTCCAAGTATGATTGTCATGCACTTATGGCACATTTTAGAATCAAACCATTCTCAAAATCCACAATTCTTCCTGCATCTAAAACACACCCAATTATCATAAATTTACACACAGTCCTGGCAATTGAATGAAAATTGAATATCTTTTAACTAAAATTTGAAGTCATAAACCTAATTTAGATTATAAGTCTACCATATGGAAAAAATTTAGATTTTTCATCGTAAACTCAACAACGAACAAAAATTTAAGATTTTTCATTACCCCAGAACATGGATACACTTGGAATCTCTTTCTAGGATGTCTGTCTGTCCACAAAGTCTTGATTTTTCATTTCTTCCCATAGTAGCAACTTCTTAGTTTAAGCTCATTCATCTCTTCTTCTTCGACCCTAGGCCGTGTCGATAAGAGAAGAGAATTCCTAAGTCGTGTTGGCTAGGGAAGGACAAAAGCTGGGTCGCGCCGATGAAAGAAAGGAAGAGCTGGGTCGTGTTGAAATGAGAGAGAAAGAAGACCTGGATTGCGGTTGTCCCAGCTTCTAATTTTTGAATTAGGGTATCATTTGGGATTGTCCAATTTGGGAATTAAGGCATCAATTGTGAAGTTTCACAATTTCCCTTTGTCAATTAATTATATTTTAATCAATGTGGATCCAACATAGACACTTTCACGCCAAAAGAAACGGTTGTAACAGGAATGGAGCTGAGTGGTTCAACTCGACTGTTTCTTACTGTTAAGTAAACGAATAACCAATTCAAAGTGCAAAGTGTAACTAATGTGCGAGTTCATGGTGCATTTAAGCTAATAAGCTTATTCAAAATATAAGACTCAAAAATTTGTTTACAAAAATAGACACTGCATGAAGGGGATATTAACCATCCATAAACTTCTGCATTCTACCTTCCTCTCATCTCTCTCATCCCTATCATATTCTTGTCATCTTCTTTCATCTCCTCTAATCTTCCATTCATGTTCTCTCATGTGCTTTCATCTTCCTCTTGTTTTCCTCTCATATTCTCTTATCTTCCTCTCATCTCTCTCAATCATATGTTTTTGTTAAAGTGGATGAACCACAAGTGTGGGGTATTTAAGAAATTAAAGTAGATAATCAATTAGGGAGTGAAGAAGATTAATTTGTAGGTATAAGGTCGGAATGATGATTGGGTAGAAGGCCAACAAAACCAGGGTGAATTTGGAGATCTAGTTTGATAGTTCCCAACTAGTTTAGATGTTGTCTTATAGTCCGGTAGTGTTCTTATAGTCAAGGTAATGAGAATTTCATATCGAAGCATTCAATTTTGACTACACTAATTATGAGGATACTACCAAACTATGAGACTATGAGGACACTAGTTGACAATGATGACAAAAAAACTCACACTTAAGTGAAACTCAAAATCAAAAGAAAATTGAGCCACTATCTAACTATGAGGATACTACCTGACAATAAGGACAGAGAGATACTTGTTTTCCTTTGATGAAAAAATTCAACCCAAATTTTACATTTTGTCAAACTTAGGTAGCTACATTCTTAATGAAAATCAACAAATTTATACTGGTTTTGAAGCTTGTTCGTGTCTCGTTTTGAGGTTAGTAAAATCCTTTTAGAAAAATGTTAAGGGTTGGACAAGTTATTAACATTCTTAACAGATGTTTATCCTGTTAATGGTCTCTCGACCAACGTGCCAGCTCATGAATTAGTCTAAAAATAGTTTATCTACAACACCTGTAATTCATTCCGCACTTTAAATATTCAAGCAATTTACTTTCTAAGTGTTTGTACTTCACCTCTATCTCAATGCAATTAATTTCTTCAAGTTTGATCTATATATCTTGAATATACCAACTAATGCTTTCTATGGCTGACTAAGTCATAAATTCATCTTTGTGTTCTGGTCCAGTATTGTCATTCAGACTTAAAAGGATTGATCTGTCTAACTCACACCTAACCTAGAATAATAAGATGCTAACATGAACACGCTATAAAATGAACTTGGACTAGATGCAAAAGAAAATACTTAAAGTCCTTGAAAAAGGCATAGAAAAGAACAACGCAAACAAAATGTCCACTTACTCCACCATCACTTGATTAAAACGAAGGTTCTTATGCCACAATTCAAAACCAATTCTAACCTTGTTTAATATTAGCTTCTGCTAGTGACACACCTATTTTGAAAGCAACTGGAAGGCCAAGTTAGTTAGACCAGCCCATTTATGGTAGGACCATGACAACATAGCTCAAAGCTTACAGCTTTCAGTTCATCCGCACTAGTCACCAACACACCACATTCATTGCACTCGACTACAGCGAAGAGATCATCCTTAGACACCTAGGCGTCCGCTCGTGAGCCACCGAATGGTGAATCCAAATTTCACTATGACAACTTTTGGGCATGAACAATACAATATCAATTGTATTTAGTATGATTTCGGTTTGGTTCGATTCAGTATCAAACTTTTAAAATTTTATGGAATAATGAAATATTATTTTGCAATTCAATATGCAATCCATTCATATAGCAAGGCAACAACACATACAATTATGCAATCCATACATACATATTGCAAGGTATCAACTCATAACTTTCTCTATCAATCCAATTTACAATCCATACATACATCAGGGCATCATACATCAGGGCATCAGCACAGCAAGGCAACATATACAATTCTCATAACCATCATCAAGTTATCAACACATCAACACACACAATTCATTTCAACAACCTTCTTGGAATATTTGTAAAAGAAAATAACTTGAACAGTAGGAAAATGGTTGTAATTATTAAAAACATACAAATACTAATTCGGTTTGGTATTGGTACGAGATGATTTTTTAATATATTGGAATTGAAATCGTACTAATTTGAGCCAGTACTCGTTTGGTATTGTACCAATCATTATTTTAGTTTTCTTTTTTGGTATTTTTTCGATTTAGTATGATATGGAAGTGTATGATTTCAATTTTTCACTTTTACATGAACAGGTGAAATAGACAAATAAAGGAAATTGACGTGACCTTAAAATTAAAATGATTAAATTAGTGATGTTTGACTAGGAAAGGAAAAAAGAGAAAAGAGTGGGCAAAGTTTAATTAACCTTAACTTTGGCCCCAAAAAGAAAAGAAAAAAAACGCTAATGCATATGATTTTGAGTTTGTGAAGCACAGACAGCATCAAAATACGGAGAGGTCAGAGTATCGCAAAGAAAGCAGCCATGGATTTCTCTCTCCTCTCAGCGGCCTTGGAATCCAAATCGTATGAAAAGGTCGCCGATATCTGCGACGAACTCTTGCTTCAGGTTCGATTTGATTTTAAGCTTTAATATAAAAGAATCCTGCAAAATTTTATGTTTGTATCCTCAGTCGCAGCTCTACCTCTTTCTGCTCGTATAGGTCGCAGCCGAGGGCGTTTCTTTTCAGGATGAATGGCCCTACGCCATTCATCTTCTCGGTCACATATACGCTGGAGATATGTATGTAATTTCTTTGATCCCAGTGTCTAAATTTTCAAAATTAGGAGTTACCTCTTTTCTTCCTGAGTTTTATATTATTCTTAATTCCAGTGAGTGGAGTGTGAGCTCCAAACCCTTTACCTCTTTTTTCAAAGTTGATGAATTTAAAGAGAACAAGAACGAAGATAAATATGTTATGGATACACGATATTGGAAGATATTTTAGTTGTTATATTTTATGAATTTGTTCATTTTACCTTGAATTATTAGATATTTATCCGATAGGGGTATTAATAGTAATATTCAGCATGTTGTTTTGCAATTCGCCTTTTGGAATTAATTTTGTTTGGATATCAGTGGTGAACCGTGTTTGGGGTTGTTGTTTTTCGTGTTCTACACTACTGGGTTTTCGGTGGTTTAAAATTGAATTTTGGGTTGGTGATGATGCAGTAATAGTATGCGGTTTCTTTGGAAATCGATGCCTGCAACCATCAAAGTGAGCCATCCAGAAGTGATTGCTGCTTGGAAAATTGGTCAGAAGCTATGGATGCGGGACTATGGGGGTGTGTATGAAGCTATTCGTGGACATGATTGGAGTCAGGAAGCTCAAGGTCTTGTTGCCGCCTTTTCAGGCAAGTTTTCGAGATCACCCCTTGCAAAACATTATGTTCTATGTTTCTACATTCTCCATTCAAAAGTTGAAAGATATTGCCCCATAGTCAATTAGTGCTGAAGAATGGATTGTTATAGATGGTAGAGCGTTGATCATTTCATGTAACAAAAACTCTAAACCCTTATGCCTATACAATTAAACAATGTTCTGATTTGTTTATTTTTGTTCTTTTGTTTTGGGGAGTTAGGATAGTTTGATATTACTTGATAAATTCAACTTTTGAGATATATTTATTCATCATGAGTGAGTCATCATGCTTCAACAAGTAATAGGGATCTTCTCTGCTCCATTTTCTTTCCTCATCTCCTCTTCTCTCTTTATATAGTGTAAATTCAGCACAAATTTCTACTTGGTCTTTGCTCACTGGGGTGAGAGCAAGTGATGCAAATTTACTACAGCAAAGAGAAATTTAAAAGGGTTTAAGAAAATACCAATTGAGTTGATAACATAATCTTAAAGATTTGAATCACAGATCTCCGATGTCCTTTTAATTTATCTTGGCTGTACTAAAAGAGAGAGAAGGTAGCAGGGGATATAGTTGGGATATAGTCGGTTTACTGTTCAAAAATCCTAGGTGATGTATAGCTAGCAGGTTCTTGCAAGCTTTTATAAAGGCGGAATCCATCAATACCTGTAATCTGAAGTATGTCTAGAACAAGAGTACAGCTGAAATTTCTTCTTAAAGGTCAAGAGCTCCTAAAAATCTATCCTACATGAAGTTGAGAGCTTCTACACCAAATTATTATTTGAACTGTAGGTTGACCTCTATTAAGAGGGTCACTATTCTTTATTCCTATTTAAAAGCGTGCCCAGTGGTCGTACATTAAAGAAAGCCTAAGAAAAGTAATAGGAGTAGTTTGAAGCCAGAAGGGAAACCTTGAAATTTTTGAAGGGTCGAGAACCATCCTATTCATAGTACGTTTCTGTCTGTTGAAACTTATATGTGCATCATTGAGAGAGTTATGCTAGCCCGAGTGGTCTTTGTTGTGTTTTGCGGTTACACTTAATTCATTCCAAAGAGTAAACAAATCTAGCCCTTTTTTTTCAATTTCCCTTGAAATGGAGAGGCTTTAATCATTTAATATATGTTATTTAATTTCATTGAAAAGAAAGGGCATCCAGTCAAAATAGGATGGCTCTCGTTCAAGAACAAGCCCTATTTTTTATCCAAGGGAGATGGAGAGGATACTTTCTGACCTGGATGGGGTTGATAAAATCCCTATCTGTCTTGAAGTTGACACAGGAGATGGTAACTTATTTTTCCTTCATAGTCAAACTCCAACTTTGCTCTCAACAGGGAAAGATGAGTTATGAAATTCATACTCGATTCTGTTATCTTGTAATTAGTAAAGTAATGGGGTTAATCTTTCATTTTTACTCATACGAGTCATTGGTTGTGCATATAGGTTGAAACTTGTCTCCATAATTCTTCGTTAAGCTAAAAAATGTTTTGCTGGTAAAGCGTCATTTGAAATTGGACTTAATTATGGTTGATTCTGATGAGAGCATAGTAATTTGAGAAAAGCCACCTTGATGTTGTCGGGAGTGTTGCTACCTTCCGGAGTCTGGTTATAATGTTTTCAAGTTGTGAAAGTTTTGTTTATTGCCTATAAAATGGAAAATAGTGAAGCTCAAGTTCAGTGTATAACTAGTCAGCAAGACACGGATAGCCTGTGTTATCGTTTAACCCTTGTACATATTGCAACTGGTGTGTGGCCAAGATAGATTATCTTCTATATTGGTTTCCTCGCACAAGTAAGAAGATGGCCGCCTGATTGTATGTAAAATATATGTGTATCAATCATTTTCTAATGAGAAGTTTTAATTTACAGAGTTCTCTATACCTTTTCAACACGCTAACATCTTTTAAAGTTTAGTTCCTTGGATCTATTATCTACTACCTCATATTTCATCAATATTACCAGAATTAGCTAGTTGATACCCTTGTTGCATGTTCTAGTTCCTTCTGTGGATTCTTTCCAAATACAGTTTTGATGCTTAATAAAGTGTTGTCTTTCAATATGAAGACCTTCCTGCAGCCTATAAAGTTTTTTTATTATCTCTTTGGCATGATGCTTTAGTTGTTCTAGCTAACTGACACTTCATAATGTTCCTTCATTGAGCTAGGAATGGGAAGTGACCAATTGCTTTTGTTTTGGTGGGAAGTTACGTCTACGATACCTACATTTCAATCTGGACAAGAGTTAGTTGATATCATGTCATGCTTAAAAGCTCTATTCTGATGACTTTCATAACACAACCTACCGTCTTTAGCGATGCGGAATGGTTAAGGGCAATTTAGTCTTTAGGGTTTTAGTATATTTCTGTTTTCTGTTTTATTAAGGAATAGACATGTTTCCATGTTCTATTAGGATTAGTTTATCTCTGCTTTCTGTTTTAATTAGGAGTAGGCATATTCTCATGTTCTACTAGGACTAGGATATTCTTTCTAATTTCTGTTTAATTAGGATTTCTAGTTTGTTTAATTCTCTATAAATACCCCATTGTGATTCAATGGAAGGGAGATGAGTTTATGAATAAAAGTTTGAGTATATTTTCCCGTGAAAGGATTATTTTGGTGTGAAGCCAATTTCGGGCGTGAAGACTCTAGAGCAAATCCAGACTATTTTGGTGTGAAACCAAGTTTTGGTGCGAAGCCAATTTCGGGTGTGAAGCCCCTGGAGTGATTCCAGACCTATCTTTTAAGTTTTATGTTTGTTTTCCTAGAGTTTGCTTCCCCTGGTTTGCTAATTCGTAGGTTTCAAATCTGTCATAAGTCAAATTTGGTATCATAGCAGATTCTTTCTCCTCTGGGCACTATTGTATGTTCACAATTCGCAGCTAGTGGAGTCCATCAGATATGGTTAATGAACGGATGGCACAACTCATAGAGAAACTGTCCAAGGATGTTGCTGGATTAGCAGCAGCAGTTGCTGAAACTCAGATTGGACAGCAAGAAATCGCCGCCACACAACAAGAGCACTCCATCGCCTTGGGAATTCATCAGGGCAGAGACCATGATGGAGGAAGAGAAAGCAAAAATTCTTCTCAACCAGCTATTATTGAAAAATTTATGAGGCCAAGTACAACTGATGAGATATTAGAGTTTGTGGCTGAATGGAGGGGTAGAGAAAAAGAAAAATTTTTCAAGATAAAACAACCTTGGAAAATTAGGTTGCACAGCCAATTGAACAAGAATCAATACCAACCCTGGTTCAACCAATAACAGAGTTAATATCCATTCAATTGGATAAGCAAGAGCCAATGTTGCCAGTGATTGCTGTTCCTTCTATTCAGGAACCTTGCAATATTATTCTTCGGATTCCTCTTATGACTCATCAACTTAAATTCAGAAAAAAGGACTTGCAACTTTCAGGTGCAGAGGCATTCATGAGGAGATCTAAGTCTTTACAGAGAGTTAGGTAAATTGCACGTAAAAAAAAAGTGAAAGACTTATGCTGCAAGTGCATGAACAAATTGGGAAAAGGTGGAGGAGAATTCCGACTCGGCGTGCAACCATTAATGCCAAGAATTATCCTTTTGATGTTGGTTGATGTCCAAGCTTTTCGCTTAACTTGCCGGAGTCGAGTTTTTCAACCCAGAGAGAATGATGCATAATGGTCAACGGCAGTTTAGTCTTTAGGGTTTTAGGGTTTTAGTACATTTCTGTTTTTTGTTTTATTAAAGAATAGATATGTTTCCATGTTCTATTAGAATTAGTTTATCTTTGTTTTTTGTTTTAATTAGGAGTAGGCATGTTCTACTAGGACTAGGATAGCCAGAGTCGAGTTTTTCAACCCGGGGAGAATGATGCAGAATGGTCAAGGGCAGTTTAGTCTTTAGGGTTTTAGTATATTTCTGTTTTCTATTTTATTAAGGAATAGATATGTTCCCATGTTCTATTAGGATTAGTTTATCTCTATTTTCTGTTTTAATTAGGAGTAGGCATGTTCCCATGTTTCCTGCTAAAGGATTATTTTGGTGTGAAACCAATTTCGGGTGTGAAGTCCCTGGAGTGATTTTAGACCTATTTTTAAGTTTTATGTTTGTTTTCCTAGAGTTTGCTTCCGTTAGTTTTCTAATTAGTAGGTTTCAGATCTGTCCTACGTCATTTAGCTGAATTGAAAGATACTCGTTGGTTTTCTGATAATTGCTGATTGGAGGGCACCCAAATGACTCCATTGCATTGAGCTTGTACAGTACTAATTCTTATATTTTAACCTCTTCATGTCGTCATAATTGTCTTATGAACTTTGCAGATCTTTACACCAAGAAAATGTTTCAGCTGCTGCAGTCTGCTTATTCAACAATAAGCATCCAGGACACTGCTCTCTTCTTGGGAATGAGTGAAGATGATGCCACAACTTGTAAGCTTCTGTTTTCACAAATTATATGCTACCGAATAGATCTATGGTTAATTTTCTTTTACGGAAAAAGTGAAAAAAACATCTCAATACTTGTCCGAAGTATAACCATATTTCATTTGTGCCCATTAAAAATTTATGGATTCACCAGGAAAAAAAAAACAAACAAACAAAAAATACCATAACCTTTTAGTAATTAAATCTTTTGCACGACTATCTTTGGGAAATTAACCATACATTCAACAGCTTATGAGGTAGGAGACTTTTTGAAGTCCTCATCCTGAATAGAATGAGTCTGAAAAAGAGAAACATACCAACTATCGAGAATTGTAAACCAGTTGAAAATCACTAAGCAAAAAGGTGTATACGAATGGGCATATTACAATACAAGAAACTAGTTGTACTGAGAATTTTGATGTAGAAGTCCTGTAGAAGAATTTTATGAACCTTGATTAACCACAGTTCTCCATTCATTTTCTTATTTTCCCTTTGAGAACAGTTTGTTTTTGTTGAGTGGTTGCCAAGTCTTTATGACTGGAGTTGATGACAACACCTCATATCTGAGAAATTGTAGGAACCTTGATGATAACCACCTGAAAATATGTATGGATATTGACTTTTCCCTTAATTGCGTACAGATACTTTTGGCCTTTTCTCTTATATGTTACAAATTCTTGAAATTCGGTTGTCATATGCAGATGTACTACGGCAAGGTTGGGTTGTGGACCCTGCTTCGCAAATGCTTACTGTGAAAAAGCAGCCTATTGTTACTGAACAGAAACTGGATGCAAGTAAGTTGCAGAACTTGACAGAATATGTATTCCATTTAGAGCATTGAAGCAATTGTCAATTTACTAAAGCTGTAAATTGTGTTGTGTTTGGAATCAGTTGTTAACTTAGATTGTGATTTAGAAAGAGTAAATGATTTCAAGATTTCAGATTTTATATTTATGCAACGCACTTTGAGCACATTATTTCTGTATCGTCCATGTCATTTGTCTGTTTTGTTGTGTCCTTTTTATTCCTATAGGGTCTGTGTTGAGTGGTGTTTTTGGATTTAGTCTTATAAAATACAAATTCAAATCCCTCCTAGAACAAACAGAGAGAGCATTATAAGATAAAAAATTTCTCCTTTTTGAAACAAAGAGGATATTCATTTGATGTGATGTAAAAAAAGAGAGAAGCACGATAGGGGCTAAAACCTTATCAGGAATTTCATCGTTGAGACTCAAATATGTCCAAGTAGAATTCAAGTCCATGAGTGGATTTGAATTCAAGTCCACGGTCTGCAGACCTTTTGATTCCTTTTGACTGCTTCCTAAGAAAAAGGGAAGTTCTTTTTTTTTTTTTTTTTTTTTCATACAATAATACAGGGGAAGGGAGATTATATTATATACATTCGTTTTAATTTCATCTTTTACGAAAGTCAAATATGATACTAATATTGTAATATGTAGAGAAGAATATTACCGGACCTTAATTCTAAGTAGCAAAAAAGGACATTGGGTATCTGTTCTTGTTGATATGCCACCGTACTCGGCCATCGCGATGCCACTCTTTGTCTAATAGAATGGACTGCAACCATGTGTGTGACACTTATCTGTATTAAAAATTGTTCTGAGGGACGTCTTTTTGTACCTAATATATCGTCCAATAACTTTTAAGTGCATTTGATTGAAGAATTTTAAGTTACTAAAAATTTCTCAAATAATAAAATTCAAATTAAAAAAATTAATTTTTTAAAATTTGTGAAGTTTTATAGTTAGGTAATATAAAAATAAATTTAAATTTAAATATACAATTTAATATTTGTATATGAAGTATAGTTTAGAGATAAAATTTTAGAAATGACGTTTGTTTATATGTAATTCAAATTTGGAATTTGTGACGTCTAAGTTTAGAATTTTTGTTTTCTTAGAATTTTAAATTCTTAAAATTTTATATCCAAATAAGAGAACTTGTGCATAACCCAATAACACTTAAAAGTGACAATTCAAAAATGAGAAAATGGCTGTAAACATTTACATATACAGCAGCTCATAAGTTAGGATAATTTCTTCAAAATTAATAGTATCAATAAATATCTCATTTTTGTTCAACATAATGATTCATGCTTCTTCCAAAGTAGTAGTAGTACTAGTACTAGGACTAGTACTAGTAGTCCTCTTCCTCTTCCTGTTGTTTGCACCTCCCACTCCGACAACATTAACAATAAGAGGCTCTGTAAACTCGTACACCTCCGAAATCGCCCTTAATTTTTTCTTCCTCCTCCCCAAAATTTCTTCTTCATCGTGAATGTCATCTTCATCTTCTTCTTCTTCAGCATCTTGTTCTACGCTTTGATCGGTGATGAATAATAATTTATATTCCGAGCTCGACGATACCTCATCGTCATGTGAATGTGGAGGAGGAGCTACTGGTGCCCTATTTTTCCCGTCGATTCCTTCTCTGCCATTGTTGTTAAAGTCGAAATCGGACTTCTCTACCGATGATGATCCGCCGCTGAGTTGCACGAGAAGCTTAATGGCGTCCATTTCTAACTCTGATAAACTATTTGGGATTGGGACCAACTCATCCAAATCCAACGCCTTCTTCTTTGGGCTTTTGCAGCCTCTTCTTCCTCCTCCGCCTGCGGCTGTTGCTGCAGCGACGGCGGATATTGTTTTTGAATTTGCCATTCAAAATTAATAAATAGTATAAGTTAGTAGTAATAAGTTAGGCGCGATGATCTCTATCCTTTTTGTTTTGGTCGGTGTTATATATATATATATATATATATATATTAATCAATATCTGGTAGCTTCTATAAAAAAAAAATAGGAATTTAAAGGCCATATAAAAAATAAAAGGCATTTGAATTTGAAATCAGATATCATCAATATTTTTCAAACAGAGTCTTCATTTAATTGGGCGCTTCAAAATTTAAATTCAAAAATGCCTAATCTTATCTTTTCCCGTTGCTTATATATAGAGGCAAAGGGAATGACATGGGGGAGAAAGAAAAAAAGAAGTGGAAATCGGGAAAAGAAAGATTGAGAAAATAGAGAAGTTTGTGTGTGTGTGTGTGTGTCAGGTGAAGAGAGAAAAAAAGTTGAAAAATAGCAAAGAGGGAGGAAAAAGAGAGAAAAGGCAAAGGGGGTCAGGAGAGAAAAATCAAAGGAAAAAAGAGAGAAACGGCGAAGGCAGTCAGGAGAGAAAATCAAAGGAGAAAAGAGAGAAGAGAAGTCAGCAAAGAGAAGAAGAAAGAAAAAAGGAGGAAAGAAGAAAAAAACGCAGCCGAGGAAGCTACAGGGAAAAAAGAAGAAATGGGATCCAAAACCCACGAGGTATAAAATGATTTTTTATGGTGTCTCATATTTTTTTCAAGCGGCACGAATATAAAATTCTTCCTAAAAAAAAGAAGAGAAATATTTATATGTATAGAAAAATAATTGTATGTTTACATACATGTATATATATATATATATATATATATATATATAGGGAAAGTTAACATGACAGGATAGACGCCACAAATATCAAGAGAAGTGGGTGATGTTCATGATCGATCATGATCATAGTGTAAACGGAAAAGGCACAATCGATTATGATCGACTA
Organism: Prinsepia uniflora; assembly: GCA_032719365.1. Classification (NCBI taxonomy): domain Eukaryota; kingdom Viridiplantae; phylum Streptophyta; class Magnoliopsida; order Rosales; family Rosaceae; genus Prinsepia; species Prinsepia uniflora. The sequence goes on from CM064872.1 coordinate 54,537,610, forward strand.
AGAAATTTTGATATTCATATAAATGGACGATCATGATCGTCCGAGAATATTTATCAACATCAAAGAAAATGAACGATCATGATCGTTCGTGGCAAGAAAGAAAGCCATATTCATAGACCTAAAAAAAAATGGACGATCAAGTCTAAGAAGTATGCAATGGCATGGTCGATTCGAGAAAGAGAAATAAATTGTTCATGAACATAAAGAAATTGGGTCGATCATGATCGGCCAATGTTCGATGAATATCCATCCATACAAAATCAAGGAGGTGGTTTTGGAAGTCCAAAGCATCCCAATGGCATGACGTTAGAAGTTACCTTCAAGAAATAAGCGTCTTGTACGTGAAGCTGGAGAGTCAGTCAAACGATGAGTTATGAGATGGGGGTTTGTGGCTGCAAAAAAAAATATATATGCATAAAAAAGAAAAATTAGCTGCACGAATCTGGATGGAAGGCAACAACCAAAAAAAAATTGTCGAAGAAAAAGAAAAAATATATTGGTGATGCGTGAACATCACCTTGACAAAATGGTGTTTATAAAACATTCATATCTCCTTTTGATTGCTACAGACAAAAAAAAAAGGAAAGGATGGTTATGATGTTATGCATCACATTGATGAAAAAGGATGAATGACAAGGATGAAAAAGGGAAAAGAGGGTTGTCATCACATGGTTATGATGTTATGCATAAAAAAAAAATCACGTGGGAAAGAATGAAAGTTGGTGAAAAGAAACCATTCAAAGGTAGGGATGTTTGTATTACTACAAAAAAGGAGAGAGGGAGTTGTGAGTTGTGACTCCCCAATTGTCAAGCTCCCTTTATCCGCTCCAATTGTCAGCAATTGTTGAGAAAACTTTATATGGTTTATTTAAAATATGCCAATAAATCATGGAGTTTTGAGATAGAGAGCATAGATGGGAGCCTTTTACCGTTTCACGGAAAGTTGGAAGCTTGGATGAGACTCGCGAGTTGAGAAAGAAACAGAGGCGAACAAATAACAAAGCAGCCTTGTTCTTTTATGCACGTTTGTCCAGGTTCACGTTGGATTTGGTTTTGAGAGCTAATCTCATCAGCAGATAAGAATATCAGAGACCTAGTAGAAATTGGTTTTATTTATTTCAGAAGATACACTTGAAGCGGGGCTCAGAAATTTGCTAAAGCGGGGCTCAGAAATTTGCTAAAGCGGACTAATGAAGAATAATAATTAATGGGTCATCAAAATACTCATTAATTAAGCCCAAGGCATTATAAAGGCCTAAAATCACTTCTGAAAATTCCCAAGCCCAAAAATTCATTTTTTTTCAAAGTCCAAACTCATTTAAAAATCCAGTTGATCCCGCTAAGGGTACGTAGGCAATCTAGATTATTCTAGATGCAACCACCCCCTCTAAATAAATTCGTACTTCTTTGAAGTTAATTCTATTTTTTTTTTAAATAGCCAAACACAACTTTTAATGGGTCATTTACTCATTAAAAATCATTCGAACTACGTCGGTTTGATTCCTGCGAAGGGATACGTAGGCAATCTAGCATACTCACTAGATGCAACCGTAACCATCTTTAAATCACTGGTTATTTCTAACTAAATTCTCCCAAATATATTTCCAAACACATTTCCAAACACAATCCTTATTTTTAACAAATCATTCACTCATTAAAAATTCTGGAACTAAGGGTACGTAGGCAATCTAGATTATTCTAGATGCAACCACCCCCTCTAAATAAATTCGTACTTCTTTGAAGTTAATTCTATTTTTTTTTAAATAGCCAAACACAACTTTTAATGGGTCATTTACTCATTAAAAATCATTCGAACTACGTTGGTTTGATTCCCGCGAAGGGATACGTAGGCAATCTAGCATACCCACTAGATGCAACCGCAACCATCTTTGAATCACTGGTTATTTCTAACTAAATTCTCCCAAATATATTTCCAAACGCATTTCCAAACACAATTTCCAAACACAATCCTTATTTTTAATGAATCATTCACTCATTAAAAATTCTGGAACTACAAGTGGCTTGATTCCGAAGACGGATACGTAGGCAATCTAAGGTTCGATTTAGATGCAGCTGCAAAAAAAATCAAATAAACACCTTACTCTCATATTTAATTTCGTTTGTAAGAAGAATCAAAAAGTTTTGCTCAGTAACAAGAGGATGTAATTAAAAAGCACATTTGTCTTGGATGGGTCGTACCCTAAAAACAATAAAATCGCCGATAATTAAGCATGATGATGAGATTATGTTGGGATGTAAATTTTTCCTCTACAGTCTGAAATCGCGACGAAGGCCGATCAAATCAAAGGAATGGATCCTACGCGACGAGAAGGGAAATCGCACCTCGCTTTCGGCTTTTATAGGAGTACCGAGAGTCGGTTGCGATTTAATTATTATTACTTTTCCATTTACCTTTTCAACTCCTTTTCCTGCTCGGCATAGGATTTCTATTTTTAATGGGCCCCACTTATCTCACAACTTACCGCTCAAATCTATCTTCTTCATATTTCCTACTTGGGCAAGGAAAAATGCTGACAAATGGGCCCGGCTGTCCTCAACCCAAATGACGATTTTATCCCTTATCTAACGGTAACTTTTTCTTGGGTGTTATCTTCTGAACTTTTTAACAGTCTTCAATTTTTATCCTCGCACTCCAAATTCAAGCCCTTACTCTTTTCAAAGTTTTTTGGCCAAAAATTAATATTTGTCTCCAAACAGATGCCAGTGAATTCTAATTGTAAAAATATGTAAGTTGTTGTTGTGTGTGCTCCCTCAATCTCATACATAATTCATCAAAATAATTATTATTGCTGCTATCATTAATAATTACTAATTTCTTATAATTCAGTTGTATCCTGGTGCTTAAGTTAGACATTCTATGTCCAATGCCTATGTAGGGAAGGTTAACAGCAATAGAGATAATTGAGGCTGTTGAGATTTTTTTATTAAACTCCTTTACAAAGATGCAGGTTTTTGTATCTGTATTGATCTGCGATAAAGGAGGAGATCATATTTGATAGCTTCAAATAATTTTTTGATCAGGTCTAGGGAAAAAAAAATTAGGTTCAGCCAAATAATTACTTAGGCACAATTAACCCCCCTCAAATGAATCAACATATATTTCATGAAAAATGTAAAATTAGAGATTATGATTGCAAACAAGAAATAAAAGAAGAAAAAGAAATGAATCAACATATATTACATGAAAAATGTAAAATTAGAGATTATGATCGCAAACAAGAAATAAAAGAAGAAAAAGAAAAAGAAAAAGGAAAAGGAAAGTGAGTCCAACGTATTCAATATGCGCTAATTTGTAGACACAAATACAATATATGTGATCACTCACATTCGCATTCAGATTTCAAAATTGATTTGCGATTCAGATTCTGGCAGCTGAGCGTTAACCCTAAATTCCAACCAAACAATAGTTCCAATTTCTAAACCCAAAACAGAAAACACGTACAAAACAAAAGAGTAATTGACAGGGGCACGGTAAAGAGCGAAATATGGACATACTGATACTGCCGTCTGTACAAGATCACCAGAGACCGTCAAGATGTTACCACGTGTCAATCAAGAAATGTCGATGGCGCTAGGATTCATGATTTACGATTCAGGTCACAGAACAAGAACGGCACGCTGAACGCCTCTGTGCTCCAATCCAACCGCTCCTTCTGCAACAAAGCAGTCGATGTCGATGGCCATTTCGTCCAATGCTTCACATTTCTCCACCTTATTAGCCCCCGGAATTTGCGTTTCCGTCATCATCAACGCCCGAGACTCGCCGCCCAAAATATGATCGACGCCGGAGAACGAATTGGATTTCTTGTCATCATCTTCAGCTATACTATTAATCTCCATCAACAAAGTCCTAGCTCTTTCCGCCACCGAATCAACCGTCAACGGAGAAGGTGATGCCGCCGCCGTAATCTCATCCTCCGAGTGCTTAAGCGCCGGCGAGATCTCCTGCTCTGCAGTCGGAGACGATGATAGAGGTTCAGTAGTCATTGCCGAATAAGACGGAGAGATCTCCGGGGAGATATTCATACGGTTGAAATCAATAGTGGCCATGGGATCGACCTTTGTAACCGGAGAGCGGGAACCGTAGTGAACGAGTGAGGCGAGGCTGAGAGCGCCCCCAAGGCCGTGAACAGCCAGGTGGCGCGAATAGAAGAGACCGGGCAGAACAACATCAACTCCGCCGAGGGAGAGAGGGCGAGTAGAGACAAGGCGGATAGCGCTGGAGGGGAGGAGCGTGGGGAGAAGGGAGCCGGCGGTGAGCGAGTGGAGGTTGGAGACGGAGAGGCGGAGAGGGACGACGTGGAAGCGGAGGGTGTCTGTGTAGGACGCCGCCGTTTGGGTCATGTCGAGCGCGAAGAGGGAGGCGTCGGTGGGGGCGAAGATTGTGAAGGATGCATTGGGAGGGAGCGTGAGAAACAGCCATTGGAGGTCAGAGGTCGCCATGGCGTTGCACACCAGATTGTAGCCATGGCCTCTGAGCACTCGCTGCATCGATTCGTACTCTCGGGGTATGACCGCAAGGACGCCTATCGGAGACATGATGATCAGGGCGAGTAGAACAAGGAGGGGAAGGGTAAGCGAGATTGTACGGACGTTGGCAGCCATTGAAGCAAAATAAAGAAAATGAGAGAGAAACTGGAGGACGAAATGGTTTTGGTTTTGGTTTCGGCGGGCTTTTGATTCTTGTTGTAACAGTTTGGTGACTACCTGATGGTTGAGAGGGTTTATATTACGAACTTGCCATCTCTTTTAATGACGATAGGCCCTCTTCGAATAAAATCGTAGAGCCTTACCAGATGGATATTTTTGTCATTTGGGTTTTGTTAGTTAAACTGACACGAGGACCGCCGTGGGTTAGTTGCGGTTTTCCATCTTATTACGAAATTGCCACCGCTGTTACGCAGACTGAGAAGACCTTTCCCAAACATTCATAATATATTATTTTCTCCTTTCTTCTTTTTAAATTAAAAAGGATGTTTATACTAAAACAGGAATGATCTAGAAGGATAGATACCAGATCCATCCAGAATCCAATAATAAACATCAAAGTTAATAGGAGCACGATTTATAAAAAAAAATTGTGAACTAAATAGGTTCACAGACAATGAAGAGTCAGGAATATATATAACTCTTAACTAAAAAATAATTTAATTGATCATGTTATAAATTTTGCTTCAATCTACGAAAATACACAAATATGACAATAAAAAGCTTGAGGGCTATAGATTCTGAAAAGATTATACTTGCATAATGCTTTTTTTTTTTCTGAAAAGAAATCAAATAATGATTTAACTCTTAATATATTTCGTTTTTTCCACCATTTTTATTATTTTAAACATGGCAGTCTTTTTTCATTAATTATATATACTTTGTATTTACTATTTTTTTATCCCATAATTTTTTGGCTTATTAGACTAAAGGTTTATTACTCATTTTGCTCCCATAATCGAATATTAAATATCACTTTACTTCTCGAAACGGATTTAGTTCCAATGTTATGTCATAACTGCACATTTAGTTGCACCGTTACTCTAATCCGTTAGTCAAGTTAATAACAGTGTCAATATTGCCACTTGTTAATTCCTGATTAGTTATTTAATTATTTATAAAAAAATTATTAAAACTACATATTTGAAAAATAAAAACTTGAAAAAGAAGATGAATAGTGCATCTTATATCCATTTTCCTCGACCCATTTCCAACCCTTCAAATATGTTTCTTCTTCATCATTAACATTTTCTTCTTTTGAACAAATCTAAGAAGTAAAACTCCACTGGACATTGAATTTCAAACACTCCACCACCATTATTATCTTGCTCATCATCTTCAAGTGGGTTTTCTGCCCAGGTGACACCTACTATTTACACAACAACACATGCATTTGGAAAATAAAACAATTTAATTCATTTTCCAATTAGTCAATATGTCACCTCCATTTTCATCTCCACTGGTAGTGACAGAAAGAGACCATTAACATTGGCATATCTAAAACCAGATCTTAGAGAGATCAATAAACACTAATCACTTCTAGTGGAATTTCTCATAGCCCAAAATATTATGAACGCAAAAACCCAAAATGTACTGAGAATTGAATAAAAATCAATTCTTGTTTAAAATGGTGCCTAAACTACTTTATCATCTCGTATCCTCAATTTATTATCCATTAAAACCAAAGAAACCCAAACCCCTGAAATGGATTAGTTGTTGTACATTCCAAACCCAATTTTTTTTCATTCCTCTTTAAGTTGTTGGCGAAAAACCCAATTGTTGAAGCAGAAATCGAACCCGCCGCGAAAAGTTCTCACAATTCCTGCAAACAGCAAACAATTAGCTATCGTTGTCTCGATCGATTTACCTGGGGGGTTGTTCGACCAAGAACACTCCGATGCCTAAGTTAGCTTTGAGAGAGGAAAAGGATATACTTCGAAGCGAAGAATCAACTTAACTTGGAAATGAAATGTGCCTTGCTATTTATAGGGGTGAATGAAATGTTCGATTTCCATAGTTTCGATGTGGGACAAATGCTCATCAATTTACCTCTTATATAGGGGTGAGTGAGATGTTCAATTTCCATAGTTTCGATGTGGGACAAATGCTCATCAATTTACCTCTTATATAGGGGTGAGTGAGATGTTCAATTTCCATAGTTTCGATGTGGGACAAATGCTCATCAATTTGCATGCTAACACGTGTTATACAAATCGAGGGTGGAGAGGCTTCCACATGTCATTCTGGTTTGGGCCATGTCCGGTGCTTGTGCTTACAAGTATTATTGCCAAGGGCAATTTGGTCATTTTGAGAATTATGGGCCACGTGGCAGCTCCACATTTTTCCGGTGATTTTGGGTTCCACAAATGCCCCCACATCGATTCGGTATTCAGGGAATCCGGAGGGATGTACATTGTTTGGAGTCTTATATTACCGGGTTACCAGTTACCGTTGGGTTCAAGAATCGATTCAGTGTTTATTTGACGATTTTGCCCCTGGTTATAAAGGTAAAAAGTCCATTTTTAGTTTTAGAATGACTATTCTGGGTTTAGTGGTGTGAATCAGACATAATGTGCAAAATGACCATTTTACCCCCAAGCATGGGCAAAATGTTGTCTTTTGAACCGGGGGGTCCAAAGGACGAGGGCCAGAGACCGTTTCGTAGGTCGAGTTGATACGAATCCATAGACAGGTGGCATGCCGAAATCGGAGATCGGATGCGAAGGTTATGTGTCTACGAAGGCGAGGGGCATTTTCGTAATTTTGGAAGCGAAGGGCAAAACGGTCTTTTTGAGACAAGCGAACGGTGGACGCTGACTCATGCTACCTACCAATGATTCTTGCTGCTTTGTCTAGACAACATGGAGGAAATCAAGGATTTTAGGGACCCTAAACCCTTAATTAGGGAAAACTCAATCACTTTGTCCAAACCTTGATTTTGTTAAATAGCAGAGCAATTCGATTGTGAGAATGAGAGATTAGAGAGTCTGAATTGGAGCAAAACAAACACAAAGGACAGAGGGTCGCTGGTTTTGCAGATTTTCGAAATTTTGGAAATTTGTGGTAAAAATTCGAATTCGAATTCGTGAGTCTTGAGGATCAAAATTGAGACTGGATTAAGTCTCCTAGGACTAATTCGAACCGATCCAAATCAAAAACGGGGAGGATTGAGGCCGTATCGAGCAAGAACAGAAGCTTCAAAATCCTCGAAAAATCGAGCTTGAGTTCTACTAGCTGGAGGTAAGGATTTATCAAATTGATCTTGTAAAATCGTTCCTTATACTCTCACGATGTCACGTCGTGGACGGAGTTTGGCCGAACAGTCGACGGGGACTTGGTGGTGACTGAGTGCACTTGCGGACGTGACTAGTGAGCATCGGTAGGCAAGATCACACCTACTGTGACTCTTGCTAGTACCACATACATGCTCGCCATGCGTCAAGATGCCGAGAGACCTAGCAAATTTGTCCTGTGGGAGCGTGGCGGTTTTCGTGGCCTAAGTCCATTCCGAGGGAAAGATATGGATTTTGAGAAGCTTGAAGACCTCATGGAGTGGAAGGCTTGCAATCAAAATTCCTTTCCAAACGACGTTCTCGTGGAGCTTGGCGACAGATGTTCTTCCAGAGTTCCGGGACATGAGCCGGCTGCTTTCTCCATGAATGGCGCGAGGCTTTCAGACATCCCGATCAAGGAGTGGTTGTGCGTTCCACTGTGCTTGAAGGAGACCGTTGTTCAGAAGAAGGACAATAAACAAGGACTTACTGGTTCTTGGGAGAAAAAACCATGCCGAGCAACTTCTTTCCTAACCCATAAGCATACCGAGCAACTTCTTTCCTAACCTTTCCGTTCTGGCCCTACGAATGTGCCATCTTGATGCGAAGGGCAGGCAGAAATGGAAAGTTATGTTGTTGATGTGAGATTGCGATAACTAAGATAACTTGAGGTCTCAATTTCACATCGGAAGCCAAAATGGGCGAGTTGGAGATGAGCCGTGCAGAGAGGATGCTGATAGAAAATGAGCGAGATACCACTCGAGATGAGCTCTCCCTGCTGCACAGAAATTTGCAGGACTCAGAAGGCTTTGATGCTTCGATGGCGAAGGCTTGAATGCTTCACAGGGCGAAGGCTTGGATGCTTCGATAACGAAGGCTTAGGTGCTTCGCATGGCGAAGGCTTAGATGCTTCGCAGGGCGAAGGCTTGAATGCTTCGATGACGAAGGCTTGGATGCTTCGCATGGCGAAGGCTTAGATGTTTCGCAAGGCGAAAACTCAGATGCTTCGATGACGAAGGCTTGAATGCTTCGATGACGAAGGCTTGGATGCTTCGCATGGCGAAGGCTTAGATGCTTCGCAAGGCGAAAACTCAGATGCTTCGATGACGAAGGCTTGGATGCTTCGATCATGAAGGCTTTTTACACTAGAGAGAATAAGCTTTGAAAATTGTACATGGTGAACAAATCAATTTGTTAATCTCATTTCATTGATACTTGAATTCAGAAGGCAACTTGAAAAGCAAAATTGAAAAGCTCCATAGAGTTTTATGTCTTTCTAATGTTGACTTGCGTCTAGTTGATGCGGATCACCTTTGACGCTGGCTCGTTTGACTCTTTGTTCTCCATGTGATTTACAGTCTTGTTTTTGATGTAGTCTGTACAATGCCCCTCCCTCAGGAGATTTCGGAGATATCTTTCGAAAGATATACATGTGCTGATATTGTGCCCATAACATTCATGATAGGCGCACCATTTGGTTTTATCAGCATTCTCTTGATTGCCTTTGACTGGCTCTGGCTTCTTAAACCATGGCTTGTTCTTAATTTCATTGTGGATCTGATGGGTTGGTAAAGATAGCTGCAAGTTAGGCTTCCCCATAACTGGCGTTTGGGAGTGTTGCCCTGCCTTTCGCTTGTTGAGCTTTCCAGTTGCAGGCTTTCCATGGGGTTCATCCTCATCGGAGGCCTTTTCGCTAGTCCCAGCATGGCCATGAGTATGAGCGGCGCGCTTCTCGTCCTCCCAACTTGCATGTCGCTCTGCTAGCGAAAGTATTTCGGAAAGACTTCGCGCATTGCTCATGACGATGTCCCCGTAAAGCTGGCTGTCTCGAGGGAGTCCTTGCTTGAATGCCATTGCCGCAACAAAGTCATTACAGCCGATAATGCGAGACTTCTCCTCACAAAATCTCCGTATGTATTGTCGCAGAGTGTCTTTTGCTCTCTTTCGGACAGAGAAAAGATGGTCGTCTTTCACCTCGATTGTCCGAAGTTGTGCGTATTCCTTCACAAATGTCAAAGCCAACTCTTCGAAGGACTCAATCGACCTCGGGGGGAGATGATTGAACCAAGTCATGGCTTGGCCTTGAAGGGAAGCTTGAAAAACTTTGCACATGAGTGCATCGTTAGACCTGTGGGGGATCATGACTCCTCGAAAATGATCTATGTGTTTTACTGGGTCGGAGGATCCTTTGAATGGAGTGAAATTTGGTGTTGCGAACCTCTGGGGGAATGGCTCCTCCTCAATATCCCTTATGAAGGGCGTAGAGAGCTGTATTTGGCGACGTAGATCGTCTTCTAGATCGCCACCCTGTTGAGCACGAAGGTGCATGTCCAGCATTTTTTGAACATCATTAGCCCGCAATGCTCCTTGCTGAGCCGATGAGTCCTCTTTTGCTAATTGTTGAGAAACTCTTTGAGCTTCTTCCCTTTTACTGTCGTGGGCAGATCGTTTTGGGTTTTTGTTTTGAGCTCGAAGTTGCCCCCTGCCCCCACGTGAGTGCTGTGAATGCTCTGCCCATGAAGTTGCCCCAGTCCTACCTCCTAGCCGTTCACGTACTAACGGCTTTAGACATTGTGGGATTTTTGCTTGATGAGCGTGACTTTCTTCTCCAGAGTTTCCCAGCGAAGTATCTTGTGACATTGTTTGGCAGCGGGCTTGCTCTTTCCTAGGTCGTCCCTGGGCATTCTCTTGTCGGCCACGTGACGTGGATCGTCCGTCCCGCTCCTGGATTGGTCTCCCTGCTAGGAGTTGCTGCAAGAGCTCTGACTGAAGTTGAATTTGTTTGCTTAACCCTTCAACTTGCTGCGCCAAATTGTCTTGGGGAGGTTGGTGACGACTTCTCCCTGAGATGTCATGACATCCGTCCAGAAAGTCCTTTAGGACCATGTTTGTTATGGGTCGATCATGTCGTGATGCATTTCCCATCAACCTCTCATTCGCTTGTTGTAAAGTCGAAGTTTCTTCCCCTAGCGCGGGTACTTGGTTAGCTGGAGAGGGGAATGCTCCAAAACTGAAGGTTGGCCTCCCTTCGAGTGTCTCAAGGGGCGCTTCCATAGACACGCGCCTGAGTTGAGCTGGGCGCTTCTCCGGAGTTTCTATGTGAGCTTCATTCCTCGTCTGAGCTGTTGAGGCAGAAATACCTTCTCCGGCTGACTGAGCGGATCGACGAGCCTTAGCCATGCCGATTCGAAGAATTTTGAATTTGGAAAGCTGTTGATGGGTAATTTGAACAACGTTCAGAATCTTCGAACAATGTCGATGAACGACGAACGAAGAGAGATGAACGATGAACAATGTTCAAAATCTTCGAACAATGTCAATGAACGACGAACGAAGAAAGATGAACGATGAACGAATTCTTGATGAGTGATGAACAACGTTCAAAATTTTCGAACAATGTCGATAAACGACGAACGAAGAAAGATGAACGATGAACAAATTCCTGATGAGTGATGAACAACGTTCAAAATCTTCGAACAATGTCGATAAACGACGAACGAAGAAAGATGAACGATGAACAAATTCCTAATGAGTGATGAACAACGTTCAAAATCTTCGAACAATGTCGATGAACGACGAACGAAGAAAGATGAACGATGAACAAATGAGAGAGCTTCTTCTGAGTATAACTCAATAGCTCTCAATGAAAGCACCAATTGTTGATGGGTAATTTGAACAACGTTCAGAATCTTCGAACAATGTCGATGAACGACGAACGAAGAGAGATGAACGATGAACAATGTTCAAAATCTTCGAACAATGTCGATGAACGACGAACGAAGAAAGATGAATGATGAACGAATTCTTGATGAGTGATGAACAACGTTCAAAATCTTCGAACAATGTCGATAAACGACGAACGAAGAAAGATGAACGATGAACAAATTCTTGATGAGTGATGAACAACGTTCAAAATCTTCGAACAATGTCGATAAACGACGAACGAAGAAAGATGAACGATGAACAAATTCCTGATGAGTGATGAACAACGTTCAAAATCTTCGAACAATGTCGATGAACGACGAACGAAGAAAGATGAACGATGAACAAATGAGAGAGCTTCTTCTGAGTATAACTCAATAGCTCTCAATGAAAGCACCAATTGTTGAAGCAGAAATCGAACCCGCCGCGAAAAGTTCTCACAATTCCTGCAAACAGCAAACAATTAGCTATCGTTGTCTCGATCGATTTACCCGGGGGGTTGTTCGACCAAGAACACTCCGATGCCTAAGTTAGCTTTGAGAGAGGAAAAGGATATACTTCGAAGCGAAGAATCAACTTAACTTGGAAATGAAATGTGCCTTGCTATTTATAGGGGTGAATGAAATGTTCGATTTCCATAGTTTCGATGTGGGACAAATGCTCATCAATTTACCTCTTATATAGGGGTGAGTGAGATGTTCAATTTCCATAGTTTCGATGTGGGACAAATGCTCATCAATTTACCTCTTATATAGGGGTGAGTGAGATGTTCAATTTCCATAGTTTCGATGTGGGACAAATGCTCATCAATTTGCATGCTAACACGTGTTATACAAATCGAGGGTGGAGAGGCTTCCACATGTCATTCTGGTTTGGGCCATGTCCGGTGCTTGTGCTTACAAGTATTATTGCCAAGGGCAATTTGGTCATTTTGAGAATTATGGGCCACGTGGCAGCTCCACATTTTTCCGGTGATTTTGGGTTCCACACCAATAATCGCAGAACAAACGCATCCTAAGCTGTAATCTGAATTTATCTGCCAACACCTTTTTTTCAAATCTACGTGGGAAGAGGACTCAGATAACTTAGGTCGAACGATTCAGATGGCAACCTACCTAACTGAGCTTGAAGATGTCGTCGACCTTGAAAGATCGGACTCCGGAGAGGAGATGGATAAGGAGGTGGCGACTTATTCTTGGTGATGTCATCGTCTTTGAAAGATAGAATACTGGAGATGAGACAAAGATCACAAGGTGGCCGGCCTTCCCACCCGTGTCTATAGCCTTTACAGAGAACGCAATTTAAATCAATATGCACAAGAACGGTTACACTGTTAGAACCGTTGCACCATTTAATAGATATTTTGTTTAATATCGTTTAAAATAGTTATGTAACAAGGTATTTTGGTCATTTTAGTCCTAACGTCATCTTTTTCCTCACTCTTGTTCCTTAGTTCTGATTATCATCATAATATATTCGTACCCTCAAAAATTTCATATTTAATTTTCATTTTTCAAGACCAAATTTTCCAAATCCCAAATTCTTCATTGTAATCTCATATTTGATGGAACTTTGGATTTCAAATTCCAAAGTCCCACGGGAACCTCTCAAAGCCACGAGAGGAGAAGCCACAAAAACCCTCTTCGAAACCAGAATCCAAAACCAAGGATTTCGTTGATGATGTCGAGGTCAAGCTCAAGGCCCTCAAGCTCCATTACGGCTCTACTTCCCCCGCTCGTCACCACTGACGTAACTTGGTGGGCAACAACCTCCCATTTCCATCAGTGGCGATGAAGCTCATCCATTTCCTCAAATCCAAGCGAGTCAAACTCTACGATGCCAACCCCAAAATCCTCAAACTCTGCGATTCAAACCAATCAAATATTTCGACCAAGTTCCTCAATTACTAAGGATAAACAATTAAATTCTCTTCTTTTGCATTCTTCTTATTTCCACTTAAGCACACTTCACCAACCCTTCTGCTACGAACAAATCCAAATGAAAAACCAAAAGAAAAAACTAAAATTGAAGCTGGAAAGACTATAATCGAAGAAACCCTAACTTTAGAAATGGAAAAAAGCACAGATAATAACAGGACCCATCCCTAATTACCCTGTAGACCAGACCGGTCCTGCTCCTGTCTGACACCCTTCTTTCAGACAAGGGATTCTACAAAATTTAACCCGGTTCGCAACCTAAATAAACCAAATTGATTTCCTCCTTGCGGAATTACCACCCATATCTAACCCACTAACCCCGACAAGAGCAGAGATTACTAGTTTGTCCCTAAACAAGGTTTCACTTATTGTTACTAAGATTACCGACATTAATCATGTACCACTTTATATAAATTATCGGAGTATGCAATACAAACTACTTACGAATTTAACCCTTCTGAACTCTCCTAACTACATATACTTAGAGTAATTTGGTCCTTAGCTATGTAAGACTTTTAACTAATACCTTATCCTTAATACCTCCTCCAAACTCAGCCTTATTCCTCAAATCTATTCCCACAATTTCAATCTATTCCCACAATTTCTTACATTAATTATGAGAGTAGTGATATCAATAAGGTTGGCACAGTAAGAAAATATTCAGAATGCACAAACAACTTCGTATCGCACATTAGCCCATAATATCTCAAGCTAGAACAATCTCAAGCATAAGCAAGCTTATCATTATGCTCATCAAAATACTTCCATCAAATTAATATTAAAAATCATATCCTTCAATCTATAGTCCAATTTTGAACTATTAATATGATCATATAACTATCATTACCTTCACGTACTCATAACCATATCCACTTTTTAATTCCACATTCAGGCACCATAATTCTCCCCAATATTCTAACTTGATTAACCCAAAATCATACCAAAGTTGTAACATAACATAATACTTCCAATGACCAAAACTATATACATATGAAGTTTATTGAATAGTCATAGTACCATTGGACTCAGAATAAATAGAAGAGTATTTGTCATGTTGAATACACTGCCAGACGCACTCTCATGTGTCGTCGTGGCCCTTGCGAGTGGCCCTCACGTACGACTGTAGCGCAATTACAGGGCTACTCGCCACTGACCTCCAATCAGGTCTGCATTTCAGGTCGCCCGACCTGTGACCCCGACCCAGTTCTAAAACTCTGTTTTCACGTTCTTTCCTTTCATTTTATTCACCTAATTTAATCCTCCCCATTCCAGGAACAGATATGTGATTTCCAACTCATGAAGCAAACACTAGAAAGTGAGATACTTACCTTCACTTTTCGGTTAAGGGTTTCACAGTGCTACTCAGGGTCCTTCCAGCTTTCACTCATCAACCTTGCTATCTTAAAATAAACTTAGGAACTCACCTTGCTCCCCAGAATCCTCGATATGAGTAAGAAATCCTGGAAGCGAGGTCGTCCCTTCCACGGCCAACCTTGAGCCCTTACAGGCTTATCCTCTGATCTAGGCAAAGACAATCTCCTCCAACCCGTCTCTAGCTTTCCTCCCCAACATGGGCTTCTTTCTTCTTCCCTTGTCCCTTTCTGACACGACCCATCCCAATCTCCCCCGGGATTACCGTGGAATGTGTCATGCTCCCATCTGACACGAAGTGTTGGACAAGGGATAACCTGATGCCACTGCCCGAACGGGGCTTCCAGAGTGCGCAAGGATCGATGGAGGAGGTGTGCAATGTCCCAATCTCTGCTGCAGTCGCATCCGGAATCAACCTGAAGGGCATTAAAACAAAAGCTGTGAGTGGACGAAAATAAATAAGTTTATTAACACATTTCATAAGACATTTATGCCCTCCAAGAAAAATGTATGCATTCTACGAAAACCAGTAACCAAAACATTTGTTCAACAAGGCATTAGGGCCTTAGCCCAAAACCGTAAACCATAAATCCAACCGAAAAAACCATTTCATAGATCCAATAGTTCATATTTACCACATTACCATAACCGGCATCCCAGATGCCTAGCGTCCCAGACGCCTGACGTCCCAGAGGTCATATTTCACGGTATAACCATAAGCTACGCGTGCTGCCTGGGGTCTCAATCCCGAGTCCAATCCCCGAACCCAGTCCGGGTACAGCATCCCAGATGCCTAGCGCCCAGACGCTCGACGTCCCAGACGCCCAATCATAGCAATCATGCTCCTGAGTCACTATACGGCCTGGTAGCTCCGCACAATGATCCCTCGCAGGCAATGCACCGTGATTTCCCCAGTGTCCCAAACACCTAGAGGAGACCTTCACATATTCTCGTATCAAGATGGTATATGGAAAACAGTTTTATTAAATCATTTCACAACACCTTAATGAGCCCTGCCTAAAATTTCCATAAAACATCACAATTCCATTTAGGGTCCACGACCCGAAATCACGTTTATGAAACCAACTGGGCCTCATGCCCGATTCTGTAAATCACTGGGCCCACGACCCAAATTCATAAATCAATTGGGCCCCTGGCCCGATAATATAAGTCAAATGGGTCTCAGCCCGATTTCGTAAATAACTGTGCCCCTAGCCCGATTTCATAAAGCAATTGGGCCCCTGGCCCGATTACGTAACTCAATTGGACTCTAAGTCCGAGGTTTCCAAAACAATTGGGCCTCATGCCCGAGTTTCTCTTTCCAATTTCAAAACCATTTCATGAAATCATATCCAAGGTCTTAAGTATGGAAAATCAGTGTAAAACAGGAAAAACCTCGATTTACGTGCAAACACGAAAATTGCCTCGAAATGCGTGAACCGTATAATTCATCAATATCCAAATCAACATCATACAATCAAAATCATAATCCTTATAAAACAGTTATGCATGCATAGAATCTATAAAACCAAAGTCCACTCACATACCGTTTAACCATGCACCTCGATACGCGCGCCATCGGCCTTCCCGGGCCCCGTCACTAACACCGGGACTCCCAAACCTGTTCATATCGCATTAGAGGGTTACTAACCTCTTCATTAACCTCCTATTCAAGTCCCGTAATTTTTTCGAATTTTTAACTATTTATAAACTCGACTTAAAACCTTCGGACATCCCGAATAATGTCGAAACGGGGTCCGATTGACACGAAAACAACGCTAAAATGTTCGTTACATTGCATAGGAAAAAAGTCATGTTGGGCTTACCTCAAAAATCAGTCCCACGCGCCCTCACGCGCCGCCGTGAGTGGCTGCGCGTGAAAGTCACGCGCTTGCTACAGTGACTGCTACAATCATCGTCCTTACCCGAATGACTGGTAAACAGGTCTGGTTACCCGCGACCTGACCCGGCTAGATTCCTGTCAATTCCAACTTAATTTCATCAATTCAATCAATCAAAAGGACCGCCTTGTGTCTAATTAAGGTTCTGTAAACCTAATTGAACACATCAAACCTTAAATCCAACAATTCTCCCAAGATCAAACTCACGGTCATAACATTCGAAACTCACACAAATCATCCTGGTTTTCAAATTAAAAGATACAGAAGCTTCGTATAACCCAAACAAACATTAAACCTTAACCAATTTCATGAATCCTTACCCGTAGGTGGTCGTCCTCAAGCTCGAAATTTTCCAGAAACTGGAACATGTGATCTTGGCCTAACCGTGATCGATTCCCTTGCCAATCGATACGGTTGATCTCCAAATGGTCCCAGAAGACTATTTTAGTCCTTGGTTTCGTCCAATTCATCTCACAATTTAAATTTCGATTTTTCCCTCTAATTTTCCCCAGATTTTCCCGTTTATGTTTCTCTTGAATTCTCAGTGTTCCTTTGCCCCAAAATGACTCTCACTCGACCCACTCTCATTCCCTTTAATCCATCAACCTTCAAAGTAACCCAAAGTATGTCTCAGTCTTCTGTGTAAAGGTTCCCTGCACTGACCCAAAACCAAATTAAAAATGGTGCCCGTGCTCTGCTCATCTGTTGCCAACCCAAATACATGTGCTTCCACTACCTCAAAGCTGCCCCAATTCAGTTCTCCATGTTAAAAAAATCTGTGGACAGATTAAACAAGTCATCCACTCAGTTCAACAAGGATCCACTCACGGCTATTCAAAATCAACAGCCAAAATTACCATTTTGCCCTCACTTGGCAAATTACCAAAATGCCCCTCACGCATCAAGACCCGTAACTTGGTCATTCGAACTCTGATTGACGCGTGCCGCCCTTCTACGGACTCAGGGCATCGAGACCTTCCCAACGGTCCTCGGCCATCGGGCCTCCCAATAAAAAAGTCAACATTTTCCCCTTTTCGTCCAAATTACGAAAATACCCTTGAACTTCCGAACGTAATAACTTCTTCCTCGAATGTCGGAATAGAACGTGCCACCTGTCTATGAACTCGTGACGTCCCGAATTACGTCACGGTCATTGGTCAAAGTCTGTTTGACCGCCCAATGAAAAAGTCAACATTTTGCCCACGCCTAAGGGCAAAACGGTCATTTTGCACAATTCGTCCGATTTACTCATCTAATCCCAGATTAGTCATTCTAAATCATAATTAAATAATATTAAATCTCGATACTCGGGACGGGTCGTTCCAACCTTCTCCCCTTAAATAATTTCTTCCTCGAAATTCCAACCTTTCTTATTCCACATCCACCTCGTGGAAAAACAATTTGGTCTCCCAACACGTGTACACTTGTACACCCACTAATTGGAACAACATTTGTCTGTACCCAGACATCCCATCACAGTCTTACGTCGTAACAACAACACTCGACCACCTCGAGTGAATTTAATCACCAGATCCGCGTTGAAATCGCTTAACAATCAAGCTGACTCCTTCAGCTAGACGGTTCCTTTCCATTGCTAATACATCCTTACATCTGCTCCCATTGGGAGTCACCAAATCCCACTTGTCAGTCCACGCTGACACTACCAGCCAAACTGTCACCACTAAGCTTTACCACCCTAGTAAAGCTCCAACCACCGACTAATCAGTGACATCACCTCGTACTACATCACCCTCAATGTAGCGTAAGATCAACAACAGGGTCCTACCGCGCAGGGCAAGCTCAATCCTGCGACATATATCAAGCTCAAAGCCCACAACTGTCAATTCCCTCAGCGAACCAAGACGCTGGTAGAGTCACGGCATGATAGTATCACGTAAGGCAACTTGTAGTTACACTAACCACCAACTCACTCATCCTGAGTATACGTATACCGTCAAATTACTCAATCAAACGGTGTAACTGGAACACATTGAATACCAGCCCAGCAGTGATCACACATCTCAACACTAGAGTTCCACTAGCCATCCATGGCTAAGAGCACCTGCTCATACGATCACTGAACCCAACAAAATCACTCTGCTCAGCGCACAGTATCCAATGTTCAGTCCACAATCACAACCAAACAAATGATATCGGAACCAAGCCGATTACCAACACGTTTAATCACACACCACTGGTACATCCCATGTACCATCACTAGGCACCACTCAGCCTATCCAATGTCGATCCTCGTACAACGTACCTTGTACGTACATCTATCCATCAATCCGCCTACAACCACCTAAATCGTGGCCAAACACGTTCTAATCACTCTAGAGTCCATCTGTTAGATTCTGTACCAGACAAATCAAAACTCTGACCCAATATCCATTTCCAAATCCGAATCCGAAATCATTATTCCGTAAGCTAGCATTGGAATAATCATTCCGCACCCAAATCCGGAAATCCACTTTCGAGCTCCGAAATCGAATCCTGAATCGTCACCCAGAAATTCGATTCCAAAACCCGAAATCTTGTTCACGTCTACCGAGACGTACCAAAACCGAACCTATCGGTTACCTGCTCAAAACACTCGATTGACTTCATAGGGAAGCCAATCCCAATATCCACACGTCTAAGTTTGACAAAATCCGACCACTTCGGAAACCTACTCACCCGAGTAACAAACCATATGGGACTCACTTCGAAAAGAGTTTAGTCTCTACATCCTCAACTCAAACATCCAAGTAAGAGTGATAAACTCTCCACCCATTTGGATCATCAAGATCACGATCCAGATCCATCACTACGTCATCCGACAAGTAACATCACGATCCTAGATCGTCACCATGCCCAAAGCCCACAACATCACAATTCAGATCCACCTAGGATCCACACATGCTCACGTCGCTAACAATCCATCTGAAAACTGATCGTGGGGTCTTACACCCTCTTTGAATCCTTCGTTAAATTTCCTTAGGTGGAATGATGACCTCGATTTTCACCACCAAATCCAGAATTATACACAACTCTTTGTGTCCAATGACCCAAGGTCAATCATGAGTCCACCAAACAATACACGCTTAACGTACTAGTAACAATAATCAATGTCTGCCAGGGCAGAAAATAAGAAGTCAACCCCAATGACTTAAGGATACCTACCACCAATGCGAAAACGAGCACTCCTCTCGTCCCTCAATCACAACTCGCCTCAAAGCTAAGGTTCCAACCGTGTTGGAAACTGACATGCTCCCAATGAGATGTCAAGTCCAACCACTGGACTGCCCACATCCTCACTTTTATAGGTTCAACACTCGGTTTTCCAAGTTATTCACAATTGCAAAATTCCACCTCAACACCACCAATGATTTCCCTCGACTTTTCTAATTCCAATAATTTCCTTGTACTTTCTGGGGTTATCAGAAATATACAATCTTATCAATCTCGGAGTTGACAACAACTCCCCAAATCCACTAATTCTCATGGCATAGGAGACGTCATCCCAAGATTCCTCAAGTCTCAATCATACCTTTTTATCCATTCATCACTTGTCATCTCATAATTGTTGGGACTTATCCCAACATGTCACAACCTCCACTGGATCCCATCCAGTCCATGACTTCATCATTACCAAACCTCAATACCGAACATATGTCCAGCATGACGGAATCACATCCCAACTCGTGGCTCATCGTCACCACAATTACCGACCCCAGCACCAGCTTACAACATCCACACTAGCATGCAGTGTGCAAATCCGACAATCCTGGATCTCCGCTCATACCGAGCGACGATCCCGTACCTCTACTCGTACCCCACAACTATGGGTACCACCAATCTGAAAATCCATACATCAGGATAATGAACGTTCCCTGAACGTCCCCTGATCCTCAAGTATTGTAACCACACTAAATACCCTCGATAGCCAGTCATCTCGACACGACTGTCGACCAACAGTCATCACCATCGAGATCCGTATCCACGCATCACACTAATACCCGGTCTAACTCGGGATTCCATATTTTATCTCATAACCGTATCCGTAGATCGAATCCCATAATCCTGACTAGACTCCCTAGAGTCATTCACATGGTCATCCATGACCTCAACCGCTCGTCGCAGCATAAGTTCTCGTTTAAAGTTCACTTTTCCAGTCCATCAATTATAAATTAGCGTTTCACAGTCACACCCTACGGTTCCTCTGAACCCCACTACTCTCTGCAGTATAATCCATAACCTGACCGACCCCATGGTCCTGACATCGTATAGACGTCAAATCCAACCCTACCATCAACTCAATGTGGGTTCTACCACTAAGGTCATCGGCTAACTCCGATGTACCAACATCCCTCACCCTAGCAATCACCACTAGGGTTCACATTTTTATACCATTACTCAAAAGAGGTTCCTCGATCCCCGTTGCACCCAGCAGCACAACAATCTAATATCACATGACCGAACCGACGGTCCCACATTACCAGTTCATCACAAACAACCCCACTTGGGTCGAATCACGTTAACGCACGGCGTATAGGGCCAAACACACTCTATCCACTATTCAAACCCAAAAATTATCTATCAAGTTAACAACGAAACTGCAGCCCAAAGAGACATCACACCCTCGACCTGGGCGCACAAAAAGAGCAAACCTGCTCTGATACCACTTGAAAAGACCCATCCCAATCCCCCCAGGATTACCGTGGAATGTGTCATGCTCTCATCTGACACGAAGTGTCGGACAAGGGATAACCTGATGCCACTACCCAAACGGGGCCTCCAGAGTGCGCAAGGATCGATGGAGGAGGTGTGCGATGTCCCAGTCTCTGCTGCAGTCGCATCCAGAATCAATTTGAAGGGCATTAAAACAAAAGTTGTGAGTGGATGAAAATAAATAAGTTTATTAACACATTTCATAAGACATTTATGCCCCCCAATAAAAACGTATGCATGCCACGAAAACCAGTAACCAAAACATTTGCTCAACAAGGCATTAGGGCCTTAGCCCAAAATCGTAAACCATAAATCCAACCGAAAAACCATTTCATAGATCCAATAGTTCATATTTACCACATTACCATAACCGGCATCCCAGATGCCTAGCGTCCCAGACGCCTGACGTCCCAGAGGTCATATTTCACGGTATAACCATACGCTACGCGTGCTGCCCTGGTCTCAATCCCGAGTCCAATCCTCGAACCCAGTCCGGGTACAGCATCCCAGATGCCTAACGTCCAGACGCTCGACATCCCAGACACCCAATCATAGCAATCCTGCTCCTGAGTCACTATACGGCGCGGTAGCTCCGCACAATGATCCCTCGCAGGCAATCCACCGTGATTTCCCCAGTGTCCCAGACACCTGGAGGAGACCTTCACATATTCTCGTATCAAGATGGTATATGGAAAACAGTTTTATTAAATCATTTCACAACATCTCAATGGGCCCTGCCCAAAAATTCCATAAAACATCACAATTCCATTTAGGGTCCCCGACCCGAAATCTCGTTTATGAAACCAACTGGGCCTTATGCCCGATTCTGTAAATCACTGGGCCCACGGCCCAAATTCATAAATCAATTGGGCCCCTGGCCCGATAATATAACTCAAATGGGTCTCAGCCCAATTTCGTAAATAACTCGGCCCCTGGCCCGATTTCATAAAGCAATTGGGCCCCTAGCCCGATTACGTAACTCAATTGGACTCCAAGTCCGAGGTTTCCAAAACAATTGGGCCTTATGCCCGAGTTTCTCTTTCCAATTTCAAAACCATTTCATGAAATCATATCCAAGGTCTTAAGTATGGAAAATCAGTGTAAAACCGGAAAAACCTCGATTTACGTGCAAGCACGTAAATTGCCTCGAAATACGTGAACCGTATAATTCATCAATACCCAAATCAACATCATAAAATCACAATCATAATCCTTATAAAATAGTAATGCATGCATAGAATTTATAAAACCAAAGTCCACTCACAGACCGTTTAACCATGCGTCTCGATACACGCGCCATCGGCTTTCCCGGGCCCCGTTACTAACACCGGGACTCCCAAACCTGTTCATATCGCATTAGAGGGTTACTAACCTCTTCATTAACCTCCTATTCAAGTCTCGTAATTTTCTCGAATTTTTAACTATTTATAAACTCGACTTAAAACCTTCGGACATCCTGAACAATGTCGGAACGGGGTCCGATTGACACGAAAACAACGCTAAAATGTTCGTTACATTGCATAGGAAAAAAGTCATGTTGGGCTTACCTCGAAAATCGGTCCCACGCGCCCTCACGCGCCGCCGTGAGTGGCTGCGTGTGAAAGTCACGCGCCTGCTACAGTGACTGCTACAATCATCGTCCTTACCCGAATGACTGGTAAACGGGTCTGGTTACCCGCGACCTGACCCGGCTAGATTCCTGTCAATTCCAACTTAATTTCATCAATTCAATCAATCAAAAGGATTGCCTTGTGTCTAATTAAGGTTCTGTAAACCTAATTGAACACATCAAACCTTAAATCCAACAATTCTCCCAAGATCAAACTCACGGTCATAACATTCGAAACTCACAAAAATCATCCTAGTTTTCAAATTAAAAGATACAGAAGCTTCGTATGACCCAAACAAACATTAAACCTTAACCAATTTCATGAATCCTTACCCGTAGGTGGTCGTCCTCAAGCTCGAAATTTTCCAGAAACTGGAACATGTGATCTTGGCCAAACCGTGATCGATTCCCTTGCCAATCGATACGGTTGATCTCCAAATGGTCCCAGAAGACTATTTTAGTCCTTGGTTTCGTCCAATTCGTCTCACAATTTAAATTTCGATTTTTCCCTCTAATTTTCCCCAGATTTTCCCATTTATGTTTCTCTTGAATTCTCAGTGTTCCTTTGCCCCAAAATGACTCTCACTCGACCCACTCTCATTCCCTTTAATCCATCAACCTTCAAAGTAACCTAAAGTATGTCTCAGTCTTCTGTGTAAAGGTTCCCTGCACTGACCCAAAACCAAATTAAAAATGGTGCCCGTGCTCTGCTCATCTGTTGCCAACCCAAATACATATGCTTCCACTACCTCAAAGCTGCCCCAATTCAGTTCTCCATGTTAAACAAATCTGTGGACAGATTAAACAAGTCATCCACTCAGTTCAACAAGGCTCCACTCACGGCTGTTCAAAATCAACAGCCAAAATTACCATTTTGCCCTCACTTGGCAAATTACCAAAATGCCCATCACGCATCAAGCCCTTTAACTTGGTCATTCGAACTTCGATTGACGCGTGCCGCCTGTCTACGAACTCAGGGCATCGAGACCTTCCCAACGGTCCTCGGTCCTTGGCCATCGGTCCTCCCGATCAAAAAGTCAACAGTTTCCCCCTTTTCGTCCAAATTACGAAAATGCCCTTGAACTTCTGAACGTCATAACTTCTTCCTCGAATGTCGGAATCGAACGTGCCACCTGTCTATGAACTCGTAATGTCCCGAACTACGTCTCGGTCATTTTTCAAAGTCCGTTTGTGTCAGGACCCACCCCGGTTTCACCCCGAAACCCGAGGTAAATCCCGCTCCCGTCTGACTCCCCAACACAACACTCAAGTAAAACTCGCTCTAACCCAGTCAGACGCAGGAGTAATTACGTATTATCCCAAAATCCTTATCGTTTACAGAGCATAGCACTACATTACAAGGAAAATAAAAACCGAGAAAGTACACGCACACAGAAGCCTTAAAACTCTTCTAGGATCCCTCACGTCACTTCTATGCCTTGGACACTGCCTCGACGTCAAGACCCCGCGCTAGCTCCACAACCCGGAGGGCAATTTAAAACAGAAAATGTGAGTGGACCAGAAAGTACAAAAGTTCAAAAAACCATTTTATAAGAAAACCGAGTTAAACCCTCCGTTTTGAAACCACATGCATAACCAACAGTTATGAACACAGTTATAAAATAATCATTATAAACATCATAAGAAACAGAAACACTATAAAATATCTTAAGAAACCACAGCATGAGTATCAGAAACCGTATTAAAAACCATAAACATCAAATCACCATTTTCCCGATCAAACCTGCTGGATCTATCCGAGTCTTTAAACTCCCGAGTCTTTAAACTCAATCCAGGCCTTAATCATATCCGAGTCCTTAAACTCCCGAGTCTTTAAACTCAAGGCCTACGGGGGAAAATCAATATATATCCGAGTCTTTAAACTCCTGAGTCTTTAAACTCAATCCGGGTCTTTAAACCCAATCCGGCCGGTCCCCCGTCACATATATCCGGGTCTTTAAACCCAATATCCAGATCCAGCAAATCCAATCCCAAAACCATTTGAAAACCATTTACCAATCCACATCCAAACTCGAATCCGAAATCACTGGTCCGATGCTTTCCCGGCATCCAGAACCGTCATTTTGAACCCAAATCTGGAAAATATCCATTTTCATACCAAAACCCCATGTAATCACAAATCACATTTCATAACCCATATATCATTATCAGAAAACCTTTATCGGTGGAAATCCCCAAATGTGTCATCAAAATCCGAAAACCAACATTTTCTCGAAAACCGTGCCAAAACCGTCTTTTTCTCGAAAAACGTGTAATAATGCAAAACCAACCAAACACATTCGACAAACATAAAATTATGATTAAAAACCATAAGACAATTATAGAAAACAGTTATGCATGCTCGAGTTTAGAGAAGAGGTCCACTCACAGTACTGAGCCCTACTCGCGTCCCGAACGTCCAGCCCGTTCCTCGGCTTCCTCGGGAAATCCCGATCCTGTCAAACACCGTCAAAATACGTTACTAGTACGTCTACGAACACTCACCTAAATGCCCTCAAAAATCCCCGGACCAAAGACTTAAAACCCCGGGACCCTACACATTCACCCTCGCGGAACTACACTCAAACGACTTCCGATTGACTCGAAACCAATTCCATTGAACTCACAACAACTCCTAGACCAAAAACGATGTTGACCGTTTCTCCCAGAACCACCGCACGCGCCTCCACGCGCCGCCCAAAGTGGCTGCGCGTGGCCCCACGCGCCAGCTACAGTGCACCTTCAACCTCACGTCGACCCGGTTCAACACAGTAGGCTACAGCTTGAACCGGCGTCAACGGTTCTCCGCCGTGCCTGCACGATTTCCTTCCCTTTCTTCACCTAAAGCTTCGTCCAACCTTACTCTAAGCATCCCCTTCCTCCAATCACCTCGACACAGCCTCCTACCCGTCGTCTCAAGCTCGAAATC
Organism: Prinsepia uniflora; assembly: GCA_032719365.1. Taxonomy (NCBI): domain Eukaryota; kingdom Viridiplantae; phylum Streptophyta; class Magnoliopsida; order Rosales; family Rosaceae; genus Prinsepia; species Prinsepia uniflora. The sequence continues at coordinate 54,563,550 of CM064872.1, forward strand.
AAACCTCCCCAAAACTCTGTTTCACGATCCGACCACCCAGCTCACCACCCTTCACGGTGGCTTCACCAAACGCTTCCCTGAACCTCACTGAACCCAGACCAACCTTCCTATACCGTCGACTCACCCCCAAACTCGTCGACTTACCGTTCGAAGTTCACTGCCGAAACAGGGTAAAAGAAACCCCTCTTCGACTGAGCTCCGCTGCGTACGGCCCCGTCACGGCGACCACCTAAATCGACACCTAGGACCTCCCTGATCACTACCCTAACCTCCAATCCTCTCGACTCTCAGCCCAGAGTCACGACTTCCCAAATGAAATTCCGCGGGAAAACAGAGCAGGAAGACTTACCCTTCGATTGCAGCTCCGCCATGCGCACTGCCGCCTACCACGGTGGTCGTTGGACTCCCTGCAACCTCCTCAGCCTCTCCTTGTCTTGATTTGAACCGCCTCACGGCGTAGCCACCACCAAACGTTCACGGCCTCCCTGTTTCCCCCAATTCTTCTCATCACCTCCGCCGTGCCGCCGTGCACAATTGCACTGCCAAAACACGACCAGCAGCTCCTCCTTGCTTCACTGTCACTTTCACAACTCACCAGTCACTCACCCTTGCACCCAGATCGGTCGATTTCCCCTCAAGCTCTCACTCTGTTTCTCTGTGTATCGAAGGACCAGAATGCATAACACGGGTGCACCCCAATTAATTGGGCCGTGAATGCACAGGATTCTACCAGAATCCTCTACACACATGCCATGTGTCACCATCCACTCCACACACTCCCACCTGGCCTAATCCCAGCCGTCCATTCCTTTCCTCTGTGCACAAATCCCAAGGTGCCACAATGACCAAAATACCCTCCTGTTTTACTCATTTTACGGTTTTACCGAAACTTCCTAGACCCGTAACTCTCACCTCGTAAGTCCGATGAACACGTGCCGCCTGTCATCGAACTCAGGACGACAAGAACTATCTAACCATCCTAGGTCAACCTACCAAAACTCGATTAATCAAAAAGTCAACTATTCCCCCTACTTTATCAAAATTACGATAATACCCTCGACCTTCCGACCATCACAACTTCCTCCTCGGATGTCGGAATCAAACATATCACATGTCTACAGGTTCATGACGTCCTAAACTACGTCCTGGTCACTGGTAAATCCCCAATTAACCACCCGAAATACGAATCAACATTTCTGCCCAACCTAGGGGCAAAATCGTCATTCTAAGTTCCCGGACCCCTCGGGACCACCTAACCCCTGATTAACCTTACTAATCACACCTTAATCACTCTACTAATCCCAATTCTCGGAACGGGTTGTTACAGTTTGACTGCCCAATCAAAAGTCAACATTTTACCCACGCCCAAGGGCAAAACGGCCATTTTGCATAATTCGTCCGATTTACTCAACTAATCCTAGATTAGTCATTCTAAATCATAATTAAATAATATTAAATCCCGATACTCGGGATGGGTCGTTACACTTTCCCCCTAGCCTTCGTGCATTATTTATGTTGTTTTCTTCGTTTCACCATTTTTCTTCACTTTGGTGCCTCCCACCCGAACTTTCACTCCCCAAAAACACAATTCACACACACACACACACACACACACACACACACACACACACACACACACAATATATATATATATATATATATATAACATAGGTGAGTCAGTGGAGGTTTTGGGGAGACAAATTCTAGAGATTTCTAGACAAATAATCCCCCAAAATATCTTGAAACCAAAAAGACCAAAATTCCCTTATATTCCCAAAATGACCAAAATACCCTTATGTTGTTCGTGTCTTATAACAAACTCATCCGAACTCCTTTTTTGATATACCGTATGTCTATGCAATCAGGAGATTGAGACCTTCATAATGGTCTTTCCGAAGTTCCTAGAAAATGTCCCGATCAAAAGGTCAACACTTTGAACCTTAATGGCCAAAATGGTATTTTTCCATTTTCTCAAATATCTGGGGTGCTGCAATCCCCCCCCCCCCCCCCCCCAAAAAAAAATTGTCTTCGAAATTTCAGTACCAATCTAACTTATTATTGTTTTAGTTTTATACTTAGTCTCCAACTCCTCAAAATATATTAAACATACCAAGGAATACAATAGTACCAGGCACCACATGCATTTACCGGATCATCGCCAAGCTTAATTGTCGTACAATAGTTAAAGTGTCAATACTCTTCAAGTGATCCAATTCAATTCTTCCACGTTTCGTGTCATCGTAACTCTTCTATATACTTTACTAATATCCAAATTGGTCATTTTCCATAAAAATCATTCGAAAATCACAAGGAAATCATAAATACATCAAAACCACCTTGGGTTTCCCAAAACCCATTTACATTTTTAAAATCACCAATGTACCAACATTATAATCCTCCTCCAAATCACATTTCATACTATGTTTCAAAACCATATACGAATCGGAATCTAATCGGAATTCCTCGTATGTCATGAATGGACCTCCTCCAACAGGATATTGTCCGCTTTGGGCCCTACACTCACGATTTTGTTCCCGGAAGCTCATGTGCTACTTCCCAGTCGGTAACCCATCTTGAGATTGCACTAGTCCCTACTCGCTTAACTTTGGATTTCCCCAGGAATCCAAAGCCAATGAGCTCCCAAAAGGCCTCATGTTGGATAGATGCAAGCCCACACATATAAGGCGCATCCCCCAGATCCCCCCAAGTTATGAGGTATTGCTAACCATGCCTCAAAGACTCTGGTCTTCACAATCCACTCCCCTTGGGGCCCAGCGTCCTCACTACCACACTCAATTCTAGCTGGGGTTGGACTCTGATACCAAATTGTCACGACCCGACCTCCTCCAACAAGATACTATCCGCTTTGCGCCAGCCCTCATAATTTTTCTCCCGAGAGCTCACATGCAATTTTCTAGTGGGTTACCCATCCTGAGATTGCACCAGTTCCTACTCGCTTAACTTTGGAGTTATCCAAAAACCCCAAAGCCAGTGAGCACCCAAAAGGCCTCATGTTGGATAGATACGCGCCCACACATATAAGGTGCATCTCCTCGAAGTTGTGTGCTGGAATTTGTAGTCGCACGCACTAAGACATTTGCCAAGATTTGTCATGTCATGACCCGATTGTTGCTCCCCTTGGTGGGGTTGGAAAGCGATATTTTAGTAGCTTTTCCAATTCTATTAAGTTCGTTTGTTGGGTATGAGTGACAGATCCTTGGGAATGTGCTTGACTAGTATATACCTCACTGTTGGTTAATCGCATTGAACTTAGTCGTCAAGTTTCTTGAGGTGCTGACTTAGCTCTTTGAGGTGAAGGCTGTACTTTTCCCTTTGGAGAGGAGCTTCGAGTCCTTCAGAGGTGAAGTTTTTGAACTTTTTGCCAGCGTTGGGCTTTGGTGCTTCACGGAGCGCAAATGTTGATAGGTTTCAAGTTAAAGGCATTATGGCTTTGGCGAACAAGGATGTTGGTACGTCGCAGAACGATTGCCTTGACGCATCGCGGGGTGATTGCCTTGATGCATTGTGAGGAGAGTGCGTGGATTACTTCATAGGAGAAGGCGTTGACACTTTTGGTCGAAGACTTTGAAGCTTCACGAGACAAGGTGCTGGCACTTCATGGGACGAAGTCTTGGCTGCTTTATTGGGTGACGACTTCAACGCTTCACGAGTGAAGACTCGAAGTGCTTTGCATGGCAAAGTGGAGTGCATCGCGTGGTGAAGGATTCGAGTGCTTTGCATGGCAAAATCTTCGAGTGCTTCACGTGGCGAAGACTTCGAGTGCTTCGCGTGGCGAAGGCTTTGAGTGCTTCGCGTGGCGAAGGCTTCGAGTGTTTTGTATGGAGAAGGCTTTGAGTACTTCGCACGATGAAGGCTTCGAGTGCTTCACACGATGAAGGATTCGAGTGCTTTGCATGGCAAATGCTTCGAGTGCTTCACGTGGCAAAGGCTTTGTGTGCTTCGCACGATGAAGGCTTTGAGTTCTTCGCGTGGCGAAGGCCCGGGTGCTTTACGTGGCAAAGGCTTAGTATGCTTCGCATGGCGAAGGCTTGGAGCACTTCGCGGGGCGAAAGATTAGAGTGCTTTGCATGACGAAATCTTGGAGTGCTTCGCGGGGTGAAGGCTTAGAGTGCTTTGCGTGGTGAAGGCTTTGAGTGCTTCGTGTGGCGAAATCTTGGAGTACTTCGCAGGGCCAAGGCTTGGAGTGCTTTGCGGGGCAAAGGCTTAGAGTGCTTCGCATGGCGAAGGCTTGGAGTGCTTCGCGGGGTAAAGGCTTAGAGTGCTTCACGTTGTGAAGGGTTGGAGTACTTCACGTGGCGAAGGCCTGGCTGCTTTGTGTGGCAGAGGCTTAGTATACTTCGCATGGTGAAGGCTTGGAGTGCTTCGCGGGGCGAATGCTTAGAGTGCTTCACATTATGAAGGCTTGGAGTGCTTCGCGGGGTGAAGGCTTGGAGTGCTTCGTGGAGCAAAAGCTTATAGTGTTTCACGTGGCGAAGGCTTGGAGTGCTTCACGTGATGAAGGCATAGAGTGTTTCGTATGACGAAAGCTTGGAGTGATTCGCGTGGCAAAGACTCAGGTGCTTTGCATGGCAAAGACTCAGGTGCTTTGCGTGGCAAAGACTCGGGTGCTTTGCGTGGAAAAGACTCTGGTGCTTTGCGTGGCAAAGACTCTGGTGCTTTGCGTGGCAAAGTGTAACACCCCGGAAATTCGTAGATTGTAATATTGTAAAATATTGAATGAAATGACATTTTTACCCCTGTGAATGGTTGGGTCAAATTGTAGACTTTTTGATTGGTGGATCAAACGGACCTTGACCGATGGCCGTGACGTAGTTCGGGAAGTCACGAGTCCATTGACAGGTGGCACGTCCAATTCGGACGAACAAGGGAGAAGTTGCGACGTTCGGAAGTTCAGGGGCATTACCGTAATTTGGACGAAATAAGGGAAAAAGTTGACTTTTTGAAATACCGTGAATTTGACACGACCCGAAGACCGTTGGATTCGTCTCGATGCCCTGAGTACAACGACAGGTGGCACGCGTGAAATGGACATCGGATGACCGAGTTACGGGTCACGGAAGTTGGAGGGCATTTTGGTAATTATTGCCCTGAGGGCATTTTGGTCTTTTTACACGGGTTACTGTAGCACCACCTTGAAAAACAGAGTGCATGGCCACGCCGTGGTGTTTTGTGCGTGCAATTGTTTAAGGCATTAGTGGACTGGTTAGTGGGTATTGTTTTTGTGGTTTGAGATAATGGGAGTGTGGATTGAGACTGTATCAGACCACGGGTAGGATTTTAAAATTTGGTTATGGGCTCTGTGTGCGGGAAACAGGTTTCAGTGAGGTCTGAGGGTGTCTCCCACGGGTGTTGGCCTTCTTGATCGATTAACCGAGTAGGGGAGTGAGAGAAGGGTTCAGTTGGCGTCAGTCTGGGGTTGAGGGATTGTGAGAGACAGAGAGAAAACCGTGAAGAACATTTTCGGGTTTTTGGGGGGAAAAATTCAGAGTTCGATTTCTACGGGTTAACGGACCAATCTAAACACCGAGGGAGTTTCCTGGGAGTGACAGAAACTCAACCGTGCAAGAGTCGAAGAGGTTTGATCAAGGATAGCTCAGGAACCCAAGTTCCAGTTCAGAGAAAACCAGTTTGGAGGGAAAAATATAAGTTTAATTTCTACGCCCTATTGGACAAAACTAATCACTGATTGAGCCTTCTGGGAGCATTTGGAACTCATCCATATCGGAATCGACGGCAACCAGCCACAGAGGAGCTGGGACGGTGACCGCCGTGTGCAGAGGAAATCGCAGCGTTTGGACGGCTACTTCCAGGTAATGTATCGTTCAATTGATGGTTCCATTTTGTTAAGTCTAGGTCCTCTTATGCTCCTGTATGAGTTAATTGGACAATGGAGCTAGTTTGGGGGAGTTCTGGGAATTGACCCGTGTGGCTATTCGGGTTTGGATAGGACGGTTTATTGCTTGTCGAGGTGATTAGAGGGCTCAGAACTGTAATTGAATGATGATAGAACATGTTAGGATCAAGAATAAATGAAATTAAGTAGAAATGGAAGGTTAACCAATCGGGTCACACCGTGGGTTGAAGACCCAAATAACAGTGAATCGGGCAGGGACGACGACACAGTAGCAGTGTCACTGTAGCAGCGCGTGACTTTCACGCGCAGCCACTTTGGGCGGCGCGTGAGGGCGCGTTGAGCACTATCTCAGTTCACGGTCAACATGACTTTTAATCCTCTCATCATTTTGAAAATTTTCTGTGAAATAACCATGATGATCTGAGATATTGAGGAAGGTCAGTTTAGGGCCGGATGTCTCGGGAAGCGTGTTGGACGGCTTTCCCGAACCGGTTTCTGTTTCGGACTTTTTGAGAGTATATTAAGGACCTATAATGACACTTTCATGTGATTTGAAATGACAGGAAACTTACGTTAATCCCGGAGACAAGTTCGTACGCGCATTATTCGCAGCGGGAATGTTCCGTGAGTGGGCCCGTTTTTATAAACACTTGCATGCATAACCATTTTCATTTCCGTATATCTATATGTGTGTGTGAATCAAATAATGGATTTTGATTACCTCGATTTACGATTTCGACACGTTTTACGGTGTTGGGCTTGAGACCCGTTTTACGGAAATTGAACACTGTTTTGGGTGATATATATATATATATATATATTTATATATGCATGTGGATATGGATGACTATCTCAGGTACTGCACTGTATAATCCACCGTATGATACTGTCTCCTCCGGATGTGGTACTCCAGAGTGGTCACGGTGCATTGCCTGCGAGGGGTCATGCTACGGAGGTGCCGGACCGTAGGATGACACAGGAGCAGGATTGCTATGATTGGACGTCTGGGACGCTAGGCATCTGGGATGCCGTAACCGAACTGGGTTCGAAGTTTGGGCTTGGGATTTGAGACCCCGGGTGGCACGCGTAGCCTTGGGACTGTGACCATTATTGGACGTCAGGGACGTCGGGCATCTGGGATGTCGTTATCGAAGTGTATAGTACAGTAGCTGTGTTTATATTACATTTCTGGCTTAGTATAATGCTTGTGGTGTATTATATGTATTTATGGTTTTAAAATGCTTGCATGCATGTTTGGAAAACGAAGGGGTAAATTGTATATTTTACTTATTAAACTGTTTTATAAACCTGAGTTTCGGCCCACTCACCTTTCATGTTTTGGTAACCCTTCCAGGTCGTACTGCTGAGGTTGGTGAGGACCCCGAGGCTGAGGCATAGATTTCGTACTGCGCACCTGAACCCCTGTCAGGTCAGATTACCCGCAGGATTTTTCTAGAGTCGTGCTCGGATTTTATATTTTGGATTGTATCCCTTGTCTGACATCTGTAAAATTTGGTTTTTGTATGACTTTATATTTCAGACATTTATGCATTTAAGTTTTTAAGGTTAAAATTGGGATTTTGGTTCGGGTGTCAGACGGGAGCAGGGCACGTCCCCTTGTGGTCCCCGGTGGATCGGGGCGGGGTCCCTGTCACAAAGGCTTAGAGTGCTTTACGTGGCGAAGGCTTCAAATGTTTCGTGTGGCGATGTCTTCTAATGCTTCGCACGATGAAGTCTTTGAGTGTGAAGGTGAGGTATTCGAGTGCTTCATATGGTGAAGGCGAGGTCTTCGAATGCTTCGTATGGCGAAGACGAGGTCTTCGAGTGTTTCGCACGGCGGAGACTTCGAGTGCTTTGCACGGTGAATTCTTCGAGTGCTTCACACGGCGAAGGCTTCGAGTGCTTTGCACAGTGAAAGTTTCAAGTGCTTCGCGTGGCGAAGGTTTCGTGTCTAAGTTGCACCTGTACTTCAGGTGTACAACTTTCTTTTTCGGAGTCGTTTGGAGATGTGTCATGGGACATAGTCCAACACTTGAAATTGATGATGCATGGTTGAATCGGGTGCCCAAGGCCGTCTCCCAGACCATCGTCGCATTGGATTTCTTGGAGGCGTTGATCCATCATCTTTTTTACGTCTCCAACATGTAGAATGCCTCGATGGGAGAAGAGTAGCGTCAAGTCAGGTAGTGCCGACTTCCCGGGATCTCCACTGCCAAAGTGTGTACGCATGCCAATGAGTATGTCCTATCCTCCTCTTCGTGGTGACCAGAACGTCTTGAACCTTCAATGACTTGTCCACTCGAGTAGGTGTTTGCAATCCGGGAGGTCACGTCAAGTCGTTGACTCCATCCTCGGTGGGTGTGTCTTTCTTCTCCAAAGTCACTTAGTGACGCGTCTTGAGACATTATCCGGTAATTGACGTGCTCTTGGCTAGTGGCTTTAGGAGGTTCCCTTACCTTTCGGAGGTGTGATGCGTCTCTTAGCAGTTTCAGACATTCTGAGGCCTCGTTGAAGTCATTGTAGGGGCTCTGATTGGACTTGGTCTTTGCTGTTTAGTTGTTCAACTTGCTATGATGAGTCGTGTTGTGGGCGCGAATTTTGTAGCACCTGCTCATGTCATGTAAGGTGTCAGGACTTATGCTTCGAGCTCTGGTGGTCAGCTGTCACGTCTCGGTCTATGTGGGCTCAGGTGCATCCTCGTGCATAGTGTGTAGAGCGTTAGGACTCACGTCTTGAGCTCTGGTGACAAGGTGTCACGTCCTATATTTCATGGACTTGAGCGCATCCTCGTGCATGGCGTACGAAGCATTAAGTGTTTTTTCCTCGAGCTCTAGGGGTAGTGTCACGTCACGTTGTTCATGGGTCCGAGTGTGTCCGAGTGCAATGCATGTCAAGCGGAGCATTGAGACTTAAGTCTCGAGCTTTAGTGGCAAGGTGTCACGCCGTGTCATCTCAAAGTCAAGGTCAATGTCCGCAGACCACTGACCCTACCCGAGGTAATAGTAACCATAGCCTTCCTGAGAGTAAGGAACCCAACTGGGGGTGACTCCACTCAGTCGGTGCTCCGTGACTACTCCGGGGTCCACCCAGGCCAACGACCCTCCCCGGAGGAGATAATAGAAGTAAAGGAAGGTAGATGAACATATATATACATAACATAAACATTCATGATCGGTTCCCCTCAACCGTCGTGACTCCACTCCCAGACCGTCCGAGCTGCCGCCTCGATTTGCGTGCCATACGGCTCCCCGAGCCGATCACCATCACCGGGACTCCCGAACCTGTCCAAATCGTAATAGAAGGTTACTAACTACTTAATTAACCTCCCACTAAAGCCCCGTAATTTTCTCGTATTTTTAACTATTTTTAATCCCGTACCTAAACCTTCCGATGCCCCGAAACATATCGAGACGGTGTCCGATCGACACGAAACCAGTCCCAAAATGTTCGTTGCATCGAATAGAAGATTTCGTATGTTGGAACCTTCCCCAGATTCCCTGCCACGCGCCCTCACGCGCCGCCGGAAGTGGCTGCGCGTGGGCTTCACGCGCCTGCTACAGTACCTGCTGACGTCATCGCTGACGTCAGCATGACGTCATCTGACAGCTGTCAGGTCTGACATGTCAGACTCTAACAGGTGCCACGTGTCATGCTCCCATTGGTCCACGTCACTGTGCCGTCAGTGCCACGTGGCAGTCTGACATGTGCCACGTGTCATCACGGCACTGGTCCACGTCTGTGCCACGTGTCAGCCCCTGATTGGGCCACGTCACTGACATGTCAGTGCTGACTGTGCACTGACATGTGACACGTGTCGCACTCCTATTGGCCCATTTTATGACATGTCAGCTGACATTGTCAGATCTGACAATGCTGACGTCATCCCTGACATGATGACGTCAGCAGGATGACGTCACCTGTCATCTCTGTCCTCCCGCGGGTCGACCCGAATACCAGTAACCGGGTCGCCGTGACCAGCGGCTTGACCCGGCCGGTTTCTCCCAGCTCCGGCCACCAAAACACTCCCCGTTTGTCCCATTCTCTTCGTCTCAACCTAACCTACAGTCCTATGACCTTAAAATGGAAGAAAAACATCGAAAACCCGTACCTTCAATTCGGCCATGGCGGCCGTGACTTCTCCCGCCGTTCGCGGCTGTTCCAGGCCGTCCAACGCCTCGAAACCAATCCCAATCATCTCCTGGGATCCCTAGAAACCTTACCCAATTAATGGAATCGAGTAAAACCCATTAAAACCCAATTTCGAATTTTTGAAGTTTTCTTACCTCACGGGTTCGGCTCCTCCGCCTTGTCCTCCGTCGTCCGTCGCCGTGACTCGCCGTCCCAGCCTCTCTGTCCTTCCCTCCCGTCACTCACGGTCACACCCAAGCAATGAATGGTGATGGGGTGTGTGTGTTTCGGTTTTTGAAAGAAAATGGAGAAAATGGGGTTATGGGGTTTCGGGTGGTCAGAAAACAAAGAAGAAGGGGGATGGCTGATCAGATGTGAGGGAGATGGGATGGAGGGTGTGGATTTAAGGATGAATTGAAATGGATGGCCAAGATTGAATGGTGGGTGGATTTGATTAAAAAATTAATTAAATAATATTATTTTATTATATAGATCCACATTTTGGGGGATTTAGCCAATAGGATGAGTGACACTTGTCACTCATCCATGAGACCCACTAAAATATCTGCCCAATCAGATTTCGCCAAATCGTCCCCGTCTCGAAGTTCGTGCATAGTGAAATCGAACTTCCGTGACCCATAACTCTCCCGTTCGAAGTCCGATTTCAGTGTGCCGCTTGCCTATGGATTCGTATCGTCCTTATCTACGTAACGGTCTTCGGCCCTCGGACATCGGACCTCCCGGTCAAAAAGTCAACATTTGACCCCCATTTAACCAAAATTACCAAGATGCCCCTAAACTTCTGAACGTCATAACTTCCTCCCCGAACGTCGGAATTAAACGTGCCACCTGCCTATGAACTCGTGACGTCACGAACTACGTCACGGTCATCGGTCAAAGTCCATTTGACAGCCCGATTGAAAAGTCAACGTTTTGCCACCACCAGGGGCAAAACGGTCATTTCGCATCGTTCGTCCGATTTCGCCCAACTAATCACGGATTAGCCTCACTAATCGTGATTAGTCACTAATCTAATCTAGGAATTTGGGACGGGTCGTTACATTTATTATTCCACAAATCTAAAAGGAAAAAAATTAAACTAATTAAATTAAATTTCTAAAGGAAAAAGGCAATGAAAATCCTAATTAAAAAGGTTTCCTAAATAAAAAGGAAACAAATCCAAGATTGAAATAGACAATTTTCCTCAAGAAAGAAGGAAAATGTTGCTAGAAATTGAATAGGAGATGGCTATGTGGATGCCTGCTGGAACCTGCAGTGAACTTCGGTAGGAGCTCGCTAAAAAATGGGAGGATTTTTGGTGCACGCGCACCGACGCTGGAATCAAGTTTTCAGGAAGCGCTTGCCAAATTGGTTAAGCATGGATCGGCAGGCATCTACCGAATTGGTTTTTGGGCTGAATAAATGGGTTTGGTAGCCCCCTACCGAATTCTATTGTACTTTTGGTGGCCTCCTTTTTTTATTATCATAACTTCTTCATTATAACTCCGATTGAGGTGATTATTTCTCCTAAATTCTCGTAATTCCGTGCTCTATCCAATTCTGTACATTTCTAACAAAATATGTTATTTTCTCCTATTTTTTGGCATTTAAACATTAAAAGATAAGTATAAAGGGTATAAAATGATGCTTAATTCATGGCTTATCAGTACTCAATTACTCAGCTCAATCCATAGTATCATTATGCGCAGTGCATTATTCAGAACTCATTTCGCAGGTTATCACTATACCGCTAGCCAGCATACCACTCGAGGATACAACATCCGAGTGTCCGCTCAGGGATACAACATCTGAGCGCCAATCACACATCTTAACCACCCGGGGATACAACATCCGAGCGGCCAACCAGGGATACAGCATCTGGGTGTCACACACATAATCATATCGCATTAGCGGTAGGCCAAACATCATACCATATAACCACTTGGGAACTACAGAGCCCAGCTCGACGTCTGAGTGGTCACCGAGGGATACAATGACACGACCCATCCCAATCCCTCTGGGATTACCATGGAATGTGCCATGCTCCCGTCTGACAAGAGGTGTCAGACAAGGGATAACCTATTGCCACTGCCCAAACCGGGCATCCAGAGTGCGTAAGGATCGATGGAGGAGGTGTGCAATGCTCAAGTCTCTGCTGCAGTCGCATCCGGAATCAACCTGAAAGGCATTAAAAACAAAAGCTGTGAGTGGACGAAAATAAACAAGTCTGTTTAAAACATTTATAAGACATTTATGCCCCTCAGTAAAATCATATGCATGCACCATCATTTAAAATCATATATCATATAATATGAACCATAAACATAATTTTACCCACTGCACTATACACTCCAATCCGACATCCCTGATGTCTGACGTCAATAAGGTCACAATCACAAGGCTACGCGTGCCACTCGGGTCTCAATTTCCGAGTTCAATCCCCGAACCCCGTTCGGGTACAGCATCCCCGATGCTTAGCGTCATAGACGCTGGACGTACTAGACGTCCGTGACCTCTCTGGGGTACCTCATCCGGAGGAGACAATATAATATGGAAGGATCTATACAGTGCAGTGCCAAATACATTTTATTGATATCCAAATGCAAAGCATATATATATACATAGATAAATCCAAACCAATCTTTAAGTTTCATTAGACGGGTCTCAAGCCCAAATACTGTGAAACGTGCCATAACCATAATTTCAATATCATCAAAACCATTAATAGTCCAAATAGTTTATTTAAATCCAAAATCATTTATTCGATTCCATTTTAGGGTCCCCGACCCGAATCACATGTATAAATCAACTGGGCCCGTGGCCCGATTTCATAAGTTAACTGGCCCCTGGCCTGAATTCATAAGTCCACTGGGCCCCTGGCCCGATTTTACTTTATTCAAGTTCATAACCGTTTCATGAAATCATATCCAATCACATTTATGGAAATCGGTGCAAATCCAGAAAACCTCAGTTTACGTGCAAATACGTAATTCACCTCGAAATACGTGAAATCATTTTAAATTCACCGATATCCAAAATAAATCATTTAATCACAGTTATAACAATCATGAAACAGTTATGCATGCATCGAATTTATAAAACCAATGTCCACTCACAGACCGTTTAACCGAGTGCCTCGATACGCGTGCCATAGGCCTTCCCGGGCCACACCACTATCACCAGGACTCCCAATCCTGTCCAAATCACATTAGAGGATTACTAACCTCATCATTAACCTCCTATTCAAGTCCCGTAATTTTCCCAAATTTTTAAGTATTTTTAAACTCGATTTAAAACCTTCGGACGTCCCGAACAATATCGAGACGGGATCCGATCGACACGAAACCAACGCCAAAATGTTCGTTACATTGTATAGGATAAAAGTCATGTTGATCATACCTCGGGATTCGCACTCACGCGCCCCCACGCTCCACCGCAAGCGGCTGCGCGTGGAAGCCACGCGCCAGCTACAGTACCCACACAGTCATCCCTCTCACCCGTTTGTCTGTAAAACGGGTTGAAAAACCCGCGAACAGACCCGGTTGAAATCCTAGAAATTCGACACCGATTCCAACAATTCAAATATCCATTAGCATCGAATTAGTTTCAATTAGGGATCTGTGGACTAAATTACAAACAATCTTACCTCAAACCTTAAGATCAAGGATGATCACTCGAAGAACAATCTGATCACTGTTCATCATCCAAAATCCTCCCATGTCAATCGATTCCTTCAATTGATGCATCCATTAGCATTGTGAGGTCATAATGAACTCAATCCCCAGTCCAATTGCATCAATCCAAGCCTCAAATCCCACGACTCAAGCTCGAAATTTCTGCAACTACAGTAGTTCTGTTCTTCCTCAAACGGGCCTCAATTCTCTTCGTTCTTTCGATGTAAATGATCGTGGCAATCCCAGAAGGCTCAAACTAAACTCCATTTTGATCGTCACGGCCCAATTCCTCCAATTCAAATTTCCCCCCGAATTTTCCGAATTTCGAAATTCCAGCCCTCAGCTCTCAATTAATCCCTCGTGTTTTCCCAATTCAATTCAGTCTCAATTCTCACCAATTTTCGTTCACAAATTCAGTGGATAGGGAGGAGGTTAAGGGTAGAAGAAAATTGAAGTTTGGTTGTACACGGTTGAAGAAGTCTGAAGAGATTAATGGAGGAATTAAACAATAATTAAGTTAATTAATTAATAAAACATAATCATAATGTTCCCCCAAAACATGGATCTGTGTTTAGGTCAGAATTTAAAGGATGAGTGAAACTTGTCACTCATCCAAGTGTGTCCAGTCACCGGGTACTGTTCATATTAAAATATTATTTTAATCCCGGTTCGTTCGGTTAATCGAGTCTGTTCCCGTGACCATAACTTCGTCGTCGAATCTCCGATTTTAGCATGCCGCCTGTCATTGGATTCGTATCGACGATACCTACGTAACGGTCCTTGGCCCTCAGCCATCGGACATCCCGGTCAAAAAGTCAACATTTCCCCTTATTTCGTCCAAATTACGAAAATGCCCATGAACTTCCGTACATCATAACTTTCTCCACGAACATCGGAATCGAACGTGCCACCTGTCTATGAACTCGTGACGTCCCAAACTACGTCACGGTCATCGGTCAAAGTCCATTTGACCATCCAAATTAAAAGTCAACGTTTTGCCCACGCACAGGGGCAAAACGGTCATTTTGCACAATTCGTCCGAAATCACTCAACTAATCCCAGATTAGTAAATCATAATTAAATATTATTAAATCCCGATATTCGGGACGGGTCGTTACATACAACATCTGGGTGTTAACCACATACCATAACCATTCATGGATACAACATCTGAATGGCCGCCTAGAGATACAACTTCTAGGCTTAACTCTGCGATCCAGAATAACCTATCCACAACATATAATGCGCCAATATCGAGAAGTCGCATATCGATGACAAAGCAAGCATACTCTACTTCAGTCACAATGTCCATCATAACACCAGTTTACCATTATGTCATGGAACCATCACATATATCTTTATTCATATGTCACATCGTATCACCAATCGTCAGCATACATCATCCTATCATTCTTATCATTAGCTAAACATGCTTTATCAAAAATCATTCTAATCGTCCGAAAATCATCGGGAAATCATTTAACGATCATGCTTAAGTTATGTCAATTTATTCTAGAAAACCAATTTATCATCTCATAGTTGTGCATTAAAATAGTTGTCATAAAAGCAGCAGGTAACTATTCGAAAATCGCCTTCAAATTATGCTAACATATATTCATTCTTACAAGCCAAAATCTTATGATGAAAAGAATCTCGTAAAATGTGCGTTCAAATTGGGTTAAAACGAAAATCAACAATAACCATTTACACGAATGCCTAATTAGTATGTTATCCTTGTTCCTCAATTCACGTATAAATCAGCTTGACACATATTCATAATAACATATATTTTGAAACCCAAATTCAAAATTTTTTTCATCATCTAATAACCACAACTTTTAATTCAGGTTAAAATAAATTTTTGGAACTGGACTTTAGTCAATTTACTGCTTATGAGCAATCTCGTAAACATATACCAAAAATAGTTTCATAAAGGTATAAAAAAACATTTCAATAATCGTTTGCAAATCAACTTCCAAGTTAATATATCAACCAGACAATAACCTTTACCTCTCAATCTAAACTAAATTTCTATCCAAAATTTAGTCCAATTATCGTTTTTTGTATGTCTCATAACACAGGTACTTCACAAGATTCCAGAACATTTTAGAATAAAAAAAAAGGACATAATCAATACAAACATTATATATAGTTCTTGTAACCAAAAAAAATAAAAGTGTGATATACACAAAGTTGGCATTGCACGACGGGATTCTTCACGACCTATGCTCTGATACCAAGTTGACAGGATTTGTCCTTAATTACCCTATAGACCAGATCGGTCCTGCTCCCGTCTAACACCCTCATTTCAAACAAGGGATCCTACAAAATTTGAACTCGGTTTGCAACCTAAATAAACCAAATTGATTTCCTCCTTGCGGGGGGTTACCCCCCATATCCAACCCATTAACCCCGACAAGAGCGAAGATTACTAGTTTGTCCCTAAACAAGGTTTCACTTCTAGTTACTAAGATTACCGACATTAATCATGTACCACTTTATATAAATTATTGGAGTATGCAATACAAATTACTTACGAATAGAACCCTTCTAAACTCTCCCAACTACATATACTTAGAGTAATTTGGTCCTTAGCTATGTAAGGCTTTTAACTGATTCCTTATCCTTAATAACTCCTCCAAACTCAGCCTTATTCCTCAAATCTATTCCCACAATTTCTCACATTAATTATGAGACTAGTGATAGTAGTAAGGTTGGCACAACAAGCAAATATTTGGAATGCACAAACAACTTCGTAGCGCACTTTAGCCCATAACATCTCAAACTAGAACAATCTCAAGCATAAGCTAGCTTAAACACAATTATAATTGTGTTCTAAAGATTACTTGGTACCATTTTCATAGTCATAGTAACACCATCACTATTAATCCTAATTAAATAGATTCTTAAATATCTAAATTCACATTTTTAACTTCTTCATTAATTAAATTATAATCAACCACATGAGTCTCATCAAAATACTTGCATCAAATTAATACTAAAAATCATATCCTTGAATCTATAGTCTAATTTTGAACTATAAATATGACCATTTAACTATCAATACCTTCACGTCCTCATAACCTTATCCACTCTTTAATTCCACATTTAGACACAGTAATTCTCCCCAATACTCTAACTTGATTAACCCAAAATTATACCAAAGTTGTAATATAACATAATACTATAATGACCAAAACTATATCCATAGGAAGTCCAATTAATAAAGTCATAGTACCATTGGACTCAGAATAAACAGAGGAGTATTTGTCCTATTGAACACACCGTAGGAAACCGCCGGATGCGCTCTCACGCATCGTCGCTGCCCCTATGAGTGGCCCTCATGCGCAGGGCAGTCGCAGGGCTACACGCCCTGACCTCGAGTCGGGTCTGCGTTTCGGGTCACTCGACTGGCGACCTCGTGCCTGTTCTAAAACCCGGTTTTCACGTTTTTTCCTTTCGTTTTCTTCACCTAATTTAATCCTCTCATTTCTAGGAACAGATATGTGATTTCCAATTCATGAAACAAACACTAGAAAGTGAGATACTTACCTTCATTTTTTGGCCAAGGGTTTCACAATGCTGCTCATGGTCCTTCCAGCTTTCACTCATCAACCTTGCTATCTTAAAATGAACTTAGGAACTCACCCTGCTCCTTAGAATCCTTGATATGTGTCAGAAATCCTGGAAGCCAGGTCATCCCTTCCACGACCAAACTTGAGCCTTTATGGGCTTATCCTCTTATCTAGGAAAAGACAGTCTCCTCCAGCCCATCTCTAGCTTTCCTCCCTAACAGGGACTCCTTTCTTCTTCCCTGCTCCCTTTCCCCTGGCCTTCCTGCCTTGTTTATGTTGTTTTCTCCGTTTCACCATTTTTCTTCACTTTGATGCCTCCCACGCGAACTCTCACTCCCCCAAAACACAAGACACAATTCAAACACACACACACACACACATATATATATATATATCATAGGTGAGTCGGTGGAGGTTTTTGGGAGACAAATTCCAGAGTTTTCTGGACAAATAATCCCCCAAAATATCTTGCAACCAAAAAGACCAAAATTCCCTTATATTCCAAAAATGACCAAAATACCCCTATGTTGTTCGTGTCTTATAACAAACTCATCCGAACTCCTTTTTTGATATACCACACGTCTATGCACTCAACAGATTGAAACCTTCATAACGGTCTTCCCGAAGTTCTAGAAAATGTCCCGATCAAAAGGTCAACACTTTGACCTTTAATGGGCACAATGGTCTTTTTCTATTTTATCAAATATCTAGGGTGTTACAGACAAGGCCTAATAGAAAGATGAAAGCATTTCTTCTAACATCAATTTCTATAAAATCACAGAACTTATCCGACTCACCTGACCGGCCAAAATCGTAAGCGCGTCTCAAATCGTCCCGCCCACTGTAACTTTCTAAGGTAGAAGCACAATAAGCTGTGACTGAAGAAAATCAAACCCTTTTAGGATTGCAAGACCATTTTTTGTAGGAATTGTGAGGAGAGTTCTTAATTTTCGGAGGAATTGAGGGAAAAAGGAAGAAATAAGTTGACGATGACAATCGTGGCTTCGAATAATTAATACAGAATTAGGAAATTAGGGCTTTCATTACATAGTTGATGAAGGGAGTTTATGGACGCACTTGCACGTGTCAACAATTGATCACACAGCTTCTCTCAGCATTCAGCTTATTCTCACAGAAAACAACATCGATAAAGCATTAGCATATTCCTTCAACATTGACGGCGCTGCAGCACTGTGTGGAGCATGCTAAGCTTTGGGTGGCTAGTGTCAGAAAGGCTGGGTGGACTGTGAGTGGTGGCCAGAGGTCTGATGAGAGAGATGACCGGGTGAGTTGGGTTGGGGAAGATTGGGTATATTAATTGTTTTAAATTTTTAAAAAATATTTTAATAAAAAAATATAATAAAATGTATCAAATGTCTTAATTACCTTTTAAATTTTTAACTGTTTCTAGTGCAGATTGAGGCAAATTGCAATCCTTGGTGCATTTTGAGATAGACTACTGTATTCCTAGTGCATCTTGATGAATAGACACGAAATGAAATTTTGCATGTTGAATTTGGAGTAGATTTGAGCGATTTAGGCCTTACCGAAAAATTGGTTTCTCCATCAAGAATTTCTAGAAACCGACCGCTGTGGACGACGTCGCTAGCAACGACCAGTAAATGGTCAACACCATTATGTCCACGTTAGTCAACCGTTAGTTCTAACGGTCAACTAACAGAATATTCCAGATTGCGAGCATGCTTTATTTTGGGGCATTTTCGAGCTATTTATGAGCGTTTTAAGTCTATTTTAAGCCATTTTAACACCGTTTAAACCAATTTAAGTGAGATTTCCTATAGTTTTACTTGGATTTCAAGAGTAACCTTATGGGTGGATTTATTTAGGATTTATGAAGGATTTGGATGTACGTGGTTTAAAACGTCAAGTGATTTTGACTCCTAGACCAGCTTGTTAGTGGACCCCCATCCTTGAATTATTTATTACTCGCATGTTTTACGATATTTGTACATTTGATAATTTTTTAGCATGCATGATTTACTATGTGAGTATTGTGATATATGATTATAATGAATGGTTTATTATGCTTATCCGGTGATGCCGATATACAGTAATATGTTATGGTGAGTATGCATAGTTGTATGTATCGAGTCACACATTGCATTGTGTACGAGTTCTTGGGGATTGATGAGATTGAAATAGTATTAGAACCCATTTAGGAGTCGCTGGTATCGAGTACCTGTTGTAGGCCGCAAACTAGTCCTCCACGTGATCGTTCACCTGCGCAGCTCGCTACACTAGTTAAAAAGCTCCAGCCCTGTCCCAGAGCTCTAGGGAACTGAAGGTGATGGTGCATACCACCTAGTCCTTCATGTGGTCGAGGTACGCGAGCAAGATACCCAGTTGTGTTACGAGTATGAGACTCGATGCGACTTAAGAGCAATTTGATGTGGGTTGATACTGTGACATATTTATGGTTTCTACATGGCTCATTTGTGCATCTTATTTAGATTATTATTGTTTGATTGATATTATATTCTCTGTATTACGTGCAAGTATATTATAACTATTTTGGGATTTATACTAAAACGAGGGGTTAAGTATTGTTTAATGAAATGGTTTTACACTGAAATAACAATTGGGTCCACTCACCTTAGTGTTTTTAAACCCCTTAGGTATCTATGGTGCTTACGTACTTCGAGGAGTTCGGGTGCTGCTCTGATACTCACTCCCGGGCGTAGGGTGAAGCTGACAGAACAATCAGGTGTTAGCAGGTAAAGTTTCTGTGTATGATCATCAATAAAATCGTCCATGCTCTAAGCTTCCGTTGTTGGGTGAAACGTACTCAGTTTTCACTGGGTGGGTTTCACTCGGCTCTCTAAACGCGTCTTTTCATCTTAAATGGCTTTGTCATCTGGACGTCATCGTCCAGATGTCGGCCAACACACCTCGACCTTTGTGCCATAAGTGGGTTTTCCGGGTCAGGGTGTGTCAACTGATCGAATCTAGTGAGGGAAAAGAGAACGAGTTAAGAAGAAGAAAGTGCCTTCTCGACCTCTCTTTAATGTCTTTTTCCCTCTTTTTTTTAATTATTATTATTATTATTATTATTGTGATGATTATTATTATTATTATTATTATTTTATTGTGATTATTATTATTATTATTATTATTATTATTATTATTATTATTATTATTATTATTATTATTGTGATTAGCCATGAAACGTTTGTTGAAAAAAATGAATCAAGATCAAGAGGAGGATGAAGAACGTAGGCGTCAAATAAACATGCCTATCGTTGGCGCTGTGGCACAATATCAAGGTTCATCCTGCAATTCATCGACCCAACCAGGTTCACAATTTGGTCGCGAAGTTAAGAATCGGCATAGGCATGTACATGCCCCTTTACTCATGGAGGATTACTTTGTGCCGCGACCGGCGTATTCCGATAATGATTTTCGTAGGCGCTACAGAATGAAGCACTACCTATTTGACCCTATATTTCAAGATGTTGTCGCTCATGACAATTACTTTGCACAAAAGCCAGATGTCGTAGGTGTACTCGGGTTATCACCTCATCAAAGGATTACATGCATGTGTAATTAGAATGCTAGCATATCACTCATAAACAGATCAATGTGATGAGATTTGCAAGTTGAAGGTTCAAACAGCCATTGAATTCATGACGCGTTTTTAGAAAGCAATTGAAGATCTTTACATCAACGAGTACCTCTGATCTCCGACATACACAAACTTGCTAAGGCTTACAGTGAACGCTGAGCAATGGGGTTTTCCAGGTATGATTGATAGTATTGATTGTATGCACTGGACTTGGAAAAATTGTCTAACAGGTTGGGCATGAGCTTATTGTGGCCACAAAAAAAGTCCTACGATAATCTTAGAGGTAGTTGCTTCATATGACATATGGATTTGGCATGCCTACTTTGGAACTTCAAGTTCGCATAACGATATTAATATTGTATGGGCTTCACCAGTGTTTAATGAACTCACAGCAGGATGGGCGCCACAGGTGGTGTACAATGTCAATAGTCGCAACTACAATATGGGCTACTATTTGGCAAACAGTATCTATCTGAAATGGGGTACACTTGTTAAATCGTTTCCAAAGCCTGATAATGAGAAGAAGAAATTATTTTCTAGATACCAGGAGTCATATCGTAAAGACGTTGAAATATGTTTTGGTATACTACAAGCTCGCTTTGGCATCATTTGGAGGGACTGCTCGTATGTGGTATAAATCTACTCTACAGAGCATCATGATGGCTTGCGTGATTATGCATAATATGATTATAGAGGATGAACGGGACAAATATGGTGATGAATCAGGGGATGATGAGCCGGAGCCATTGACATCAAGGAGAGTACGAATATATGAGCAACCACCAGAGGCTTTAGAGCTTGTGGGAAGAGATGGGCATAATTTTGAGGGTTTTATGGCTCGATATGCACAAATTCACTCTGATATTGTTCATAACGCACTCCGAGATGATCTGATTGAGTACATTTGGACAAGGGAAGGAAACATGTAATGTTATATTTATTGTAATATTTTTAATTTAGAATATATGTTTTAATTATGTTTAAGAAAATAATTCACATAAAAATTTGAATTCTTGCCCATTGCCCCTCCCCGTTAGAAATATAAAAATAGTATTGGGCAATATGTCATGAATAGTACAATTTGAGGGGCTAAATCTTTCACTTAGCTCATTGTTCTTGCCTCTACCACTAGACATGCTCTTAAAAAAATATACAAAATGATATGTTAATGACTAATAATAGAAAACCCTAAATATAAACATAAATTAAAATGAATTAATATAGTTGAATGTTAATATAGTTAAAGATAACAATATTTGTTTATAGTTAAGTGTTAATATTAGAAGATAAGAAACATAATAATAAATCAAATTAAATATGTATAATTTTAAATCAAGCACATATTTTACTTTTGGTTAAATTAATAGAGCATATATTACTTGATAATAATTTATAATATATTTAAGAAAATACTTATTAAATAATTATAAATAAATAATTATTTATAATTGACATATATATTATAATGATTTTTTTTATAATACGTTATTTTTTTGTTGATAATAAATTAAGAATTATAAATAATAAGTGAAAGCGTGAATTAAGATGATATGATGATGATGATGATGATGATGATGATGATGATGATGATGATGATGATGATGATGATGATAATAATAATAATAATAATTGTTGATGCACGAAATGTGCCAACTTAGGGAGCAAACTGTTGATGCATGAAATGTGCCAACTTAGAGAGCAAATGCTGCTCTGCCACGTGCCCTGTGTAGACCTGAAGGAGAATGAAACTGGTCGGTCGGTTAGAGCATAAGCACCGGTGTGGTACCAGCCCAAAGGTACTCCGACGCCCAAGTTAGTAGTCGGTCTAAGGTATAGGGTGAGTGGTAAATTGTGTACTGTAAAATAGTTGTGAACAGTAAATGTTTAGTTACCTTTATACGAAAAATGAACTCTTTTTGTATGGGTGTGGTGAATATAATAATTGTATTCTCCCGATGTGGGACAAATGTCAATTGTTGTGGGATTGACACGTGGAGGGGTTGTCCAGACCCCACTAGGGTTTGCTCATATGAGTGGGCCTAGACCCCTTGGGCTTGTGTTGGACGGAAGTATTGGGCCTTCAGGTCGATCTGGGCCGACGTAACGACCGACAGAGGCTGGGCCTCCAGAGTTAGCCAGTGGCATGGTGCTGGAAGAGGGCTGGGCCTCTGGGTCGGTCGGGGCCGACATGCAGAGCCGGCAGAGGGCTGGGCCTCTAGGGTTGATCTGGATTGATCAGCATTTGGTAATGGGCTAGGCCTGCAGTTAGTCTAGGCTTCTTAGTCGGTCTAGGTCGATATGGTATGAACAGAAGTCTCCCAAGTTCGTGATCAAGGTGGAATTTCTCGATTGGGGACTTGTAAAATGAGTGCCCCAGACCAAATGTATATGCCTCGAGTCCCCCTTGTCCCCCAGGGAAGAGAGTGAACCGAGCGCAGTAGTCAGTGGTGGAAGGTGGAGGGTAGATCGAGGGGATGTGAGTCGGTCGGTGTCGGCGGGGAAAAATAAAGTCCACATGTGTCGACGTCAGCAGGGGTGGAAATCGAGGAGCCATCTGTGCCATGGGTCGGTGGACATGACCGTTGGGGGAATCGAGGAGTCATCTATGTCGCATGTCAGTCGGTTTGACTGTTGGAATTCATGACCGTTGGCTGTCAACGAGTGATTTAAGAGCACGCGTGGTTCGTGGGGAACAACTGGCAGGGTAATAAATGTCACGCGAAATGAGGCGACGCTTCGACTGCCGACTTGTGCCTATAAATAGTGAGTTAAAAGCAATTCTAACCCTTTTCATTTTCACGCACTTTGTTAATTTTTTGGGTTTTGTCTGTGTTGAGGTGATTTCCGACGAGCATTTTCGATAAACTTCACACTGGTACGATTT
This sequence comes from Prinsepia uniflora, assembly GCA_032719365.1. Lineage (NCBI taxonomy): Eukaryota > Viridiplantae > Streptophyta > Magnoliopsida > Rosales > Rosaceae > Prinsepia > Prinsepia uniflora. Next base: position 54,587,269 of record CM064872.1, read on the forward strand.
CCGGCGAGGACAACCGTCTGTGAATCATTAGGTATGACCTCCTGCATTTGCTACTTTTGATTCGGTCTTCCTATTTCCTTTGTTTCTAGTGGTGTGAACTGTGGATGAACTGGAGTTCGGACACTGGTTCAATCTTGGTAAAATAGTGGTCGGTGACCAATAGGTGTTTTTACTCCCTGTTCGCAGCGGTGCAATGTCTAACAGAGAAAGCCAGTCAAATGAGGTACGAGACTACGATGAGGGAGAGCAATATAGCCCCTCAATAGATGCGTGCACCTCGGTGGAGGACACACCGACGAGGCAAAACACCAAGAAACTAACCAGAGGTGATAAGACCGGAGTGTCGGCTTCCGGTCGGTCAAGGGTTGAAAAGAATCAGACCAGTAGAAAAGGGTATTCCAGCGCGAGCATAGCTCAAACGGCTGAGGTTTCGACCTAGGAGGCCATCGACACTGTGGTGTGGTCGATAGATGCATACGAGAGCCGGGAGATGGAAGCGTCGGTGAAGAAATTTCGGTCGGCGTGGGAATTGCCTGCAGACGTGGAGCTGCGTGTGGTCGGTCCCACTGAGCTGCCAAGCAAGGCGCGTAAAGGATGGGCGCTGTTCTACACCGAGCTGTACAGCCATAGCGTCCAGCTGCCCCTACATCCTTGGCTGAGGAGAATGGTCTGAGGGCTGGCCGTAGGCCTCGGTCAGTTGAACCCGAATGTCTAGATCATTCTGGTCAGCCTGTATGCTGCCTTTGCTAGAGCTGGGGAAAAGCCACCGACCTACGCACAGGTCGTCCACCTCTACGAATTCGCACAATAGCAGCAGAGAACGAGCTGGGTGCATGCTCGGTGCAAGGATAAGATGACTCGGGGGGAGTTCATCTATGGTCTGTCGTCCTCCCAGAAGACGTACAAAACAATTTTATTTATGTCGGGGGGAACTGGGGAGGACGAGGTATCCCGTCGTCATTCCAAGATTTGGGCGCTGAGGGTCTGTCTCTGATATATTTCAATATAATGTATTGTATGTGGGTCGGTACGAAATTGACTGGCTAATGTGTATTTTTTGCAGGTACTCTTCCCGAGGTAATCCCCACCGACGAGGAGAGGAAGGCCTGTGAGCAGGTCAGGAAAGTTTGCACTTCTCCGTGGCGTCACCGAGACGTGCTTCGGGTACCCCAACTGTTGCATGAGGTCGGTCTGATCCCCAATCTTAGTAAGTGACTTTGTCGTTGTGTCTTGTTTTTTTTTCGTGCTACCCTTGTGCTAACACTTGGTGTTCGGTGCAAGTCGTCCCCAAAGACGTTAAGAAGCGGATTGACCGAGCTGCTGAGGAGGCAAGGGCAGAGCAAAAATTGTATGGGTCAGAGGAGCAAAAGAAAATAGTCGAGTCGACTAGCTCCACCCAAAAAAGAAGCAGGCCTCGGATGTTGGCTCGGGAGACCAAATGTGGCCCAATTTTGATCTGCGGGCTGCCGAGAGGCTGGGTCGACTGGTCGGGATGGACCAACGGGGGAAGAAAAGAAGGATAAACCAGGGGGCCGTGCTGCCAGTCTGCGTCCAGACGATATCCGCCTTCGTCGTCCACCATCCCTCGAGCCTAACCCTAACCACACCTTACGTCGCCAGCATAACCCAAATCCATGCCAGGTCACGATAATCTCGTCCATGGTCTCCATGGCTACCGAGAATTATGAAGGCGGAACTAGAGGCAATAATCAAAGAATCCTTGACGACATTAGTTCGTGATTAAATCTTCATGTCTAGATTTGTTGATGTAGGAAATGGATCAACTTAAACTTGCCTCGCTGACCTTCTTTCCTGCTCCTCTCGGGGTAGGGAAACCTGCACAAGAAAAGGGTAAGAGCAAAGGGACACTGGTGCCAGTCGAATAGTTTCTAACGCTTAAGTAAGTTTAAGTTGGAAGGGTACTGCAGTTATTTAAGCAGCGTGAGGGCAAGATTGTCATTACTATTTAGAGAGGGATGCCTCTGTATTTATAATAGCATTGAATGTGTTTGTTGGTGTTTGTCAATATGGGATAAATGTTGTGGCCTTCAGGAGCTGACATGTGTCTTGTAGTGGTCCTAGACAACATTTATGACTTGTTAGTGGGCCCGACCAACTAGATATCGTTGGCCTAGGAAGAGTCAGTTTGTGGTTGGCTTGCAAGGAGGCTGACTGGTTGTCAGGCCGATTTGTTGGTTGGTCGATCAGATATGATCTTCCTGGGTCGTCCTGACCTTGCTGGCATGATCTGGGGGGTGCTTGGGGGCTGGCCGACGAGACATGGTGTAACGCCCCGGAAATTCGGAAAATGTAATTTTGTAACATAATGAATAAATGACGTTTTTACCCTTGTGAATAGTATAGTCAAATTGTTGACTTTTTTATTGGTGAATCAAACGGATGTTGATCGATGACACTGACGTAGTTCGGGACGTCACGAGTCCATAGACAGGTGGCACGCCCAATTCCGACAATCTGGGAAAAAGTTATGACGTTCGGAAGCCAAGGGCATTTTCGTAATTTGAGCGAAAAGGGGGAAAATGTTGACTTTTTGTTTGCCAACTAATTTTCACACGATTCGAAGACCGTTAGGTAGGTCTCGATGCCCGGAGTACAACGACATGCGGCACGTTGAAAACGGAGTTCGGATACGAACGTTACGGGTCACGGAAGGCTAGGGGCAAAATGGTAATTTGTCCAACCAGAGGCAAAATGGTCTTTTGGCCTTGATCAGACTTGTCCTTTGTCTGATTCTTACCCCAGAGAACATGGAATCCGGTTTTGAGGAGTAGCTTTTAGACAATTATCCCTTAATTAAGGGAAAGTGTAATGATTTTGTCTAATGGACCAATTAAACCGTGCTAGCTCACCTGCTTCTCATCATTATGCAATTAAACGTCTCAAGAAGTGAACTGAGAGAGAGGAACTCGAGAGGTTGAGAGAATTGGGAGAATTTTGCTTCGAAAATTCTTGAAATTAGGGGGAAATTCGAATTCGGATTTGGGAGCCAGGAGAAGAGCAATTGAGGATTACATTGAGTTGCTAGGATCAAAACGAACATCTTTGCAACAAAAACGAGAAGAAATCGTGTCGAATTGAGGAAGAACAGACGCTGCCATGGCTGCCAAAAATCGACCTTGAGTTCAGATACTTAGAGGTAAACTCGTATGAAATTGATCATGGAAAATTGTTCCTTACACTCTCATGATGCTAACCATGTGAATTAATTGGAAAATTAGGGACGAAATCGTGAAACCCGTATCGGAGACCCGTCGAAGTTCGATCGTGAGTCGTGACGTTTCAGACCTTAATTGAGGTAATTGACTTCACAGAACTGAAATGAAGTGGGATTAGATGAGATCAGTTGAAAGAACGAATCGATTTAAGGTCGAATTGACTGAGATTGCATCAGATCCTATCGCGGGTATTTCAACCCGTTTATCAGACAAACGGGCGAGAACGACGCACTGTAGCATGTACTGTGCTAGGCGCGTGGCTTTCACGCGCAGCCGCTTGCGGCGGCGCGTGACGGCACGTGGAGAGGATTCCGACAAAGTGTTCAACATGAAACTTGATGTTCTCGATGATACGAACCTATCCGTGTTGGTTTCGGGTCAATCGGATATGGTTTCAGTGTAGTTCCGAGTACCCGACACGTTTAATTTATATTAAAATAATATTATAAAATTCTGACAATTAAGGGATTCTTATATGAGGGAAATATGATAGTCTAGTAACCTTAAATCACTTTGTTTGACAGGCTGGAATATTCCCGGGACGTCGGAGGAAAACGAACAGCTCGAGGCTGAGCAATCAGGACGGTGTGTGTTAGTGGACTTTTGGTTTTCTAACTGTGATGCATGCATATATGGTTTAAAATGCTTTATTATATGATTTTTTATGATTTGACATGATTGATGTTTTGATTCGGTGATTTCTCGATTTTCTCGGTTTTATGATTATTATATTATTATATTTTGGCACGAATTTCGAGAAATCATGAAATAGGTTAAAAATGATATTGTGGGCGTGAAAACCCAAGTAAATAATGATTTTGACTTGGATTTGGAGTTACATGTGAATTTGATGATTTTTGTATTCTCGTGATTTTCTGATTATTTTAATCAGTCTTTCGGGCACGTTTTATGAGGAACGTGCAAATGATGTTTTGGGCTAGGCCCGGATTGAAAATGATGTTTTGACTCGGGTTATGAGTCAGGAAATTGAAAATGATATTTGGACTCGGATTATGAGTCAGTGATTGATTTTATGGATTTACGTGATCGTGGCAACTCGGGTTTACGGTTGCACGGATTTACGTGAAATTGATATTTTGGGCTTGAGACCCAATGGAATTATGATTTTGATTGGATTTGTATTTCCATGTGATTACATGATGATATTGATGATTTCGGATTTATAAAGTAAATCGGGACTTGGGGCTGAGACCCTGTATTGTAAATGATTTGGTTTTCAATGTAACTGTTTTCACTGGTTTTTGTGATAATGATATGTTGCGGATATTTCGGGCTTTCGGGAGAAAATATGTTTTTCCCCGGAGTGCACCCTGGAGATAACGCTCGCCTTCGGGATGGAAGTGTTTACCCCGAAGAGGTCACGTAGCACGATCTTTGTCAAGCAGCCCAGGGGAGGCTTGACTCAGATCAGATGTGCTGGATTATATGGATCGGTAAGTGATGTGTTCACGAGATCCGGATCGTCGGCTGGTGAGGTTTTCACAGCGACGGATTGCTGACTGGTGATGTGTTCACAGCAGCGGATGCTCGGATTTTGAGCGGTCCTTGAGCCTATTGATATGCACGCGTTGCAGGGATAAACGTGACTCTAAGCAACAAGATATGGAAATAAGTCCCGTGGTTTTGTGGAAATTGTTTTGATTGATCCACTGAACATATTTAATTGATTTCTTATTATTACTCGTGTTTTATGATATGCATGCATATTTGTGAAAACTGGAGGGTAAGAAATGTGTTTTGGTAAATGTATTTATCAAACTTAATTTTGTCCACTCACACCTTTATTGTTTTATGCACCCTCCAGGCCAGTGCACAGGTACGAGGGCTAGAAACGAGGCAAGCGAGGCAAAAGAATAAATAGACCGTTGCGCACTCAGACACTCTACAGAGTAGGAATTTGACCCCTATCTGTAATAGTACCTATGCTCTGTATTGTCTTTGACTAGTCAAACTTGTGACGTCATTGGTCTGTAAAACTTAACTATCCCTTGTCTGACAATGTGTTCGGGATTTGTTGTGTGATGTATGTATATAAGTTTGGTTACTTTCGGAAATTTTTAGTTATTGTCAGACGGGAGCAAGATTCATCACGACTATCGAGGGATATTCGGGATGGGTCTTGTCAAATTGGTATCAGAGCATTAGGTTACGGTTTGAGTCTTGCACATTAGTATGCACGAGTTGTAATGACCCGTCCCGAATATCGGGATTGAATATTAATTAATCATGATTTAGAATGACTAATCGGGGATTAGTTGAGTGAAATCGGACGAAACGTGCAAAATGACCGTTTTGCCCCTAGCGTGGGCAAAATGTTGACTTTTAGTTCGGGCGGTCAAACGGACCTTGACCGATGACGGTGACGTAGTTCGGGACGTCACGAGTTCATAGACAGGTGGCACGTTCGATTCCGACATTCGAGGAGAAAGTTATGATGTTCGAAAGTTGAGGGGTATTTTGGTAATTTGGCATAGTAGGGGCCAAATGTTGACTTTTTCATCGGGAGGTCCGATGGACGAGGGCCAAAGACCGTTACGTAGGTCTCGTCGATACGAATCCAACGACAGGCGGCATGCCGAAATCGGAGATTCGACGACAAAGTTATGGTCACGGAATCAGGCTCGATTAACCGAACGAACCGGGAATAAAATAATATTTTAATATGAACAGTACCCGGTGACTGGACACACTTGGATGAGTGACAAGTGTCACTCATCCCTTAAAATCAGGCACAAAACATGGATCCATGATTTTGGGGGAGACCAAATGATGATGTTTTATTATTATTTTAATTAATTATCCTTTTATTTCCCATTAATTCTCTTCTGTTTTCCTTAACCGTGTACAACCCAAAACACAAATTCTTTCCACCTTAATCTCCTCTCCATCAGCTGAACTTGTGAGTGCGAATTGGAGAGAATTCAGAGACGAATTCAGCGAGGGAAACACGAGGGATTGTGGATGGCTGTAGAACTGGAATTCGGGTTTTAGAAAATTGGGAGGGAAAATCAAATTGGAAGAATTGAGCCGTGATGATCGATTTGAAGCTTGGAAACAGCTTCCTGAGGTGGAGACGAGTGGAACCAGATCAAAAACGAGAAGAATCGAGGCCGAATTGGCTCTGAACGGGTCTGGCAACAGAGAGCTTGAGTCGAGGTTGAGTCGTGATCAATGAGTGATCAAACGACGCAATTGATGGAGGGGAAATGTTTCTCTTAGTTCATTGAAGCTTACTGGTGGATCAATTGGACGAAATCGTGAAGGTTTGATGATTTTCGAAGGATGAACAATGGCTGGAGCTCCTTCGAATGATCAACTGTGATCGTGGGGTTATAGGTAATGTCATTTGTAATTAAGTCCACAGACCTCTAATTAGACTTGTAACTAAGCTGTGTGAATGTTCAATTGAAGGATTTAACGTCGAATTGGTAGGATTTGAACCGGGTCTGCTCGCGGGTTAAACGACCCGTTTACCAGACAAACGGGTGAGGGAGACAGCACTGTAGCTGGCGCGTGGGTTTCACGCGCAGCCACTCACGGCGGCACGTGGGGGCGCGTCCGGCCTAGTCTCAAGGTGAGGTCAACATGACTTTTGATCCTCTCAGTGTAACGAACATTTTGACGTTGATTTCGATGAAATCGGATATTATTTCGTTAATGTTCCGCGTATCCGAAGTTTTATATTACGATAAAAATACGTATTTAAATTCCGGAAAAATTGGGGAAAATTATATGAAGTATTTTGAGATGTTAGTAACCCTCTATAATGATTTTGGACAGGAGTTGTGATTTCCAGATTTTACGGAAAAACGTGCAGCTCGGAAACGGACCGTTTTGGACGGTGTGTGTGAGTGGACTTTGTTTTCTAACCGTGATGCATGCATATATGATTTTTATGCCTTATTATATGATTTTATATGCTTGGGCATGATTTGTGTTTCAATCCGGTAATTTCTCGGTTTTATGATTATTATATTATTATTTTGGGCGATTTTCGAGAAATTACGAAATTTGGTAAAAATAATGTTTGGACTTGGTTTATGAGTCCGGGATTGAAATTGATTGAAAATAATGTTTGGACTCGGATTATTGAGTCATGGATTGAAAGATGATGTGGTGACTCGGGAATGAGTCGAGGGTCAATTTCGTGGATTTACGTGAAAATGGCAACGGAGGTTGCAACGCATGGATTTGCGTGATAATGATATTTTGGGCATGATAAACCAAGTGAATAGTGATTTTGACTCGGTTTTGGAGTCACTTGTGAATTTGATGAAATTAATGATTTTTGTGATTTTATGATTATTTTAATCAGTCTTTTCGGGCACGTTTTACGAGGTACGTACAAATGATGTTTTGGGCTAGGCCCGGAGTCTAAATGATTTCTAAAATGATGTTTTGACTTGGTTGGTGAGTCAATGATGATTTCCGGATTATTCTATTGATTTAAATGTGATTTTAACGGTTTATGTGTAAAAGGTATTTTGGGCTTGAGACCCAGTTGAGAATGACCTTGACTTGGTATGAAGTCAAGATTTGATTGAAATGTTTTGGGATGTAATTCCCGGGATGGTGTTCATTGTGATTGTGATATTCCCAGACGGTCGGTGCTTGGGGGGATTACCCAGACGACCGGAGCTTGGGGGATGTGATTGTAGGATCGGGAGTTGATCCTATGGTAGTCAGCTTCTCGGATGATACTGAGCCTGGATGTACCACTCGGAGGTGTCTGGTCCCGGGGATGTGTTCGCCCAGAGGTGACTGAGCACGAGGGGGTTGAGCCCAGAGGTGTTTATTCCCGAGAGAGTGACTGGATATTGGCCTACGCGTAGTGCAGCACTTGTGAGTAGTGCAGTTTGATTGATTTTGCACTTATGAGTGGTGCAGATGTGATTTGTGATATTTTATGCACTTGTGAGTAGTGCGGATTGATTGAATTGATATATTTCTTGTGCACTGGTGATTAGTGCTGATTGGTATTGATTATGTTTTCACATGTTTGGGCCTGAGAGCCGGGATTCGATGTTTTACAACATAAACTGATTTGGTGAACATGAGTTTTATGGACCATGGGAAAATATGTTTTGATTTTATCGGTCACTCATGTTTTACGATATGCATGCAAGTTTGTGAAAATTGGAGGGTAAGAATGTATTTTGATAAATGTTTTTATAAGAGGTCATTTTTGTCCACTCACACCTTTTCTGTTTTGTGACCCTCCAGGCCGTGGTACGACGTTCGGGACTGATCGTGAGGCAGTGACAGCAGCAGAAATCCGCGCAAACATCCCTTGTCTGGCAAGCACTGAAGGGGAGTTTCGGACCTTTAGTTGACTTGTCAGACGGGAGCAGGACCGGGCACGGTTGTTGACGTCCAGTTGGGATGGGTCCTGTCAAACTGGTATCAGGGCATTTGGTTCTTGATTTCTGTTGATATGTCATGCCTCCGAGTCGTGCGTCCCGTACACGGTCTGAAGATGGGAGGGGCGAGAGTAGTGTTAGTAAAGGCCCAGATATTGAGCGAGCTCGACGGTTGGGAGCCACTGTGTTTCGTGGTGATTCGGGACCGGATGGTGCCGAAGATTGGCTTACTCGATTGGAAAGGATTTTTGAGGTTATGCTATGTCCCCTGGAGGACATGGTACCCTTAGCCACTTTTCTTTTGGATGGCTATGCTTACAGGTGGTGGCATAGTTTACAGTTGACTGGCTGGGATGCCCGTACCTTGGCATGGGATGCATTCCGAGAGCGATTTTTAGATCAGTTTTATCCTCGCTCATTTCGGAACGCTAGGGAGGTTGAGTTTCTCCAATTGCAGCAAGGGAATCGGGCAGTGGTCGATTATGAACAGCAATTTTTGCACTTATCTAGTTTCGCTCCTCTGTATGTGGCTACTGAGGAGGATAAGTGTCGAAGGTTTGAGCAGGGATTGAGGAATGAGTTACGAGGTGCTGTAACTGTTGGCTCGTATTCTACTCTGAGGGAATTATCGGATGCTGCTATCCGAGTGGAGGCTACTATTTTACCTGTGCCAGAACAATCTTTGGGCGCTGGACGACGCCGAGAGCGTCAGGATACTGAACAGATGAGTCAGGATACAACGAAACGAGTTAGCCTTCATACTCTTGTGTCGCAATCCTCGGTAGGCGTTCATTCGGGTGGAACTTCAACCCAGTCGACAAGTAAGCGGCGTGGTGGGGCAAGTCGCCTCAGCACTGCCACTTGTCACTTTTGTAGGAAACTTGGACATTTGCGAAGGAACTGCCCCGATCGACTTGACCGTAGGTCAGAATAATTGTATTGATACATGTTTTCGTGATACCTTGTAAATGGTTTGTATTGTCCATTTGTGTTGTAATATTGTATCATGTGTTTTGGGTGTGTCGGACTAGTATGGGTCCGGATGGTTGTTTTGTTCACAGTTTGGTTTGTAGATGGGCGTGTTGGGCCCAGAATAAACTTGACCCGGGGATGAATATTGGTGTTATCGTTTGGGATCATCCTTGGTTTTCCCTAGGTGGGATGGCAAGGGTAGATATGAGGTAATCAGTGAGAACCCACAGTCGCGGCATGTCTCGTCGTTGACTGAACTTTCTAATGGTGGGCGTTAGTTGTCAAACGTTGTGACAGTACGCGAATTAGATGAGGGTGTCAGACCTTATGGTTCCTAGTAGTTAACCGTGTGGATCCTAGGTGGATCGGGTGTGTGATGTCGTGGACATTGGGCATTGTGACGATCTAGGATCGTGATGTTCATGGTCAGCTGACGTCGTGATGAATCTGGACCGTAATCCTGATGATCCAGTTGGGTAGAAAGTTTGTCACTCTTACTCCGGTATGTGAGTCGTAAATGACGGGACCGAACTTCTTTTCGAAGTGGAGCCCTTTGTGGTATATTACACAAGTGAGTAGGTTTCCGAAGTGGTCGGATTTTGTCAACCTTAACCGTGTGGTTGTTGGATTGGCTTCCTTATGAAGTCAACCGAGTATAATAAATGGGTAACCGATAGGTTCGGTTTTGGTGTGTCCGAGTGGACGTGAACGAGATTTCGGGTTTTGGAATCGAATTTCTGGGTGACGATTCAGGATTCGATTTTAGAACTTGAAAGTGGGATACTGGATTTGGGTGCGGAATGATTATTCCAAATGCTAGCTTACGGAATAATGATTTCGGATTCGGATTTGGATATGAATTAAAAATGTGATGTGTGGGTTCGGATTCGGGATTTCTTACGAAATTGCGGATTCGAATTTGGAATTGGAACTAGTTGATGGGTGGAGTTTCGATTTGTCTCTTGCTGGTTTGGGCAAATGGACTCCATTATTGGAACATGTTTGGCTATGACCTAGGTGGTTGTAGTCTTGTCAATGGATAGATGTATGTACCTTGTTTATGGTTTGGGGTACGATACCTTGCAGACTTGTGGTGTCGGGTGACGGTATACGGGTTATACCAGTAGTACGTTGGTGAACGTGTTAGTAGTCAAATTAATCCTGATACCATTGGATGGGTTGTGAACGTGAACTGGACATTGAACACGATGCACTGGGCAGAGTGATTCTGATGATTTCAGTGATTGTTTGAGCAGGTGCTCTGAGCCATGGTTGGCTAGTATAACTCTAGTGTTGAGTTGTGTGATCACTGCTAAGCTGGTGTTCAATGTGTTCCAGTTACACCGTCTGTTTGAGTGTGATGACGGTATGCATATACTCAGGATGAGTGAGTTGGTGGTTAGTGTGACCGCAAGTTGCTTTGCGGCGAGATGTTACCTTGTCGTGACCTTACCAGCATCTGGGATCGCTGAGGGGGTGACAGTTGTGGATACTGCTGTTGATATTTGTCGCAGGATTGAGTTTGCCCTGCGAGGGGAGATCGTATTGTTGATCTTGTGCTACATTGACGGACGTGGTGGTTTGATGTGTTGTCACTGATTTGTTACTGATTGGCGCTTTACTAGGGCGGTAAAGCTTGGTGGTGACAGTTGGCTTGTGATGTCAGCATGGACTGACAGGTGAGTGTTGGTGACTCTCTATGAGAGCGGATGTCAGGGCACATTAGTGATTACGTGGGGCTGCCAAGCTGAAGGAGTCAGCTTAATGATGCCATTGCCAATTTCTGATGATTAATTTTCACTCGGGGTGGTCGAGTGTAGTCAGTACGACGTGCATCTGTGATGTGACGTCTGAGTGCAGACGAGTTCTGCATTGGCTAGTGGGTGTACAGGTGTACACGTGTTGTGAGGCCCATTTGTTTTCCACGAGGTGGATGTGGAATACAAGTAGTTGGAATTTCGGGGACGAAATTCTTTAAGGAGGGAAGGTTGTAATGACCCGTCCCGAATATCGGGATTGAATATTAATTAATCATGATTTAGAATGACTAATCGGGGATTAGTTGAGTGAAATCGGACGAAACGTGCAAAATGACCGTTTTGCCCCTAGCGTGGGCGAAATGTTGACTTTTAGTTCGGGCGGTCAAACGGACCTTGACCGATGACGGTGACGTAGTTCGGGACGTCACGAGTTCATAGACAGGTGGCACGTTCGATTCCGACATTCGAGGAGAAAGTTATGATGTTCGGAAGTTGAGGGGTATTTTGGTAATTTGGCATAGTAGGGGCCAAATGTTGACTTTTTCATCGGGAGGTCCGATGGACGAGGGCCAAGGACCGTTACGTAGGTCTCGTCGATACGAATCCAACGACAGGCGGCATGCCGAAATCGGAGATTCGACGACGAAGTTATGGTCACGGAATCAGGCTCGATTAACCGAACGAACCGGGAATAAAATAATATTTTAATATGAACAGTACCCGGTGACTGGACACACTTGGATGAGTGACAAGTGTCACTCATCCCTTAAAATCAGGCACAAAACATGGATCCATGATTTTGGGGGAGACCAAATGATGATGTTTTATTATTATTTTAATTAATTATCCTTTTATTTCCCATTAATTCTCTTCTGTTTTCCTTAACCGTGTACAACCCAAAACACAAATTCTTTCCACCTTAATCTCCTCTCCATCAGCTGAACTTGTGAGTGCGAATTGGAGAGAATTCAGAGACGAATTCAGCGAGGGAAACACGAGGGATTGTGGATGGCTGTAGAACTGGAATTCGGGTTTTAGAAAATTGGGAGGGAAAATCAAATTGGAAGAATTGAGCCGTGATGATCGATTTGAAGCTTGGAAACAGCTTCCTGAGGTGGAGACGAGTGGAACCAGATCAAAAACGAGAAGAATCGAGGCCGAATTGGCTCTGAACGGGTCTGGCAACAGAGAGCTTGAGTCGAGGTTGAGTCGTGATCAATGAGTGATCAAACGACGCAATTGATGGAGGGGAAATGTTTCTCTTAGTTCATTGAAGCTTACTGGTGGATCAATTGGACGAAATCGTGAAGGTTTGATGATTTTCGAAGGATGAACAATGGCCGGAGCTCCTTCGAATGATCAACTGTGATCGTGGGGTTATAGGTAATGTCATTTGTAATTAAGTCCACAGACCTCTAATTAGACTTGTAACTAAGCTGTGTGAATGTTCAATTGAAGGATTTAACGTCGAATTGGTAGGATTTGAACCGGGTCTGCTCGCGGGTTAAACGACCCGTTTACCAGACAAACGGGTGAGGGAGACAGCACTGTAGCTGGCGCGTGGGTTTCACGCGCAGCCACTCACGGCGGCGCGTGGGGGCGCGTCCGGCCTAGTCTCAAGGTGAGGTCAACATGACTTTTGATCCTCTCAGTGTAACGAACATTTTGACGTTGATTTCGATGAAATCGGATATTGTTTCGTTAATGTTCCGCGTATCCGAAGTTTTATATTACGATAAAAATACGTATTTAAATTCCGGAAAAATTGGGGAAAATTATATGAAGTATTTTGAGATGTTAGTAACCCTCTATAATGATTTTGGACAGGAGTTGTGATTTCCAGATTTTACGGAAAAACGTGCAGCTCGGAAACGGACCGTTTTGGACGGTGTGTGTGAGTGGACTTTGTTTTCTAACCGTGATGCATGCATATATGATTTTTATGCCTTATTATATGATTTTATATGCTTGGGCATGATTTGTGTTTCAATCCGGTAATTTCTCGGTTTTATGATTATTATATTATTATTTTGGGCGATTTTCGAGAAATTACGAAATTTGGTAAAAATAATGTTTGGACTTGGTTTATGAGTCCGGGATTGAAATTGATTGAAAATAATGTTTGGACTCGGATTATTGAGTCATGGATTGAAAGATGATGTGGTGACTCGGGAATGAGTCGAGGGTCAATTTCGTGGATTTACGTGAAAATGGCAACGGAGGTTGCAACGCATGGATTTGCGTGATAATGATATTTTGGCCATGATAAACCAAGTGAATAGTGATTTTGACTCGGTGTTGGAGTCACTTGTGAATTTGATGAAATTAATGATTTTTGTGATTTTATGATTATTTTAATCAGTCTTTTCGGGCACGTTTTACGAGGTACGTACAAATGATGTTTTGGGCTAGGCCCGGAGTCTAAATGATTTCTAAAATGATGTTTTGACTTGGTTGGTGAGTCAATGATGATTTCCGGATTATTCTATTGATTTAAATGTGATTTTAACGGTTTATGTGTAAAAGGTATTTTGGGCTTGAGACCCAGTTGAGAATGACCTTGACTTGGTATGAAGTCAAGATTTGATTGAAATGTTTTGGGATGTAATTCCCGGGATGGTGTTCATTGTGATTGTGATATTCCCAGACGGTCGGTGCTTGGGGGGATTACCCAGACGACCGGAGCTTGGGGGATGTGATTGTAGGATCGGGAGTTGATCCTATGGTAGTCAGCTTCTCGGATGATACTGAGCCTGGATGTACCACTCAGAGGTGTCTGGTCCCGGGGATGTGTTCGCCCAGAAGTGACTGAGCCCAAGGGGGTTGAGCCCAGAGGTGTTTATTCCCGAGAGAGTGACTGGATATTGGCCTACGCGTAGTGCAGCACTTGTGAGTAGTGCAGTTTGATTGATTTTGCACTTGTGAGTGGTGCAGATGTGATTTGTGATATTTTATGCACTTGTGAGTAGTGCGGATTGATTGAATTGATATATTTCTTGTGCACTGGTGATTAGTGTTGATTGGTATTGATTATGTTTTCACATGTTTGGGCCTGAGAGCCGGGATTCGATGTTTTACAACATAAACTGATTTGGTGAACATGAGTTTTATGGACCATGGGAAAATATGTTTTGATTTTATCGGTCACTCATGTTTTACGATATGCATGCAAGTTTGTGAAAACTGGAGGGTAAGAATGTATTTTGATAAATGTTTTTATAAGAGGTCATTTTTGTCCACTCACACCTTTTCTGTTTTGTGACCCTCCAGGCCGTGGTACGACGTTCGGGACTGATCGTGAGGCAGTGACAGCAGCAGAAATCCGCGCAAACATCCCTTGTCTGGCAAGCACTGAAGGGGAGTTTCGGACCTTTAGTTGACTTGTCAGACGGGAGCAGGACCGGGCACGGTTGTTAACGTCCAGTTGGGACGGGTCCTGTCACGAGTTGTGATACTGATATGTTTCTCTTACAGAACATCACAATATGCCTCCGAGACGCGAGCCCCGTACCCAGGCTGGTGATGAGTTTTGAGGTCCGGACGTAGAGAGAGCTCAACGTTTAGGGGCCATTGCATTCATTGGCCTGACTGACCCAGAAGAGGTTTATGAGTGGATTACTCAATTTGAGCGGATCTTCGAGATTATGCAATGTCCACCAGGAGATATGGTTCCACTGGCCACATTTATGCTGAGTAGCCAAGCTTACCGATGGTGGCGTGGATTGCAGCTGACAGGGATGGATGCCCGCACCCTGAGTTGGGAGGACTTCCGTCATAGTTTCCTAGATCAGTTCTATCCTCGCTCATTTCGTAATGCTAGGGAGGTTGAATTCCTACAACTACATCAGGGGGACATGTCAGTGGCAGACTATGAACAGAAATTCCTGAACCTGTCCAGTTTTGCTCCTCTATATGTATCCAACGAGGAGGACAAGTGTCGAAGGTTTGAGCAAGGACTGAGGAATGGCATCCGGGGAGCTGTGACTGTAGGAACTTATGCCACCCTGCGAGAGTTGTCTGATGCAGCTGCACGAGTTGAGGTGACCTTGCCAGTGCCACAGCAGTTTTTGGGCTCTGGTCGACGCCGGGACCGCCAGTACCAGGGCTCTGCGAACCAGAGGTCCTCCAAGCGAGGTAATTATGGCTCTGGATCTTCGCGTGGCGCTCGCCTGAGTTACGGACGTAGGGGAACACAGACATTTAGGTATCGACCACCAGCGACTGCACAGTTCAGTGAGGCATCGGTGGGATCTACTGACCGACAGAGTAATGACCGTGGTAATGTTCTTGTCTGCTTTTACTGTAGGGAGCCGGGTCACTTCAAAAGAGACTGTCCACGATTGGTTGGTAGTAGTGGTACTGGATGGGGCTCTACTGAGCAGGGCCCTAGTACAACTTCGGCTTCAAATGCTACAAGTGGGAGAGGAGGTGGCAAAACTCGTGGTGGATCTGGTGGATCACGAGGGCGTGGTCGGACTTCGGGACCACAGGCTCGAGTCTATGTTGTGACTCAACAGGAGGCCCGGGCAGCCCCGGAGGTGGTGACAGGTATGCTTACTATTTTCGGTCATCATGCACGTACTTTAATAGATTCGGGAGCTACCCACTCTTTTGTTTCTCGGGAGTATGCACTGTTAGCAGATAGAGAGATTTCTGCGATCGGGTGTGAGATGGGAGTCGGTACACCGACTGGAGAGTTGTATGTAGTAAACCAAGTGATACGACGATACCCTACTGTGATAGGGGAGGTGCATCTAGTGGTTGATTTGATACTCCTAGACTTGTGTGATTTTGATGTTATCCTTGGGATGGATTGGCTGACAACCCATCATGCCTCTATCGAGTGTTTCGATAAGAGGGTGATACTTCGGAGCCCTGGATTACCTGAGGTGATATTTCAGGGAGATCGGAGGATGTTAACCCCTAGAGTCATATCAGCCCTCTCGGCAGATAGATTTCTGAGGAAGGGCTGCCAGAGTTATCTAGCTTATGTTGTTGATGCACGGGATGCACCAGTCAAGGCCGAGGATATCCTAGTAGTGTGTGACTTCCCAGATGTATTTCCTGAGGATTTACCAGGATTACCCCCTTCTCGAGAGATTGAGTTCACTATCAAACTAATTCCTGGTACACGACCTATATCCTTGACACCTTATCGGATGACACCAGCTGAGTTAAGGGAATTGAAGGTACAATTGTAAGATCTCATGGATGTGGGATTCATTCGACCGAGTGTATCGCCATGGGGAATGCCTTCCTAGTTTCTGCATCCTGGAATGCCTTCCTAACGTAGTAGATGGGATGTTCAGCTCCTGCCCGTCGGGTGATGATGATGGAACTAACGACTGATGTGGATACCGAGAGGTAGATGAAGAGATGCTCTCCGGTCTCTGGTCTGGTTAGGAGTTGGGTGGTACTCATGCATCGTTTGAGGTCCATAAATGCCTTATTGCATTCTTATGTCGAGTTGATCTTTTTGCCTCTACCCTTTAACGCTTTGAAGAAAGGGGTGCATTTGTTCGTTGCCTTAGAGATGAAGCGGGTGAGGGCCGCCACTCGCCCATTTTGACTCTAGATGTCCTTATGGGTTTAAGGGGGCTGCATGTCGAGGATGACCTTGATTTTCTCTAGGTTAGCCTCGATGCCTCGTTGCTGATCATGTATCCCAGGAATTTACCGGATCCAACACCGGAGATGAACTTGGCGGAATTGAGGCGCATCTTGTATTCTTTTAGGACCTTGAATATCTTGGCCAAATTGGGGATGTGTTCGTCGTCCGTTTCTCTTTTGACAAGCATGTCGTCCATGTAAACTTCCATTGTTTTTCCAATCTAGTTGGCAAACATGAAGTTAACGAGGCGTTGATAGGTGGCTCTTACGTTCTTGAGGCTGAAGAGCACGACATTGTAGCAGTAGATGCCCAGTTTGGTCTTGAAGCTGGTGTGGATCTGATGTTCCGGATTCATGAGGATTTGGTTGTATTCAGAGTAGGCATCCATGAAGCTGAGCAGTTTGTGCCCCGCGGTAGCGTCCACAAGCATGTCGATTTTGGGGAGGGGGAAATTTTCCTTTGAGCAAGCCTTGTTGAGATCCGTGAAGTCGATGCACATGCGCCAGACGCCCGTGGGTTTCTTGACGAGGACCACATTGGTGACCCAAGCGGCGTAGATAGCCTTCCGAATGAGATGGATGATGTTGAGCTTGGTGATCTCAGCCTGCATGGCTAGTTGCCTCTCTGCATCATAGCTCCGCTGCTTCTGCGTGTTTGGTTTGAAAGAGGGTCGATGGTGAGTATATGGCAGATCACGTCAGTGGGGATGCCTGACATGTCCGCGTAGGACCATGTGAATACTTCTGCGTTGTCCTGGAGGAACATGATGAGGGCAAAACGGATGCTGGGCTTTAGCTTGTATCCTATTAGAACCTGGAGGTCCTTGTGTGTGTTAGAAAGGGTGATCGTCTCTGTCTCTTCCACGGGTTCTACCTGAGGCATATGCGCCAGATCTCGAGGGTCCTCCAGGGGGCTGTCCCTGCGTTGGCGCATGTACTTGGGATCTACAGGGTCGTCTCTAAGTGCTGTCTCCATGACGGAGAGTGTCTCTGTTGCCTCCAGAAGATGTTGGCTTATTTTGGTCAGGGCGGTGGCTTACCATGTTCTCGCGGAGAGCTGGTCTCTGTGTGCATAGCCCTTTCCAGCGAGTGTTGGGAATTTCATCATCAGCAGATGTGTTGATACGATGGCTCGCATCTGGTTGAGTAGGCCTCGCCCGAGTATGTCATTATAGGCTATTGGGCAATCGACCACGAGGAAAGTGGTGAGGGTGGTAGCAGCCTGAGGGTCGGTGCCCATGGTGATTGGAAGAGTGATGATGCCCTGAAAAACCAAGCAGGGGGCGTGACCTTGTTGTCTAGCTCCTTCTTGTCTAAGCCCATATGCTAGAAAGCCTCCTAAAAAAAACATTGACAAAGTTGTCGGTGTCCACAAGGATGCGGGCAACGTCGTAGTTGGATAGGAGCACTCGGACGATGAGGGGGTCGTCGTGTGTAAACACGATGCCTTTTTCTTCTTCTTCAGAAAAGATGATGTCCGACCATCCGAATTTTATTATCTTTCCAGGTCGGCTTGCGCCGATGCTAAGCACTTGCTGGCTTAATTGTGAAGCCTTGCATAAGTCTTTCCTTGCTCGGTTAGATGTGATAGGGGACGATAGGGTTGGCCTTCCACTGATGCTGTTGATTTGGAGGCGAGCCAGGGCAGCTTGGGCGCGTGGCAGGAACTAGTCGAGTTTACCTTCTCAAACAAGTTGCTCTACGATGTCCTTGAATGCGATGCATTCTTCGATGGTATGACCATTATACTTATGGTACTGGCAGAAGGCTTCCTTGTTGGCAATATGGCAGTAGTTGGGGTTCCTAGGCTTGGCCTTTGGGATCATCTATTCCATATTCAACAAGACATTATCGAGGGTGGTATTTAGGACTGTATAAGTCTAGAAGCGGCGTTTAGGACCAAAATTATCACCTACTAAACCTCGGCCATCGTGGCTATTGTCCCTGCGCCGATAGTCTCGATCACTACGACCAAACTGACCCTTTTTGTCGTGGTGTTGGGATTCAAAGTTGAGCTTCCTCTTTCCCATTTCAGAGAGGTTGCTACCTTGGTTGTGGTCATCATTGTGGTGATTTCTCCCCAAGTTGGTGGCTGAGGGTGCGAGGTGTTTGACCTTGCTCTCTCTAGAAGGGGTATGGAAGAATTCGGCATTGGCATGGATGCTAGCCCTAGGCATAAGCTCGGTGTAGCTACCCCAATCCTCAATATGGGTTGCATACTTGTAGGGGGATTCCTTTAGGGCACCGAAAGGCGTTGAAGGGGGCCTTGTCATCCGTGTCTCGACAACGAGGGTATTCAAGGTTGAATCTCGCGGCATATCTCTAGAGTGTTTCATCCTCTTTCTGCCTGATAGAGAAGAGGTCCTCCTTGGAGACAAGCCTGTCGGTTTGGATCATGAATTGGCTCAGGAAAGTAGAGTGCAAGTCCTCGAGCGAATCGATTATGCTTGGTGGTAGGCGATAGAACCAGTTGAGGGCTGCATCTGTGAGGGTGGAGCTGAAGATGAGGCATTGTTCATCCTCAGAAGCATCCCAGTATGCTAGCGCAGAGGAGTAATTGTTCTAGTGGGTGACAGGGTCTCCTTTTCCTGTGTACATGGCGATCTTTAAGGGCTTTACTCCAGTCCTGTGGCGGGTTGGAGGATCTTATCGGAGAAAGGACCAAGGTTGGCCTTTTTTAAGGTCGGCGCCTTACTTTTGTCATCCCTTACCTCTAAGGCACGTATTCCCCTCAAGAGGCTTTCGATATCTTCGATTTGGGGGGTGGGTTGGCTAACGTGGCGCTCGGTCGGTCTCTTGTTCCGGTCCTGGCAAATTTTTGGCTTCCTGACCCTGAGAGTAGCTTCCTGTCGTTGAGTCTCTCTCATCCAACGTGTAATGGCTCTCCTGCGGGTGAGCTTTGCCCTTTTGGATTGCATGGCAACCCCTGTTGTTCACCACTCAGCCTGAGTTTCCCGTAGTGACCTAGCGGTCGCGCGAAATTGATTGGTGTGGTTCCGAAGTCCTATGGTTGGATGTTTCATAGGCGAGCCTAGCTAGAACGACTTAGCGTTCCTCTAGCAATTGTCAAGCATCCCTATAGATCTTAGTTCCTGAGGATCCTGCATTAGATGGATGGATGAGGAGTCGTCTGGAAGAGGTAGGATTCACCCTGGGTTGTTGCTTCCTTGCTTGGTCTGGTGAGGACCTTTCGATTACCGCGTGAGCAATACGAGGTCGATCGACCTAGTTGTGCCCGACCTAAAACTGGTCGGCCAGGTCTTGATCTTGATGACCTTCGCGCTGGGACATTCTAGCAATGGCAAGGGTACTTGCGTACTGTTCGGCCAAAACCTGGTTTTTAACGTCGATCTTCACATTGTGAGCCTTCAGCGCAGCTATCTCGCGCATCAGGTCATCCAATGTTTGCCGGTAGGAATCAGGGATGTTTCCCATTGGGTTCCCTTGGGGAATGAGGGTATGGTTAAGCTCTTATTCATCTCATTCGTCCGACATGGTGCTGGGCACGATTCGGGACGTCTGATTTTGGTGGATGAGAGCGTGGGGTGTTATTTCAGTTCCCACAGATGGCGCCAAACTGTTGATGCAAGAAATTGATCAACTTAGACTCGCCTTGCTGAGCTTGTTTGCTGCTCCTCTCGGGGGTAGGGAGACCTGCGTGAGGGCAAGGGTACTGTAGTAATTTAGGCAGCGTGAGGGCAAGATTGTCATTACCTTTTAGAGGGGGATGCCTCTGAATTTATAGTAGCATTGAATGTGTTTGTTGGTGTTTGTCAATGTGGGATAAATGTTGTGACATGTGTCTTGTGGTGGTCCTGGGCAACATTTATGACTTGTTAGTGGGCCTAGCCGATCAGATGTCGTCGGCTTAGGAAGAGTCGGTCTGTGGTTGGCTTGCAAGGAGACTGGCTGGTTGTCAGGCCAATCTGCGGGTTGGCCGATCAGATATGATCTTCCTAGGTCATCCTGACCTTGTTGGCATAATCTGTGGGGTGCCTAGGGGCTGGCCGACCAGACATGGTCGGTTAGCTTGACCTTGGTACTTGTGAGTTGTTAAAGGCAGACCAATTCAGTCTTTAGTCAGGCCGACCAGTTTAGGTATGAACAAGATTATATCAAATTGTCTCAATTTATAGAGGATGAAGAGGTAAGTGGTACTAAAATTTCCTCAATTTTCAACTTTAAATGATGAATTTTCAATTTTGTTGAAGTGTGAAGGCTATTTTTTGTTTCTTCCTCTCGAATTGGTCTTTATTGATGAAATTTGGAAATAAAAGTTTAGCATATGGTATTTTGATTTCACTGGACATCGACATCGGCGTAAATCGGGTGATATCGTCAATTTTTGCCGATATTAGACGAAAGGTTCAATATTGGAGGAAAAAATTTCTTTCCTCCCAGTTTAGATGTCGCCTCTTCACATTTTCGACATATCGGTCGATAAATCAGCGATATCACCACCGATATTTTCATATTTTCAACCATGAGGGTAACATATGCCTGATGGGAAGAGTTGGCTGATTTAATTAGACCTCCTTCTTTATTCATGCTATTTTCACTTATAAACTATTATTAATAGCTAATTTATCCCCCTCCATTATATTTATCCAAATTTTGATCTAAAAATTCATATGTGATGGTCCGTTATGAATACTGTTTCTTTTTCTATTATTTATATGATACGTCTATTTTTTTTTTGTCATTTACGTTTACGTGTTTAAAATCTAAATTTTCTAAGACTAATTGTGGTCATACGGAGAAATGGGCTACTAATAATAATTAAGGACAATTTAACGGAAACTCTCATACTAGTTAAGTGAGAAATCATTATGTGATACCGTCTCATAAGATATGTGATCAAAACGGTGGCTGTCTAGACGCTCAAAAGTGAGAAATCGCTCCGTATATTCGCTAGGTGCTTACGTGGATTTGCGTATACATCCTTATCTATATTTAGTTATACAAGTTCTTATATATATTTAGTTATATATGTTATTTTAATTATTAAATATTTAGTTAATAATATAAGTATTACTTAAAACAAATATAGTAGATTTAAAAAACCTAAAATGTTGTATAATAAAATTAATAAAAAATTTACATTTTCAGTATTTATGATTTCCAACTCAAATTATTTATTTAGGTAATTTATTTTGGAATGATTTGATAGTATTCATTATATTATTAATTTGTTTAATTTTGCCTTAAAAAATAAACCGTCTAGGCCCCCCCGCCTAACTGTCTAGGCACTAGGCCTCTATCGACCGTCCTAGGAGCGCCTAACGCCATTTTGAACGTTGGACTCGTATATAATTCACATGTTATCAAATAAAAGCATGTTTACTTAAGGGTAATGAGAATCAAATCAAATGCAATGATTACCATATAGAGTACTCATTCATTTACTTAAAAAATTGGATTTTTTTTTTAACAAGCAGACCGCTCATGAAAAATGCTTAATGACATTATCTTAAAATGGGTAATGTGATTAAATGGAGGGAAGGTGATAATGATTCCTATTATCTATTTTATTTTTTATGTACCAAAATTGCCCTACAACTTTTGCAATAATTACAAAATTCAGCCATAAAAAAATATATTCGGATATCTTATTATAACTGAAATCGCTATCATACAAATTAGTAGCCCTATACATATTGTCTCGAAATATCGAAACCGTCATGTTCTGTATCATACCAAATCGGAAAAAAAAACAAATAATAAAACCGAATAGATGACCAGTACAATACTGATACCATACCGGCTCAAATTGGTACGGGATCAGTTTTGATATTAGGGAATACCGTCTCGTACCAAAATTGAACTGATTTTGAATTTTTTTAATTAATTAAAAAATTAAATTAAATCCAAAAAAATAAAATAAAATAACCCTAATACCCTAATAGCTAATGAATGACTCCCTAGTCCTCACTTCAGCCGATTGTCTTCAGAGTCTCTAGAAAGCATCAAAACATCAAAACTTCTAAAATTTTAGTTTCCTCACCTATTTGAATGAGCAGAGAGTTAGCAAATAGCAATGTTTGTTTGTGCTTGAATTGTTGTTGATTAACTCATTTATCTGTAATGTTGTCATGCATTCATGAATTGATGATTTGATGGTTGGTGATGGATAGCATATTGAAGTATGAATTCATGAATTGGTGCTGTTTTGGTAAAGCAACACCGTTTCATATTTGAGGATGAATTGTTGAAGAATTTTTTATGAATTGGCGATATTTTGGCAAAGTAACACTGGTTTGTGTACAATAGCAGTGGTGCCAAAACCCACTTGATTATGAAGAGTATTACTGTGAATTGGTGTTGTTTTGGTAAAGTAGCACTAGCGAATCTGTAGGTCTCATTTTTGCAATATGCATGACTCTAAGTTGTTTCTTACACAAATGCATATTGTTATTGAATGGAGCATCATTTTAACAACCATTGGTTTTCATAATTGCCTACTTGACATTTTTTTTTCCTGTGACATGTTGCCTTATGATATGAATTTTGTATAAATTTTGGCTCAACTTTTTGTTAAGCAATTTTGGCTCAAAATCGAAATTGTACCGAACACAATTAATACGGTATGATCTAATACAATTTCATATTTTGGAATACCGTACTGTACCGAACTGGTTAAAATTAATTGGTATGATTCTAGTATCACCTCCATTACGAACCGTATCTAACCACACTCAGAGCTACAAATTAGAGAGTGATGATATATTATTTTTTAATGAATGAAATCTTTCATAAAATGAAGAAGAACACTTCATTTATTTGTTAATAAATCGATTTTTTCACTAAATGAGTTTTAAGAGGGTGATAAGAAGGGAACAAGGTGTTGAGAAACTGGAAAAAAAGAAAGGTCATTTTAGTAACCAATTAATTTTTTATTCTGTTTGATTATGGTTAGTAAACAATAAAAATAGAAATCATTCTTATTAGGGTGTGTTTGGTAAGAGGGTGATAAGAAGGGAACAAGGTGTTGAGAAACTGGAAAAAAGAAAGGTCATTTTAGTAACAAATTAATTTTTTTTCTGTTTGATAATGGTTAGTAAACAATAATAATGGAAATCATTCCCATTAGGGTGTGTTTGGATAATTTTTTTTAAGATTATTAAGAATTTATTAAAATGATGGATTATTACGGATATTGGGAAAAAAAATTAAATTACTGGAAATTAGTTTTCCAAAATTTGTAAAGTTCTATGTTTGGGTAATATAAAAATAAAATAAAATTTAAAGATGTAATTTAATGTTCATATATAAATAATAGTCATAAAGATGAAATTTTGAAAATGACACATTTTTACATGGAATTTAAACTTTGGATTTGTGGCATCTAAATTTCCTTTTATTTTTATTTTTTTTAGAATATTAAATTCCTATATTTATGCATCCAAACAAGAGAATTTGTGCATTGGAAACTTGAAATTCTCATTTTTTTTTTAATAAATCCCATATATTTTTCCCTCATCCAGCACCATTAATGTTCGGATGATATATTGTTAATAAACATCTCAATAGGAATAATGACCCACTTTTCTGATTGCCTACTTCTCTTGTTATCCACTGTTCCCATTACTTGGAAGTAAATGTCCCCTAAATGAATATACATTGACTTTATATCCTAAAAATTGGGAATTTGAACCATGTCATCCATTTATATTAAAACACGTAGACTAGATGCACCAAGTGGCTATGAGTGGATACCATTTAGTAAGTTTCCAATTAAGTGAGAAATTTAGGGATTTTTTTTTTCTTTCAAAAATGCTTCAACTGAGTTTCTATCCCACTTTCTATAGCGGGCTCAGAACATCGAAAAATGTATTGTGGAAACTTTTAATGTAAATTGACCGTTTGCTTTTATTGGTGTTTAAGTTGACTTTTGACTCAGATTTTCGTTTGCAATTTTCGTGAGTAACTTTGTGTAGGTTTCGGAATCCTGAATCAGTAGACATGTAGCATGTCAGAATCGGAGGTCGATTGAGAATGCTACGGGTGTAGGATTGTTAGGGATATTTTGGTAATTTGACATAATAGAGCATTTTGGTAATTTCACAAGAATTTTTTTTTTAAAAATTCAAGCTTATCAGTTTTCCCTCTATCTTTTTGGGTTTTGTGAACAGACTTGGGGGGTTGGGATGAGTATGTATATATATATGTATAAGTAGGTTTGTGCCATTTTTGGTGTGAATAAGTGTGTGTTGTGCATTGTCCACCTAAACCCCTGAACAGCTAGCCCAGAGAACTAGAAGCAGTCAAAGAGAAAGGGAGGTGAATGATTTAGGAAAAACTAAGGGAGGAGAGAAGGAGGGAAGGAAAACCGTGAACCCAAAAAACCCAAAAATCTTAACCGTGAGTGTCTGGGCCACCTACGAAGTTTAAACTTCGAAGCAAGGCGTCTAATAGCTCTCAAGCTTTTAGGAAGCTAAAACATCGAAAAACAAAGGGTTTGGCACGTTGGGAAGTCTGAAAAATCAAGAGGAAAGTTAGCCGAAACTTCAAAGGTAAGGACCGTGAGTTTTAGCTCGATTTACCTAATTTTAAGTTTATATATTGATTTTTGGGTAGTAGTAGGTGAAATTTGGTTTTTGGAGCATCAAAAAAGAAGGAGAAATAAAGAAGTTACATGTTACAGCTGGGTCGACCCGCTGGATCAGAAAACCCGAAACTAGAGTAACGGGTTGACCCGTCGCAAGGTAGGGGATGATGCCGTGGTAGTCTAACATGGCTACTAACGTGGTGCCACATGTGCCACGTGTCACCACGTATCATGCCACGTATTGCCATGTGTCATGCACGTATTGCCACGTGCCATGCACGTATTGTAACACCCCAAAAATTCGAGGAAATGAAAAAATGACGATTTGTCCTATAAAGTCAAAATGTTGACTTTTTGATCGGGAGACCTTATGACCGTATCGTGAGAACCGTTAAGAAGGTCTTGGAATTTTGAATCCATAAACATGTAGTACGTCGAAAAAGAATTTCGGATAAGTACGTTATGGGTCAAGAATGAGTAATGGAATTTTAGTAATTTTACACATAAAGGGTATTTTGGTCATTTTAAAAGAAAGACCTAGAATGTTTTAGGCTTCTCATGAATTCTCCTTCAAATATTTCTTTCACCGACTTACACTTGTTTAAATAGGTGTTGAGTGTGTGTGGAAGGCACCTCAGTGGGTGGTGGCCGAATATGATAAAAAAAAAACAAGAAAAACCATGAAAATGCCACCAAGAAAGAATCAAGTTTAAATAGGTGTTGAGTGTGTGTGGAAGGCACCTCGGTGGGTGGTGGCCGAATATGATAAAAAAAACAAGAAAAACCATGAAAATGCCACCAAGAAAAAATCAGGAAGAAAAAAAAGGAAGAAAGAATCAGGGAGAAAAAATGAAAAAGCAGAGAGGAAGGGGAAGGTGGGAAGGACACACGACCATGAAAGAGGAAGTGGCTGTGTGCCCTTCATTTTGAAATAATGGCTTCGAGCATGGTAACAAGGACACAGGTGCCTTAACACCTTCCTGAAGACCCTGCGGACCGTTAGGAAAAGAAAACATGGTTTTTGGTTGAATAAGACTGCCTGAGACAGGTGTCTGACTCATGGTAAAAAATGGAGAGTTTGGGTATAATGTTCAGGTATGTTTCTTTGCATTTAAATCCTATAGATATTTTCTGGGGTACACGAGTTGAATTTGGATGTAAAAAGTGTAAGAAATGATAAAGAAACAGATGATTTTTAGTCAGGTCACGCCGCAGATCGGTGACCCAAATTTCAGGAACTTGGTCGACCCGGTTCCGAGTTGAAGCCAACCTTATGACGCGCATGAAGCCCACACGCAGTGAGCTCCAGGGGCTTGTGAGTGTGTGTCCAGTGGAGTTGGAGGATGTTGTCAACACGAAAATTGTTTCTTATGGAATTCTGAGTTCACTGGTATATTTTGTGAGTTAATTAGACATGATTTGAGTGTGAATTTGATAGTTAACATATTCTGTTTATATTTTTACTCATGAATTATGATTTGTTTAGGTGATATTGATCTTTAAATGGAAAATATGAAGAATATTAGTTCTTGAAGTGATAAAAAGAGAGGGGGATTGTGAGTGTTCTTGTGTGAACAAGCGAAAAGGGTTAGTTGTATGGTATTTAGAGGGATTTCTTTAAGTAGAATTTTATGGTAGATTATGAAGAAATAATAGATAATATAATCATGAAGATGATAAGTGTATGACGTGTGACAAATGGTCTATGTTCTATATGAGGAATAAAAAGGATAAAGAATTGAGAATAAGGTGTGTAATTAAGGACTTATGTACATAAACATATCTATATAGTATTGATGTCATTATTATGTATAAGTTATGATTTATATAGGTATTTGGGCTTATGTGTACACTTTAATTATTTTGGAACTACAATTGATATTTTGTAGTGATTTTCGAGTATATAAAGACTTTGTGAATGGAAGG
Source organism: Prinsepia uniflora (assembly GCA_032719365.1). NCBI lineage: Eukaryota > Viridiplantae > Streptophyta > Magnoliopsida > Rosales > Rosaceae > Prinsepia > Prinsepia uniflora. The sequence goes on from CM064872.1 coordinate 54,614,702, forward strand.
GTATAAAGTGAATAAAGGATTGCCTCGTATGTGCATAGTATTATATGGAAATGGAACAAGGATAAATATTTGAGTATAGAAAGTTTTGTATGATAAGATAAATATATGTGATGATAGTATGACTTGATAATTTCCATGATGATAATCATGATATACTAACATATGTTAAAATACTTATGTTGATGACAATATGATTCCTATGATCCTATGATGATATATGATAAGATTGTGATGTGTTGTGATGATAAGCATGGGGTGTTTTGGAAGATTACTATGTAATGGGATGATGTTTCTAATGAACGAACCATTTTCTTCATGCGTGTTTATGGTTTAGGTGAGCAAGTTAATATGATAAGAAATGGTAACTAGGTATGTAGTCATGTTTCATTGTGATTATGGTTGACATTTCAATTTGTGTAAGTGAGAATAATGAAAGTAAAATTGATTAAGGTCGAATTGGTAAATTTACTCCTTGACAGGAATTAGTGGGTTGGACGTGGATGGTAACCCCACAAGGATTGATTTAATTTGGTTAATTTAATCTGTAAAATTATTAACATCCCTTATCTGATAAGAATGATCAGACGGGAGCAAGATCAATTTGATTTATAAGGAAATTTGGGATGAGTCTTGTCACGTGTCATGCCACGTGGGGCCACATGTCATACCACGTGGGCACTCTGTCATACTGTCAGTGCCACATGTTATCACGTGGCTGCCCAGGTTAGCGCCCAATTGGTTATGCCTGTGATGCACGTGACGGCACGTAGGAAGGTCACCGACCTTCAACCGGTACATGGTAGTGCGTGGGCATGAATCTTGAGACATGGGTGCGTGTTCGATAGTTTTCGACGTCATGAATCTAATGATGGTGGTTTCGAGTCGATCGAATATCGTCTCGGGGTAGTTTCGAGTGTCCGAAGTGTATATTTACATTTTAAAAATTTGTATTTAAATCTTCAGACTTAGGACTTAAATTGGGAAACTACCTAGGACTTTTATGACTCGAAATTATGATTTTTGACAGGCGACACAACCTCCGAAGCTAGTGAGGAACACTCAAATCGTGAATAAACTGCAAAATAATGATTGTGAGTGGACCTTTATTTTACTAAATTATTATGCATGCATATTTACATATTTTAATCATTTTATTATATGATTTATGTGATGATGGTTCGATTATGATTTTTAAGTGATTTTTGATGATTTACGGAAATTATCTTAATTGCATGTTTTAAAAGGTTTTGCGTATACTGTGTTTTGGGCTTAGACTTGGATTTTGAAATATTGATTTAGTTTAAGGAGTTGATATTTGTTATAAGGGCAATGCTATTTGGACCTTCTAAATTGACCACATTTAGTGACCATGTTGATGTGCCAATCAATGAATGGTCTAATATCAATATAGAATAATTTCATTTATTAAAATAATAACATTCATTGATTGACACATCAACATGGTCACTAAATGTGATCAATTTAGATGATCCAAATAGCATCATTATTGTTATAAATGTATGTTTCTCGATATTTGGGCACTGTGTGTATTGCTGGACAACTTTCCTCGGATTGCTAGTTAGCTGGATTGTCTCAGATGTCCGAAGTCGGACTCCTTTTTCCTGAGATGGGTTATGTGGTTAGTCTCAGACGTCTAGAGCAGGACTCTTTTTTCCTGAGACTGGTGATTGGGCTATGACTCAAACGTACAGAGCTAGACTTTGTCTTCCTGGGTCGGTCCACACTCAGACGTCCAGAGTTGGACTCTGTCTTCCTGGGTCAGTCTATACTCAGACGTCTAGAACTTTGACTCTGTTTTCCCGAGTGCTTTTGCCTACAAGTAGTGCTTCTATGATATGATGATTGATATTCGAGCAGCGAGGATGTGTTGATTATGTGTGAACATGGTTATGGTGTTTTGATATCATTTCATATTGACTTGCTTTTATGATATTTATTGATTTCTTAATATTTGGACGTGCTTTGAGATTTCCTGTTTACCATCTGCCTTATTGAGATTTGATGATTTTTCATATGCATGCATAGTTTTAGAAAAATTGAGGCTAAATTAGTTATGTTTTCAAATATGTTTTAAAATACTTATTTTCATCCACTCACATTTTTATGGATTTTCACTTATCCTTCAGGTCATGACACTTGGACGGGGACCTATTATGAGACCAGAGGCATTTTTTAGTCACTGCGCACTCTTAAATATATTTTAGAGTAGGTTTAAACATTTTGAGCTGTATTTGATACGTATACTCTATAGAGAGTTATGTCAAAGATCCTTTACTTGACAGTTTTATTGATATTATGTGATATTCTTAAGATTGGTTTCAATTTTAGATATTGACTATCAAACGAAAACATGATCCTTCATGAAAATCTAGATATTTCGGGATGGGGTCTTGTCACCTTCTACTTTATAATTTTGTTATTTTAGGATTTTGAATCCTTAAATTTCTAAATAGGATACAAAAAGTAGAGATTGACCAGGAGTAGGATTTTGAATCCTTAATTTTTCTCATAATTGTATGAAGTTTACAAATGATAAAATAATAAATTAAGAATATTTAAATATTTAATTTGAAATAAAAATGATAAAATATTTGATATGTTTGGTACCTCGATGTTTGAGGAAGAAAATTGACCAGGAGTAGAACCCTCTTACGAGAATATAAACTACCTCCGCGTGTTCTCAGACGTTCGTCTCTTCTCACACTTGCCGCCATCCGCCTTTTCTCTTTCGGCGGTGGGTGCTCCGTTTCAGCTTCTTATATCGTCTCTCCGCCACTGAACTCAGCTCAGCTGTTCTCTGGTTCTCATTTTCTCCTGAATGGCAGTGGACAAAGACAAGCTTCAGGAAGAGGCTTCCATTGGCCGCTTCTACAAGATTGTTCTGAGCTGGGACTATTTCCCCCTCCTTAAAAACTTAAAGGTAATTCCTTCTTTCTTTCGCGATTATATACATATAAATATTATGTATTTATAGGTATGAATGTATATTTTGTTGTAATTGCAATTTGGAAAGCAGAAAAAATAAGGGAGAAGAGGTAGATGGCGGTCCAGGAATCGAAAAAGTGAAAGACTCGTACAAGGATGTGGATGAGTATATCTCTACTTACGAACCCCTTCTCTTTGAAGAAGTCAAATCTCAGATTACTTAGGACAAAGATGACAATGAATGTATTAATTTTATTTTTTCCTTCTTACGTTTACTGCAACATTTGGCATAATTGAATTCGATACCTTACTCTCCTTTTCAATTTTCGTTGCAGTAGAAGCTCCCAAGAGAAATTTGATTGTGGAGTGCACTGAAGTTGATGGGTTTCATTTAGCTACTGTTACCAGTGATTCGAGCGACATGGATGAGCAGGAATCAATATCACAGATTGATCTTTTGCTTCTTTCCAAACAAAATGTAATCGAATTCAACTGAATGTGTTTACTTCTTTTTTGTCTCTCTTGCGTTTATCACGTACATGGCTGACTGCTGACATGGATTACTTACTCTTTTGACGGCATTTGCTATTGCAGCTTCAAGATAAAAAAAAGCTCCCAACAGTTTATGCTTTTGCGTTGGTGGAAAGTCTCCAGGCAAGTTCTTTTAGGATTAGAATGTATTTGAATGGAGATCACAAATTTGAAGACCAATGCAGTTGAATCCTGTCCAAGGTTGTTAAAAGTGAACTCATTGGTTACTTCTAATTTTGAAGGAGAGAGGTTTTTTAACACTTTAAAGGTAATTTTTTTTGTAATAAATTGAATATCTTTTGCTACAGACTGTTTTTCAATAACTTACATGGTTTTTTTAAATCCATACATGTATATGTATATATGATATATATATATATGTATATATAGGTTATTCTGAGGTTGATACCTTTGTAATTAGTTAACCTATTTGATTTAAATCAAAAGCTTGCAAATTTAGAAATTCATGATTTTGATCCTACATTCACATTTTTCTTATAAAAATGAATACTGAGGCACAGTTTTTGAGTAAATTGGTTTGTGATTCTTGTGGTATTTTGTTCTTTAATAATTCAAATTAAGTTGACGATACTTTTCCATGGTGTAGATTGTGTGTACTGAAAACCATACTATTTGTTTTTTTTTTCTTTTTTTCCTTTTCAAATTGTTGGTATGCATCCTATCAATAGTTGGTATGCAAATCTGGAAGGAGGTGAATTAATTAACGTGTACTACAAGTCTAATAGTGATACAAAGGAGATATTTCATGTTATAAGAGTAGAAGATCCTGTATCTGAATCTTTGCAATTGCAATCTTCCAATATGAGAGGAGTTTTACATGTCAAGCTCGAGTGGTGGAGAGAGAATGACATGTGAGGGTAGTGTTACAACATCAAATAATTTCCGTCCCCTATCCGAACAGCTTAAGTTGCTAGGAATAGAGGTAAATGAACAGAATTGATTTGAAAACTTTTGAAACACTCTGGCTTCTTTGTTTGGGTATTCACTGTTTCTTGTATGGATGAAATCTTACATTTGGCATGTCCATGTCATGTTACCATGCAGTCTCATCTATTATATCAGTAAGATCTTTCATGGCCAATCTTAAATAATTAAGGGACCATAGTAGTCCAAATGTAAATACATATATTTCGTTCGGTTAGTCCTGACATGGATTTAGTGGATTTAATAAATGTTTCAGATTTGCAGCTTATCAACTATTGCTCGTGAATATGTAGCTCTGTGGTCAATTAGCTCTCTCCCTTTCAAGGATATAATTCTTGGAGCTTCTGAAAAAAGTATCAGTTCGGAAGGCCAGGGCTGGAAAATTTCTAGACCTCTGGATGAATTTATAAAAGACAATCTTAACGAATCTCAACAAAATGCCATACAAGTAAGCTGTTACTGAAGTTTTCCATGTATTTATCGTTTTTTCGTTTTCTTAGTTGCGAACTTCTCTTATATGCATGTAACTGGGGTTAGCATTTGCAGTTTGTTTATTTCACCTCTTTTTAAAAGATGTTGCTTGGGTATTGTGTTCATGTAATATCCAGCATCAAGGTGTATTAACTTGTGTCTATGTTTGTGTTTGGAGTTTTATCAATGTTATTGTTTGAATTTCTGTATAAGGATTTTTAACTTCTTATTGTAATGGAAGAATACTATTGTCTTCTGCAGGCTGGTCTATCTCGCAAACCATTTATCCTGATTCAGGTTTTCCTTTTGCCTTTTTGATAATTCTATCAGATGCATATACATAATAGCAGCTTGCTACTTCTTTTCATCTCATTGTTTCCTGATGGAGGTTCCAATTGAGGATTCGGTTATAAAAAAATGATTGAAGGAGAGTTGAGAGTCTAAATTATGATTATTATTATTATTATTATTATAAATATTATGATTATTATTATCGTTGCTATTGTTGTTATTATTATTATTTTTATTATTATCATTTGAAGGAGAATAACAAACTTTTGCGTATGTTACTACCATGAAGACCTGAAAATTAAAACTATATATAATATTACTTGGAAATAAAATATATATTCTAATGTTTGAAGAAAACAATTTAATGTATATTTCAACTTATCCCAATTAATAAATTTATAAATAAAACTAGGAAGTATTAATAGAAATTTGACTGTATAATGTGTTTTGTAGTTGTCTTGTAGTTGGCTACATTACCACTTATCTGTTACATAATTGGAATTTCATTAGTTTAGTATTTTCCTTCTTTATCACAATTAACAAACGGCCTCTGTCAAATCCTGAACAAGAAAATAGAAGCAAGGCAATATTGTATATATAAGGTATGGAATAGTTTTCTATATTGAATGAATTGATTTTTTACAAAGCTAGAGCTTAAGTATATACTAAGTCTAGGAGTCCTAACTAGGAAGTGTTTGACTATACAAACTAAGGAATCAAGACGATTCCTATTTACACTGATACTAAGGAGATTGATCTACAATCTCCTCTGATGAGGGAACTCCCGTGGAGGAAGACTCCTTAATATGCCCCCGCAAGATGGTGGAGCCATCTACAACACCAATCTTGTCATGGAGGAGCTGGAAGTGCGGCCGAGGCAGGGGCTTGGTGAGTGCAACAGCTAGCTGGTCATCGGTGGAGACATGAGCGACAATGAGGAGACCGCGAGAGACATGATTTTGTACGAATTGGAAATCGATGTCCACGTGCTTCATGCATGAGTTGCGCCAAGGTTGTCATAGGAGATGGTGGGTTTGCTCGGGAGGGTGACACCCAGTTCCACCATGAGGGACTTGACCCAAATGAGCTCAGCAACGGTGGAAGAAACGACTTGATACTCTGCTTCTGTAAAGGACCGGGAGACTGATTTCTGCTTGCGTGAGCTCCAAGAGATCAGGTTTCCACCAAGGTAAACAAGATAGGCAGTAGTAGACTTCGTATCATCACGGTCAGCAGCCTAATCTACATCAGAAAAGGCAGCTAGAGTGTGAAAGGCATGCATAGGAGACAACATGGAGGTCGTTGTTGGATTTCCTGTTAAGATGGAGGTCGAAGAGGATGGTGCCTTTGAGATATCTGAGGACTCGTTTGAGGGCCTGCCAGTGAAGGTCTGTGGGAGCATGCATGAATTGGGAGAGCTTGTTGATGGCATAAGACACATCTGGGCGAGTAAGATTGAGGTATTAGAGGCTGCTAATACGTAAGAGGGTGGAGTTTGCTGGTGGGGAACCATCTAGTAAGACCAGTGGAGGGGAGACTGCAAGTGGGGTAGAAACTGGCTTGACACCCTCCATATGTGCCAAGGTGAGTATGTCACGGATGTAGCGATGCTGGGAAAGGAAGAGACCCATGGAGGTTGGGATTACTTGCACGCCAAGGAAGTAGTTGAGAGGGCCTAGGCCTTTGACAGAGAACCTTGCTGCCAAGGAGGTGATGAACGTGGTTAGGAGGGTGGGAGCATTGCCTGTAATGATGAGATCATCCACGTACACTAGGAAGTATAGAATATGAGTGTGACGATCCATCCCGAATTAATGGGATTAATTAAGAATTAATGACGGATTAGAGAGACTAATCGGGGACTAGATGAGGATTAGCGGACGTTCAAGGCAAAATGACGATTTTGCCCCTAGAATGGGCAAAACGTTGACTTTTCGTTCGGACGGGTCAAATGGACGTTGGCCGATGACTGTTACGTAGTTTTGGACGTCACGAGTTCATAGACGGGTGGCAAGCTCGATTCCGACGTTCGAGGTAGAAGTTATGACGTTCGGAAGTTCGAGGGCAATTTGGTAATTTGGGCAAAAAATTGACTTTTGATCCGGGAGGTCCGATGGCCGAGGGCCAAAGACTGTTACGTAGATTGAGACGATACGAATCCGTAGACAGGCGGCACATCGAATTCGGAAGTTCAACAAAGAAGTTACGGTTCACGGAAGTTCGAAAATACTATTGCGCGTTTTACGAGGCGAGGGACTTTTGGACTGAAGTGGGGCCCATATATTTATGTGCTGCCCAATGGATGAGTGACAAGTGTCACCCATCCACTGGACATCATTTTCCCTTCATGCATCTCACCTGCCTCTTCATCGATCATTTTTCCTTCCTTCTTCCCAAAACCCAAACCGATCTCCCATCCAACCCCAAAAGTAAAACCCCATTCAATTCTGCCTGTGAGGACCAGAAAGCGAAGAGAAGACCTGATGATGATGGTGGCCGGCCAGGACGGCGTTGCCGTGGACGGTGGAGGCACAAAACCGAGAGGTACTCGGTTAAACCATTTTGCCTCTTTATTTTGATTTGGGCATTATGGGTTGCTTTGGTTGATTAGGGAATGTTTATTAGGTTATTAGGAAGTTATTAAGATGATTTGGAGGGTGGTTCACGGCGGAGGAGGCCGTGAGGGTGACCGGGGAAAACAGAGGCCGTAAGGCCCTATGTCATGGATAGGATTTAGGCCGTTGTAATTAGTTTTGAGGATTGGAAATGGTAGGAAATAGGAAAATAGGAAGAATGGAATCGAAAATGAGAGGATTGGACGAAAAAGGATGGAGGAGGAGAGCCGGACCGGTCACGCCGATCCAGGAAAACCAAAGAACCGGACCGGCCAGTTCAGACTGGCCGTCGCAAGGAGGAAGAAGGAACTGTGCAGGGCGTGTGAGGCCCACGCGCATTCCCTTCTAGGGGCGCGTGCAGGCGCGTGAACTGTCCTTTGAGGGTGGTTCCAACATGTAATTTCATCTATTCGATGTAACGAACATTTTGGGACTGGTTTCGTGTCAATCGGACATCGTTTCGATATAGTTCGGGACGTCCGAAGGTTTAGGTTCGCTTTTAAAAATAGTTAGGAAATCGAGAAAATTATGGGACTTCAATGAGAGGTTAATGAGGCTATTAGTAACCCTCTAAATTAATTTGGACAGGTTCAGGAATCCCGGAGGCGACGTTCGGCCAGGGAGACGCTTATGACACGCGTATCGAGGCGCGACTTTGGACGGTCTGTGAGTGGACCCTTCTTTCGAATTCGATGCATGCATAAATGTTTTATAATTGTTTTAGAATATATTTTGTAATGCCTTGAGTGCATTTGATTGTGGTAGCTTAGGATCGACATATTTGCACGTTTTTCGAGGTTTTTGGCTTTATGTCGTACCTTAGCGTACTACGTTTTTAACGAGGGTTTTATAAACGGATTTTGGATTTGGAAATATGAAATCGGGCATGAGACCCCTTTGATTTACAACTCTCGGACTTGGAGTCCATTTGAATTGATGAGGAATCGGACCGAGGGTCCATTTGTGTTATACGATCAGGCCGGGGGTCCAGTTGGTTTACGATTCGGGTTTGAGGCCCAGTTAGTTGTACTGTCGGGCTTGATGCCCCGTTGATTTATGATATCGGGCCTGAGACCCCTTTAGGTGAGATATCGGGCTTAAGGCCCCGTTGGTTGCAAAATCGGACGTGAGGTCCCGTTGATTTATGGTTTCGGGCTTAAGGCCCAGTTCTTCGTGAAATCGGGCTTGAGTCCCAATTCGGTTTATGTAATGAGAATTCGGGCATGAGACCCTATTGAACTGTGAATTTAGGCCAAAGCCTGTGAAATGGATTTGAATCCGATTCGAGGAATCCTGTTGAAATGAATCGGGTATGAGACCCAGTTGAGAAATGTTTTGAGAAAGAAAGAAAGAGTTTTGAAAATGATTATGAACCCTCCATTTAATTATATGGTCTCCTCCAGACGTCGACCTGGAGAGTCACGATCCACAGACCAGAATGGGTATTCCCATAGGGATCCCGTTCCAGGAGTGGGGGTTACTATTTATGTTGTGGTTCCTGACCAAATTCCGGAGAGATGTGTGGACTAGATCCGGAGTTAGAGCTCGGACTAGATCCAGAGATTGAGTCTCCCAGATGGAGATTCCTGGGAGAAGACTCGGAGTGAGACCCCGAGTAGTGTGCACACTAGATAGAGATGATATCGTGACATTTATCGGGGATGTGTTCCCCGAGTTGGCATCTTCTCCGGAAATGCCTAGGATGGGTTATACGTATACGTACGTATGTGGTACAGAAAGTGATTTGAGGGCGGAGGCCCTGTGTTTCATGTTTTAGAAATGGTTTGGGGCGGAGACCCCGTATTCTATGTTTTGGTATTTCACTGAGAACGGATTTGGGCTGAGTTCCCACATATAATGGTTTATGGTTTTTGAGTTGTGATTTCGGGTCGAGGACCCAAATGGATTTACGGTTCATGACGGTTTATGGGGACCGGGCATGAACCCAGGAAAGGTTTTGAATATGGTTGACAAATGGTTTTATGAATGTTGATAAATGTTTTCGAATGCATGCGTATGTATTTATGAAGGGCATAAATGTCTTCCTGTGAAAATGTTTTTAATGAAAATATTATTTTGTCCACTCACGACTTTTAATGTTTTAATGCCCTTCAGGTTGATCGCGGATGCGGGCTGTAGTAGAGACGAGACATCACTCCCCTCCTCTTATGGTCCTGACGTACTCTGATAGTCCCGGCGAGGGCTAAAGATGGAATTTTCCCTGGTCTGACACGTGGTGTCAGACGGGATCAGGCGGGTCCCACGTTAATCCCGGGGGATTTGGGACCGGTCTTGACAATGAGTACCTTGCTTAAGGAAAAAAAGAAAGGCATCGGATAGAATGTTCACATACCCCGTTTGAAGGAGGAAGCCATGAAGTTCATTATACCAGGCCCGTGGGGCCTATTTTAGCCCATATAGTGCCTTTTTTAATTTTGCACACATAAGTGGGGGTGTGTGGGTCGACAAAGCCCGTGGGATGAGCCATGTAGACATCTTCAGTTAGGGTCCTCTGTAGGAATGCGTTGTTGACATCTAGTTGGCGGATGGCCCAGCCATTAGTCACTGCAAGATGAAGGATGATGCAGATGATGATAAGCTTGACCACATGGCTATAGGTGTGTGGGAAGTCAATGCCTGGGCGCTGATGATAGCCTTTGGCAACAAGCCTGGCTTTGTATCTATCCATAGTACCATCAAGGTGTCGTTTGATACGAAACACCCATTTGTTGCCTACGATGTTTTGGTGTGGTTGGGGAGGAACCAGTTCCTAGGTTCCATTATGAATCAGGGCCGTGAGTTCAGCAGACATGGAAGATCGTCATTTAGGTTCCTTAACCGCTTGTGAAACACAGGTGGGCTCGACTAGGGTGGTTAGGGGATAGGTGGTTGCTGCCAAGGCATAGGTGCGAACAGGGGGGATAACACCTGTTTTAGTTCGAGTCAACATGGGATGAGTGGAAGGCATTGAGGGTGTTGGTTGTGGAGTGGGTGAGGGTGGTAGAGGGGGTTAAGGATGGGGTGGTTGGTGAGGTTGACGCCTTGTGTAGGCGCTGAGAAGGGTGGAGGAAGGGGGTTGGCAGTGCTGGTGGCAGGGAAAGGAGCTGGAGCTACAGTGGAGGAAATGGGGAGGCTGCTTGTAGCTGGTTGATCGTGGGGTAGCGAGGGACCTGCGGCTGGGGAAGGTGCTGCTTGAAGACCAGGCAAAAAAGGCGTGTTCGAAAGGACCAGTGGTGTTGTAGACGTTGGTGATGAGCTGGCAGGTGTGGTGGTGGTCGAGAATGGAAGAGAAGACACAGGACGAAGGGTGGAAACCAATGTTCGAAGTTGGCAGAGGTGACTTTAGGGACAGCGGAGGGAGTGTTGAGACCTAGGAATGTCGACTCATCAAACTGGACATGCCTAGACACATAGAGTTTGTTAGAGGTGGGGTCAAGGTAGAGATAGGCACTCTAGTTAAGAGAGTAGCCTAGGAAGACACAAGGGGTGGAGCAGGGTTGCATTTTGTTGGTGGTGAGGCAGCCAAAGACCCTAAGGCGGGTGTAATTGGGTGGCTGTTGGAAAAGGGCAGCGTATGGAGTGGTGTTTTGGAGAATTGAGGTTGGGATGAGGTAGACAGCAGCTTTGAAGGCATAGGGTCTATATGGGAAGGGTAGGTTGGCTTGAAGGAGGGTTGAGGCCGGTTTCCACAACATGACGGTGGTGCCGTTTAGCGTCCTCGTTATGTTGAGGGGTATGGGGTGGGTTAGAAGGTGATTGATGTCGTGGGTGGCAAAGAAGGCTTTGAGTTTGATAAACCCCCCACCATCATCTGTGTAGAGGGTGGCAATGGAGGTTTGAAAGTAATTTTGGACCAGTTTTCTGAAATCAACAAGGGTTGGAAAAACATCCGATTTCTTTTTGAGGGGATACAATCAATGTGTATTTGGTGAAGTGGTCTACGAAGATTACATAGCAGGAAAAGCCTTTTGGGAAGATGTATGGGACAGGGCCCCAAACATCAGAGTAGATTAATTGCGAGGGCCGTGAACTTTTAAGTGAAGAGACACCAAAAGGCGATGGATTTTATTGCATTGGCATGATGAACATAAATACTTTGGAATTTTAGAAAGTCCATGAATGGAATTGGAACGGAAAACAGACTCTAGGACTTTAGAACTAGGGTGACCTAGGCAACGATGCCATAAAATTGGAAATACCACCACACCCGCCAAGGCTTGAGGTTGTTGTGGTGATGAAGGGGACCATTCGTACACACCTTTCTTAATTTGGCCTTGAATAAGGATCGTCCCCGTGCTGAGATCATTCACCTGGAAACTGTCAGCGAAAAATTCAATAAAGTTGTGATTAGTGGTATTGAACTGAGATATAGATAGTAGATTTCTAGTCATGGTAGGGACACAAAGTACATTATGGAGAGTGAAAGGACGACAGGAAGGAGAAGGGAGAGTAATGGTACCATTGTGGGTTGTGTGCAACCCCTGACCATTGCCAAGGATTATTTCATTAGGTCCACGATAGTTTTGAACATCAGAGAGGTGGTGAGGGGTGGAGGTGACATAGTGGGAAGCACTAGAGTCAAGGAGCCGGGGAGAAGGTTGGCTCTGGGTGGTGGAGTTAGCCATGGGTGGGGGGGGGGGGGGGGGGATGGTTGCTTCTGCAGCTGAGGGCAGTGTTCAATGCTGTGTCCTTGGTTGCCACACCACTGACAGAAGCCATGGTAGCCACTGCCAGGAGTGGTGGGGCGGCGGTTGGTGTCTGAGGTTTGGTTGAAGGGATGCTGGCTGGAGTAGCTGTTGGTCTCTGAGGAGGGATAGCGTTGGGTGGTGGAGCTACGGTTGGAGCGGTTGTAGTTGAAGCCACAGGCTACCTGAGTGGCATTGGCAGTAATCGAAGCAAATGGTATAGGTTCTGCTCGTTTGGCTACTGTTTCATGCTGGACGAGCATGTCATGCAGGTTTTTAAAAGAGTCTAAGCTATCTCTGGACCGGACTGCAGCAACAATGTCCTTGAACTCAGGGCCCACACTGTTCAGGACATGGAGGAGGAGGTCATCATTAGAAAGAGGGTTGTTGATGACGGCCAGTTCATTAGCGAGGAGGCGAACCTCCTGGAGGTAATCTGAGTTAGGTCTGAAGTTTTGTCGTAGAAGCGTAAGCCATTCCATGAGGCCAAAGACACGGGCTCTGGCCTTGCTTTATAATGGCAATCCGTTGTGTTTTGGTTTAGATTTTAGGTCAATTAGTTAACCCATTATTTGGATCAATTATGACACATTATTGTTAGCTGTTTGTTTCCATGTTTTATAAGGGTTAGAGTTCTTAATCCTTGTAGGAATCTGGTTTCCTGTCCTATAAGGTTTATGGGTATGTACTCTTTATAGAATTAGGTTAAGTTAGACTAGTATATAATTGGCACATTGGTTTCTCTTTGTTTGGTGTGCGTGCAACCACATATTTGTGAAAGGCCTAAAAACCTTTCTTATGTTTTGGTTGTGGTGGTGTTGCACCGTTTGGTGAGAGTGTTTTGGGTGTATTCGGGATTTGGGTTTTGGGTTTGAGAGAGTTAATCTATTTTGTAATCTTCTTTGTTATTAGTGGAGTTTCCTCGTCGGCTTTCGCCAGTGGACATAGGCTTTATAGCCGAACCACGTAAATCCTTTGTGTTCTTTGTGGACTATTAATTTCCATATTTTGCCTTCATAATTGTTATATTGTTCTGAGATGCTTCCGCACAACAATTGGTATCAGAGCTCGAGTTTTAACTTGGGGTTATGTTTGTATGATGACATAATATAAAATTGGAAAATTCGACGGGAGGAATGACTTGGAGATTTTGGATTATCCCTCACCAGTTTGGCTATAGTTGAAGCAGCATTTGTATTCTCTATTTGACTCAAAGTTGACCTATGGGTTTGTACTCCTTATAGGATTAGGTTAAGTTAGACTAGTATATAATTGGCTCATTGGTTTCTCTTTGTTTGGTGTGCTTGCATGCACATATTTGTGAAAGGCCTAAAAACCTTTCTTATGATTTGGTTGTGGTGGTGCTGCACCATTTGGTGAGAGAGTGTTTTGGGTGTATTTGTGATTTGGGTTTTTGGGTTTGAGAGAGTTAATCTCTTTTGTAATCTCCTTTGTTATTAGTGAAATTTCCTCGTCGGCTTCGCCTGTGAACGTAGGCTTTATAACGGAACGACGTAAATCCTGTGTTCTTTGTGGACTATTAGTTTGCATATTTTGCCTTCATAATTGTTATATTGTTGACGCTTCCGCACAACACAATCTACATGCCAAACTAAATCCAATCACAATAAGGCTACCCTCTCTCTCTCTTTGTATTCCTGTAATCGAACTTTATTCATGTTAAATGTGTTGAAGCTAATTTGTTGTGAGCTCTATCTACGGGAGTCTTTCAATTCAATTGTTTTGACGAACTAATTCATTCGTCTTTTTTTATTTTGATTTTCACTGTTGTTTCTCTTAAATTAGATAGCGTGTTTTATTGTTTACATGGCTACATGGTTTCTTTGATGCTTTTGCTCATTGATTAATCTTTTCGAAAGGAGTTGAATTTAGAAATTGAATAGAGCAATTATGAATACTAATTGTCTACATTTTTTCTAAATATACTGAACTTTCATTTTCATGTACATATAGCACGTGGAGGCTGACTGCAAACTTCCATTAGGGTCCTCCGGGAACAGGAAAGACGCAAACTATCCTTGGACTTCTTAGTGCCATTTTGCATGCTACACCTGATACGCAAAAACTAAGCATTAAAGTAAACACAAAGTCACACTCGACACTTAAAGAAATGTATGCAATTAAAAACTTTTTTTTGTAGATGTAGTATTGGTAAATAGGGATCGTTTTAAACCAAGGATTGAGGGTACCTAAGCATGATTGTCGTTTGATTGATTAATTGGGGGTAAAGAGATTGATTTTAAAGTCCTAAGTAATTAAACTAAGTCTAAACTAACCTAATCTATTATTTACATAGTCAACTCATCTTTAACCTAACTCATTCATAAATCATACCAATTTCCATAATCAACGAAATTCCAAAACCTTAGTTTAATGAAATATGTTGAATAGTAAACATCTGTAGCTATTTAGTACACTGTATTTAGTAGACAACAACATTTATTAGACAGATGTCCTTAGATAGTTACCTAGGCAGTTACTAGAACAGTTATGTTTTAGATTCAGATAAGGGAGAGATAACTGTTTGTAGTTATCTCAATCCCAAGACCTGTATAAATAGGCCTATCGGCACATCAATGAAATCATCAGATTTCACAGAATTCTACATGGTATCAGAGCATCTAGTCTGACCACTATATCGATCCTCCCTAAGTCTGACCACCAAACTGATCCTCCTCCTATCTTTCTCCCAACTATGGCAACAGATTCCTGCTCTTCTCCCACCGTCTCTCTCACCCTTATTTCAACCCTGGTTTCGGTTAAACTCAATGAAAGTAATTACCTTCTCTGGGAAAACCAGATTAAGCCCTTTCTCATTGGGCATAATTATTGGCGTTCTATAGATGGCACACATCCTGCCCCTCCTCCTACCCTACCACCCCGAACACCTACTGTTTCCCCTCATTCTGATAATTCTGTTTCAGATCTCATCCCTGCCCCTATTCTTGTCTCCAATCCCGCCTATCACCAATGGTTTCAAATTGATCAAACCTTGATCAGTATGCTCAGAGCCACACTCATTGAACCAATCTTGTCCCAGGTTGTTGGCCTCCAAACTTCTCGTGAAATCTGGCAGTGCCTCCAACAGAATTTCTCCCAACAATCCCTAGCAAATGCCACTAACCTCCGTTTTCAACTTATGTCCCTTACCAAAGGTCAGAAAACTATCTCTGAGTATCTTTCTCAAGCCAAAACCTTGGCTGATTCTCTTGCTGCCATTAACCAGCCTTTCTCCCCTACAGACCTTGTTACTGCTGTCTTTCGTGGCCTCAGTCCTGAGTACACCATGCTGGTGACTACCATGCTGAACTTTCCACCCCTCCCTTTCTTCTCTGATCTCCGTGCCCGCTTACTTTCCTTTGAGGATCAACAAACTTCTTCTGCAAACCCTGCAGCCGCAGTTCCTCCTACTGTACATTATCTTAAGTACGTGCTCGGGAATACGCTCTATACACTTTCAATGATTTAGACTCGGGAATACGCCCTATATCTAATCAAGCATTAAGCATAAACATAGCATGGAAGATTATTGAAATCAATATAAAATATAGAACCATAATAAAATTAATGATCAATCCAATAAATACGATATTCAAGTACAAAGAGAAAACTACGGGGTTAAGAGGTTGAGTTACACTTTGAATCCTCGGGAATACACCCTATAGATGCTAGGTGGTTCAACACTCTTGGTGAGACACTCAGGAATACGCCTTATATGTCAATGGAGGATGGTGTAGTTTATTTTTTGCACAAGAAATCTCGAATTTATTAAAAAGGGAAAATTGGTTTAAGCAAAGCTTTGGTGTAAATAATGAGCGACCATTACAAATAACCTAAACCTCCCTATTTATAGGAGAAAATTAATTCTCAAATAAATAGGAGTTCAAAATTTAAATCCTAAAAGGAAAAGGATTAAACTAATTAAATTAAAGTCCTAAAGAAAAATGTATTTTAATTATAATGAAAGAATAAATACAAAACTTAATTAAAAAGGTGATAGAAACTCCTAATTTAAAAAGGGAAAACAAATCCTAATTAAAAAGGGGAAATTCTTCTCCTTAATTTGCTTGGAATTTGGGTTGCTTGCTGGAATTTTAGAAGATTGAACAGCTGGAAAACGTGCAAGGCTTCAATTCCTAGTAGAACAAGTAATAATTCCCGCACAAACTGACTATGCCTCACCAAAATAGGAATTCCCGTGGCTGTAGGACTCCGATTTGAGTAATTCTTGAACCATTGGAAACTAGACTTCTAGAGCTTTCCAACCATACCTTACACACATTCTGATTCTATCTGAGGCGTTCACAATGGTCAGTGGAAGTGGGGTAATCTGCACAGGCAGATTTCTGCTTTGTAACTTATAATCCACTTCTTCTTTTGGGCTTCTCTAAGAACGAATCTTGGCATAATCTTGAGCCTTCTTGCACATATGGACATAGTGTTGACCCTTCTTGATGAATTTTGATCCAATCTTTATAAGTCTTGGCCCATTCTTGATAGCTTGTGCGGGTTTGCTCCAATTTAACCTCTTTACTCCACATTCTTGGGTTGCTACTTAAAAATATTAAAACAATTTAGAATTGTAGGATTAAGGATATAATAAAGTAAGATGAAAAGGAAATTGAGATAAAAAGGTGATGAAATATGTGCTTATCAACACCGGAGAGAGTGCACTCCAGGTTATAATTTTCTTTCCAACGCTTATGATAATTCTCGTTAATCATGTAAGAAAAGCCTAGAAACTTGGGAAATAAACTTACCCCTAGGTAATTAGACTGTTGTGGTTGTGACAAGTGAAGAATTAGTTATTATCCATCTATATATATATATATATATTTTGAGTTTCATTGTCTTCATATAGTATCCTTCCTTTGCAGCAGTGGATCAATAAACATGGAGGGTCGGCCAAAGTTATCTACCGAAGATAAGTATGTATTTACTTAAGTTTTTTTTTTTCTTTGATGATGTTCAAGATTGTCTGTATACAATATATTATATTATATGTCTGTCTTTATATGCTGTTTTTTCTAGTGAGAACTATAGATTTCATTATTAATTGAGACGAAAATAGTACAATGATGTAGAAGATTGAGGGAAGGATTAACAGGGATCTGCGAAAGTTAAAGTGTAAAGAAAGATGCTGAAAAATGGAAATGATCGAACATAAAGGAACCTTCAGATGAATTTAGATTTCTGGAATCATTTTTCTAGAAACAGGGAATCTGCTTCCCATTGAACATAAGTCCTCTAAGTCAGACCTTATTAATGGATTACTCAGAAGAAATGAGTAAGCTTGAAATATTGTTCATTGCCTCCAAGTGACAAACTTACATGCTAGAGGTGTTCCACACCCCCCCTCCCCCTCCAATTCTCTCTCTCCTCCTCTCCCAGCATACACACAGACTTTGAAATAGCTGGCAGGGACAAAGTAGGTGGAAGGCTACATTTAGTTATTTCGCATTTTTTAGTAAGTATCCTATGTCACTATTATATATCCAAATCCTTGGCGCTAGCTGTCTTTCTGAAATAATGTTGAGGAGTTTGGTATTGACTTAAACATCATAAAAGGCTGACAGTCATTTTGTTATAAGTAATGTTCCATACAGTAGGCATTATAATAATGCTTTTTAAGTTTTTCAGATTCAAAAATTGGGCACTAGCGGCTCCATGGCTTCGTGGGAGGAATCCTAGAGAGAAAATAATGCCTGTTAATGGCAATGATGGCTTTTTCCCTACGTCTGGAAATGAAATAGTAAGTGAAATTCTTTGCATTAAATTATTGTGATATGAGATAATCCTGTCTGCTAATTCTACACTATTTTCAGAACCAGAAGTAGTCAATTCTAGTCGCAAATATCATGTACGTGTCCTTGTGTGTGCTCCATCAAACTCTGCACTCGATGAGATTGTGTTGCGTGTTCTAAACAATGGTACAATTCTTTTCTTACTTACTCTTTACACTTAATTCTGCATTCTCTGAATCTTTTGTACACTGCATGGTAGCAGATCATATGTATATTGCAAGTTGAATTTAAGCCCCTGTTAATTTCTCCATTATATCTAACTAATTTTTTCTTACGTGGCACAAACAGACCACACACCTATGCCACATAGAAAAGGAAAAAATAAAAATGTTTTGAACTTACAGCTAATCAATTACCCGGCCATAAAAGTAAGAAATTGAATGGAAATTAACCAAATCAAGAATAGAGATAGAAATTTTTTTTTTCCGTCATCTTCTTCTCTCCCTCACCATCCTTGCCTTCCTTCTTTAAGTTTCACATGAATTCTTCCTTTCCTCTACAAGAAAAAGACTGCCAGTAGATACACTTCTTGTCTCTCCCTTCTCAGCTAAATGAATGGAGTTTGTGAAGTCCATTTGTGCCACTTAAGCAAAGTCCATTAGATTTATTGGCAAATATAATGGAGGGTTGGAATGCGGTAAATTATTTGTTTGGTCAGAAGAGTCCTCTGAGTATTATGTTCTTGGATTAGTGATCAGTTTTGATATTTTTGAATGTAAATAGAGAGGATGGTTAAACATTAGTGTTCACATTGTAAGATTTTGATAGTGAGGCACCAAAGGGAAATATGACACTGTTCAGGAGGTTAGCGTAAGTCACTCAAATAGTTATGTCTTATACATTACACACCAAAGGTCAGAAAACTGTTGCAAATAACATATGTGCAAAAATAAATAAATTCTCCAGAGAGCAAAGAAGAAGAAATGAATCTTTTCTTAGGGTTGTTTTGCCAATGACCCTCATGCACTATTATTAATGGCCAATTTTCCACCCGTGGCCACATTTTGTCTAATTTTTTGTTAAATTTGTCACATTTTAAGGGGAAAAAGCAATATCAAATAAAATTAATAAAGGAAACATTACTCCTAACAAATAATATTTGATGATCGGCATCTGATTCTTTAGACAAAATTGGATGAAATGTGAGTAAATATGATGATAAGGGGAATTGCCAATTAATAATTGTTTAGGAGGAAAATTGGCTGAAATAAAAGTTCAATGGGGAAATTGGCAATGTGCAAGATAGGAGGAAAATAGAAAATTACTCTTTTTAAAAGCTTTAGTTTCAGTACCATATTATATGCCTTATACATGGCTATGAATTATAATTCCATGTTCCCTTCTAAAAGTATTCTGGTAATTCTCAGGCGTGCACGATGAAAACTTGGTGTTAATCTGTCCCAAAATGCAAACTTCATTTTTTTCTTCAGCATGTTAGATGACAGTAGACTTTTGTTAGGTCCATTAGGCAATAAATTTTTAAAGCACAGTGCATAAATATTAGCTGATAGTGTTTGTAGTACAGCCAGAAAAATTTGAGTATTTGAATGTTTGAATAAATGTACTTTGTGGTTGATTTCTGATGCATTTGTATATGGTATTTTCATGTGAACATAATTATTTCATCCAATTGTAATATTTTTTTTCCCCTTCTAAAAGTATTCTGGTTATTCTCAGGTGGGCGCGATGAAAATGACCATTCATATAATCCCAAAATTATGCGGATCGGTCTTAAGGCACATCATCCAGTCCAATCAGTCTCCATGGATGAGCTGGTGTGTATTTGTTGTAAACGACTCAACACTGAATTTTGTTTTTTTTTTATTTTTAATCACCCTTTGACTGGGAGTATGCATAAATGTGACATAGAACGTGTTGATAGCTAAAAAAAGTAAAAAGTTGATACGATATTAGGCTGGTAGCATAGACGATGGCTGTACTTGCAAAGCTTTATCCACTGTAGTTTGTGGAATTAAAATCTATCTGGCAGATATTAGGGCAGCTCACCAATATTTGAGAGGAATCCAAAATTACTTGATTTTTAATTTGACCGTATAACTGGTGGCCAAGAATGATATGGGGAATTTGACTTTATATCCCCAGGACCTGCGCAGCTGTGAAACTCATTCAGGGACAGTGAGGATGGAAAAATATCACATGAAGTTTTTACTTAAAAGAGTTTCTTGTTACAGGTTTAGTAAGAAGCGTAAAAGTACGACCTTGAGTGAAACTTCTTTGATCCAGGTTCTAATTTCCTTAGTTTAAATGGTTCCAGCACAGAGATATACTCTCCAAACTCGTTTTAATTCGTTGGAAGACATCATTTTCCTTACTCTAACAAATAATCAAGTAAACTTCCCAGGTTAGTAGATTTCTTCTCTCAAGTGCCTTCTCCTCTCTAAGCAACCTTCTGTTTCCAACCCTTCCATCATATTTGAGTTGTGCAAATCACCGCTATTCGTGTCCTTTCCATAATAAAAAGAAAACACTCACTGTGAGCTAGACGAGTCACCACTCGTCCAATCTTTAGCTCCATGATCCATTTCCCCTTGTCTTTACGTAAGAGGATTAGTTCACCCTCTGGTTTTCCTAGTTCAACCCACTAGATGGTTTCCCCCGATGAAATATCTCCTTTCCATTGGTGTAGATGGCTATTAGATATCTGTTATATGGATACCAACAGATGATAATGATGCATATATGTCTCACCGGTAATGGATGCCAGATTATAACTATCTTGCACTTGCAGATAGTGGTAAATTTTTTTTTTACTTGAACTGGGCCAGAAAAGTCCTAAAATGTGTATTGCTTGAAATTTACCAAAAGGTTCTTGTTGCAGGTAGAACAAAAGATAGGAAGCATGGGCGGTGGAAAAGCAAGAGATGGAGGTGCTGATAGGTTTCGGGCAGAAATTTTGGAGGAGGCCGTGATTGTATGTTACATTTTCCTTTATTAACTGAAGAGTTAAACATTAAGTTTTGATTGTAATTTATGCATGAATGGCAGGTCTTCTCTACCCTTAGCTTTAGTGGTTCGACTTTTTCAATAAATGGAATCGCGGTTTTGATGTTGTTATAATAGATGAAGCTGCACAAGCTGTAAGTTTGCTTAATCCCTATATACTTTTATTATTTATATTTATTTTCCATAAAGAGACAATTTTATTACTTGTTACGACCTCTCTCTTCTCGAGATTCTAAATGAATGCGTACTATTGCTTCATAAGTTAATAAATTTGTTATCCATCACAATTTCTAATTTCTTGAATATCAAATGTATTTTGTCAATTATATTTCAACACCTTTTGTCCGTGACCATGTAGATTTATAGCGTGTTAGCAACAATAGGGTTGGGATTTCTTTAGGAATTTTTTTATTGGACTTTCTAGCAGCAATGTGGCATTTTGAACTTTGTCTTTTTATCATATTTATGTATTTTTAGGAATGCTAAATTCCTGTGTATTGGTGGCCATAGAAAAACCTTGTATCTATTGAAGTATACCTTAGAATTTGGAGATCTTCTTTTCATTTCTTAGTTTAAAACATATTTACAAGGTCACCTGGACATAAAAAATCTGAAAATAAAAGAAAGAAAAATCAACAAAGTGAGTTGGCTTTTCAGGGTAATAAATTAACAATAATGGAGCTGATCCCCTGGAGTAGAAACCCTATGGATGGCTGCTGGCCAGAGATTTGGGCTCCATTTTCTTTTCTCTCCTTTGGAAGGCTTGCATGATAGTATTTTGGTTATTAGCTGTCTCTATGAATTTTAGTAAATTTGATTCCATTTTCAGAGCCTTAAACTTGGAGCACTAACATTTTACTGATTTGGGGCTTCAGCCACTAATTTTATATATATATATATATAATTATATATAAATATATATATAATTATATATAAATATATATATATAATTATATATAAATAAATATATATATATATATGTTCATGTTTTCAATATAGATAAGTATGCTTTATTTAGGTTTAGAATATCTATATAAGATATTCTCATGTATTACCACTTTATCTTACCGACACTTACTGTCTATTAACTTCATGTTTTGTGTGCTTTATATAGGTGGAGCCCGCTACCTCTTGTTCCATTGACAAATGGATGCAAACAAGTATTTCTGGTAAACTTCCAACACTATTTATTGTTATAGGACTTTCCCATAATTTATTTTAGTTTGTGTCATCTCTATTTCTTCTATCCACTAGGGCTTGCGCTTTAAAAATATTTATATTTCACATTATGATTAATAATGATTCTTGTCTCTTTCATCATATAGATTGGTGACCCGGTTCAACTTCCAGCTACTGTCATTTCTCCCATTGCTATGAAATTCGGGTACACCACTATAATTGTGATGATTTTCACTTATCATTTATTTGATTTTTAGTTTAAATATCTGACTCTCTCTCTCTCTCTCTCTCTATATATATATATATATAGTATGTGTGTGTGTGCATTATTTTTCGTGCTCAATTTTGTTTTCTGATTGAAGGTATGGAAGGAGTCTATTCGAGAGATTTCAGAGGGCTGGTTATCCAGTGACCATGTTGAAGATGCAATATCGAATGCATCCAGAGGTTAGATCGGACACTTCCATTTGATTTTTTTTGTTTTATTAATTTGGTAACATAATTGTTGCACGTTATTTTGTAACTTAATGTTTTGGGGACTGGTACACCATAAAAATTTTTCATGGTGCCTGACCTAATTGATCAATTCATATCCTTGCCATGTGTATTAGTCATTGGGACCATGTGTAAATTTCTTAAGCTTTTAGAAATAGTTTTGAACTAAAAAAATTTGGAAAGATTGGTTAACTTTAGGGTACTTTGAAACGTTATCAAAAAAGAACATGGCATAGCACAAACGAGCAAATAGAAATCTATGTAGAATATGGTTACCACTCGAAGTGGATACAGAGTAATATACCTCTAAGTTTCTGACATATTACCAAATTTAAGGTTCATTTTATTTTGCACTGATGTTGAGACAGGGAGAATGCTGTAAAACTTCATACATCCAGGTATTACTGTCACAGGCACAATTAGGAAAAGAAGTCCAAAAATGGTCCAATTTTGGATTTCTATTGTCATTTGTAAATAAATTTCACATTCCTTTTTACTCATTTTGGGAATTTTTTCCATGAATGAATATTTGCTGATTTAGGCAATGTATCAGTGGATATATGGGATTTATGAGGCATCAATATGAAAAGTAGGGGTGAAGAATGTGTCTCCAACCCATATTACCAATATCAGCGTGTTATTGCTTTGTACTGCTGATATCAGTGAATATCGGCTTGTTATGGCTCCATATTTCTGATATTGGCTTATTATTGCTCTGTATTTTCTATATTGGTTTATTTTTTCTTAGCATGGCCGAGAATAGCCTATTATCACTCTCTCTGGCCGGTAATGACCTATTATCACTCTGTATGGTCGATATCATGCGTATCTGCCTATTACCACTCTGTGTGGCCGTTTGGCTTACTGTAATTCAATTTTCTTGTACTTCGATTTCTCTCGCTGAGGATTTGAAGCCTAACATATGAATCAAAACTGCTGAGCAGATTAGGAGCTTTCCTTCTGCTGAGTTTTATGCACAATCGTTGGAGGATGGTCCAAACATAAAAGAGCAGACACAGCGTTCCTGGCATGACTATCGCTGCTTTGGACCATTTTGCTTTATTGACTTACATGAAGGGAAAGAATCCAGGCCCTCAAGTGGGTCTTGGATGAATGAGGATGAGGTCGACTTTGTCATGATCTTGTATAATAAGCTGGTGGGCCAATATCCAGAGCTTAAGTCAAGTCAAAAGTTTGCAATTATATCCCCATATCGTGCACAAGTTGATCTCTTGAAAGAACGTTTCAAAATTACTTTTAGAATGGAGTCTGAAAAAGTAGTGGATATCACTACTGTTGATGGTTGCCAGGTACGGTCCCTCATTCTTCTCATGGTTTCCTTTCGCATTGATAATACTAGACAATTCACAGTTTTCTTCTGTTCATAAGGTGATCAAACTTCGTGTTTTATGTTTAGAATTTTTCCCAATTAATTTGTTTGGTGGAATGTATTCATGTAGTATGTATGCATGGAAATTTGCAGATGTAGAATATATCTTATTTGGTGTTGGAAAGAGCTGTTGAGATACAGGGATATTTCATTCAATGATATATTAATTAATGATACGGGATGTTTTTCATTTTGAGGAAACCTTTTCCTAGTATTCAGCTGCTGATTATGTGAATGCTGGAATAAATGAAGATCTTTGATGCACATTGCAGGTACGTGAAAAGGATGTCGCAATATTTTCTTGTGTCAGGGCAAACAAAAAGGATAAAAAGGTGGATGGAAAGAAGGAAAGCATTGGATTTTTGGCCGATTTTCGGAGAATGAATGTTGGGATCACTAGAGCAAAATCTTCTACCTTGGTTCGTCTTAAGCTTAAGATAAGCATGAAGTTTCAAATACTTGCTGACTTCGTCTAATATGAAATTTTCCTCATTGAATTTTTTTTCAGGTAGTGGGATGTGCATCAAGACTGAGGAAGGGTGACGAGCATTGGAATAACTTAGTGGAAAGTGCTAAAAAGAGAGACCAACTATTTAAGGTGACTATTATTTTTTTATTTTTTTTTTCTTTCTGAAGGTTAATGATATTCTTGCTGATAAAAGATTGGGTATTATAAATCTTGCATCTCAACGTAGAAAAATCATAGGCCTCTTTAATAGTACCACTACATAAAAAAATCTGAGGCCTCTTCAATAGTACTAATTGGTTGATTTTTGAGTGAAATACTCCCAAATTAAACTTGGTTCACAAAGGCGCACTCCATCAAAAGCCATGTTCAGTTTGTTCACACATGCTCTACTATTGATCCATGTCTGTCAATCCAGCCTGAGCTTCATGTGAGGAAAGTTTATTGGTTCTGGGGCCAGCGTGGCCTCATGTTCGTGTTCGTGTGAGGCCCAAGTTCAGGTTGGTTTCATCGCTTTTGAGAGATGTCGTACAAATGATGTTGTCAACCCAAGAATTTCTCACATGAGGGTTCATATTGTGAATATTTGTCATGTCTTCTTTCCAGTCATTATATGTTATTTGTCATGTCTTCTTTTCAGTCATTATATGCTATTCTCGTAAAACTTTAGAACTTTATCATATAACTTACTTTGTGGTGACTTCGGCATTTTAAATGCAGGTTTCAAAGCCGTATGCTTCATTTTTCAGCGATGACAATGTGGAATCCCTGGCCGTCAAGAAAGAGATGCCGTCCATGGAGGAGGGTGGGGATGTTGATATGGATACCGGTGCAGGTCTCTTGAATTTTGGGGATGCTGAGCAAGCACATGATGATGACAATGAATACGGAGAGGGGGACGCAGGCATGGATGACGCCGGTGACTGACTCCTCAGCCCTAATATGACTCACTCAGTAGAAAGACAGGCAATTTTGGGAACGTTGTTTTATATGGTTTACAACTGGCTTCAAGCTCCGCAATTCTTGAATAGTGGATAGTGGTTCATTCATTTGTGAGGGGGCTCTTCACAAAATATTTATGGAAAAAAAATGGACTTCCAAATGTAATTGAAATCATTATAATAGAATCAAACTAACTAAAATATGAACATCATCATCATATTATCAATTCATTATAATTATAGTGTTGACGTGTTTTCAGTTTTTGAAATTGTTGCATAATTTTTTTTTTATTTATATGCATTAATTCAATTAAAGCAAGAAAACACAAAAGCAATGTTTGCACTTAAACAAATATACAAATTTAACCAAAAACAAAATTATAGAGGAAAGTAAAATACTTGTTCGGAGGCTCCCTTAATTTTCTTCCTTTTTGATTTAAATGTTAAAAATAAATTTGACTTGTAGAGAATTTTGAGAATTGAAAATAAAAATATAATAGATAAATATTTATGTCAAAATATCTTTAGAATTGAAAAAAAAAACATATCTCGGGTGAGATTGTATTCTTAATTCTCATTTATTAAGAAATGTTCAATTAAACTAACATATTACTCATCAAATTAATGACACTTTCTTCAGGTAATCCTAGTTTTTCTTAGCATGATATTGGAAAATGTCATTGCTATTACTCTGGTAAAAATAAAGAGCTTCGATTCCGGCTCATCGGGAGGTAGACAAAAGACAGATTCTTGGTCGTTCATTGATCATTCAGATAAATGTAGTAATTAAATATTTATTAAGGAATTTTTAGTCAATTCATATATATAATAAAATATTCCCTTGAAAATATATAATATAACATATAATACATTTAAAATATAAAAAATAGGGGGCTCACGAATCAGGACCACCTTGGGCCTCTTTGGCTTCTGATAGTGAATTTTTTTTTTTTAAAAGTTTATCACTTTTACCATTATTTGCGCTTGTGAATAAGAATTCCAATTTTCATAATAATAGTTTGATAAAGGATGGTTATATAGTTATAAATTAATTGAGTTGAAAATGAATTTAAATATATAAATTGACAATTCATATATGTAACGACCCGTCCTGGAACTTCAAGACATTTTCGAAAAATAAATTGAAAATGGATTGCCCTTCTTTTTGTCCAAGGCCCAAAAGTTAATTTAAATTCGGGAAACTTCTCGAAAGTTTTTATTGGAGTATTGCATGAGTCTCCAACTCACGAGTTCGTAGACAGACATTACACACTAAACGAAGACAGTATGAAAAAGTTATGGGTTTAAACACCCAAGAGAATTTTGATAAATTTAAAAGTCAGGGGCATTTTAGTCCTTTTACCTTGAGGTGACTCAGCACATATTGACTCATGTTGTTAGTTGGGTGACATATGTCACTCAGTGGCCGGAGGGATGACTAAGTGTTTCCCTCACTTATTTGATATATGGTGAAAAATGGTGGAAGGGAAAAAAAAAAAGGACAAACCCCCTCCTCAAACTCTCCATCCCTAGTCTCTATCTAGGTAGGGTTCTAAAGCCAAGGAAATGGGGAAGTCATGGTCTGGGTGTAACGACCCGTCCCAAAATTTTGGGATTAATTAAGATTAAATTGAGGAATAGCGAAGCTAATTGGGAATTAGTCAAGGATTATCGGACGTTTGGAGTGAAATTATGATTTTACCCCTAGACGAGGGCAAAAAGTTAACTTTTAACCCTAGAGGTCCAATACACGTAGATTGAGTCGATACGAGTCCGTAGACAGGCGACATGCCGAATTCGGATATCGTACGGGAAAGTTAAGGGTTTAGAACGGTTAAGGTACTATTGCATGAATTACGAGACGAGTGGACTTTTGTCTTGAGTGGGGTCCAGATATTTGTTCAGGCTCAATGGATGAGTGACAAGTGCCCACAAACACACATACATACACCCACCCCCCTTCTCTGTTTCATCCATCCATTCCACTCGAAACCCACAAACACCCACAACCCACCCCATCCTCATTATACCAACATCTTCTACACTTCAGCTGGGTGAAGGAGGGTGGAAGGACGACGGAGAGACGACGGGGAGAGGCTGAGCACAGCGGAGGGGTCACAGCCACGTAAAACCTGAAATTGTTACATGGGTCCAATTTCTAAGTTGGGTTTAGAGGAATTGTTGGGCCGTTCTGATGACCAAAACAGATTCTTAGGGACTAGACGACTTCAACGGGATCAAAACAACGGACAAAGATGGCCGGAATCGACGGAGAAACAAGCTTGAAGTTTCCCGTCATTGTTCCAACATTTAAGGTAAAAACCTAGACCCTTTTAGCTAGTTTAGGGTTCATAGATCCCTTCTTGGGATAGAGACGAAGAGAATGAGAGAGAGAACTTCGAAAATGGTGGTCGGAGATGGAAGAAAGGATCGGGTCGGGTCCGCGGGTCTCATGACTCGGTTGTAGAGAACCGGGTTGACCCGAACAGAGGATAAGGATGAGATGACATCATCCTGTTAGACCTGACTTGTCAAACTGACACATGTCAGTTGTCAGATGACGTTATGCTGACGTCAGCGATGACGTCAGCGTTGACTTTTTTGTCAATGTTGACCGTACCTTTGACCCGTGCATGGAGGCATATGGGCACATATTTCGAGGTGGGATCATGATAATTTTAAAGGTTTCGACAATACAAATCCAATGGTATTGGTTTCGAGTCGATCAGAGATCATTAGATTGGTCAAATTGAGGTTTAAAGCCTAGGGAAGCATGTCCGGGATACGTTAACTTTTTCAGGAATGTTGGGGGTTCTTGATATGGACTTGTATAGGTTAGTAGTAAACTTTGGGCATGATTTGGACATGTTTGGATGATCCGGAGAGGTTGGATTAGCCCGAAGAGGCTTATGGCATACGTATCGAGGCGGAACTTGGACGATCTGTGAGTGGACTTTGTTTTATGAATATGATGCATGCATAAATGTTTTATATGTGTTATGAACGTGATTTGAGATGCCATAAGTGCATGTGTTTTAAATATGAATTGTTTTGCATTTTGTAGGAAAATGTGTTATTACACATAGTTCGAGATTTCGGTTTTAGATGATGTTTGGGCTTTGACCGAGTATACTATGTGCTTGTGTTTTATGTGATTCCGAAGGTTTCATGGAGAGGCGTGAAATCGAGGAATTGATTTATGATTTTAGAGGATTTCACGGAGATGCGTGAAATCGAGATTCGGGCATGAGTCCCAGTTGAACGATCTTGACTTGGGTGCAAGTCAAGGATGATTTGGAAGGTGTTTTGAAAATGAGAAATGGTTTTCATTTTTGGAAATATCTTTCGGGCGTACGACCTAGTTGATTTGAGGTTTGACTTAGAGTGTAGTCAAACGTGAGATAAGTCGGGCTGTGACCCAGTTATGAGTTTAATGAAAGATATTTTGGGCATGAGACCCAATTTTGGAGTTTATAGTATTCGAGGAATCCTGGGATATGAAGTGTCGTTGGACACTGGATTTTCGGGCTATGACCCATTTGGTGATATTTCGAGTTTGTGGCCTTATTGATGATTTATGGGTTAGAGCCCCAGTCGATGACGATGGGATTCGTGTTCGAGTCCCTAGTGAGATGATACTCCCCTCCGGACTGCGGATGTGTTCCTTCCGGAGAGGTGACGATGCATTGCCTGTTGTTGAGCAGCCGATGGATGCTATGGCCGAGGGAGCCTCGACTAAGGAGTGTTGCTATTATTCTCTGAGATCGATCAGTGATGTATTAATGATGACCTAGAGACGGTCGCGGCGGGTAATTTGTTCACGCCGACATGCTAGGATTGTGAGCGGTCCTGAGCTATTTGCACATGTCTTATGATTGAAATCGTGACTGACATTGAGATGAGGATGGGATGAGCTCCTATGTGTTCTATGATTTGGGCTGAGGCCCTGTACGTGTTTTCTGGTTTGAGCTGAGACCTTGTTTGATTTGGTTTTGGGCTGAGACCCTACTGATAAATTGGCTTCGATTGAGAAGCATTTTTCACTGGATTTGACTTGGGAAGCAATACGTCTTACTTCCGAGAAAGTATTTGAAATGTTGTTTTAAGATGCATGCGTGTTTTACGTGAAAGGTATAAATGTGATTTCGATAAATGATTTTTATAAACTTTTGTTTAGTCCACTCACAACTTTTATGGTTTTTAATACCCTTTAGGTTGATCACGGATGCGGGCTGTAGCAGAGATTGAGACATCACAACCCTCGATCCTGGCATACTCTGGCTAACCCCGAGCGGGAGACGAGTTTATTTTTGGTATGACACGCGGGTCTCAGACGGGAGCAGGTACATCCCACGATAATCCAGGGGGATTGGGATGGGTCCTATCAAACTGGTATCAGAGCAGGATAACATATGGTACTCTGATACCAACGTGGTATCAGAGCATGGGATTGTACTTAGAGTGACGCGCAGGTGCTGGATGTGATGTCTCTGTAGTGGTAACAGCCTGTCATCAACCTGATAGATAAGGTGAGAGTACGAGGATTCAGTGGAATCGAACCATGGTTAGGTTATGTTTGGCACGTGATGCAATGGTTTAGGGTTTGATTAGCATAGGATGCCATGTTTTGTTGAGGTTTGATCCCGAGTGGGATCGATGTTTGTGTGAATCCAACGGCTTAGAGCCGTAATGTTACTGGTGGATGAGACCTAGTCGACTAGTTGTCCCAGTATGACGACTTTGAGAGTCGGGACCGTTGAACGGTCATGTCAGATAGGGGATTGTGTCAAGTGGTATCGGTGGAGGTCGTGGACGACCCTAGTTGAGACTTTTGGGAATAGGAATGTTTGATCCTATTTGGCGTGAGATGCCATGTTTCAGTGTGTCGAGTCTCGGAGGGATGTCGACTGGCAGGGGATGCCACGGTATAGATTTTGTGTGGTTTGGTATAACATGCCGTGATTGTGATTTGCCGTGGTTGAGCAGTGTTAGACACTAAGTAGGACCAAATTTCTTGTGAGCCCAGCGGGTGGAGGCCGTAGATTTACGAGTGGACGAGGCCTTCGAATTGTGGTTACTGAATAGTTAAGTACCAGTTACCCTCGTATGACGACGTTTTGGAGTGGAGAGCGATAGAACGGTCAGGATGCACGTGTTGCAATGAGTAGCCGGGTTCGTGATAACCCTAGTTTGAGAGTGATTGGAAAAGTTACCAGGAGTGTGGTACTTGTGGACCGATTGTGGATATTACGTGTTGAGTGGTTGGTACCTGCGGTGAGTTGACCGCATGGGTACAAAGTCTCAATAGCGGAATGTTTCTGGGATCGGTCTACACGTGGTTGTTATAGATGCTGCTATCGATGGACGTGGATGAGTCTTATTGACCTAGATAGGCTCATGTTACTGTGGCGACTGAGATGATGGAGATTTTCCAGTCGTGAAGATGATACAGAGGTGTTTTGAGTGTCGTTCAGTACAAGCAGAGCCTTGATTTAGATTCGATCAGCACTGAGTGCGATCACAGAAGGAGACGTTGAGCTTTGGGTGTTGGCGAGTGTACTACCTCAGTGGAGGTGACTGCCATGAGTTGAATGGAAGCCATTAGTGATTGGATGGTTTCAAATGACACTGATGTGTCTAAGTAATGTAATGCCATTTAGGGTTTGGATTGTGACCGAAATGGTAGACGTGCCCTAGAGGATCCCGAGTGGCTTAGTGCGAGGCATGGGGCATACCTAGTTTGGTGACCAGTTCTCTAGTGATCCGAGACTTGAGACACAAGGGTGTGCTCAAGGGTTGTAACTATAAAGGTGGAAACGTGAAAATCAGGTAGTGATAGACGATATCCTTTTGGATGTGTATAAACGGTATAAACGGACATGCGAGTTGGATACTAAGGTTAGATGGTTTACGGATACATGGATGGATGTCCGAATGAGTTGAGGACTTGAGAGGCCATTAGGAATTGGTTTTGGTTGACTGCAGGTGACCATCCTTCCCGAGTTTTACATAAGCTTGTTTGAGGAGAAATCTGATTAATGAGACAAGATCATCAGTGAGGGTATGATTCCAACATGGTTGCAACTTCTCTTGACTTCGAAGTTGATGAGGGAGACTTCTCATTTTCTGCTCTTTAGTAGGTGATGCTTGATGCCCCAGGATGACGTAGGATGAATTTTGATGTCATCATCTTGGATCATCCTTGATTCTTCCCTAGGTGGGATGATGAGGAATGAGATGATAGTTAAAGGGTTCAAAGAGGGTGTAAGAACAGAACACCTAGGCTATGAGTCAAATTTGAATGACTTGAAAAGCAGATGGTACTTAGCGTCACTAGATGTGACGAGTGAGTGTCTGAGGTATTGGACCCATGTTGGTATTATGGGTCATGTTACATTGGCTGAGAGAGCTAGTAGAGACCCAACGAGGATAGAGGCTCGTGAGGAGGATGGATCCTAGGTGGATTGAGTCATGTGGTGACGATCTAGATGATCGAGATGATTGAGATGATTGTGGCGACCGTGAGTCGAGTAAACCGAAGCAAGTTTGGACCGCAGGAATGATGAGGTATGGGAATACAAGACAAAGGTTGGATATGAGGATAGAGATTGTGGTGGATGGATATTGGCCTCGTGACAAACGGTTGAGGTCCGAACCGTATTCGAAGTGAGGATTAGTATGTGGTTGGACGTTGCCAGAGTGCAGCCCTTGAATAGGCCTGGGTAGTGCCTTGATGATTGATATGATATGGTAATCGGACGGGGTCTGTTGTTGATTGTACTTTGAGTACATGGATCGAACATTGAATACTGTGTGCTAGAGCAGAGTGGATTGAGATGGTTCAGTCATTATGTGAGCATGGAGCCTAGGGCCATGTTCGCTCGAAGAACCCTAGTGATTATATATGTGATTACCTCTGCTAGCAAGTATTCGATGGGGTCCAGATAGATGTCGATTGGTGTATCGACAGAATGAGAAATGTATCAGTTTGGGACTCGAGATGAGTCAATATTTCAGCATAGGTCGCTGAGTGACATGAGATACGATGTGGGGACTCGAGACAAAGTCGAGATCAGAGTAGCGCAACGAAAGCGCAGTGGAGCCGGGAGTTACCGGCTGGTCCACGATAGTTGTCGATGGGATTAGCTTCCTTACGAAATCAATCTGGAATATTGTGGTAATTGAATAAATCGGTATCCGACAGATTCAGATTGGTATGTAGTGATGAGACTTGAGTGAGAGTAAGCATGAGTATGGGAAAATGAGGGAGTTGACTGATATGAGTACTGAGGCCGATAAAGGCTGCAGATTTGAGTATGGTCCAAGAGGTGAGATTTGTGCCATTGTGACGGTAGGATTTAAGGGATGTTTGTCGGATCGAATGCTGAGCAGGATATCAGCTTCGATCGTCAGATGAGAAGAACCATCAGGTTGAAAATCCGACTATGAAGTCAGCTTAGTATAGCAGACCTGTCGAAGTGAGTGACTGGTGAGATCGACGAGTGTAGGTGTCTCGAGTGAGACTTGCGAGCCGACGTGTGGTGCATATCGAGTCACAGAGAGTACCGACATGTACGATGGTTTATGTCGGGCATGTACGATTACACGAGGGTGCCCCGAGTTAGAGGCAGGATTGGATTTCCACAGTTTAGTTATGGAATTTAGGTTAGTTTGAATTTCGAGGATGAAATTCTTTAAGCAGTGAAGATTGTAACGACCCGTCCCAAAATTTTGGGATTAATTAAGATTAAATTGAGGATTAGCGAGGCTAATTGGGAATTAGTCGAGGATTATCGGACGTTCGGGGTGAAATTACAATTTTGCCCTTACATAAGGGGAAAATTTTAATTTTTGACCTGGGAGGTCCAATGCACATGGATCGAGGGCTGTTACATAGATCGAGTCGATACGAGTCAGTAGACAGATGGCACGCCAAATTTGGATATCGTATTGGAAAGCTACGGGTCTAGACGGTTAAGTTACTATTGCATGAATTACGAGACGAGTAGACTTTTGTCTTGAGTGGAGCCCATATATTTGTTCAGGCTCAATGGATGAGTGACAAGTGTCACTCATCCATTGCCCACAAACACACATACATGCACCGACCCCCTTTCTCTGTTTCTTCCATCCATTCCACTCGAAAGCCACAAACACCCATAACCCACCCCATCTTCATTATACCATTATCTTCTACACTTCAGCTGGGTGAAGGAGGGTGGAAGGACAGCAGAGAGACGACAGGGAGGGGCTGAGCACGGGGAGGAGTCACGACCAGGTAAAACCTGAAACTGTTACATGGGTCCAATTTCTAGGTTGGGTTAAGAGGAATTGTTGGGCTGTTCTGATGACCAAAATAGATTCCCAGGGACCAGACGACTTCAACGGGACCAAAACCACAGACGGAGATGGCCAAAATCGACGAGGAAACAAGATTGAAGTTTCCCATCGCTGTTCAAACATTTAAGGTAAAAACATAGAACCTTTTACCTAGTTTAGGGTTCATAGATCCCTTCCTGGGATAGAGACTAAGAGAATGAGAGAAACGGCTTCGAAAATGGTGGTCGAAGATGGAAAAATAGACCGAGTAGGGTCTGTGGGTCCTGTGACTCAGTTGCACAGAACCGAATTGACCCAAACAGAGGACAGGGATGAGATGACATCATCGATGACATCATCCTGTCAGACTGACACGTGTCAGATGATGTCAGTGTTGACGTCAGCCATTAACTTTGTCCGTTGACTTTACTAACGTCGGCGTTGACTTTTTGGTCAATGTTGATCGTACCTTTGACCCGCACGTGGAGGCACGTGGGCACGTATTTCAAGGTAGGACTAGGACCATTTTAAAAGTTTCGATAATAGGAATCCAATGGTGGTGATTTCGAGTAGATCGAAGATCGTTAAGTTGGTCAAATTGAGGTTTAAAGCCTAGAGAAGCGTGTCTGAGACACGTTAACTTTTTCGAGAATGTTTGGGGTTCTTGCTATGGACTTGTATATGTTAGTAGTAACCTTTGGGGGTATGATTTGGACAGGTCCGGATGACCCAGAGAGGTTGGATTAGCCCGGAGAGGCTTATGACATGCGTATCGAGGTACATCTTGGACGGTCTATGAGTGGACTTTGTTTTATGAATATGATGCATGCATAAATGTTTTAGAGGATTTCACGGAGATACGTGAAATCAAGATTCGGGCATGAGTCCCAGTTGAAAGATCTTGACTTGGGTGCAAGTCAAGGATTATTTGGAAGGTGTTTTGAAAATGAGAAATGGTTTTCAGCTTTGGAAATATCTTTCGGGTGAACGACCCTGTTGATTTGAGGTTTGACTTAGAGTATAGTCAAATGTGAGATAAGTCGAGTTGTGACCTAGTTATGAGTTTTATGAAAGATATTTCAGGCATGAGACCCAATTGTGGATTTTATAGGATTCGAGGAATCCTAGGATATGAAGGGTCGTTGGACACTGGATTTTTGGACTATGACCCATTTTGTGATATTTCGGGCTTGTGGCCCTATTAATGATTTACGAGTTAGAGTCCCAGTCGATCGGTTTAGAGTCCCGGTCGATGATGATGACATTTTCGTTTGAGTCCCAAGTAATATGACGCTTGCCTCTGGACTGCGGATGTGTTCCTTCCGGAAAGGTCACGATGCACTACTTGTTGTCGAGCAGCCGATGAAGGCTATGGTCGAGGGAGGCTCGATTTAGGAGTGTTGATATTATTCTATGAGATCGATCAGTGATGTGTTCACAATGATCTAGAGAAGGTCGCGGCGGGTGATTTTTTCATAGTGACATGTTAGGATTGTGAGCGGTCTTGAGCTATTTGCACATGTGCTAGGATTGAAATCATGACTGACACTGAGATCAGGATGGGATGAGTTCTCATGTTTTCTATGATTTGGTCTGAGGCCCTGTACGTGTTTTCTAGTTTGGGCTGAGACCCTGTTTGATTTGGTTTTGGGCTGAGACCTTCCTAAGATACTTACTTCGATTGAGAAGTATTTTTCACTGGATTTGACTTGGGAAGCAATACGTCTTTCTTCCGAGAAGGTATTTGAAATGTTGTTTTAAGATGCATGCATGCTTTTATGTGAAGGGTATAATGTGATTTCGATAAATGATTTTTATAAACTGTTATTTTGTTCACTCACAGCTTTTATGGTTTTTAATACTATTTAGGTTGATCGCGGATGCGGGCTGTAGTAGAGATCGAGATATCACATGCCACCACTGATCCTGGCGTACTCTAGCTAACCCCAAGTAGAAGACGAGTTTATCCCTGGTCTGACACGCGGTGTCAGACGGGAGCAGGTACATCCCAAGATAATTAAAGGGGATTGGGATGGGTCCTATCACTGGGTATGGATTTCCAATTCGGTGTTGCGCACCGAAGACCCAGTGATCCTGCATAGTTCATGCTTAGTCTGTTTCACGTCGTTGGAGGACATAAACAACCTCTCTATACCCATCTTGAGTGGAACATTGTTTGCTAGAAACGAGGGTCTGGTCGTATATGGTAGATTGAAGGAAATTTGAAAA
Organism: Prinsepia uniflora; assembly: GCA_032719365.1. NCBI lineage: Eukaryota > Viridiplantae > Streptophyta > Magnoliopsida > Rosales > Rosaceae > Prinsepia > Prinsepia uniflora. Next base: position 54,650,994 of record CM064872.1, read on the forward strand.
CCCAAAAGTTGCCAAAGGATTTTCCAGTGAAACTAGGTGAAATTGATCAGTTTCAATTCCATATTTTCATTCATGGAATTTAGTAGATGAAGTTTGATGTAAATATCATAGGAAATGGTTGAGAAATGAGGAAAATATAATTAGTTTGGGCTACCCGAGTTGGAACCCAATTGCAGACCAACGGGTCAACCTGATCTGAGGTAAAAGGTGACTAGGATTGCACATGCAGGTCAAGTGTGTGGAAGGCACTACCTGTATCGTTGATCGGCACGTGAAAAGTGCTGCCCCAACTGTCCGTTAGCTCGTGACGATGCATGGCGACTATCATCCGGTGACAATAAACATGAAAAATTACTCTCTTGAAGTTGCGAACCTAGTGGATTCAATTGGAAATTATTTAGGGTTATTTCTATATGTCCAAAATGACAATATTTCATATTAGAATACACATAGACCTCCCGGAGTTTTGGGAGTTTAAATAAGTATTATTTATACGATATTGATATCGGGATAGGATTTGGGAAAATTGGGGGCATCGTTTGAGACATGAAAGTTATAGGGAGATCCCGGATTATGGCTCGAATCGACCTGACATAGTTGATGAAGCTATTCGTTGGGGTTAATAGGTTGGTATGGACGGTGATCCCAAGAGGACGAACCACGTTTGGTTTGTATTCCGGGATAGTAATTATGACATGGTCGATGTACATCTATTTTCTGAAAAATTCTCTACTTTTATATGTGAAAGTGTTAAGGATATTTCTGGTACATTAATTTGAGCTGTTAGATGGGAGTAAGATCAGGTACGGGTATCAAATTGGTTTAGGGAAAAGACTTGCCAATTTGGTATCATAGCAACCAGGCTACGTTTTCCCGGGGATTTCTAGGTAGCTCAGGATTGAGATTGGTCTAGTATACTGTATTGAGATTGTTCTGGTATACAGTGTGTGGATTTGTTTTTTTATAAAATGTGATGCATGCACAATTAAAATTTTAAATGTTTTATTGTGTCATGGGATTCAATGGTCTAAATAAATTATTCTAAATATTTATTTAGTAATTTTCTTGATTTCGAATATTTATTCCGGATTTGATTGATTTTGGACACATGTTTTACGATTTTTCGTGAATACAGTGTTTTGGGCTTAGGCCCATATTGAAAATATGCTGACTTGGATTTTGAGTCAAGGTATAATTTTAAAAGTAAAGTTTTGGATTCATTCCATGTACTGTTTTCCATGGTTGATTATGCTCGATGTTATGATATATACCTATAAAGGTGACTGATTCTAGGGATACTATAGGATGTTTTAAATCCCATAGAGACCATGACATGCACTCGTATGTACACCTGATCCCGGGGAGGTCACCCATGTGTCATTAGAGCCTGGAGGTACTACTCAGAGGTTGTAGGTACACTACATGATCTTGAGGCTACTCAGAGGTTGCATGTACGATGTAGGATCCCGAAGCTACTCGGAGGTTGCAAGTATGTTGCAGGATTCTGAGGCTACTCAGAGGTTACATGTTCTCTGCAAGATCTCGAGGCTACTCAGAGGTTACAGGTACACTGTAGGATCCCGTGGTTGATCAAATGGCAGAAATATTACTTTGTAGGATCTTGAGGCTACCTAGAGGTAAGTTTAAAGACTTGTACCAAGGAAGGCCTGACATGATATGCTCTCGGAGGTGAGTAAATCGTACGGAAACTTGATCTTGGAGAGACCATGATATGATATTCCTATACATGGAAACTTGCTGGAAATAGGCCTTAACCTACATACATAAATTTCGAGGGAAAAATTTTTGTAAAGGGGAAGATTGTAACGAGCCGTCTTGAAAATTTAAGGTATTTTTGGAAAATAAATTGGGAATGGACAAATATACCCCTATTTTTATTGAAGGCCCAAAATTCAATTTAAATTAAAAAACTTTGCGAAAGTTTTAATTGAACCATTGCCTGAGTATCAAACTCACGAGTTCATAGATAGACGGTAGGTAGAAAATGGAGTCCGTATGAAAAAGTTACAGCTCTAAACACACAAAGACATTTTAAAAATTTAAAAGGTAGGGGAATTTTAGTCCTTTTACCGTGAGGTGACTCAAAACCTATTGTCTCATCTTGTTAGTTGAGTGACACATGTCACTCAGTGGCTAATTGGAGGGATGACGAAGCATCTCCCTTTACTTATTCGATATATGGTGAAAACTGATGGAAGGGAAAAAAAGGTGAACCCCCTCTTGAAACTCTCTCTCCCAGGTCTCTATCTGGCTAGGGTTCTAAAGCATGGGAAATGGGGAAGCCTCCCAGGAGGGGATGAACAAAGAACAGAGAGAGTTGTGTGTGAATTTAAATTTTGATGGGTGTGCACCGAAGATCCAATGACCCTACGTTAGTCATGACAGGACCAGTTCATAAAACAATTTAATAATCACGCCCAGTCCTACTCCTAATTGACAATGATCCCAAATTACCAAAACTACCATAAACTCTTGTCAAATAAGGGATACTCGTAATGCCTTACTATTCATGCCTCTACCTTTCGATCCGCCCCACTTTACGTACACAGCCTAGAGGGTCATCAAAAACATAAAAAATGTGTGTGAACAAAAATAAATATTTAAAACACGTTTTTTGAGAAAAATGAACACTTACCCTCTAGTTTCTAAAACACACATGCATAGAATAAAACATAAACAATCGAAATTTAAATTAATCAATCACATCAAATCAACCAATCTAATACCAATAAGTCAAACCGACCAATCAATACTCATAAATTAGACTGTCCAATCCAATACCAATCAACAAACCAATCCTCGATGGTCGAATATCAATCATCATAAGCAAGCGCACTACTAGCAGGCAGACACTCTGAGCATCAATCATCTGGGGAAATGCCCCTAGCTTTGGCTACCTGGGAATGGTCACAACTCAACCACCCCGAGTTACAGTCATCTGGGAAAATGCCCCTAGCTTCGACTGTCTAGGAACTCGTCACAATAGCAATGAAAATAATCCATGGATTAAATCACACATGCCTTATAACCAGACAAAATAAATCCTTAAACTCCAGACACGTCTGGGAATTGCACGTAGCACCATCCGAGTCAAGTCCAAAAACTACACTAACGCACCATCTAGACACGTCTGGGAATTTCACATAACACCATCTAGACTATAATAGTATCCCTCGGAAACTGCACTCACACACCGGGTCACGTCCAAGAACTACACACGCACCATCCAAACCTTACCAGTATAATACGTGGATAACCTCTGTGGAAACCAAGTCAGATAATCATACAACTCATTTATTACATATTTTAGACTTAAATAACAAGTCAAAACATATCCAAAATCTGGGCCTGAGCCCAATGCACAATTTTCACAAAACAATCGTAAACTGGGTCTAAAACTTGATCGATAAATCCAGAAAATCATCCAATAATTATTTATAAATCATATTCAAATCATTGCAACATAGTTCATGCAATAAAGAAATTAAAATATTTATATTCATGTATAATAATTTATAAAATAAAAGTTCACTCGCACACCATCCATGTAACTAAATCTTCATCCACACGCTCCTTCGTAAATCCGAAAATTGTACCGCCTTCAAGTTTCAGCCATTGTTCAAAGGAAATTTTTGTAGCTTTCTCGTGTCCAAAATCGTGAAACTCAGGATCTTTGTGGTTATTTGGATTCAGGGAAGATCACAGTGATCTTTGTTTCAAGCTTCCATGGTGAAAACACCCACTATGAATAGAAATACTCATGGGTAGCTTTTGAATTTCTTCTCGGGTCTCTCGGGTTGAAGAGTCCTCCATTCTAGTTTTCCCATTCTTTTCCCTCCTCTTTCCTTTCTTCCCCTCTGTTTTCCTTATCTTTCCTTTCCCCCTTCCTCTCACGGTTTGTTCATGGTTTTTGGTGGCTTAACAACACAAAAATAAACTCAAAACACTAACACACACAAACACATATGCACACATAACCCACATAGTCGATGCACTCAATTCCAAGGAGATAAGGACACTTGTCATCTTCTCATGTAACCCAAAAAATATCTCCTCATGTCAAATTACCAAAATACCCCTAATGTTAGAATTACCAAAAATGCCCCTGATCAATTTAGAACTGTAACTAACTTATCCGATCTCTGATTCTGGCATACCACATGTCTATGGATTCAGGATTTCCAGACCTACGCAGCGCTTCTAGCAAAAAGACCAAAAAGTACCTGGAGCAGAAATTCAAGTTTTTATTTTTAAGGTAAAAATCCTCAATTGCATTTTTAAATTTCCAAAGTTATATTTTTCAAATTTTCGGGTCGTTACAATCTACCCTCCTCAAAATTCAAATATGTATGTCCAACAACTAGAATTACCGCACACGCAACTATGCCTCAAGTTCCTACCTGAAGCCTCATTCGACATTCAGAATGGTAACCAATTTTTTAACCTTCCGGCTCCTTCTGATCCCTAGTTCCTAATTTCAAACCCTTCAGAGTCCTAGTCCAATATCCTGACTTCTGTCTAAGTCCTAGTTCGACATTCGCAATCCATACCACTACCAGCATGTCTAATCAGCAAAACATAAATAACCGTAACCAAGGAACTCACTCATTTATCTTATCCCGGTCCAGCCCGCTCATAAATGCTATGACTTTAGCATCTAGGCTTGCTCACTAGCTGGACCCACATAATTCCTCCTATATAAGAGCATATCATCCATTATCCGACATAATAATAAGGGCCATTCCAACCCTAATCCTATCCTGGGCTCGTGGATCATGCACGAGGCTCGCTTCTCGGAGGCATGAAATTGGAAAACACAATTTAGTACCCATGCTCTGATACCAAGTTGACAAGAGCCACTCCTAATTATGTGCGGTCTTGCTCTAGTTTGACAATTATCCCAAATTACCGAAACTACCCTCAACTCTTATCAAACAAGGAATACTCGTACTGCCTTACTATTCATGCCTTCGCCTCTCGATCCGCCTCGCTTTCTGTGCAACAGTCTGGAGGGTCATAAAAAATAGGAAAAATTGTGAGTAGACAAAAATAAATATTTAATACATGTTTTCCAAGAAAAACAAACATTTACCCTCCATTTTCTAATACATGCATGCATAAAATAAAACGTAAAGAATCGTCTCCCGGGTCAAACGTCGTCTCCGGGATTCCCAAACCTGTCCAAATTCATTTAGAGGGTTATTGACTACCTAAATAACCCCTCACTAAAGTCCCGTAATTTTCTGGAATTTCTAACTATTTTTAAACGCGAACCTAAACCTTCGGACATCCCGAACTATATCGAAACGGTGTCCGATTGACACGAAACCAGTCCCAAAATGTTCGTTACATCGAATAGATGATTCCACATGTTGGAACCACCCTCAAAGGATTGGACACGCGCCCTCACGCGCCCAAGACAGGCCCTGCGCTTGGGCATCACGCGCCAGGGTACTGTTCATCTTCTTCAAGCTTCTGCACCAGTTCAGACCAGCCGGTCCGGTCCGTTCCTGCAACTGGACCGGCGTGACCGGTCCAGCCATTTTTCTTCCTATTTTTCGGTCCGTTTTGTCCCATTTCAATCCTATAATTCCTATTTTAATCCTAGGAGTCTAACCCAATTAACTTAAGCCCTCAAAACCCCTTAAACCGAACCGATCCAAAACTCCCCTCACGATTCGATTATCCAAACTCCTCCATAGGGGTCCCTCGACATTCAAACCTTCACAAAACCTTCCTAATGATCTCCTAACAACCTATTTACTTCATTAGAATCATTAAAAACGGTCCATAATCACAAGAATTGAAAATGGATGAAAATCGGTTAAAACCGATTACCTGCGCGGGCTGACCTCCGCCGTCCATGGCTGTGCTTCCCTGGCCGGCCACCACTTCCTTCAGTCATCTCCTCCCTTTCAGTTATGCTCCTAGGGTCCAGGGTTTGGGTTTGGGGTGAAAGGTGGATCGGTTTGGTTTGTTTGGAAACAAAGAAAATGAATGATGCACGGGAAGGGTGGATGCATGTATGTAAAGGAAGGGCCAGTGGATGGGTGACACATGTCACTCATCCATTGGTCCAATAACAAATATCTGGGCCCCACTTAGGACAAAACTCAGGTCGTCTCGTAATTCGTGGAATAGTACTTTCGTACTTTCGTGAACCTTAACTTTGTCGTCGAACGTCCGAATTCGACGTGCCTCCTGTCTACGGATTTGTATCATCCCGATCTACGTAACGGTCTTCGGCCCTCATCCATCGGATCGCCCGGGTCAAAAGTAAACTTTTGGCCCAAATTACTAAATTGCCCTCGAACTTCCGAACGTCATAACTTCCTCCCCGAACGTTGGAATCGAGCGTGCCACCTGTCTATAAACTCGTGACGTCACAAACTACGTCACGGTTATTGGCCAAAGTCCATTTGACTGCCTGAACGAAAAGTCAACGATTTGCCCATTCTAGGGGCAAAATCGTCATTTCGCCCGAACGTCCACTACTCCTCGTCTAATCTCCGATTAGCCTTGCTAATCTATCATTAACTCTTAATTAATCCCGTTAATTCGGGATTGGTCGTCACAAACTTCCCCTCGTAAAGAATTTCATCCTCAAAATTTAAATCTACCCGATTCCACAACCAAACTGTGGAATCCATCCATGTTCCTCGAATCGGATCGCTGCACCCACACGAGAATACTCGTGTTACAGTACACGTCCAATATACATATTGTACTCATCGGTCCCGTCCTCGATACGTACCGTCATCGGAGCCTCCAAAGCTCCAATTCACTCTCGAGAACTACACGTATGCTCGTATGTCTCACTCGAAACAATATGTTGACACTCGTCGATCACGCCTGTCACTCACTTGACAGGTCATCAACACCAGACTGACCTCCAAACGGCTTTTCAGTCTGACACTCTGACACGTTCCATTCTGCATTCATCAGGCTTAAAACGCATCCCCACTACGAGCTATCACAGCCAAGCTGGCCTCTTGCTCAGCATCAGATCAGACAACACCTATAGACCCTGCCATCACAATGGCACGAATCTCATCTCATAGGTCATCCTCAAACCTATGTCCATACTGACCCTCGATACTCATACGAATCAACTCTCCCAAATTCTTATGCCCAAACTGACTCTTCTGAGAGTCCCATCAACCACATCGATCCAAACGCATCAGATAACTATCCATCCATTACCCTCACAGGTCACATCCGTCGTGACCAGCCCGCAACTCCAGGCTCCAATGCGCTTCGCTGCGCTACTCTGATCTCGACTCGTTCTCGAGTCCTCGCATCGTATCTCGCATCACTCAGCGATACCACTTGTCATCTAGACTCACCTCGAGTCTCCAAACTGTCACTTATCGGATCTGATCCGATCGCCACTCATGTCCAACTAGGATTTTATTCAACCTACAACCAACTCAAACTCTCGGGCCATCTCAACCTGACATACCGATTGACCTTAGTCAATCCCATCATCTAACGTGCACAACACTCTGATGCACCTATACCACAACAACATCGGGGCACCCCCGACCTACACAATGAATGCTCTCTGGCAACGTCCAACCACAAACTACCGTTTGCATTCCAACCATGGTCCGGACCCCAACCGTTCGTCACCAGGCGCACATCAGTCCATCACCTCGGACACTCACTCGTCACATCCTGTGACGTTAAGCACCATCTACTCGTCAAGTTAATCAAATTTGACTCACAGCCTAGGTGTTCGGTTCTTACACCCTCTTGAACTCCTAGCTGTCAAATCACTCCTCGTCGTCCCACCTAGGAACTAAATCCAGGAGAATCCAAGAGAATGACGTCCAAGTTCATCCTATGTCATCCTCTGGCACTCAACACTATCTACCAAGGAGTCACACTCAGTGACCTCAGATTACTCATCACCAAAGCGGAATCAGGTGCTCCTCTCAACGTCTCAGTCACAACTTCTCTTGATTCTGAAGTTCCAATCACGTAGGGACCATGCCTTTTTTTCCAATCACTGAGTTCACTCATCACGCAGACATTTTCACGTCCTATAGGCAAACAAGTGCCATGTCCTCAACTTAGGAGGCATGGTCAACTGTAGTTGACCAAAACCAATCTGTAATGGACTCTCAAGTCCTCAGCTTAACTGGACATCATCCACGCGTATATGCACATCCAAAAGGATGTCAAGTCATCCTAATCCGATGTACTGCTCAGCTGAAGAGTCACAACAGACTCCTGCTGTGATCTGCAGCCAAATCGTTGTATACCACCAAAGCTGAACAATCAACCTTTTTGTCATAAGACGTCACTTACGTCATCCATTCGTACCTGGATCTCACGTTTCACTTCAAAAATTACGACTTCTGAGTACACCCTTGCTGTCAGGACCCACCTCGGTTTTACCCTGAAACCCGAGGTAAATCCTGCTCCCGTTTGACTCCCCAACACAACACTAAGGTAAACTCACTCGAAACCACCAAAACACTCAGTCAGACGCAGGAGAACTATACAATACATCCCAAAATTTAAAAGTTTTACAGAGCATAGTACCACAGTACAAAAGAAAGAAAACTGAAAACTAAATACACGCACACGGAAAAGTTTAAAACACTTCAGGATCCCTTTCGCGACTTCTATGCCTCAGACGCTGCCTCGACGCCGAAACCCCGCTCTAGCTCCACGACCTGGAGGGCAATTTAAAACAGAAGATGTGAGTGGACCATAAATAAAAGAAAAGTTTCCAAAACCATTATATAAGAAAACCGAGTTTAGCCCTCCGTTTTGAAACCACATGCATAACCCAGTTATGAAAACAGTTATCAATCAATCGCCATAAAACATTTATAGAATCATTTTAAAAACAGTATAATTCACATAACCTCACCATAAGAACAGAAACATTATAAAACAGTTATAGAAACCATATCATAAGCATCATAAAACCGTATCATAAACCATGGATATCAATTCATCATTTTCCGATCAAACCTGCTGGATCTATCCGAGTCTTTAAACTCCCGAGTCTTTAAACTCAATCCAGGCCTCAATAATATCCGAGTCTTTAAACTCCCGAGTCTTTAAACTCAACAGGCCTACGGGGGAAATATCAATATATCCGAGTCTTTAAACTCCCGAGTCTTTAAACTCAATCCGGGTCTTTAAACCCAATCCGGGCCCGTCCCCAGTCAAATCAATATCCGGGTCTTTAAACCCAATAACCAGATCCAGCAAATCCAATCCAAAACCATTTGAAAACCATTTCTAAATCCACATCCAAACCCGAATCCGAAATCACTGGTCCGAAGCTCTTCCGGCATCCAGAACCGTCATTCCGAACCCAAATCCGGAAATCCACTTTTCAACTTTAAAACCAAATTTCGCTTTCCGAAATCCGATTCTAAAACCGAAAACCTTGATCATCGAAATCATGTTCAAAAATCCCTTAACAAATACTAAAAATCATTTATCATTTGAAAATCCCAAAACCATAACATTATTTTCAGAAATCAACATTCCTTGTAAAACGTGCCAAATAAGTTATTTCTCTGAAACCATGCAATTATGTAAAACCACATCATAAATCCATCAAGCATGAAATCACAGATATAAAACACTTATAGAAAAACAGTTATGCATGTTCGAGTTTAAGGAAAGGGTCCACTCACAGTCCGAGCCCTCAATCGCGTCCTGAACGTCTCGTACGTTCCTCAGCTTCCTCGGGAACTCCCGATCCTGTCAACAACCACCAAAATACGTCACTAACACGTCTACGAAGGTCCACCTAATTTCCCTAAAAAATCCCCGGTTCCTAACCGGAACGAATCGGAACCCTAAGCCTTCACCCTCGCGAAACTACTTCGATTCGACGTCCGATTAATCCGAAACCAACGCCAAAAGACTCGTCACAACACCTAGACCAAAAACCAAGTTGACAAATTCCCCTGCCGCCGCCGCACGCGCCCCCATGTGCCGCCCAAAGTGGCTGCGCGTGGCCCTCACGCGCCAGCTACAGTGCATCTTCAACCTCGAGCAGACCCGGTTCAGCACAGTTCCTGCACATCGAACCGACGTCAACGGTTCTTCACCGTACCTGCACCAAAACTGCTCCTCTCTTCACCCACAACATCGTCCAGTTCTTAGCTATCCATCCCCCTTACTCAACCACCTTGACATAGCTTCCAAGTCATCGTCCTTAACTCGAAACCAGACCCGTTCAGTCCCCTGTTTCCTTCTCCGGCCACCCAGGTCACCCCCCAACACGGTGGCAGTCTCAACCTCTTCCTAAGACCATCCTAAACCTCACCCAACTCACCAAAACCGTCACCTCACTCCCTAAGTCCACGACTTCCAACCTGAGCAAAACGGAAAAACAGAGTACATCTGTATGCTCCGTCGTGCCAACCTCCACCGTGCACTCCCCGTCACGGTTGCCCCACCAGAAGACTCCTAGGACTCCACTGAACTCCCTAGACCTCACGGAACTCCTCGATGCAACCCCTAAACCTACGACTTAGCTCCTGAACCCAGACGACAAAACAGAGCAAGGAAACAAGGAAGAGGAATTACCTGTCCTCCTGTTGCCGTCGTGAGCTCAGCTGTGAGGCAGTAGTTCCTCCCGTCCTCCTCCGTCCTCTGGACACTTCCACTGGCCTCGATTGGTTGATCACAGACACAACACCCCCCACAAACACTCACGTCCTCCCTGTTTTTCTCTGATTTCCCGTGGCTCTCAACTCACACACAAACCATCACCGCACCTCCAAACCTCCTCACTGTCTTCCTCTCAAACTCTAAGTCACTCCTCACTCACCAGAACACACCAACCCTCACCATCGTCTCTCAATTTCTCTCAACTCTCTCCCTCTGTTTCTGTCTGGTTCGAAGAACGAACACACATACACGGTTACACATTTGAACACACACCGTGCACGGCCTAGAAGCCCCTGCACGTGTCACCACCCCATGGTCCCTTTCCGAAAATATCCCCATCTCACTGTACACTTGTCCTGATCTAGTTGCACACTGTCCAAACGACCAAAAGACCAAAATACCCTTCCTTTTAAGTCAAATTTACCATTGTGCCACTACCTTTCAAGACCCGTAACTCACACATCGTAAGTCTGATGCATACGTGCCGCCTGTCATTGAACTCAGGACGACAAGATCTATCTACGTATCCTAGGTCAACATACCAAAACCCATTCGTAAAAAAAGTCAACTCTTCCCCTAGTTTAACCAAATTACGGTTATGCCCTCAACCTTTCGAACATCATAACTTCCTCCTCGGATTTCGGAATCGGGCGTGCCACCTGGCAATAGATTCGTTACGTCCTAACCTACGTCCTGGTCACTGGTCAAAGTCCATCTGACCACCCGAACTAAAAGTCCACTTTTTTCCCGGACTAGGGGCAAAATCGTCATTCTAGGCTAATGACCTTATCGGGACCAACTAACCCCCGATTAAGCTCACTAATCCCATCTTAATCACTGTCTTAACTTTTCGGGACGGGTCGTTACACTTGCGACTCAATCTCGCAGAACTGGGGGAACTAGTCTCCATTACTGGGGAAACTGATCTCCGTCACAGGGGAAACTGGTCTCCATCACTGAGGATACTGGTCTCCATCATTGGGAAACTGGTCTCCATCACTGAGGAAACTGATCTCCATCACCGGGGAAACTGGTCTCCATACCAAGTACTCCCGTACCTCGCACTGAGCCACTCGGGATCCTCTCAGTCCCACTTATAACCATAACCTTCACTAGAGCGTGGCAAGTGTGCCAACAACCAATGTCAACATTTCATTATGCGATCGGACTCAGCCGTCACCGAGTCTAATCCAGAATCACTGCTCGTACTGTGCGCCACTCACACACCTCGTATCATCGTCACGACTTACGAATCCTATCATCACAATTGTCACGGCAACCTGAGTCTATCCAACTCAATAAGACTCGACTACGTCAATCGTTAGCAGTGTCTGTCATAACCTCCTGCAGACCAACTCCGAAACACTCTGCTACCGAAACTCTCAAACCATACGGTAGTCTCACTGCTAGTACTAACCACTCCACACACAACATCCACCGATCGGTCCACCTCAGGATCCGATCACAAGTACCACACTCCTGGTAACTTGTCCAATCGATCCCTACCCAGGGTTATCACAAACCCGACTGCCCACTGCAGCTCTACCATCCTGACCAATCCCTCGATCTCGACTCTGAAGAGTCGTCATACTCCAATACTGGTACCAAACCCGCTAAAACTACACATTGAGGATCTCGTCCTCTCTTAACTCTACGGCTCTCAGCGGCTGGCCTTTACAATAACTGGCCGTACTCCGGTTCAAATATTGCACACGCGCTACGTGCGCAATCGCGTCCTATCACGTCACACCACATCTACTCCGGGCATTTTCTGCCAGTTGACATCCTTCCAGGATTCGACACACTGAACCATGGAAACACATGCCAAAAGGAATCACACGTTCCTATTCCCAACCGTCGTGAGTGTAGTCGTATAGGGTCATCGTAAACTGGGCGACCCTAACCTCTGACCACACTGGTATGACTCCGTACATCCTCTAACCGACACGACACTACCGTCGAGCGGTCACGACTCTCAAGTCGTCATACGGTCTCTACCAATCCACTGGATCCTAATTCCAGTACCACTTCGGCTCTAAGTCGTTGGATTCACACGAATACTGATCCTCCTTGGGATCAACCATCGAAACACGTGGCATTCCATGCCAATCGAACCTCAAACGATCGTACCACTTGAAAAACTTTATCTAACTAAGGTTCGATGCTACCGAGACATCACATCCTCGACCTACGCGTACTCCACGAGAAAAACATGCTCTGATACCAACTGTGACAGGACCCACCCTGATTATCACCCTGATAACCGAGGTGAACCCTGCTCCCGTCTAACAACCCAACACAAAAGACCGAAATAACCTCACCAAAACCACAAATTACACTGTCAGACGAAGGAGAAATTTAAACATCCAAGAGTACGAACAAAGTAAAACAAAACCACACACAGAGTACACGCACAACGGAAAGCTGCAAACACTCCGGGAAAACTCTCGAGTACTCTATGCCTCTGATGCTGCCTCAACGTCAAGCCCCGCGCTAGCTCCACGACCTGGAGGGCAATTAAAAACCAGAAAGTGTGAGTGGACCATAAAGAATAAAAGTTTCAAAAACCATTTCATAAACAAACCAGGGTTTAGCCCTCCATTTTGAAAACATGCATGCATAACCCAATTTCTGAAAACAGTTATAAATCACATTATGTTCATCATGAAAACCGCAGCAACATAAACTCAGTATGATAACGTTATAATACATTAGCAATAAAACATCAGATACCAATATAATCATCCGATCAAACCTGCTGGATCTATCCGAGTCTTTAAACTCCCGAGTCTTTAAACTCAACAGGCCTACGGGGGAAATATCAATATATCCGAGTCTTTAAACTCAATTCGGGTCTTTAAACCCATTCCGGGCCCGTCCCCCATCAAACATAATCCGGGTCTTTAAACCCAATAACCAGATCCAGCAAATCCAATCCAAAATCGTTGAAAACCATTTCGAAATCCATATCCAAACCCAAATCCGAAATCACTGGTCCGAAGCCATTCCGACATCCAGAACCGTCATTCCGAACCCAAATCTGGAAAATCCACTTTTCAACTTTAAAACCAAATCTCGCTTTCCGAAATCCGTTTCTAAAATCCATTTATAATCATTGAAAACCATTTATCGTTTAAAATCCCAAAACCATAGCATCATAATCAGAAATCAAGCATTTCTCGTAAAATGTGCCAAATACGTAATTTCCTCGAAAAACGTGCAATAATGTAAAACAGTTATAGCATAATCAAAACCATGAAATCACATATAAAACCATAAATCAAGTAATTAAAAGCAGTTATGCATGCTCAGTTATAAGGAAGAAGTCCACTCACAGTTACCGGGTACGTCACTCGCGTCCCGAACGTCCTGTACGTTCCTCGACCTCCTCGGGGTTTCCCGATCCTGTCACAAGTCACCAAAGCGAGTCACTAACACGTCCACTAAGTTCCTCCTAATTTTCCCCAAAATTTCCCGAACGTCTAAACATAATTAAACGAGACCCTAAACCTTCGATCCCATAGAACTAACCCGAAACAACGTCCGATCGCCCCGAAACTAGTCCCAAAAGATTCGTTAAAACGATTAGACCAAAAACCTAGTTGGACACTTCCCCAGAAAACGCCCCACGCACCCCCACGCGCCGCCCAAAATGGCTGCGCGTGGGCCTCACGCGCCTGCACAGGAACACTGTTCATCTTCTTCCTCGATGGTCAGACCGGTCTGAACCGGCGTGACCGGTTCTCCGCCTTCCTGCAACCGTTTTCCTTCCTTTCAACTCCCCTAGCTTCGTCCTACCCTAAGCAACTCAATCCCTTACTCAAAACACGACAATACTGCCTCTAATTCGTCGTCCCAAACTCGAACCCGTAACCAACAAAGACCCCTGTTTCTACTTCCGATCACCCATACACTTCCCCATCACGGCTTCGACTTCTACAGGTTCCTGGGGACCTACTGAACTCAATAGAACCTACAGAACACATCGACTCAGGCCATAACTTCACGACTTAACGTCTGAAACCAAACAGAAAAATAGAGCAATCAGAGGGAATTCAAGAAATTACCTGTTCTCCGACCGCCACCGTGAGTTCCGCTGGGTCTGCTCGACTTCCCTCCGGCCTCTCGACACCCCCACGGGTTCAATTTGACGGTTTGATCACTAGAAGTGCACAACCATGCACGGTGGTCCTCGGCTCTGTGTCCTCTGGTTCCTCCTCCTTCCTCACACACACAGTCACGTCCAACTCCTCACAAACACGATCACACACTCTCCTTCGAACACCACAGAACCTCACAACACTCACACACTCACTCAGTCTCTGCAATTCGATCAAAATCACCTCGCTGTCTCACCCTCTGTTTTCTTCGATTGCACAACCACACACACACACACAACCCAAATAATTTGAACCGTGCAACAACCTAGAAACCAATACACACACCACACGTGTCCACAATCCCATGGCCCATCTCAAAATATCCAACAATTGCTGTACACTTGTCCTCATCTCTTTTGCACAAATCCCAATGCACCAAAAGACCAAAATGCCTTAGTAAGTCAAAATTACCATTTTGCCCTTCACCGTTCTAGACCCGTATCTCGCTCGTCCTACGTCCGATGAAAGTATGCCGCCTATCGTTGAACTCAGGACGACAAGATCTACCTAACGGTCCTCGGCCTACGTGTAAAAACTCTATCGTACAAAAATTCAACTTTTCCCCTATTTTACACAAATTACGAAAATACCCCCAACCTTCCGAACGTCATAACTTCCTCCTCGGATGTCGGAATCGGGCGTGCCACCTGTCTACGGACTCGTGACGTCCCGAACTATGTCACGGTCACTGGTCAATGCCTAATTGACCGCCCAAACTAAAAGTCAACAATTTGCCCAACTAGGGGCAAAATCGTCATTCGGCGCCCAAAGTCCAAAAGTACCCAACCTAACACCGATTTACCTCACTAAACCGTTACTAATCACTTCACTAATCCTGACTCCCGGGATGGGTCGTTACAAACTGGTATCAGAGTACCATGAGTATCAAATGAGCCTGCCTCACTCTGATACCACCTTGTCAGGACCGGTCCCGAATCCCTCAGGATTAATGTGGAACCCGCCTGATCCCGTATGACAAGAAACCAGGGAAAATTCCATCTCTAGCTGTAATGACTCGTCCAAGGAATTAGGGTTAAGACCGTGTTTAAGATGAGATTAGTGAACTTAATTGGTGGTTAGTCGGTTATGATAGGTCCAGTAGCGTAAAATGACGATTTTGCCCTTGGTTCGGGCAAATTGTTGACTGTTAGTTTGGGACGCCAAGTGGGCTTTGACCGGTGCCTGTGACGCAGTTCGGGACGTCACGCATCCGTAGATAGGTGGCACGCCCGATTCCGACATTCGAGGAGGAAGATATGATGTTCGGAAGGTTGAGGGCACTTTCATAATTTGGCTAAAATAGGGGAAAAGTTGACTTTTCGTACGACTGGGTTTTTACACGTTGACCTAGGACCGTTAGGAAGATCTTGTCGTCCTGAGTTCGATGACAGGCGGCACGTATTCATCGGAGTTAGGATGTGTGAGTTACGGGTCTAGGAAGGTAGTGGCATTATCGTAATTTTGGTTTAAAAGAAGGGCATTTTGGTCTTCTGCACATTGGGGATTGTGCAACAGATTGGGACAAGTGGACGGTTGAGATTGGGACATTTGTGAGAGAATGGGGAGGATTGTGACACGTGGGGCTTGGCTAGAGGCTTCTAGGGTACACGGCCCAATTATTTTGGGCTGAGTGTTCGTGTGTGCTGTGTGTGTGTGTGTGTGTGTGTGTGTGTGTGTGTGTGTGTGTGTGTGTGTGTGTGTGTGTGTGTGTGTGTGTGTGTGTGTGTGTGTGTGTGTGTGTGTGTGTGTGTGTGTGTGTGTGTGTGTGTGTGTGTGTGTGTGTGTGTGTGTGTGTGTGTGTGTGTGTGTGTGTGTGTTCGAAGAAGAGAGAACAGAGACTGAGAGATTGAGAGAAAATTGAGGGGAGTTGGACGTTGATCGTGAGTGTTGGTGTGTTTGGTGAGTGAGGAGTGATCAGAGATTGAGAGGGAGACAGTGAGAAGGTTGAGAGGTGAGGTGTGAGTGTGTGTGCGAGGTGTGAGCTCACGGGGAAACCAGAAAAACAGAGAGGAGTTCGAGCGGTGGTGCTGCCGTATGAGGGACCAATTGAGGCTGGTGGAGGTGTCTAGAAGACGGAGGTGAACTGGAGGAGTCGTGTCCTCACGACTGAGCTCACGACGGTGGTCGGTGTACAGGTAATTCCTCATCCTCTTTCAATTGCCCTGTTTTGCCGTCGAATTTTAAACTCAAAGTCGTGGGTTTTGAGTGCGAGTCGAGGCTTTTGGTGAGTTAGGTGAGACTCAGGGAGGTCCTAGGAGTCGTCTAAGGCGGTTGTTGTGACGGGGGGTTACCTGGTTGGCCGGAGTGTGAAACAGGGGACAGTTTGGGTTTTGGTTTCGAGCTCGAGTCGATGGGTTAGGGACGGTGTCGAGGTGTTTGGAGTAGGGGAATGGGTAGCTTAGGATTGAAAGATGAAGATGGTGGGAAAACGGAGGAAAACGGAGGAGGGTTGGTGGAGAACTGGTCACGCCGGTACCGATTGGCTGGACCAATCTGGATCTTTGAGACTGAGGTTGACGATGACACTGTAGCAGGCGCGTGAAGCCCACGCGCAGCCACTTTGGGCGGCGCGTGGGGGCGCGTGTGGCGGTGTTTGGGAAAACAGTCAACATGGTTTTTGGTCTAGGTGTTGTGACGAGTCCATTGGAATAGGTTTTGGGTTAATCGGACGTCGTTTGAGGTTAGTTCCACGAAGGTGAAGGTATAGGGTTCGGGTTCGTTACGTTTAGGACCCGGGGATTTTTGGGGAAAATTAGGTGGACCTTTGTAGAGGTGTTAGTAATGTACTTCGGTGATTGTTGACAGGATCGGAATTTCCCGAGGAAGCTGAGGAACGTACGGGACGTTCGGGACGCGATTAAGGGCCCGGTACTGTGAGTGGACCCCTTCTCTAAACTCGAGCATGCATAACTATTTTTCTATAATTGTTTTATGGTTTTATATGTGATTTCATGATTGTTGAATATGTGATGTTAGTTTTACATAATTGCACGATTTTCGAGAAAGTACGGTATTTGGCACGTTTTATGAGGAATGTCGATTTCTGAGTATAATGTGATGGTTTTGGGGTTTTCAAATGATAACTGGTTTTCACTGATTATAAGTGGATTTTGGAACATGATTTCGAGGATCAAGGTTTTTGGTTCTAAAGTTGAAAAGTGGATTTCCAGATTTGGGTTCGGAATGACGGTTCTGGACGCCAGAAGGGCATGAGACCGGTGATTTCGGATTCGGGTTTGGATATGGATTTCGAAATGGTTTTCAAATGGTTTTGGATTGGATTTGCTGGATCTGGATATTGGGTTTAAAGACCCAGATTATATTTGACGGGGGACGGGCCCGGATTGAGTTTAAAGACTCGGATATAATGATATTCCCCCGTAGGCCTATTGAGTTTAAAGACTCGGGAGTTTTAAAGACTCGGATATTATTGAGTCCTGGATTGATTTTAAAGACTTGGGAGTTTAAAGATTCGTATAGATCCAGCAGGTTTGATCGGATGGTTATGGCTTGATACTTATGTTTTCTGATATGTATGTTATGATGTTTGTGACATGATTTCCATAACTGTTTTTATAATGATTCTGAAAATGTTTTTATGATGATCTTTATGTGATTTATAACTGTTTTTGGTAACTGGGTTATGCATGTGATTTCAAAACGGAGGGCCAAACCCGGTTTTCTTATAAAATGGTTTTGGAAACTTTTCTTTTATTTATGGTCCACTCACACTTTTCTGGTTTTAAATTGCCCTCCAGGTCGTGGAGCTAGAGCGGGGTTTCGGCGTCGAGGCAGCGTCTGAGGCATAGCGTACTCGAGAGCGACCCCGGAGTGTTTTAATTTTTTCCGTTGTTCGTGTACCTTGTTTATCGGATTGCTTTCCTTTGTATTTGGTACTATGCTCTGTAAAACTTGACTTCGGGATGTTTAAAGTTTCTCCTGCGTCTGACTGTGTAGCTTAGTGGTTTACTTTGGTTTTGTGTCGGGTTGTCAGACGGGAGTAGGATTTACCTCAGTTTTTGGGGTGAAACCAGGGTGGGTCCTGACAATTGGTATCAGAGCATAGGTTTGTCGAGTTTGTCAGGTTTGTCGGTCTGTGAGGTTGTGTTCATGCTGTTTGACTGTTTCTATGCCTCTTTCAGCGTGCGATTGACGATGCCTCCGAGACGTAGACCCTCTCCACGACCTGAAGATGAAGCAGCAAGAAGGATGGAGAGTGCTACAATTGAGCGAGCCCAGCGGCTCGGGGCTACTACTTTTAGTGGTGGGGCAGATCCTGAGGAAGCCCAGAGGTGGATCACGAGACTTGAGCGGATTTTTGCAGTGATGCATTGCCCACCGGAGGATCGAGTGTTACTAGCTACGTTTTTACTGGACGGTGCGGCGTACGAGTGGTGGTATACCCTCGAGTTGTCTGGCTGGGACGCCCACACTGTGACCTGGGAGACGTTTCGGGAGAGGTTCTTAGATCAGTATTACCCTCGTTCTTTCCGAGATGCCAAGGAGGCTGAGTTTCTGCAGCTCCAACAGGGGAGTCTGAGTGCGGCTGAGTACGAACAAAAGTTTCAGATGTTGTCTCGGTTTTCTCCTGCGTTTGTGGCTACTGAAGCCGAGAAGTGCCGTAGGTTTGAGTTAGGCCTTCGAGGTGAGATTCGAGCCATAGTGACGGCTGGATCGTTTACTACCCTCCGAGAGTTGTTGGACGCTGAGGTGAGGGTTGAGGCTAGCTTGCCGGTACGACGCCGGGAGCCACCTTTTTCTGGAGCCTCGAGTCAGAGGACACCGAAGAGAGGTAACTCCAGTGGAGCATCGTCGTCGAGCGATGAT
Organism: Prinsepia uniflora; assembly: GCA_032719365.1. Lineage (NCBI taxonomy): Eukaryota > Viridiplantae > Streptophyta > Magnoliopsida > Rosales > Rosaceae > Prinsepia > Prinsepia uniflora. The sequence goes on from CM064872.1 coordinate 54,670,652, forward strand.
CGTTTCGTTAGACCTGGTAGTTTCCAGAGTTCAGGATTCCGTGGTTACCGAGCACAGCCGACTTCGCAAACTAGTGCGACGTCTGTTGCGTCTACAGGGAGACCGAGTAGTGGTCCCGATCGGGATGTGTGTTACTACTGCGAAGAGCGAGGTCACTTCCGACGTGAGTGTCCACTGTTACCACAGGAAGGTGGTGTAGGCCGAGGAGCGGCGGAGCCCGGACAGAGTACAACGTCAGGGACAGCGGGCACTAGAGGAGGTGGTGGTGCCACTAGTAGTTCGAGGGGACGTGGTAGATCTTCAGGATCTCAGGCCCGAGTGTTTTCGATGACTTAGCAAAAGGCTCAGTCGGCACCAGGTGCGGGGACAGGTACTTTTACTCTCTTTGGTTGTGTTGTACCTACTTTGTTGTTGGATCCCGGGGTAGAGTCTAGGATTTTCCCTAAGTAACCTGGAGTGTTACGATGAGTTCCGTTGAAGGAGGACAGAAGGAACGGGAAAGGAGTGACTATAACTGATCGATATGAGGTTATTGAAGGAGAGAACCCACAATCTAGAGTTTGCCTTTAGGACTTTGTAGATTTACCCGACAAGTGGTCGAAGTAGCAGCCGAGGGACGTGTTAGTGAGGTAGTGAGCCAGTAGGTAGGTTTTCTTGTTTGGGCTAGATTGTCCTGGGTAGGAGTTGAGAGGGGTTTCCGGAAAGTGAGGTGGTAGTACGAGAGGATGTACTCTATGAATTCTGTTGGGTGCTCTATATGAGGTATTTTAGAATACCTTTGTATTTTTGTTCATAGAGTTTCCCTTGCGTACACCATAAAGTTTTCGTGGAACTGAGAAAGGGTTAGACGTGATAAACTGGTAGTTGGGGATGGTGTGAAATACCCAAGGTGGAGATGATAGACAGGAAACCCAGGAGTGGTTGTTGTTAAGCTAGTATTAATTAACGGGTAGGAGACCCCTAGTGTTGGGAACGAGCTGTGGAATTTCGGGGACAAAATTCTTTTTAGGAGGGTAGGTTGTAACGACCCGTCCCTGGAATTAGGGTTAAGACCATGTTTAAGATGAGATTAGTGAGCTTAATTGGTGGTTAGTCGGTTACGATAGGTCCGGTAGCATAGAATGACAATTTTGCCCCTAGTTCGGACAAATTATTAACTTTTAGTTCGAGAGTCCAAGTGGCCTTTGACCGGTGACTGTGACGTAGTTCGAGATGTCACGAATCCGTAGACAGGTAGCACGCCCGATTCCGACATCCGAGGAGGAAGATATGATGTTCGGAAGGTTGAGGGCACTTTCGTAATTTGGCTAAAATAGGGGGAAAAGTTGACTTTTCGTACGACTGGGATTTTACACGTTGACCTAGGACCGTTAGGAAGATCTTGTCGTCCTGAGTTCGATGACAGGCGGCACGTATTCATCGGAGTTAGGATGTGTGAGTTACGGGTCTAGGAAGGTAGTGGCATTATCATAATTTTAGTTTAAAAGAAGGGCATTTTGGTCTTCTGCACATTGGGGATTGTGCAACAGATTGGGACAAGTGGACGGTTGAGATTAGGACATTTGTGAGAGAATGGGGAGGATTTTGACACGTGGGGCTTGTCTAGAGGCTTCTAGGGTCCACGGTCCAATTATTTTGGGCTGAGTGTTCGTGTGTGCTGTGTGTGTGTGTGTTCGAAGAAGAGAGTACAGAGACTGAGAGATTGAGAGAAAATTGAGGGGAGTTGGACGTTGATCGTGAGTGTTGGTGTGTTTGGTGAGTGAGGAGTGATCAGAGATTGAGAGGGAGACAGTGAGAAGGTTGGGAGGTGAGGTGTGAGTGTGTGTGCGAGGTGTGAGCTCACGGGGAAACCAGAAAAACAGAGAGGAGTTCGAGCGGTGGTTCTGCCGTGTGAGGGACCAATTGAGGCTAGTGGAGGTGTCCAGAGGACGGAGGTGGACTGGAGGAGTCGTGTCCTCACGACTGAGCTCACGGCGGAGGTCGGTGTACAGGTAATTCCTCATCCTCTTTCAATTGCCCAGTTTTGCCGTCGAATTTTAAACTCAAAGTCGTGGGTTTTGAGTGCGAGTCGAGGCTTTTGGTGAGTTAGGTGAGACTCAGGGAGGTCCTAGGAGTCGTCTAAGGCGGTTGTTGTGACGGGGGGTTACCTGGTTGGCCGGAGTGTGAAACAGGGGACAGTTTGGGTTTTGGTTTTGAGCTCGAGTCGACGGGTTAGTGACAGGACCCGCCCCGATCCCTCTGGGACCACCCGGGACGTGCCCTGCTCCCGTCTGACACCCGGCATTAAAATATCATAATTACCCTTATTGAAAGTAAAATGCATAAAGAAAATCCATAGTTAAGTCATACATAGCACGCCACACAGATACTCGAATACAAATAGTGTCATACTAGGGATAGTTCCCGAATACAGTTTATTGAGCACGACTCTAGACACACTACGTGCCAACCTACCCAGTAGTAGGGTTCAGGTGCGCAACGTAAACCTATGCCTCTTCCTCGGGATCCTCCTCCTCTTCCTCGGGATCCTCCTCCTCAATAGCACTACCTGGAGGGGTAGTAAAACAACAAGGGTGAGTGGGCCGAAACTCAAGGTTTACAAAATAGTTTACCATTCCGAAAACATATAGATTTTCCCCTCCGTTTTCCGAAAAGACATGCATTAGTATCATAAACCACAAAATCATATAATCATAAGCAGAATAATATCAACATAATATAATCTCAGTCACTGCACTATACATCCCAACCCTGACATCCCAGATGCCCGACGTCCCAGACGCCCAATAAGGTCACAGTTCCAAGTCTACGCGTGCCACCCGGGGTCTCAATCCCGAGTCCAAATCCCGAACCCAGTCCGAGCATGGCATTCTAGATGCCTGACGTCCCAGACGTCCAACAGTAGCAATCCTGCTCCTGAGTCACTCTACGGTCCGGTCCCTCCGTAGAATGACTCCTCACAGGCAATGCGCCATGACCACTCTGGGGTACCTACATCCGGAGGAGATAGAATCCCAGGGTAGATCTATACAGTGCAGTACCAAAGATAAGTATCGCAATTCATATATACATATACATGACTCAAAACCAATCATAAACAACCAGACGGGTCTCATGCCCAAACATCGTAATACGTGCCATAAATCATACTCAAGATAAACAGATACTTTTACTTGAATCACATATAGATATAATAGAAAGTAAAACAGTTATGCATGCCGAAGTTTAGTGAAATCAAAGGCCCACTCACAGTACAATCCCGCTGTAATCCCGAGCGTAAAGCCTCGTCCAAGGATTAAAGTACAATTCCTGTCATGTCCAAGGCATACGTAAAGGTCACTTTAAGTCCCTACTAAACAACTAAGAAACCCTAGACTAAAACCGGCCCGGGAAAGCCGTCCGAACACGCTTCCCAAGGCGTCAAACCCTAATTTGACCAACCTAACGATCTCCGATCGACACGAAACCACCGCCATTGGATCCGTTTCGTCGAAACCTTGAAAATGGCACTGGTCCCACACAAAATACTATTCACACGCGCCCCCCACGCGCCGGTCAACCCTCTGGTCAACGGTGCTACAGTGATGCTGACGTCAGCATGACGTCACTGCTGACGTCAGCATGACGTCATCACTGACAGTGTCAGAGGACACGTGTCAACAGCCTATTGGTCCCTGGTCTGACAATATTCTGACATGATGATGTCATTATGACGTCACTGCTGACGTCATCATGATGACGTCATCAGCTACAGTAACCGGGTCTGAGAACCGGGTCACCGCAGACCCACGGTTCCACCCGATCAGTTCTCATCAACCCGACCACCATAATCGATGGGATTTGTTCCTATGAACTCGTCTAATCATGTTCTATGGTTCTGTGTAATTAAAACAGGTTTTTAGGTTCAAGAAACTACCTGAAAATCGACGGGAAACCGGCTGCCGGCTCTGGTTCATCTTCTCCGGCGAGTCGTCGAACTTCCAGCCACGAATTCTGGTCCAAAATGCTCGTCTAGTCCCCTAGGATATGTCTCAAAAGCAACCAACATTTCCAACGTAAAAAACGGACGTTTCGAAACAGGGAAGGAAATCGGTGTCTCTCGCGTTTTCAGGCTTACCGCCGCCGTGAGCTGCCCAGTCCAGTCCTGAGTCGTCCAGAGGTCTCAGTTAACCTATCCCTAGGTTAGTTCGAGTGCAGGAATCAAGGTTTGGACGGTTGGGCAGTTTCGGGTGGTTTGGTTTCCTTCTCGGGTTTGTGGGTTTTCCGACCGTGCAGGGTGGCCGTGGTGGTGGTGACCGGTGTCTGGGGGTTGCTAGTGGTTGCCTGGTGCTGCCTGGTGAGGGAGGTTGGGTGGTGAGCTGCTGGAGTGTTTGTTCGAAGGGTGAGAGTACACTGTTTTGAGAGAATGAAAATGAAAATGTGAGTCTCTGAAGGTTTAAGAACAGAAGGAGAAAATGAAATCAATGGCTGAGATTAACTCTCAATATAGGATCAATGGTGAGGATTTAAGGAGATTAATTAATTAATTAATCAAATGGCAAACATAGATCCTGGTTTTAGGGGATGAGGTGGATGAGGTAGATGAGTGACATGTGTCACTCATCAGGGGTCCAGATTGATTGGGTTAAAGTAATCAGATTCTATTATTTTATTATTATTTTATTCCGAGTCTCGGTTAGTTCGGTTTAATCGTAATTACGTTCTTGACCATAACTTTTTCGTCGTATGTCCGATTTTGGCGTGCCGCCTGTCTACGGATTCGTATCGACGGGACCTACGTAACGGTCCTTGGCCCTCGTCCATTGGACTTCCCGGGTCAAAAGTCAACATTTGGCCCCTAATTAACCAAATTACCAAAATACCCCTAAACTTCCGAACGTCACAACTTCTTCCTCGAACGTCGGAATCGAACGTGACACCTGCTTATGAACTCGTGACGTCCTAAACTACGTCACGGTCATGGGTAAAAGTCCTAAATATTTCCCGAGGCAAAAGTCAACATTTCCCCCCCTCATGGGCAAAACGGTCATTTTACAATAAAATAATATTTACGAAAGTTCGGGTCGTTACAGTTAGGGACGGTGTCGAGGTGTTTGGAGTAGGGGAATGGGTAGCTTAGGATTGGACGATGAAGATGGTGGAAAAAGGGAGGAAAACGGAGGAGGGTTGGTGGAGAACTGGTCACGCCGGTTCGGGTTGGCTGGACCGGTCTGGACCGTTGAGACTGAGGTTGACGATGACACCGTAGCAGGCATGTGAAGCCCACGTGCAGCCACTTTGGGTGACGCGTGTGGCGGTGTTTGGGAAAACGGTCAACATGGTTTTCGGTCTAGGTGTTGTGACGAGTCCATTGGAATAGGTTTCGGGTTAATTGGACGTCGTTTGAGGTTAGTTACGCGATGGTGAAGGTTTAGGGTTCCGGTTCGTTACGTTTAGGACCCGGGGATTTTTGGGGAAAATTAGGTGGACCTTTGTAGAGGTGTTAGTAACGTACTTCAGTGATTGTTGACAGGATCGGGATTTCCCGAGGAAGCTGAGGAACGTACAGGACGTTCGGGACGCGATTGAGGGCTCGGTACTGTGAGTGGACCCCTTCTCTAAACTCGAGCATGCATAACTGTTTTTCTATAATTATTTTATGGTTTTATATGTTATTTCATGATTGTTGAATATGTGATGTTAGTTTTACATAATTGCACGGATTTCGAGAAAGTACGGTATTTGGCACGTTTTACGAGGAATGTCGATTTCTGAGTATAATGCCATGGTTTTGGGGTTTTCAAATGATAACTGGTTTTCACTGATTATAATTGGATTTTGGAACATGATTTCGAGGATCAAGGTTTTTGGTTTTACAGTTGAAAAGTGGATTTTCAGATTTGGGTTCGGAATGACGGTTCTGGACGCCGGAAGGGCATTAGACCGGTGATTTCAGATTTGAGTTTGGATATGGATTTCAAAATGGTTTTCAAATGGTTTTGGATTGGATTTGCTGGATCTGGATATTGGGTTTAAAGACCCGGATTATATTTGACAGGTGACGGACCCAGATTGAGTTTAAAGACTCGGGTGTTTAAAGACTCGGATATAATGATATTCCCCCGTTGGCCTATTGAGTTTAAAGACTCGAGAGTTTAAAGACTCGGATATTATTGAGGCCTGGAATGAGTTTAAAGACTCGGGAGTTTAAAGACTCAGATAGATCCAGCAGGTTTGATCGGATGGTTATGGCTTGATACTTATGTTTTCTGATACGTATGTTATGATGTTTGTGACATGATTTCCATAACTGTTTTTATAATGATTCTGCAAATGTTTTTATGATGATCTTTATGTGATTTATAACTGTTTTTGGTAACTGGGTTATGCATGTGATTTCAAAACGGAGGGCCAAACCCGGTTTTCTTATAAAATGGTTTTGGAAACTTTTCTTTTATTTATGGTCCACTCACACTTTTCTGGTTTTAAATTGCCCTCCAGGTCGTGGAGCTAGAGCGGGGTTTCAGCGTCAAGGAAGCGTCTGAGGCATAGCGTACTCGAGAGCGACCCCGTAGTGTTTTAAGTTTTTCCGTTGTGCGTGTATCTTTTTTATCGGATTGCTTTCCTTTGTATTTGGTACTATGCTCTGTAAAACTTGACTTCGGGATGTTTAAAGTTTCTCCTGCGTCTGACTGTGTAGTTTAATGGTTTACTTTGGTTTTGTGTCGCGTTGTCAGACGGGAGCAGGATTTACCTCGGTTTTCAGGGTGAAACCTGGGTGGGTCCTGACACTAGCCCTCGCCGGGGCTATCAGAGTGCTTCAGGATCGTAGGAAGAGGGGAGTGATGTCTCGTCTCTGCTACAGCCCGCATCCGTGATCAACCTGAAGGGCATTAAAACACGAAAACTGTGAGTGAACAAAATAAACATTTCATAAAAAACATTTTCGGATAAAGACATTTATGCCCTTCATAAAAGCATATGCATGCATTCAAAACCATTTATCAAATATTCATAAAAGCCTTTGTCTAACATTTTCAAAACCATTCAAGGGTTCATGCCCGACCCCATAAACCGTCATGACCCATAAATCCATTTGGGTCCCCGACCCGAAATCACAACTCAAAACCATAAATCAATGCATGTGGGAACTCAGTCCAAATCCGTTCTCAGTGAAATACCAAAACATCAAGTACGGGGTCTCCGCCCCCAAACCATTTCTAAAACTTTGAATACAGGGTCTCCGCCCCAAATCACTTTCTAAATCATAACACACAGGGCCTTCGCCCTCAAATCACTTTTCTTAAAAACCACATACGTACTCGTACGTATAACCCATCCTAGGCACTTCCGGAGAAGATGCCAACTCGGGGAACACAGCCCCTAGGGAACACATCCCCGATATAGTCACGATGACATCATATCTATCTAGTGTGCACACTACTCGGGGTCTCACTCCGAGTCTTCTCCTAGGGATCTCCATCTGGGAGGCTCAATCTCTGGATCTAGTCCGAGCTCTCTCTCTGGATCTAGTCCGAGCTCTCTCTCTGGATCTAGTCCACATATCTCTCCGGAATCTGGTCCGGGACCACAACAATATAAGTAACCACCACTCCTAGAACGGGATCCCTATGGGGATACCCACTCTGGTCTGTGGATCGTGACTCTCCAGGTCGACGTCTGGAGGAGACCATATAAATCATATGGAGGGTTTCATTCACATTTTCAAATAATCTTTTCTTTCTTTCTCAAATCACTTTTCAATTGGGTCTCATCCCGATTCATCTCAACAAGATTCCTCGAATCCGATTCAAATTCCTTTCACAGGCGTCGGCCTAAATCCACAGTTCAACAGGGTCTCATGCCCGAATACTCATTTCGTCAACTGAAACTGGGACTCAAGCCCGATACCACGACTAACTGGACCCTAAGTCCAAAACCATAGAGGAACAGGACCTCACGTCCAATTTCACAACCAACGGGGCCTTAAGCCCGATATCTCAACTAAATGGGTCTCAGGCCCGATATCATAAATCAACGGGGCATCAAGCCCGATAGTACCAATAACTGGGCCTCAAACTCGAATCGTAAACCAACTGGACCCTCGGTCCGATCGTATGGTTCAAATGGATCCCAGGTCCGATTCCTCGTCAATCAAAATGGACCCAAGTCCGAAAGTTCATAAATCAATTGGGTCTCACGCTCGAGTTCATGTTTCCAAATCCAAAATCTGTTTATTAAACGTTCGTTGAAAACCTAGAAAGTATAAGCATCGTATAAACTGGAAATCTCGAAATACGTGCAAATACGTAAATCCTCGGCTACCACAAACAAATGCACTCATGTCATCACAAAACATGTACTAAAAAGATTATAAAACATTTATGCATGCATCGAATTCATAAAACAAGTCAACTCACAGACCGTCTGAAGCCGTGCCTCGATACGCATGCCATAATTGTCTCACGGGTCAAACGTCGTCTCTGGGATTCCCGAACCTGTCCAAATTCATTTAGAGGGTTATTAACTACCTAAATAACCCCTCACTAAAGCCCGTAATTTTCCAGAATCTCTAACTATTTTTAAATGCGAACCGAAACCTTCGGACATCCCGAACTATATCGAAACGGTGTCCGATTGACACGAAACCAGTCCCAAAATGTTCGTTACATCGAATAGATGATTTCACATGTTGAAACCACCCTCAAAGGATTGGACACACGACCTCACGCGCCCAAGACAGGCCTTGCGCGTGGACCTCACGCGCCAGGGTACTGTTCATCTTCTTCAAGCTTCTGCACCGGTTCAGACCAATCGGTCCGGTCCGTTCCTGCAACTGGACTGGCGAGACCGGTCCAGCAATTTTTCTTCCTATTTTTCGGTCCATTTTGTCCCATTTCAATCCTATAATTCCTATTTTAATCCTAGGAGTCCAACCCAATTAACTTAAGCCCTCAAAACCCCTTAAACCGAACCGGTCCAAAACTCCCCTCACGGTTCGATTATCCAAACTCCTCCCCAGGGGTCCCTCGACGTTCAAACATTCACAAAACCTTCTTAATGACCTCCTAACAATCTATTTACTTCATTAGAATCATTAAAAACGGCCCATAATCACATGAATTGAAAATGGATGAAAATCGGTTAAAACCGATTACCTGCGCGGGCTGACCTCCGTCGTCCACAGTTGTGCTTCCCTGGCCGGCCACCACTTCCTTCAGTCATCTCCTCCCTCTCAGTTATGCTCCTAGGGTCCAGGGTTTGGGTTTGGGGTGAAGGGTGGATCGGTTTGGTTTGTTTGGAAACAAAGAAAATGAATGATGCACGGGAAGGGTGGATGCATGTATGTAAAGGAAGGGCCAGTGGATGGGTGACACTTGTCACTCATCCATTGGTCCAATAACAAATATCTGGGCCCCACTTAGGACAAAACTCAGGTTGTCTCGTAATTCGTGCAATAGTACTTTTGTACTTCCGTGAACCGTAACTTCGCCGTCGAACGTCCGAATTCGACGTGCCGCCTGTCTACAGATTCGTATCGTCCCGATCTACGTAACGGTCTTTGGCCCTTTTTCATCGGATCTCCGGGGTCAAAAGTCAACTTTTTTCCCAAATTTCCAAATTGCCCTCGAACTTCCGAACGTCATAACTTCCTCCCCGAACGTCGGAATCGAGCGTGCCACCTGTCTATGAACTCGTGACGTCACAAACTACGTCACGGTCATTGGTCAAAGTCCATTTGACTGCCTGAACAAAAAGTCAACGATTTGCCCATTCCAGGGGCAAAATCGTCATTTCGCCCAAACGTCCGCTACTCCTCGTCTAATCTCTGATTAGCCTTGCTAATCCGTCATTAACTCTTAATTAATCCCATTAATTCGGGACGAGTTTTCACAGTTGGGATCATGGTAAGCTTAAGAGGCTAGAGTTTTGCATGCTAGAAGGTGATAAACAGGACCTGAAAACCATGGCCAACACTCATAAATTCAGTCCTAGTCATCGAGGTTAGTTTTCTCTCATTTTTTATCATAGATCCTCTGCTTATTGAAAGTAGATGAAAATAGACGTTTTAAAGATGAAAAATGGGTTTTCGAGGTGGGTTGAACTCGTCGGCTCAGGTGACTCGGTTTGCATGAAACCGGGTTGGCTCAGCGATAAGGACGATGAACAATTCCATGCGCGTAAGGCCCACGGACAGGGACTTCCCAAGGCATGTGTAGGTGTGTGTCATACAATCTGGAATTGTCTTCAACATGAAAATTGTAGTATTCGATCATACGAGTCTAACAGTACAATTTTTTAGGCGATCAGATATCGTCTTGAGGTAGTTTTGACTGACCAGAGATTTCAGGCACTATTTTAATACGTTTAAAAATTTCAGAAATTTTTTTGATTAAAGTGTGAATTATATTGGATGTTTAGTGACCTATAGGTGAATTATGACATGTGGGAAAGGTTTCGAGAATTACGAAAGAGCGTGCAATATGGTTCGGTTGTGTATACGATATGTGTGAGTGAACTTTCTTTTCCCTAAACCCTATGCAAGCATTTTTCTGTGATTTCCCATGATTTAAAATGAGATTTTCTTGATGATGAATAAGTACAATTTTATATGATTTTATACGATTTTTCAGTGATTTTACGGTAATTGCAATTTTGCACATTTTACGAGGAAATTGTTGTATTGCGTTCTGGTTTGCTACTGAGCCCTGAAAATGGCCTTACACTCGATTTGACTTGTTGGTATGAATTTTTTGGTGTTGGGTAGATTGGGATTTTATATGATTTTCTAGAATAGTTTAATGGCTCGTTTTACGAAGCTTTGACATGATGTGTGCTTGGGGCTGAGGCAAGGGTTTTGAGTAGGGTTTTGGGTTCTAAACTTGGGTTTGAGTGTGGAATGCATATGTGCTATAGTTTTGTGATTACTGAGTATATACATGTTGGTGCGTGTTGGTTAATATTCTCATTCGTCGAGTTGGGGGATCCCAATCTTGAGGCTAGTATTATGTAGGGTTTGTGTAACTTCTGGATACAGGTGGTGTGATCGGATTGCTGGATTGCGCCTAGATGTTGTATCCTTAGGTGGGTCATTCAGATGTTGTATCCTTAGGTGGGTCATTCAGATGTTGTATCCTGAATGTTCATGGTATGTGGTTGACGTTCAGATGTTGTAACTTTGGATGGCCACTCGGACGTCGAGCTGGGCTCTATAGTCTCAGTAGTTATATGTTATAGTGGGCTGATAACGCTCAAACTACGCATTAAATTAAAATATGTAATTTAAGTATTATGCAATTTAAACCTTTTTTGTGTCATTTTAATATTGGTAAATAGGGATCATTCTTAATTGGGGAAATTATAGAATATTTATAATGGTTAGTGAGAAAAAATAAAAGAATGAGATGGGGGAGTTTTGAGTAAAGTGTGATCATAAAAATACAACTAAATACAAGTATAAAATTAATTCTACTTCCACTTTAACCAATGTACAAGTGGACTTTCCTTATACACAAAATTCACCAACACTCTAGCATTTGCATATATTTGAATCAATCACAAAATCCTACCTTCACAAACTCAATTTCCTTCAAACATTTTTTAGATTATAAATGCACCGACCAATGGATTTTTACTTATAATACGATTTACCTTAAGTTGTTGATTAAATACGCCGAACAGCGATCAAACATTAAATCATCTTCAATTCTATTCTAAATGCATCGATTAGCAAATAAACTTTTAGTTTTGAAATGAAGGTTAAGCACTAAAATGTAAGAAGTAAATGATTTTTAGAAAGTAAAACACATGAAGATTGCACTCAATTTTACAAAAGATAGGAAGGAAAAAATAACACATATATTGCATTATAAATAGAACCAATAAAAAAATAAAAGAGTTTAAGAAGATGGAGAGCAAATGTTACACTTTCGGAATAGATGAGAACAATGGAATATTTTTCACAAGGATCACCGAATAAAGGCAGGAACCTTGTGAAGATGGGAAAGATAAAACAAGGGAAATTCGGACTTGAACTCTTAAATTTTTTATTGGTTATATTTTGCCATAGTTTCTCCTAAGGAAAGCTCAAAGTGTTCCTCAAAGAAAAGTCTCTAAACAAGGAAAATGAACCCCTATTGTATAGGGAAGAAAATCTACTTAAACTCTAAAAAAACAAAAAAAATAAATAAAAATTACAATAAAAAAATTAATTAGAGAAATGATGACTTAGTGGCTGATTAAGTTGGAAATCATTGTGAAAACCTGCCCAAAATAGGGCAGGTTTGATTGGTTTTGATGCAAAAAAAATTGCAGAACATGACTTGGCTTAGACCTGCTGAATTGCAGCTCATGATTTTGGCCAGAAAGCTACTGGAAAACCAAGGGGGAGTCAGCACGCAGCAGCTGATCCTAACAGAGGTAGGTTCTGCGGTTAGCGGCTGGTAGGTAAGGACAGCTCAGTCCTTTATCCACTGGATCAAAGAGGGGCTTGAGTTGGCAATTCGACACCCCCGCATCGAGAAACAGAAGAGAGAAGTGAAGACGCGTGCTGACATGGAGAAGCAAGCTTTGGCACACGACTGCTGACGCGATCGTCGGGCTGTCAGGGTCAGGCATCACGCGGGCCAGGGCTTCACGCGGGCTAGGTTGGCGTAATCTTGACCACAGGTTCTGGGCCTAAATGGAATGGATTGGGTTGATTTAGTGGCAGTCCACCGAATTCCTTTGAGAATTTTGGTGGCTTCCCCTATTTTTTCCATAATTTCTTCGTTCGAACTCCCATTGGGACGATTCCTTCTCCAAAATGTTCAGAATTCCAAGTTTTATTTATTTATACAAAAATCCCACAAAATAAAATATTTTCTCTAATTTTTATTATTTTAATATTAAAAGTCAAGTATAAAGGGTATAAAATAATATAAAATAATGCTTAATTGAAGACCTATCAAATACCCCATCACTTAAAATTTGCTAGTCCCTAGAAAATACTAAATTTAAACTAAGAATTCAAAAAAAGTAAGCCCTTAACCATTTGTCTCAAAATTTCATTATTATCATGGCATAAAAGATTTGCACTAGAAATCATTTAAGCATATGGAATTCAAGAGTTAATAAATGGTAACAAAATGTTTCAACAAGTAAGATAATGAGTAAATATGGTGAAATGGATTTCAACATGAATAAAATCAACTCACAAGGATATGCACTAAAAAATTCACTCAATTTTGTAAGAGTTTGTGTTTGCACTCAAAGTATGTGAGAAAAGATGTCCATATAATAGAAATGAAGTACTTTTGCAAAATCTCAAACAAACACCTCAATATAAAAACAAAACATATTTGCACAAATGAACCAAAACCATAAGCTTACTCAAGTGATAAAACTCAACTAATCAAAATTTACCATCTTAAGGATCATAAGGTCTTTATAAAGGTTGTAATGGCCTAAGTTTGGAGGCAAGGAAAATATAGGATAAGTGGTGCTCAAATGACACGACCCACCCCAATCCCCCCGAGATTAACGCGAAATGTGCCATGCTCCCGTCTAACCCACGTGTGACATGAAGGCCACACGAAGGGTCAGACAAGGAATAACCCAAAACCTTAGCCCAAACGGGGCTTCTAGAGCGCGCCAGGATCTGTGGCGGAGTGTGATGTCTCGGTCTCTACTACAGCTCACATCCGTGATCAACCTGAAGGGCATCAAAAATCATTAAAAGCTGTGAGTGGACAAAAATAAATAAGTTAATAAAAACTCATTTCATAAAGAAGACATTTATGCCCTTCATTAAAAACCATGTATGCATTCAAAAACCCTTTAGCTTAATCAAATTAAATATAATAAAATAGTTTCTAAACCAAATCCATTTCCTTCCTCAAATCATTAGGGCCTTAGCCTAAAACCATAAAACCAAGCTATGTGGGAACTCAGCCCAAAACCATTAAACAACACATAAATATAAATACGTAAATCTAGTGAAATACGGTTTATACCAATCCTTGGCATCCCAGATGCATGGCGTCCCAGACGCCTGACGTCTCACAGTCTAAGGCTATGCGTGCCACTCGGGGTCTCTCCGAGCCTATCTATGACATCGCAGATGTCTGACGTCCCAGACGTCTAATAATAGTAATCCTGCTCCTAAGTCACTGTACGGTTCGGTCGCTCCGTGCAATGACCCCTCACAGGCAATGCGCCGTGACTACCCCAGTGTCCCAGATAGCTGGAGGAGATCATCCACATATCCACTGTCAGGACCCACCCCGGTTTCACCCCGAAAACCGAGGTAAATCCTGCTCCCGTCTGACAACCCGACACAAAACCAAAGTAAACTCACGATAAACCACCAAACTACACAGTCAGACGCAGGAGAAACTTTAAACATCTCGAAGTCAAGTTTTACAGAGCATAGTACCAAAATACAAAGGAAAGAAATCCGATAAACAAGGTACACGCACAACGAAAAAGTTTAAGCACTCCAGGGTCACTCTCGAAAATTCTATGCCTCCGACGTTGCCTCGACGCCGACCCCCGCGCTAGCTCCACGACCTGGAGGGCAATTTAAAACAGAAGGTGTGAGTGGGCCATAAATAAGAATTTCCGAAAACCATTTCATAATAAAACCAGGGTTTTAGCCCTCCATTTTGAAATCACATGCATAACTCAGTTACTAAAAACAATTATAAATCACGTAAAGATCATCATAAAAACATTTGCAGAATCATTATAAAAACAATTATAGAAATCATATCATAAGCATCGTAAAACCGTATCATAAAACATAAGTCTCAACCAATTATTTTCCGATCAAACCTGCTGGACCTATCCGAGTCATTAAACTCCCGAGTCTTTAAACTCAATCCAGGCCTCAATAATATCCGAGTCTTTAAACTCCCGAGTCTTTAAACTCAATAGGCCTACAGGGGAAATATCAATATATCCGAGTCTTTAAACTCCCGAGTCTTTAAACTCAATCCGGGTCTTTAAACCCAATCCGGGCCCGTCCCCCGTCAATCACAATATCCGGGTCTTTAAACCCAAAAACCAGATCCAGAAAATCCAATCCAAAACCATTTGAAAACCATTTCTAAATCCACATCTAAACCCGAATTCGAAATCACCGGTCTGATGCCCTTCTAGCGTCCAGAACCATCATTCCGAACCCAAATCCGGAAATCCACTTTCCAACTTTAAAACCAAATCTCGATTCTCGAAATCCGAATTTTAAAACCGAAAATCCTTGATCATCGAAATCATGTTCCAAAATCTCTTTAGAATCATTAGAAATCATTTATCATGTGAAATTCTGAAACCATGGCATCAAAATCAGAATTCATACTTTCCTCGTAAAACGTGCTAAATACGTTATTTCTCGAAAAACGTGCAATAATGTAAAACCCACACCACATATTCAACAATCATGAAATCACATGTAAAACCATAAAATAATTATAGAAAAACAGTTATGCATGCTGGAGTTTAGAGAAAGGGTCCACTCACAGTACCGAGCCCTCAGTCACGTCCCGTACGTTCCTCCGCTTCCTCGGGAAATCCCGATCCTGTCAAGAATCACCCAAGAACGTCACTAACACATATACGAAGGTCCACCTAATTTTCCCCAAAAACTCCCCGGGTCCTACACGTAACGAATCGGAACCCTAAACCTTCCACCTTGCGGAACTAACCTCAAACGACGTCCGAACAACCCGAAACCAATTCCATTAGACTCGTTATAACAGTTAGAACAAAAACTCATTTGACCGTTTTCCCAAACACCACCGCACGCGCCCCCACGCGCCGCCCAAAGTGGCTGCGCGTGGGCCTCACGCGCCTGCACACAGTTCTTCGCCCATCCGTCTCCGTTTTCCTCCTTCTCTTCACCATCTTCATCGTCCAGTCCTAAGAAACCTATTCCCCTCACTTAAACACCACGACACCATCCCTAACCCGTCGACTCAAGCTCGAAGCCGAAACCCAAACTGTCCCCTGTTTCACGATCCGTCCACCCAAGTCCTCCCCCGTCACGGTGGCAACACTAGACGCTTCCTAGGACCTCCCTGAGTCTCACCCAACTCACCAAAACCGTCGACTCAACCCCAGACTTCATGACTTCCGGTTTGAACTTCACGGCCAAAACAGAGCAAACTTATGGGGAGAAGAAATTACCTGTCGTCGATCATCGCCGTGCTCACCGCCGCACTCCCTAGAGTCCACAGAGCCTCCTCGCCCCCTGTCGAGCCCAATTGAACCAACATACGGTCACACCACCACCACGATCTCTCACCTCTTCTCTGTTTTTTTTTTTGTTTTCCCCGTGGGCTCTCACACTACTCACACACGAACACAACACCTCCCAACCTCCTCACTAGCTCTCTTTCAATCTTTGATCACTCACTCCCTCACCAGGACACACAAACACACTCTGCACTCGTCCAATTCTCCCAATCTCTCAGTCTCTGTTCTCTCTTCTTCGAACACACACACGGCACACAAGAACACACACGGCCCAAATAATTGGAACCGTGTTCCCTAGAACCAACCAGACCCCTAGCACGTGTTACCATCCCCTCAAGCCTCACACAAAAATCTCCTATCTGCCCTGGACACTTGTCCAAATCTGGCTGCACCAAGCCCAAAGTACAAAAGAGCAAACTGCCCTTCCTTTTAAGTCAAAATTACCATTTTGCCACTTCCTTTCTAGACCCGTAATGCACACATCCTAACTTCGATGAATACGTGCCGCCTGTCGTTGAATTCAGGACAACGAGATCTACCTAACGGTCCTAGGTCAACGTGTCAAAACCCGATCGTACGAAAAGTCAATTTTTCCCCTATTTTAACCAAATTACGGTAATGCCCTCAACCTTCCGAACATCATAACTTCCTCCTCGGATGTCGGAATCGGGCATGCCACCTGTCTACGGATTCGTGACGTCCCGAACTACCTGACAGTCATCGGTCAATACCCAATTGACCGCTCGAACTCAAGTCAACATTTTGCCCAACCTAGGGGCAAAATCGTCATTCTACGCTACCAGACCTATCGTAACTGACTAACCACCAATTAAGCTCACTAATCTCATCTTAAACACACTCTTAACCCTAATTTCTGGGACGGGTCGTTACATCCACATATAAGGATGGTATATGGAAAACATTTTATAAATTCATTTCAAAACCTTTCAAATAGGCCATGCCCGGAATTTCATAAAACCATCATAAATCCGTAAATGGGTCTCGACCCGATACCTCGTTAAATCAAATGGACTTCAAGTCTGATATTTTCCAAATCAAATGGGTCTCATGCCTGATTCCACATTTTCAAATCCAAAACCAGTTCATCAAACCACTATTTAAACACAAGCATGTATAAATACAGTAGAAACCATAAACCTCGAACTACGTGTGAATACGAAATCATAAATACCACAATCATAATCATAGAAATCACATATATAAAACGTATAACATAGTTATGCATGCATCATATTTAGAAAACAAAAGTTCACTCACAGACCGTCCTTACTGAGCTCCTACAAGTTGCACCATAAGCCATTCCAGATATAGCAAACTCTATGGGTCGTCCGAACCTATCCAAAACATACTTGAAGGTCACTACCAACCTAGATAAGTCCTAAGCAAGAACCCTTAAAACTTCCAGAAAAGTCAACGTGTCCCAAACACATATCCCTAGGCTACAAACCTCGATTTGACCAACCTAACAATCTCGGATTGACCCGAACCCACCACCGTTGGATCCGGATCGTCGAAACTTTAAAAATAACATTGGTCCCACCTCAAAATTTGTGCCCATGCGCCCCCACGCGTGTGGTCAACGTAAAGTCAACATTGGTAAATGGTTAGGTCAACGGTCAATCAACGGTTAGTCAATGTTGACGTCATCGCTGACATCAGCATGACGTCATCACTGACAACTCTGATAGTGCCACGTGTCAGCTTGCCACTGGTCCACGTCACTAACATGTCAATGACATGTGGAAACCTGTGATTGGGCCACGTCACTAACATGTCAGTGCTGACTGGGCACTGACATGTGAAACGTGTCATCACCTTACTGGGCCACCTCTGACAGCTGTCAATCTGACATGAACAGTAGTATTAGTTTAAGACTGGATTGTATTGGCTATATGTGATATGTTATGTGTGTTATCTGATAGTGTGTTTCCTTGTTACTTGTGATGTTGGATCGAATTAGTGGCGTGAACAGTAGATGTCACGTATTGATAAGGGGAAATAGTTGTATGACTTCAGGTACTAAGTGAACTTACGAGGGGAAGTCAAAGGAATTGACGGTGTCTCGAGCCCGGGCGAGAGAATTGAATATGTGTTTTAGTTAGTTTAAGTGTTGGTTTTATAGGATCCGATGTATGGCAGTATTTTTGGTTAGTAATTACAAGTATCAGCACTTGGTTGGTTGTGCCTATTGAATTGGGACTCCGGAGTTAGGATATCTGTCTTGAAGGGCGGACGCATTGTATTTAAGTGAAAAAAAAAATGAAATTTTTGTTGGATGGTATATGGTGCAATTGCGTAAGGATTTTGTGTAGTTAATAAGTGGTAGTACGAAAGAATACCTCCCTCTGTCTTGGAAAAATAAATGTCTAAGTAGTCACAAGAAACTAGATTGTGTCTGATAATCGAATTATATGTGTACGTGGATTAAAGATGTATAAGATTCTCAAATAGTGTTTCATATGAGATAGGTGCCATTGAAATCTACTTAGAAAACGATGCGATGGTTGCTTTGGTCTTGTGACCTACGGTTGAAACTGTGGATTGGATTTGTGCTGTTGATATAAGTATTTGAGTTCTTGTTATTTATGTTATTGATAGGGTGTCCTAAGGCAATGGGTAACAAAGTTGGGATAGACATGGTGTTATGCAATGAGCAAGGGATGTCATACTGAAAGCCTTATGAGCGTCGTAGTTGTCTCCAAATCATGGGAAGATGTGGGATTTATTCTAGCGCTGGAATTGGTGCTTCAGCCTTTAAATACCCAGACGAATTGTAGTAAGAGTTGAGGATGGTTATGTTTTGATTGTCGATATGTGGGTTCCGATGTTTCTCTCATGTGGATTTCATGAAAACATATGCCACGGGAATTTTGGAAACTTGATATGATTTTACTGATCTACTGTATATAAGTGCTTTGTTTTTCAAAAAATCATTTATGAGTATGATAGGCATTTGATTCGATTCAAATGATTACTAGATACTGTTTTACAATGGTTTTGTGGAAACTGACTCGGGAAAGTCATGTTTGAGTACACGCCCTAATGAGGTGTTTTGACTCGAGTCATAAATGTTTTATGAGAATGAGTTTATTGGGTTTGATGATTGCTTTCCACATGTATTATTCTCTGGTATGTTGTTGTCTCTCTCCAGACGTTGATGATCCCAGAGAGGTCATGATTATACTGCTTGGAGATGAGTAGCTCCATGGGAGGATAAGTCTTGGGAGTATTAGATTATGATGTCGCCCAAATGTTGTTGATTCTGGGGATGTATTCGGATGTTAGAATTTTAAACTTTTACGAGTAGCGCCGATATCGTGATTGGTCTTTGGATATCGAGAAGGAATTAAAGATAGAAAATAAGAGAAAGAAGATGATCTAGGAAAAGAGAAAAGAACGGAGAGTGTTGCATAGTTAACTTGATATAAGAGGGAAAAAGGTCGTGGTGTCGTGGTTTGAATATGAAATGGGAACTCAGAGATAACATAAGACCTTGGATGTGACGACCTGTGACTTAGGGGCGTGGTTAGCAATCTCACATCACCCGCGCGGGGGGGGGGATTTAGGGGATGCGCCTTATATGTGTGGGCGCGCATCTATCCAACAGGAGGCCTTTTGGGAGCTCACTAGCGTTAGATTCCTAGGGAACTCCAAAATTAAGCGAGTAGGGGCTGGTGCAACCTCAAGATAGGTGACCCACTGGGAAGTTGCACATGAGCTCCCGAGAACAAAACCGTAAGCGTTGGGCCCAAAACGGACAATATCCTGTTGGAGAAGGTCGGGTCCTAACAATTTGGTATCACAGTCCAACCCCTGTCGGAATTGTGTATGCCAGCGAGGACGCTGGGCCCCAAGAGAGGGTAGATTGTGAGGACCTGTGCCGGTTTGAATTTTGCATACAAACTCTTAAGTCTTTTTAATTCATTACACCCTTTTTTGCACTGTAATTATTATATTCTGTTGGTGAGCAAAATAAAACACTGATGAATATGATTTCAGTAAAAGATTTATGCCAAGGATATCTATATTATTTTATATATATATATATATATTCCTACTTGCCAAGGATACTAGGTATCTTTCATGTTACTGGAACATAGTGAAAGAAACTATTACAACGTGAATGCTATTATTGTATTGAAGACGGCAAAAGAAACTTGTGGTGATTGGTGTTCCTTTGTGTGTGTTATACAGGTTGCATTGAAGGTTTGTTAAACTCTTTTCTTTTGCCATCCGACTTCAAGGAAAATTAGCCGATCTGTGTGCATGAAGCTATATCTGTCTAAGAAATGATTTTTGTTATTTTTCAGATGGGGATAGACTTGAGACTCCATTTATGGAGACATTTATTTGCATTACTAGTTCATGCTTTGAGTGTGTGACATCACATGTTTCCTTTGTGAAATTAGGTCGAGATTGGAAGATGCCGGCCGGTATTGAATCAATTCGTAATTTCTGAATCGGCAAAGTCACTGCCCACGGGTGAATAGAAAGTTGGATTTGCATTGGATCTCACCTGAGCCGCCCTGTTTATCCTCCTGAGTAGATGGTTGGTTCGAGAAACTCCAGTTAAGAAAGGTAGTTTTCGAGCATGTTGCGAGGAGCTTGAAAGCTAGAAATAATTAGTGTGCCTGGACTAAATTGAAGGTGTTTAATAATTATTTCATACAATAAAACAAGATGTAATAACTTGGAAAAAATCAATTAACATTTTCATTGCAAACCAGCTTGTCTACACAAATATTACTCCCAAGTTAATTTTCTGTATAAAATTTTATATAATTGTTATGTCATGTTTAAATGATATATGAGCTAAAGTTTTTTATTACATATTCTTCATTTTGGTTGCTAGTGGGAAGTGGTAGCATAGTGGGTGTGTGAAGTGCGGGTGTGATATTCCCAACTGTTTAACATTCATATTAGTTTTGGTCCATTTGACCGGTCATTGTATTGCACGTGGATTTGGGTGCGGATGAAACCTTCTACCGGCCAGGTCACTATGCCATGTAGGAAGATCCAAAACCTCATCCACCACTCGCCAGGACACAACATATAGAAGTAGAACGGTGTTAGGCCTGGCGCCGGTTGGCGGCATTCCATCTTTGGCGGTTTCTGCTGACCCTGACGCCAGAAAACATATAACCATTCTCCAAGGACAAAGGTACATAAAAACTGTCTCAGGTCGACTACTAGCTGAGTCAAGATTCTCCACCCTCCCACGCGAGTTGGTGGTGATGTGATGGAAAGTAGAAGGCACATGATGAAGAGTTACTTCTCCTTAAATTGGCCACACGCTACAGATTTCCATCTCCCTTAAAGCGGCAAACGATGAAGAGTTCCAAGGTAGGAGGGCATATGTCATCCGTAGTGATAAATAGTGTCCTACCTTAACCTAACCAACTTACTTGGACCCTATGTTTACACCCGAAAAAAAATCCCCTCTGGGACCCAGTCACGACTCATGAAAATTAAAGGTCCAAAAAAACAATTTTTGGCCCAAGACCAAGCAATTCAAGTGTGAAAAGGAAGGAGACTTGGGGCAGTGTTAATAGGATATAGAGAAGATTGAGGCGAAGGGGGAAGTACCTTAATTGAAAATAACGAGAAGGTAGGTCCTACATGGATCCCAATCCAGCAAGTTGAAGAACTCCCTCGACCGCCTATAAATGAAGAACGACTTGGTTTCTCAAAGGATATCAATCAACCAATCAAAACTCAGCAAATTGATCTCCATCAATTTCTGAACCTATGAATACCTTTATCCAAGGTTTCATGATTTAAAAACAGTTGGCCCTTGTGGCAAAAACTACTTCTTACGACCTAGGAAATTAAGATGCAGCTTCTCTTCTCACCCATTCGAGGCATTTATGTAACTGCCTAACCGTCTTTCTGACTGCTCCAGCAGTATTGTCATAATGATTAAGTTTCATTCCTGTGTAAACTTTCTTTCTAACCATTCGTGTCATAAAGGTTGTCTTCATCCCGACTAACTAGTTCTTGGACTTTTGGGGCAAGTTCGTTGGAGATCAACTTTCTTACTGACCACTTCGAGTCATAAGGGTTGATATTATCAACTACCGGTTCACGGAAAGTCATCCCGACTACCGGTTCACGGATAGTGTTCGATCACCGTTTTTACGGAAAACCATCCGGACTACCGCCCTACAGAAAGTCATTCCAATTGCCAGTTCATGGCCAATCACTGAGAAATTCAAACCTCCATTTCGACGTCTCGCCGTCACATTTGAGTGCTCTATCATCTTATTCCATGATTTTCGACTGATATTCTTTTCAGTTGATTGTTCCTGAACTTCTTTCTTATTACGAGTTTGAAATACAAAGGGAATAATTTACTTCCTTGCACTTGTAATTTCAGTTCATTTAATTTCAAGTACTTTTATGTTCCTGCATTTGTACTTCCGCATTCATTTCAATATAAAAAAAATACCAGATTTTCTTAAGTAATTTGTTTTTGGAACATACCATCCGAACGTGGTTTCCGACTTCATAAGTCGAGATATCATCTTTGTGCATTGGTCCGATTACTTCGATTTCGACTCGAGCGAACCTGAGACCACTAACCACCTTAACGAACTAAAACAACGTCGACAATCAGAGTATCATAGTGAAATAAATTTTACTGGTTTGGGCAACGCTAGAAAAGAATGTTAAGTCCTTGAAAAAAGGTATTAAAAAACTGCATAGGAGAATTCTTGTCCGCCTGCTGCATGATCGTTTTAATCAAGAGAAAGGTTCTTGGGACTAAAACGGAACCAACCTACACTGTCTAGTAGCAGTTTCCTCTACTACTGGCACGCCAACACTTTGAGCTGAGAAAGCCCGTTTGCTTCCTGGTCTGCTCATCCAAGGATTGATCATAGCATCAAGGCCTGCTACCCTCAACCCATCCAGCATCTCTATACACCCATCACGACAAAAAAGATCCCCACGAATGGTCCACCTCCCTCACTTCCGCAGACCAGGTTCCATGAGGAGGCCCAGCTAGGGTTTCCTCGGGACACTCGTCTCATAATACGAGAAAAACATTTTGGGTAGGAACACCCCAATCCATTGAGGATATCCACAGCAGAGGCTACTATGAAATGAGACCTATCTCCTTTAGTTCTGTAAAATTTACTAAGTCTTCAAGTACTCTGCCAAAATATATTCAGGGTCGACATTAATTTTATAATCAGACATTGACTCTATTATCAGAGAAGAATAAGCTAGTTAAATCCCGCTTCTCTCTCACTTCCTTTCTTGTTTGTCTATGAATAAGTCCATCTAAGCCAACCTTGTCACTAAGGGCCCATTAACCTCGTGGCTGACCTTGCATCCACTTAGAGCTACAAAACAGTGAGGCATCAGTGTTTGCCTTAGCTTCTCACTCAAGAAACTGTATTATACTAATCCCTACATTTACAAACTAACAATATACATTATCTAAGAGAAAAATATTTCAAATATATCATTTTTTCAAAAAAAACTAACCTAAACTCTAGCTACTTCCACATATTTATAAGGCTTATTAGGCTAAATGCATCAGGAACACGTCACTATTCTCAAAATGCACCAGGTACTATAATTTGCCTCAATGTACACCATGAACGGTTACACAGTCATAACCGTTGCACCATCCGTCAATCAAAGTTAGTAACACTGTTAATTTGATGACGTGGCAGTAATATTACAAAATTAGTAAAGGCAATTAAGACTTTTACTTTATTTTATTATATTTTCTGTTAAAACTATTTTAAAAAAATTAAAACAAACCTAATCTTCCCCAACCCATATCGATTTCTCTTCAGCCTCTTTAAGAATCCCATCTCCCGATTCTTGTAGAGTCATCGCCATCAAATTCATCGTCGAATCGGAAATTGACGAGGTCTTCGCCAAAATTAAGCTCAACCTGTCATAACCCGACCCATCTAGCATGATATTGTCGGCTTTGGGTCCAGCCCTCACGATTTTGTTTATGAGAACTCACGTCAAACTTCCCATAATCCCAGTAGGTTACCCATCCTTGAATTGCACCTTTCCAAACTCGCTTAACTTTGGAGTTACAACCAAACTCAAAGACAGTGAGCTCCAAAAAGGTCTCATGCTAGATAGATACGTGACCACACATATAAGGCAATTCACCTTTCCCTCCTCGAGCAATGTGGGATTGTTCATCGTTCACTCCAAGACACGGGTCTTACAATCCACCCCATTGGGGCCCAGCATCCATGTTGGCACACTTCCGGTTAGGGTCCATCTCTGATACCATTTTATCACGACCCGCCCATCTAACACGATATTGTTCGCTTTGGGCCCAACCCTCACAGTTTTGTTTCTGGGAACTCAAGTGCATCTTCCTAGTAGGTCACCCATCCTAGGATTGCACCTGCCCAAACTCGCTTAACTTTGGAGTTCCAACCAAACTCAAAGCTAGTGTGTAACGACCCGAACTTTCATAAATAATATTTTAATACAAAATGACCGTTTTGCCCTTGAGAGGAAAAAAGTTAACTTTTGACCCGGAAAACATTTAGGACTTTAACCAGAGACCGTGACTTAGATCGGGACGTCACTAGTCCATAGACATGCTGCACGTCGAAAACGGATGTTCGACGGAAAAGTTATGGTCACGGAAGCGAAATTGATTAAACTTACGACTCGAGGACTTAATTAAAATAATAATAAATTAATGAAATCTGATTTATCATTTAATTAAACCAGGACCCTTGGATGAGTGACAAGTGTCACTCATCTCACAATTGCTTTTTCCCCAAATTATGGATCTTGCCCCATTGGTAGAATTTTTTTATAATTTATTTTGCTCATCTATCCCCAGTCGTCCATCTCTCTCTCAGCAATCCATCCTCACCATCCATTTCCCTTATCTGATCAATATCATCAGACCTATCTATTTCCCTTCTCCCATTCATTTCCAGTGAGCTCAAGAAACCCCTCCCCATTTCGTACAAACTCCAAACATCCATCTTCATCTACTTTGCTCCTTCTTTCATCACCAAATCGACATCCACTTCCTCATCAGACATCATCTTCATCATCCGTCCATCATCATCTTCAACTCTGTGCTGCAAAACCATGCACCACCCTAGACCCGCGAAGAACACACCCATACCCGATACTCAAACCGTTCAACCCACGTGACCACACTTCGAACACCACCAGGATATAACTGTTAGGACGTTTGGACGCCTGAGGAACTGACTGGAGGACCCACGACGATGACACGGTAGAGGTAGGGCGGAAAACCCAAGAACCCCCTGTGTTTCCTCATTTTTGAAATCCTAAGTTTTGACGTGTATGGGCGATTTCTGGGTGTTGAGTCGTGTTCTAGGGATAGTGGCGAGCTCGACGAGGCTGGTTTGAAGCACGGCGTGGTCTGAGGCGACGGGGAAGACAAACGAAAACTGGGATGTGGGCTTTCAGACTAAAGGTATAGATCTGGAATGTTTTTCTGGTTTTTGAGTTCATAGACCGGTAGAGTGGGCTTAGACGAACACGTAGGGATAAATCCCGTCGAAAATGGTGGCCGGAGATGGAAGTTCTGATCGGGTCAGGCCGCGAGTCACAACGACTCGGTTGCAAGATTTCGGACTAACCCGGTCGAATGTCAAGGATGATGACATCATCATGACGTGTCAGACCAGCAACCAACAAGGAGGTGACACATGTCGTCTGACATCTGTTAGTGATGACATCATCATCACTGTAGTAGCGTTGACCAGAGGGTTGACCAGGCGCGTGTGGGTGCATGTGAATAGTATTTGAGGTGGGACCACCCCCATCCTTTAGGTTTCGATGATACGGATCCAATGGCGGTGGTTTCATGTCGATCGGAGATCGTTAGGTTAGTCAAAATAGGATTTAATGCCTCGGGAAGCATGTGTGGACGGCTTGGCTTTCCCGGGCCGATTTCATTCTATGGTTTCATGTTTGAGAAGTAGGGACTTATAGTGACTCTTATGTATACTTTGGACATGACGGGGATTGTACGTTAGCACTGGGGCAGGTTTATACGTTCGGTTTAACGGCGGGACCTGACTGTGAGTGGGTCTTTGATTTCGTTTATGTAATGACCCGTCCTGGGAGTCGGGATTAGTAAAGTGATTAGTGACGGATTAGTACGCTTAATTGGTGGTTAGTTGGCTATTTTTGGACCTTGGGCGTAAAAATGACGATTTTGCCCCTGAAACGGGCAAAAAGTTGACTTTGAGTTCGGGCGGTCAATTGGACATTGACCGATGACCGTGCCGTAGTTTGGGACGTCACGAGTCCATAGACAGGTGGTACGTCCAATTCCGACATCCGAGGAGGAAGTTATGATGTTCGGAAGGTTGAGGGCATTACCGTAATTTGGGTAAACAAAGGGGAAAAGTTGACTTTCGCACGATAGGGTTTTTACATGTAGACCGAGGACCGTTAGGTAGATCTCGTCGTCCTGAGTTCAACGACAGGCGGCATGCTTTCATCGGACGTCGGACGAGCGAGATACGGGTCTAGAACGGTGAACGGCAAAATGGTAATTTTGGACTTAGGGGCATTTTGGTCTTTTTGCACATTGGGACTTGTGTAAACCGGATTGGGACAAGTGTACAGCAATTGTAGGATATTTTTGGGTTTGGACTACAGGATTGTGACACGTGGCAGGTGGCTAGAGGCTTCTACAAGTTTCTCGGGCAAAAAATTTAAAGGGTTTGTTGTTTGAGTCGATTAACCGTGCTTGAGAGAACAGAGACTGAAGACAGTGAGGGGCAATCGATCCAATTGAGGGTTTGTGTGAGTGTTGAGGGATTTTATTGTGTTGAGTGAGGTGTGTGATTGTGTTTGAGAGGAAGTGGGAGTGACTGAGTGTGTGAGTGGTGAGGAAACACCAGAGAAACAGATAGGGAGGTTTGGTGGTGGCGCTGTCGTTTTTTTGATCAAACCGGTCGAGTTTGGAGCTGTGGGAGTGTTCTAAGGACGGAGGAGAAGTGCTAGACGGATTAGACCCACGACGGAGCTCACAGTGGAGGTCAACAAGCAGGTAATTTCTCAGGTTCCCTCTGTGTACTCTATTTTTCAGTTTAGTTCAAAGTTAAAGTCGTGAAGGTTGGGACTGAGTCGAAGGATTCTGTGGGTTCTACTAGGTTTAGGAAGTCTCTAGGAACCTCCAGTTGTGAAGCCGTGACGGGGGAGTTCGTGGTTGGCCGGGAACCGAAACAGAGGTTTCGGGAGGTTTATGTTTCGAGTTGGGAAGATGGGATTGAAGCCGTGATTCTTAGTTTTGAGGATTGGGATTAGTTGCTTAGGGTTGGACGAAACTACGGGTGGAAAAAAAGGATGAAAATGGTGGAGGAAGGATGGAGAAACCGGGAACGCCGGTTCAGACCGGTTGACCCATCGAAGAAGACGATGAATAGTGACTGTGTGCAGGCGCGTGAGGCCCACGCGCAGCCACTTTGGGCGGTGCGTGGGGGGCGCTTGGGGAGGATTCCGACGAACCTTCCAACATAGTTTTTGGTCTAATCGATGTAACGAATCAGTTGGGACAAGTTTCGGGACGATCAGACGTTGTTTCAGGTTAGGTCTAAGTGGTCGAAGATTTAGGGTTCCGTTAAAGTACGCTTAGAAGTTCGGGAAAATTATGAGATTTGAGTAGGACTTTTGTGAAGTAGTTAGTAACCTCGTTATGGGCTTTGGACAGGTTCGGGAAAGTCGAGGATAACGGAATGATCGGGACGGCATAAGTGCGCGTGTATCGAGGGGACGTCGGAATGGTCTGTGAGTGGACTTTGTTTTCTAACTCTTGATGCATGCATATATGTTTTTATATGTTTTCTATACTTGATTCTATGATTTGATTTATGATGGTGATAGATTATGGTTTTTTGCACGTTTTTCGAGGAAATGACGGTATTTCACGTTTTACGAGGTTTCGCTTTCTCTTATGATTTGACGATGGTTTTCATAATTTGACTTCGGGTTTTGAAATATGATTTGATTTCAAGGTTTTGAAATGGATTTCAGAAAAGTGATTTCGGGCTGGGAGCCCCTGTTCTTGTGATTTCAGAAATGATGTTTCGGCTTTGGTTTTCGAGGTTTGGAAAGGAAGTCTGGATTTGGGTTCAGGACAGGGGTTCCGGATGCCGGCTTACGAAATCATTGTTGCGAATCCAGAGATGGATTTTCTGTGGTTTCATGGTTGTTTGAAAAATGGTTTTGGGTTTAAAGACCCGGAAAGAAAAGAGAAAACCCACTGGATCTAGTTTTGACTTTAAAGACTCGGATTGATTTACGCGGGGGGGGGGGGGGGGGGGGGGGGGGGGGGGGGGGGGGCTAGACTGATGGTTTTGAGTTTAAAGACTCGGATATGATACCCCCCCCCCCCCCCCCCCGCGCGCGCGCGGCGCGCGCGGAGGCCTGTGATTGTGTTTTTGAGTTTAAAGAAGGCCTAGTTATTGAGCATTGTGTTTTGAGTTTAAAGACTCGGGCGCACTTGAGATCCAATAAATGTGTATGATTGATGTTTTTCACTGGTTTTCTGATGTTTTGGGCAGTGGCCCGGATGAAGTGGATTTGATGAGTTTTGGGACTGAGTTCCTAGATTTGAGATTGAATTGTGATTTGAGGCTGAGGCCTGGATTTGAATAACGTTTTGATACGGGTTTTCAAATGGTTTTTCAATGATGGTTTTTTATATGAGTGATTTCATGACTTGACTTGATATGCATGCATTGGTTTTGCGTGGAGGGTATAAATGTACCTGTTTATTGAACTGTTTTCTAAATTCTACTTTATTTTTGTCCACTCATAGTCTTTTCGTGTTTTCGATACCCTCCAAGTTGTTTCGGCGCGGGCTGTCTGTAGAAAGAGACGGAGACATCACACGTACGATCCATAGTAGACTTTGCGCACTCTGGGAAGTTCGGAAGTTTTTGGACGGTCAAATCTAGAATACCTTATCCGATTTACGTGGTCACATGAATGTTGGACGTCAGTTTAGCCTTCGTGTCATGCGTAAGGTAGACGTGATCGGGATTTAGCACTTAATCCCAGGGGATTAGGGGTAGGTCCTGACAGTTTAACCCTTGCATGCATAACTGTTTTAATTACTATATCTATATGATTCAATCGAAGTATTGAATGCCTTGAGTCATTATTCTTTACATATATTATGATGTTTGGGCATGAGACCCGTCTGGTTAGTTATGCACTATTTTGAGATATAAATACGGATTTCGATGATTCTCTTTAGTTCTGCACTGTATAGACCTACCCTAGTGATAGTCTCCTCCGGATGTTGGCACCCCGGAGTGGTCACGACGCATTGCCTACGAGGGGTCCATTCTATGGAGGGACTGGACTATAGCTGATGTTTTTATTATGGATTATATTATCCTATTTATGGTTATATGATTATTATTATTATGGATTTCGATTCCGATGCATGCATGATTTGGAAAACGGAGGGGTAAAACCGTATGTTTACTATATGCTTAAACTGTTTTATAAACTTTATGTTTTTGGCCTACTCACCCTTATTTGTTTTACTAACCCCTCCAAACCGTGTTACTAAGGTGGACGAGGATCCTAAGGCTGAGGCATAGATTGACGTTGCGCACCTAAATCCCACTTTTGGGTAGGTTGGCCACGTGGGAAGTCCTTAGAAGTCGTGCTCAATAATTGCATCTAAATTATCCCTTGTCTGACACTATATGAATTCTAATTTTATGTATGACTTATTTATGGATATTTATGCATTTTGAATCTTTTAAGGGTAAAATTGGCATTCTAAGATTATGTGTCAGACGATAGTAGGGCACGTCCCTAGGTGGTCCTAGGGGGATCGGGACGGGTCCTGTCAACTTGATATCAGAGCACTAGGTTAATGGTTAGCATGTTAGGTTGGCGGTCAGTACTTGGTACAATTGACGTTTAAAGATATTGTGTATCTAATTTATGCCTCTTAACAGTTGGTTATGCCTCCAAGACGAAACCCTCAAGCATGGACTGAAGAAGAAGTAGCGAGGGAAATGGAATGTGCTAGCATTAAACGAGCTCAACGACTGAGAGCCACACCATTCAGCGGGGGATTTAACCCCGAGGAAGCTCATGAGTGGATAGCTAAATGGGAAAGGATTTCACGGTGATGCACTGCCCGCCGGGGGAGCGAGTGACTTTGGCTACCTTCCTATGGGAAGGCGAGGGCCCTACCAGTGGTGGTATGTCCTAGAGATGTATGGATGGTCTGTTCACACTACTACCTAGGAGGTCTTCCGAGCGAGATTTCTAGATCAGTATTACCTATGATCTTTTTGCACCGCTTGTGAGGCAGAGTTCTTACGACTCGAGCAGGGGAGTATGACAGTTGGTAGGACCGTCCCAATCCCCCTGGGATTAACGAGGGACGCTCCTAATCCCGTCTGACACGGAGTGTCAGACCAGGGAAAATTTGAACCTTTAGCCCGCAGGCTTCCAGAGTACGGTAGGATCCGGAGTAGGTATGTGATGTCTCGGTCTCTGCTACAGTCTGCACTGTATTCAACCTGAAGGGCATTGAAAACAGAAAGACTTTGAATGGACGAAAATAAAGAGTTTATAAAACATATTTCATAAAAAAAAAACCTTTATGCCCTTCACTAAAAAGCATGCATGCATAGGAAAACCATTTATCAAACAACATATGTTTAAACAACCATAATCATACGGGCCCCTACCCAAAACCATTTACAGAAAACCATAACATAGTATACATATGTGGGATCTCAACCCAAATCCATTTATCATCATAAAACACAATTTCACAAAACCAAGAAATCATGTTTATCATAATTATCATATAACAAATCCTGTCACGGTATCTAGAGCCACGCGCGTGCTACCGGGGTCTCAAAGCCCAAGTCTCCCCAGGGTCCACCCAGGTCAATGTCCGTAGATCAATGACCCTCCCTGGGGGTTATAATACATAGCCTTTCTGAGAGTAAGGAACCCAACGGGGGCGACTCCACTCAATTAGGGCTCCATGACTACTCCGGGTTCCACCCAGGCCAACGACCCTCCCCGGAGGAGACAATCCATATATAAAGGATGGTATACGAAAAACCTTTTGAAAACATTCTCAAAACCTTTCAAGGGTTCATGCCTGGTCCCCATAAACCGTCATGAACCATAAAAAACCTTTCAAGGGTTCATGTCGGTCCCCGTAAATCCATTTGTGGGTCCCCGACCCGAAATCACAATCTTAAAACATAACTGGGCCCTAAGCCCGAATCCACATACAAATTGGGCCTCCGGCCCGAATCGTAAACCAACTGGGCCTCGTGCTCGATTTCGTAAACTAAATGGGCCTCGTGCCTGATACGTAAACCAAATGGGCCTTGTGCCCAATTTCATAAACCAAATGGGCCTTGTGCCCGATACGTAAGTCAACTGGGCTTCGAGCCCGATTCGTAAACCAACTGGGCCTCCGGCCCGATGCCTGATTAAATCAAATGGACTTTAGGTCCGAGAGTTCGTAAATCAAATGGGTCTCGTGCCCGAATCCATATTTCCAAATCCAAAATCGTTTCAAGAACCAATTGGGCTTCTAGCCCGAGAACGTAATTAAATGGACTTCGAGTCCGAGAGTTTCCAAAACAAATGGGTCTCAAGCCCGAGTTTACCTTTTCAAATCCAAAACCATTTCATGAAATCATTTCCAAAACTATAAGCACGGAAACTCAATGCAAAACCGTAAACCTCGATTTACGTGTAAGCATGTAAATCACCTCGAAATGCATGAAACCATATAAATCACAACCATCCAAATCAACATCATAGAATCATATCTATGAAGCATATAGAACATTTATGCATGCATCACAGTTTAGATATCAAGGTCCACTCACAGACCGTCCTAAGTTGACGCCTCGGTTTGCGTGTCGTAAGCCTCACCGGGCTAATCATCGTCACCGGGACTCCCAAACCTGTCCAAATCAATCTATAGGGTTACTAACTACCTTATTAACCTCTCATTGAAGCCCCGTAAAATTTTTGAATTTTTAACTATTTTTAAACTCGATCTTAAACCTTCGGATGTCTCGAACATTATCGAAACGGTGTCCGATCGACACGAAACCAGTCCCAAAATGTTTGTTATATCGAATAAATTAAGGGTGTGTTTGGTATGCCGTATTACACTCCGGATAGGCTAAATAATCTGAAACCTGTGTTTGGTACCAATCGTATTAATTAGTCACCGTATAAGTTAATACGGTTGAATATTTTTATACGGTTCAGACATGCTAAAATAATATGCTCGAAATTGTCCGTATTAAATAGTCGGATAACTAGTAATCTTGTAAAATATAATAATAATAATAATAATAATAATAAATAGTAATATAATAAAATAAAATATTAATTTAGTAAATATTAATAATAAATAATTAATGATATTTTAATAAATAATAATGATAAAATTAAAAATAATTAATTAATAAAAATGTAATAAATAGTAATAATAATTATTATTAAAATCAATAATAATAAAAATAATGACATACATAATTAATATTTAAGATATAAATATTTCGTCAATTACTATAATACAATCCGGTCAGTATAATATAGCCGGCATTGTAATCTGGAAAAGTACCAAACGCCCGACTAAATAATCAGTCTATCCGGTGGACAGATTAGTCTATCCGATTGAAATAGTCAGTACAGTACGACATACCAAACGAGGCCTAAAAGTCATGTTGAAGTCATCCCCAAAGATGTTTCACGCGCCCCCACGCGTCGCACAAAGGGGCTGCGCGTGAAGCCCACAAGCCACACTATTCATCGTCTTTTTCCTCTAGCAAACCCGGTTCGCCTGGTTCGAACAGGACCGAACCAGTCTGGACCAACGTGACCGGTTCGCTGTACAATCTCTCTTATTGTCAATCCAATTCGGTCCATTTTGATTCCTAAACCTCTGTCTACTCAATTCCTATTGATCTATGGATTTAAAACACATAAAAGGACACCGAAACTACCTGTGAAGTTCGAACTCATGGCCCCTGTTTTCCTCCTCCACTGACTAGGCTACTCAGCCATCCCCCGTCCACGATTTTGATCCCAAAAGACACATATGACCATTGGAAACATTTACCAACCCTTAGAACCAATCCAAAACCATTAAACCAAAATATCCAAATTTGAACGTAGACTTACCTCGTGGGTTCCCGGCCACCGTGCGTGTCGGCCCTCGCCGTCAACGCCACCATCAACACCTCACTCATCAGTGTCTCACATCTCTCACACATTCTCTTTCACAACCAAGTCCTACTAATGATGTTTGGAGGGGTTGTAGAGTGGGAAGAATGGTTGTTCGGGTTTGAAGAAAAACAAAGAAAATGGTGAAGTGTTGGTGAGAGTCGGATGATGGAGAGATGATTGAATGAAGGGTGGATATGAGAGGAAGAATTAGGGATGAATAGCTGGGATTAAAAGATGAGAGGAGTGAGAATTATAAAATAATAAAAATAATATTATTTTAATCTCAAAACCCACCAATCAAGAATGAGATCCACTTTTTTTTGGGGTTAAAGACCAATGGGATGAGTGACACTTGTCACTCATCCATGGATCCCACTTAAAAAGTCATCAAATCAGATAATGCCAAGTTTCTTTGCCTCGTGATGCGTGCATAGTGCAATCGAACTTCTGTGAACCATAACTTTTCCGTCCGATTTCGACGTGCCGCCTGTCTATGGATTCGTATCGACTCGATCTACATAACGGTCATCGGCCCTCGGCCATCGAATCTCTCGGGTCCAAAGTTATTACCAAAATACGCATGAACTTCCGAACGTCATAACTTATTCCTCGAATGTTGGAATCGGACGTGCCACCTATTTATGAACTCGTGATGTCCCGAACTACGTCACAATCATCAGCCAAGGTCCATTTGACCGCCAGAACGAAAAGTCAACATTTTGCCCATGTTATGGGAAAAATCGTCATTTCACGTCGTCCTTCCGAAAGTACTCCACTAATCACCGATTAACCTCACTAATCCTTGATTAGTCACTAATCTAATCTGAAAATTCGGGACGGGTTGTTACAATAGTGACACTGAGGAAGACAAGTGTCAATGTTTGAGGTTATCCCGATTTGCTACAACCTTTGTGAGTACCAAGGAAGACAAGTGTCAATGTTTTGAGCTGGGACTCAGGGGTGACATCCGGGCGATCGTGACAGCTAGAAACTATGCCACCCTGAGGGACATGGTCGATGCAGCAGTATGTGTCAAGGCCAGTCTGGCGGCACATCAACCATGACAGACTTATGGCGAGGGGCGACGCCGGGATCGCCCATATCTTGGACCCATGGGCCATCGAGGGCCCAAAGGAGGGCACTACAGGGGAGCACCATCTTCTTCACGTGGCTGAGGATGGTTTTGTCGATATGGGTGCCCCTAGAGATTTGGATCGAGGTCCGGTTCTGGATAGCAGTCATCTTGGAGCGGTACATCTAATGGATCTTCTGATAGACCAAGGACACCTAACTGTTTTGCCTGCGGAGGATCAGGCCACTATGCTCATGATTGCCCATCTCTGACCAGGAGCAACGATGCAGAAGGCGCCAGTGTAGTTTAGAGTTCAGCTTCCAACACTTTCGGAGGTTGAGGACAGGGCGGAGATCGCAGCGTTGATCGTGGAGCGCGTGGGCGCGATCAGACTTCTGGACCTAGAGCTCGAGTGTTTGCAATGACCCAGCCGTAGGCTAGGTCAGCTCCGAGTGTCGTTACAGGTACTCTTAACATATCTAATCTTGTTGTGCTTGTTTTGATGGATGTCGGGGGTACTCATTCTTTTATTTCGCGGAGTTGTGCGGGTATGTTAGATTGTGAAATATCAGCGTTGGATAGTGAGATGGGTGTTGGAACACCAATGGGAATTGAGTACGTGGTGAACCAAATGTTACGGAGATTTCTAGTTAGAGTAGAGGATATGGATTTACCAGCTGATCTGATCATTATGGACATACATGACTTCGATGTCATCTTGGGGAAGGATTATTTGTCGGAGCACGGTTCGCTCATCGATTGTTGTAGTAGGCAAGTAATCCTACAGAGTCCGGGGTTACCGGAGGTTACTTTTCATGGAAAGCGTGACGATTCGCTACCTGAAGTGATTTCTTCACTTGCCGCTACCAAACTATTATGGAAGGGTTGCCAGGGTTATTTGGCGCATGTTGTGGAGTCACGGGGTGATACTTCGAGGGCTGAGGACATACTAGTGGTACGAGAGTTTTCAGATGTGTTCTCGGAAGATTTGTCTGGTTTATGGCCACATTGGGAGATCGAGTTCACGATTGAACTACTCCCCGGTACCCGACTTATATCACAGGCACCATATCGGATGGCACCAACCGAGTTACGGGAGCTTAAGATTCAATTACAAAAATTGGTGGATCTAGGATTCATCCAACCGAGCACATCACCGTGGGGAGCACCGTTGTTATTTGTGAAAAATAAGGAGGGGAGCCTCTGATTGTGCGTGGATTATCGACAACTCAATAAGGAAATGGTAAGGAACCAGTATCCCTTACCTAGAATTGATGATCTATTCAACCAACTGCGAGGAGCATGGTACTTTTCCAAGATGGATCTACGATCAGGTTATCATCAGCTGAGGATCGATGATGATGATGTTCCGAAGACGGCGTTTCGGACCAGATATGGGCACTATGAGTTTTTGGTGATGCCATTTGGTTTGACGAATGCACCAGCATTCATGGATTTGATGAACAGAGTCTTTAGATCGTATCTGGATAAGTTGGTGATCATGTTCATCGATGATAACCTAGTATATTCGAGGAGTGCTAGGGCACATGAGAAGCATCTACGGTTGGTATTGGGGAAATTGAGGCAGAAGCAGTTGTATGCCAAACTGAGTAAGTGCCAGTTTTGGTTGAGCAGCATTGGTTTTCTGGGACATGTCATATCTACTGACGGGATTAGTGTGGATCCCTAGAAGACCGAATCTGTGACTAATTGGGCTAGACCGACGAGAGTGACCGAGGTATGGAGTTTCATTGGATTGGCAAACTATTACCGGAGATTCGTAGAGGGTTTCTCCAGCATTGCCGCACCTTTGACTCGATTGACCCAGAAGGGTGTAAATTTTGTTTGGGATGAGCGGTGCGAGCAGAGCTTTTAGGAGCTAAAACATTGGTTGACTACTGCACCTGTCCTTAGACAACCTGATAACAAAGGGGAATTTAAGGTCTACCGTGACGCATAGTTGCAGGGACTGGGTTGCGTGTTGATGCAAAATGGCAGAGTTATCGCATACGCATTGAGACAGCTTAAGACACATGAACTGACCTATCCTACACACGATTTGGAGGTGGTGGCAATGGTTCGTGCCCAGAAGATCTGGAGACACTATTTTTTCAGAGTGACATGCAAGATTTTCACCAGTCATCAGAGTCTGAAACACCTGTTTACCCAGAGAGAACTGAACATGAGGCAGCAACGGTGGTTGGAACTGATCAAGGACTACGATTGTACGATCGAGTATCATCCCCGGAAGGCGAATGTCTTAGCGAATGCACTCAGTAGGAAGTCAGCAGGATCGATTGCTCATGTGAGGATGATATATCTCCCTTTACTTGTGGAATTCCGAAATACTAGAGTTATGCTTGGGAAAGACGATCAAGGAGCATTGTTAGCCAGCTTTCATGTACAACCTATGCTGGTCGATCGGATCATTGAGGCTCAATTCCAGGATCCGACACTATGTATTTACATAATTGAGGTTGAAGCAGACGAGAGATAGGAATTTTCCATCTGAGGCGATGGATCTCTGGTAAAACTGGGTCGTTTATGTGTACGTGTTGTGGCAGAGTTATGGACGGAGATTCTTGAGAAAGCCCATAGTTCGGCTTATGTGATGCTTGCGGGAGGGACAAAGATGTACTGTACCCTCCACAACCATTATTGGTGGGCAAGTATGAAGAAGGATATAGCGGAGTTCATCAGCAGATGTTTAACCTATCACCAGGTCAAGGCTGAGCTGCAGAGACCATACGGAGCCATGCAACCAGTTCCGATTCCCGAGTGGAAATGGGACCACATTACGATGGATTTTGTCTTCAAGTTGCCGAGGACACGGAGTGGATTTGATCGAGTTTGGGTGATTATGGGTCGATTGACCAAGTCAGCTCATTTCTTACCGGTACATCAGACGTACAAGCCAAACCGACTGGCTCAACTGTTCGTGAACGAGATCATTTCGACTTCATGGTACGTCGAAGTCGATAGTTTCTGACCATGATCCGCGTTTTACTTCCAAATTCTGACGGAGTTTGCAGAATTCCTTGGGTACAAACCTACACTTTAGTACAACGTTTCACCCACAAACTGATGGACAGTCCGACTGGAGAACATGATGAGGGCATGTGTGTTGCAGTTTCAAGATTTTTGGGACGCTCATTTGCCTTTGATGGAGTTCGCGTACAATAACTGTTATCAGGAGGGTATCGGGATGGCACCCTACGAGGCACTGTATAGTCGGCAGTGCAGGACACCTGTATGTTTGATGAAGGTAGGAGAGTGAGTAGCAGTGGGGCCAGATTTGATAGATATGACCCAGGAGACAGTCCGAATTATCAAGGAGAGATTGAAGACGATGCACGATCGCCAGAAAAGCCATGCAGATAAACGGATTCAGGACTTGGAGTTTGCAGTTGAAGATTTTGTGTTCCTGAAGTTATCTCCATGGAAGGGAATCATTCGTTTTGGCCGACGTGGGAACTTGAGTCCCCGGTACATTAGACCGTACGAGATCACGGAGAAGATTGGTCCAGTGGCATATCGGTTGGTGTTACCTCCAGAACTTGCCAGAGTACACGACGTATTTCATGTATCTATGCTTCGGAAGTATCTACAGGATGAATCACATGCTTTACCGAAACAACCCTTACAACTGAGGACTAACCTGAGCTTCGAAGAACAACTAGTGCATATTTTGGACTAGAAGGACAAGGTACTGAGGAACAAGACGATTCCGTTGGTAAAGGTGCTGTGGAGAAACCATGATGCTGAGGAAGCAACGTGGGAACCAGAGGATTTGATGAGGCCGAAATTTTTGTAAGGTGGGTAGGTTGTAACGACCCGAACTTTCATAAATAATACTTTAATGCAAAATGACCATTTTTCCCTTGAGGGGGAAAAAATTGATTTTTAACTCAGGAAACATTTAGGACATTGACCAATGACCATGACGTAGATCGGGATGTCACGAGTTTGTAGACAGGCGGCACGTCGAAAACGGACATTTGACAAAAAAGTTATGGTCACAAGAGCGAGATTGAGTAAACTTACGACCCGAGGACTTAATTAAAATAATAATAAATTAATGAAATCTGATTTATCATTTAATTAAACCAGGACCCTTGGATGAGTGACAAGTGTCACTCATCCCACGGTTGCTTTTTCCCCAAATTATGGATCTTGCCCCATTGGTGGAATTTTTTTTATAATTTATTTCCCTCATCTCTCCCCAACTGTCCATCTCCCTCTCAGCAATCCATGCTCACCCTCCATTTCCCTTATCTGATCAATATCATCAGACCCATCTATTTCCCTTCTCCCATTCATTTCCCGTGAGCTTAAGAACCCCTCCCCATTTCGTACAAACTCCAAACGTCCATTTTCATCTACTTTGCTAGTTCTTCACCACCAAATCGACATCCTCTTCCTCATCAGACATCATCTTCATGATCCGTCCATCATCATCTTCATCTCCGTACTGCAAAATCGTGCACCACCCCAGACCCGCAAAGAACACAACCATACCCGAAACTCAAACCGTTCAACCCATGAGACCACACTTCGAACCAACACCATGATAGAACCGTTAGGAGGTCTGGACGCCTGAGGAGCTGAGTGGAGGACCCACGACGGCGACACGGCGGAGGTAGGCCTGAAAACCCTAGAACTCCCTATGTTTCCTCATTTTTGAAACCCTTAGTTTTGACGTGTATGGGCGATTTTTGTGTGTTAAGTCGTGTTCTAAGGACAGTGGTGAGCACGAAGAGGCTGGTTTTGAAGCACGGCGTGGTCTGAGGTGACGAGGAAGACGACCGGAAACTCGGATACAGGTTTTTTAACTAAAGGTATAGATCTCGAATGTTTTTCAGGTTTTTGAGTTCATAGACCGGTAGAGTGGGCTTAGACGAACATGTAGGGACAAATCCCGTCAAAATGATGGCTGGAGATGGAGGTTCTGATCGGGTCAGGCCGCAGGTCACAGCGATCCGGTTGCAGGATTTCGGACTGACCCGGCCAAATGTCAGGGATGATGATGTCGTCATGCTGACATCATCATGTCAGAAATTTCAGACCAGCAACCAACCAAGAGGTGACATGTGTCGTCTGACACCTATCAGTGATGACGTCAGCATGGCCTCAGCAGTGACGTCATCATCAATGTAGCAGTGTTGACCAGAGGGTTGACCATGCGCGTGTGGGTGCGTATGAACAGTACTCGATGTGGGACCACCACCATCCTTTTAGGTTTCGACGATACAGATCCAATGATAGTGGTTTCGTGTCGATCAGAGATCGTTAGGTTGGTCAAAATAGGATTTAATGCCTCAAGAGGCGTGTTTAGACGGATTTCCCGGGTCGGTTTCATTCTAGGGTTTCATGTTTAAGAAGTAGGGACTTATAATGACCTTTATGTGTACTTTGGACATGACTGGGATTGTACGTTAGCACCGGGACAGATTTATACGTTCGTTTAACCCTTGCATGCATAACTGTTTTAATTACTATATCTATATGATTAAATCGAATTATTTGAATGCCATGAGTCATTATTCTTGCACGTATTATAAGGTTTTGGGCATGAGACCCATCTGGTTTGTTATGCACTGTTTTGAGATATAAATACGGATTTCAATGATTCTCTTTAGTACTGCACTGTATAGACCTACCCTAGTGATACTGTCTCCTCCGGATGTTGGTACCCCGGAGTGGTCACGACGTATTGCCTACGAAGGGTCATTCTACGGAGAGACCGGACTGTAGAGTGACTCAGGACCAGGATTTCTATGAATGGACGTTTGGGACGTCAGGCATCAGGAATGTCATACCCGGACTAGGTTCAGGATTTGGACTTGGGATTGAGACCTCAGGTGGCACGCGTAGCCTTGGGACTGTGACCTTATTAGGCGTCTGGGATGTCAGACATCTTGGATGTCCAAGTTGGGATGTATAGTGCAGCAGCTGATGTTAAGATTATAATTATATTATCCTGTTTATGTTTATATGATTATTATTATGGATTTCGATTCTTATGTATGCGTGATTTAGAAAACGGAGGGGGTAAAACTGTTTGTTTACTATATGCTTAAACTGTTTTATAAACTTTATGTTTCTGGCCCACTCACCCTTATTTGTTTTACTAACCCCTCCAGACCGTGCTACTGAGGTGGACGAGGATCCTGAGGTTGAGGCATAGATTGAAGTTGCGCACCTAAAGCCCACTTTTGGGTAGGTTGGCACGTGGGAAGTCGTTAGAAATCGTGCTCAATAATTGCATCTAAATTATCCCTTGTTTGACA
This sequence comes from Prinsepia uniflora, assembly GCA_032719365.1. NCBI lineage: Eukaryota > Viridiplantae > Streptophyta > Magnoliopsida > Rosales > Rosaceae > Prinsepia > Prinsepia uniflora. The sequence goes on from CM064872.1 coordinate 54,711,485, forward strand.
CTATTTGAATTCGGATTTTATGTATGACTTATTTATGGATATTTATGCATTTGAATCTTTTAAGGGAAAAATTAGTATTCTAAGATTGTGTGTTAGACGGGAGCAGGGCACGTCCCCGGGTGGTTCTAGGGGGACCGGGACGGGTCCTATCACAGTGAGCTCCCAAAAGGCCTCATGCTAGATAGATACGTGCCCTGTCAGGACTCGTCCCAAATCCCCTGGATTATCATGGGACGTGTCTGCTCCAGCCTGACACGAAGTGTCAGATAAGGGATGATTCCAACCTTAGCCCAAACGGAGCTTCCAGAGTGCTCCAGGATCGGAGGAGGGGTGTGATGTCTCGGTCTCTGCTACAGCCCGCATCCGCGATCAATCTGAAGAGCATTAAAACCAGTGAAAACTGTGAGTGGAAGAAACCAATAATTTACAAAACACATTTATAAAAAGACATGTATACCCTTCACTAAAATGCATGCATACATTCGAAAACCAGTATTTTAAACCATTAGGACCTTAGCCCAAAACCATAAACCAAAGTATGTGGGAACTCAGCCCAAACCCAATCAAGTGGGAACTCAGCCCAAAACAAAATCCGTAGGGACTCCGCCCGATTCAAATCACGTGGGTCTCAGCCCAACTCCAATACATGTGGGTCTCAACCCAAAACCAATACAAGTGGATCTCTGACAGGACACACCCCGATTATCACCCCGATAACCGAGGTGAACTCTGCTCCCGTCTGACAACCCAACACAAAAGACCAAAACAACCTCACGAAAACCACAAATTACACTGTCAGCCGAAGGAGAAATTACAACATCCAAGAGTTAACCGTTATACAGAGCATAGTACCAAACAAAATAAAAGAAAACCACACACAGAGTACACGCACAACGAAACACTGAAACCACTCCGGGAAAACGCTATGCCTCCGACGCTGCCTCAACGTCAACCCCCGCGCTAGCTCCACGACCTGGAGGGCAGTTAAAAATCAGAAGGTGTGAGTGGACCATAAAGAATAAAAGTTTCAAAAACCATTTTATAAACAAACCAGGGTTTAGCCCTCCGTTTTGAAAACATGCATGCATAACCCAATTTCTGAAAACATTTATAAATCACATTATTTTCATCACGAAAACCGCAACAATATAAACACAGTATGATAAACGTTATAAAACATTAGCAGTAAAACATCAGATACCAATGTAATCATCCGATCAAACCTGCTGGATCTATCCGAGTCTTTAAACTCCCGAGTCTTTAAACTCAATCCAGGCCTTAATATAATCCGAGTCTTTAAACTCCCGAGTCTTTAAACTCAATAGGCCTACGGGGGAAATATCAATATATCCGAGTCTTTAAACTCAATCCGGGTCTTTAAACCCAAACCGGGCTCGTCCCCCATCAAACATAATCCGGGTATTTAAACCCAATAACCAGATCCAGCAAATCCAATCCAAAACCATTTGAAAACCATTTTTAAATCCATATCCAAACCCGAATCCGAAATCACTGGCCCGAAGCCCTTCCGGCATCCAGAACCGTCATTCCGAACCCAAATCCAGAAATCCACTTTTCAACTTTAAAACCAAATCTAGCTTTCCGAAATCCGATTCTAAAACCGAAAACCTTTTTTGTCAAATCATATTCCAAAATCCATTTATAATCATTGAAAATCATTTATCGTTTGAAATCCCAAAATCATGGCATCATAATCAGAAATCAAGCCTTTCTCGTAAAACGTGTCAAATACGTCATTTCTCGAAAAACGTGCAATTATATAAAACAGTTATAGCATATTCAAATAATCATGAAATCACATATAAAACCATAAATCAAGTAATTAAAAGCAGTTATGCATGCTCAGTTATAAGGAAGAAGTCCACTCACAGTTACAGGGTACGTCACTCGCGTCCCGAACGTCCTGTATGTTCCTCGACCTCCTCGGGCATTCCCGATCCTGTCACAAGTCACCAAAGCGAGTCACTAACACGTCCACTACGTTCCTCCTATTTTTCTCCAATTTTCCCGAACATCGAACGTAACTAACCGGGACCCTAAACCTTCAACCTCGTAGAACTAACCCGAAACAACGTCTGATTGTCCCGAAACCTATCCCAAAAGACTCGTTACATCGATTAGACCAAAAATTATGTTGGAAGGTTCGCCGGAATCATCCCCACGCGCCACCCAAAGTGGCTGCGCGTGGGCCTCGCGCGCCTGCACACAGTCACTGTTCATCGTCTTCTTCGATGGGTGGACCGGTCTGAACCGGCGTTCCTGGTTCTCCGCCTTCCTGCAACCATTTCTGCTCCTTGTTCCACCAGTAGCTTCGTCCCCTTCTTAGACAACGATTCCCCTCAACCAAACTCGACATCACTACCCCTAACCTGTCTCCCCAAGCTCGAAACAGAACCCGTCCAAATCCCCTGTTTCTCAATCTGGCCACCCGTGCATCCCCCCTTCACGGCTGCACAACCAACAGCTTCCTAGGGACCTACTTAGTCGACTAGCACTCACCAAACACCTCGACTCCGCCCCTAACTTCACGACTTTCAGTTTGACCCAAAATGAAAAAACAGAGCATACTGAGGGAACTAAGAAATTACCTGTGCTCAGGCCGCCACCGTGTCGTGCCCTAACCTGTCAAGCACGTCTCCACCGTTCTCTGAGCACCACCACCAGCCTCGTTTGGTTGAAACACGACAGCACCACCACCAAACTCCCTCTCTGTTTCTCTGGTCTACTACTCACCTCCCACGCACAGTCACACCCAAAGCCTCACAAACACGATCACACGCTCTCCTAACTCTCCTTCGAACACCACAGAACCTCACAACACTCACACTCTCACTCAGTGGGATCGATTCCTCCTCACTGTCTCCAGTCTCTGTTTTCCTCTTCGAACACGACTCAAAACACAAACAACCATTTAATTTATGCCCGTGCACCCTTGAACCCACTACACACACCCCACGTGTCCACAATCCCCTGGCCCAAACTCAAAAATATCCAATCTTTCCTGAACACTTGTCCTCATCAGATTGCACTATTCCCAATGTGCCAAAAAGACCAAAATGCCCCTCTTGTTCAATTTTACGGTTTTACCCCTCACGTTCTAGACCCGTATCTCGGTTGTCCGACGTCCGATGAAAGCATGTCGCCTGTCGTTGAACTCAGGACGACGAGATCTATCTAACGATCCTCGGTTTACGTGTAAAAACCTTATCGTGCTAAAATTTAACTTTTCCCCCTATTTTAACCAAATTACGAAAGTGCCCTCAACCTTCCGAACATCATAACTTCCTCCTCGGATGTCGGAATCGGGCGTGCCAACTGTCTACGGATTCGTGACGTCCCGAACTACGTCACGGTCATCGGTCAATGCCCAATTGACCGCCCGAACTAAAATTTAACATTTTGCCCAACTAGGGGCAAAATCGCCATTCTGCGCCCAAGGTCCAAAAGTAACCCACTAACTACCGATTAACCCAATTAATCCACCACTAATCACCTCACTACTCCTAACTTCCGGGACGGATCCTTACAGTCTCAGCCCAAAACCAATCCCCGGCATCCCTGATGCTTGACATCTCGGATGTCACAATCAACACTGTCATGGTTCCAAGCTATGCGTGCTACCCAGGGTCTCAAATCCCAAGTCTCCCTAGGGTCCACCCAGGTCAATGACCCGCAGATCAATGACCCTCCCTAGGGGGAGGTTTTAACCTCTAGCAATCCTGCTCCTGAATCACTATACGGACTAGTCACTCCGTGCAATGACCTCTCGCAGGTAATGCCCTGTGACTACTCCAGAATACTATGAGACGTCTGGAGGAGACAACCCACCACTCCAAGATACTACCGGACGTCTGGAGGGCAACCGTTCGTGAGGATGGTATATGGAAAACCGTTTTACAAATCAGCTCAAAACCGTTCAAAGGGCTATGCCCGAGTTTTCCATAAAACCATCATAAATCCAAATTCAATTGGGGTCCCCGACCCGCAATCACATTATAAACCATAACTGGGCCTCTTGCCTGAATTCGTAAACCAACGGGGCCCCCAGCCCGATATCATAACCAATTGGTCCTCAAGCCCGATCATGTAAACCAAATGGGCCGCTAGCCCAATATCTCATTAAATCAAATGAACTTCAAGTCCGATAGTTTCCAATTCAAATGGGTCTCATGCCCGGTTCCACATTTCTAAAACACTTTCAAATCATAGTTCAACTGGGACTCACGCCCGAATCTCGATTTCACGCATCCCCATGAAATCCTCAAAATTGTAAACCAATTCTTCGGCTTCATGCCTCTTCGTGAAACCTCAGAATCATGTAAAACACAAGCACCAAGCACACTCGACCGAAGCCCAAACATCATATAAAACAGAAATCTCGAACTATGTGCACTAACGCATTTTCCTCCGAAAATTCCTAACAACCCATATTGAAATCACATGCACTCATAGCATCTCAAAACATGTTCATAAACACATATAAAACAGCTATGCATGCATCAATTTAGAAATAAAGGTCCACTCACATACCGTCCAAGCTGCTCCTCGATATGCGCGCCATAAGCCTCTCTGGGCCAATCACCATCTCCGGGATTCCCAAACCTGTCCAAATCATATTCTAAGGTCAATAAACACTTCAATATGCTTTCATTAAATCCCTGTAATTTTCCCACAATTTTAACATATTTTAAACTCGATCCTAAACCTTCGAACATCCCGAACCTATATCGAAACGATATCCGATCGACTCGAAACTTGTCCTAAAATGTTCGTTACATCGAATAGATGAAAACACATGTTGGACACTTTCCAAAAAAGTGCCCCACGCGCCGCCCAAAGGCCCTGCGCGTGGGAGCCACACGCCACTGCACAGTCATCTTCAACCTTGTGATTCGGCTGGTTCAGACCGATCCACTAGTCAGCCGGTCCAACTGAATCAGCGTGACCGGTCCAGGCCATTTTCTCCCCCTTTTTCAACCCGTTTTCATCTCTTTTCGATTCGAATCCCTTTGTCTCATCCTTATCAACCTACCTATGTAATTAAAACTAAGAAAAACTACCTATAACACATTGGCTCAATCCCCCTCTCACGGCCCTGTTTTCCAACCCATTCCCTGGGTTGTTCGGCCAACAACCACCATCCAAAACCACCACAAAACATCCATACAAACCCAATAAGCATCCCCTAATCAACATAAAACATCTCTAACGTCCAAAACACAAAATTCAAAATTCGAATTAAAAAGGGGTTACGGGTTTACCCGTTTCCCTGTGGCTCCACCGCTGTCCACGGCAGTTTTGTCACCTCTCAACGTCGTCGTCTCATCCTCCCACTCATCCTCAGCCTTTCACTCGATCAACATAGGTTTATGGAGGAATGGGGTCTGGGTTTTCATGGGTTTTGGACTAGGTTGATCGAATGGAAAGAAAGGAAAACAGATGCATGTATTTGTGTAATAGGAACAATGGATGAGTGACACTTGTCACTCATCCATTGGGCCTATTTCAAAATATATGGGCCCACTGAGGACAAAAGTCCACCCGTCTCGTAATTCGCAATGTTCCTTGGAACTTCCGTGAACCGCAACTTTCCCATCGAATGTCCGATTTCGACGTGCCGCTTGTCTACAGACTTGTATCGACCCGATCTACGTAACGGTGCTCGGTCCTTGGGCATTGGACCTCCCGGATCAAAAGTTAACTTTTTACCTTCGTTCAGGGGTAAAATCGTAATTTCACCCTAAACGTCCGATAATCCTTGACTAATCACCGATTGGCCTCGTTAATCAGTAATTAATTCTTAATTAATCCATAAAATTAGGGATGGGTCATTACATACCCACACATACAAGGCATTTCACCTTCTCCCCCCCCCCCCCCCCTCCCAGAGCGATATGGGATTGTTCACCATTCTTCCCATGACACGGGTCTTACAATCCATTTATTATAACGACCCAAACTGTCAACGAGGTTAAAATTGAAAAATTCGGATGGAATTGACCATTTTTCCCTAGTTGACCTTTTAGCCAAATTCAAAGGATTGACTTTAACTTACTAAGGTCAAAATGTTGACTTTTTGATCGGGGTGGTTTTTAGCGATTCCGAAAATTTCATTAGGAAGGTTTTGGTCTCCCAAGTACATTGACATGTGACATGTCGGAAACGGAGATCGGAGGATTATGTTTCGGTCTAAAACGGTGAAGGCCAGTTTGGTAATTTTTTAAAAAGGGAATTTTTGTAATTTATTTGAGAGATATTTTTGTGCCCATTTGGACAGGGACAACTATCCCTTATCTGTTATATGTTTGTGCCACTGACTTGGGTTATTGTGCCTCTAGGGTGTTAAGTATGGTGCTTGTGTGTTCACAACCAAAAAGAGGAAAACCAAAGACAACACAGGGGAAGAAAATCATATAAGAAAAGGAGAACTAGAAGGAGAGAAAGGAGTGAGGAGGGGAGAGGAAGACGAGAGAAGAAGTGGAGCTGTTCAGCTCAGACCCGAAGGCCCAGACTCGAACCTGAGAAGTAAACCTTGCGGGTTTTAGGTTGCTCGATCAAGTTTGAGTGAGAACTTGGGGAAACAAGCTTGTGATTGCCTTCTTCAAGTTCCTGCGACACTGATAAGGCTCTGGGTCATGAGTTTGGATGCAGAAATCACTCTGGTAACAAGTTAGATGGACGGCCAAAAAGGTTGGTGGTTGACGAACGATTTGTGGGTAAGTTTCCTTGGTTTTGAATGTGTAGATCCCTTCCTAACGTAGTTTAGAAGATGTTGGTCGAAGTAAAACTAAAAAAGGGTGGAAAATAAGGGAAATAATACCTAGTCGGGTCGCTGGGTCGGGCGACCCAAAAACCAGGAGTTGTGGGTAACATGGAAGATGAACAGTGATTTCAGTGATTTCACTGTAGCAGCGTGTGGCTCCCACACGCAACCACTTTGGGTGGCGCGTGGGGGAGCATGAGCAGGAATCTCGAGGAACAATCAACACATGTTTTCATCTTTTCAATGTAACAAACATTTTTGCACAAGTTTCGAGTCAATCGGACATCGTTTCGGGGTAGTTTTGGGTGTCCGAAGCTTTAGGGTTCGTTTTAAATACTTTTAAAAATCCCAAAAAATTATGGGATTAAAATATGAGTTATTTTAGATGACTTGTGACCCTTAGATGTGAATTTTGGCAGGAAGTGACATTCCCAGCAATTACGAAAATGCGTGCAAAGCCGATTTCAGCGTTATAGACGGTGTGTGTGTGTGTGTGTGTGTGTGTGTGTGTGTGTGTGTGTGTGTGTGTGTGTGTGTGTGTGTGTGTGTGTGTGTGTGTGTGTGTGTGTGTGTGTGTGTGTGTGTGTGTGTGTGTGTGTGTGTGTGTGTGTGTGTGTGTGTGTGTGTGTGTGTGTGTGTGTGTGTGCTTTCTTTCCCTAAACTTTTATGCATGTATACTTACATCATTTAAAAGTGTTTTTATGTGACTTTGGTGATAATGAAGTGATTGAGATTTTCTTTGAATTTTGAGTGATTTTATGAATATTTTAATATTATTTTATTACGCGTTTTTTGAGGATTTTTGTTAATTTGGTTTTGTTTTCTGAGTCAAATGTGATGTTGAATTGAAGGAGAATAATGACATGAGATAATGTGAGTTAGGATATTTGTGGATTTCATATGATTTCTGGACGGTTTTTACAAAAGTAGCCTTAATGGCACGTTTTACGAGAAAATGTGATTAAGTTGTGTTTCGAGCTTAGGCCCGTGATCCTGATTGTGGATTTGGAAGGTGATATACGATGTGATATGTTATGGTGAAATGCGATCTTGAGTTGGGATGTGGAAACGTGTTGCTCGATATGCGTGATGTATAATGATATGATGATGTGTGTGGATTATGTGATTTGAATGTGAGTCTCATACGTCGAACTCGGGGCTCTGAATCCTAGGAATGTGTTTTCGTGGCGACTCAAACGTCGAGTCAGGGGCTGTGAATCCTTAGTAGGATTTCACCCGGACATCGAGTTAGGGGCTCTAAATTCCGAGTGACTGTGTGATGGCCTACCAGTAGTGCCTTGTGATGTCATGATTGATGTTGTGCATATGTATTGATGATGAGTTGACTATATGTGAGTTATGTGATGATGTTGGTTATGGATTGATTATGTGGATTGACGTGATAGCTTGTGAGATTAGGTTGTGATGACTCGGACGCCGAGCTGGGCTCCGAATCCGGAGTGAGTTTGTGGTGTACCTGCCAGTAGGGCAGTGGTTTCATGTGTGACATTGTGATGTTGGTGAGTTGATTGTTTGTGATTGATGTACTGTTCTTGTGGTAATGGTTATATCAACATACCGAGGTTTTATATGGTTTAATGACTGTTGATTTGTGAATTCTTTTCACGTATTTCCAGATGATAAATTGATTTTTTTAATCGAAGTGAAATGATTCTTGAAATGGTTTTCGTATGCATGCATGGTTTTGGAAAACTATCAAACTGAAGGTAAAGCTGGATGTTTTCAAAGTATGATTTCGAAACTATTTTTTTTGTCCACTCACACGTTTTCTTGGTTTTGTGACCCTGCAGGTCCGTTGCACAGAATTCGAGGCTCGAGAGGCAGAGGCATGAACTAGCGAAATTGTGTTATCCCTTGTCTGGCAGGGTTTCTATCAAATGGGAGCAAGACCCGAATTTACAATTCTTATGTATTGGGTGGGGTCCTCTCACAACCAAATTGAGAACAACGATGCTTTTGGATCGGATGATGGGTCTTTGGAGGCTAATGGGTTTGAAAATCAAGAAAATCCAGTGTCTTTCGCTAAGGCATTGATCCAATAGGATGCCAACAATGGCGGTAGGTTCTCTATGCTGAGGTACGACGTAGCTGGCGGTGGACAGTTCACCTATGTTAGGATTGGCATCGCCCAAAAATGAGTGGGTGTGTGAGCTTCAATCGATTCCCAGCGGTGAATTAGAGGCTATGACTGGATCAAGAGCCGTCAGGAGATACGGTGGCCTTGGCCCTAACAAGTTGGAGGATTGGGAGACCATCCCATCGATGGCAATGTCGTTTTCAAAATGGTCGATCAAGGCCCAGGGTTGTACCTACTCAAAAGGAGCATATCGCGTAGGATGTTTCCTAGCCGAATTTTGAGTTTTCGGGTCTTGGGTCTGCCAACAACGGTATTGAGTTCTTGTTTGTTTGGACTTTCATTATTGTATATTAAGGTTTCTCTTTTCTGAATGAAATTTATCATTACAAAAATTGGACAAAACAGTATTTTAGCGGGTTTGGAAGAACATGAAGTCACTCTCCGCTCTATGGTTCCATTAGCAGTCTATCTTCCCTTTGATGTATATATTCTTTCATGTACACTTGGATGTAATTGGGGTTCGAATTTTTGAGTGATTACACATGGTCTTGCAATGTTGCGGATTTAGTTGTGTTTTTAATGATGATGATTGTCTAATAGGTTTTTGAGCATTTCATTCCATTCAATCGAAAGGTGAAATGGGGATCGTAGAGGTAAGGCACAGCTACATATCTAATGTCAGGACCCGTCCCAAATATCACCTCGATACCCGGGATGAACCATGCTCCCGTCTGACAATCACACTTAAAGTACCAAAATAACCTTAATATCACCATAAGCATAACTATCAGACGAAGGAGTAAATATAATACAACTGTCAGTCAGAGCATAGTTCTACAAAATGGGCACAAAATCCTACTATGCTAATCTCGCAATGGAAGAATGTCGGAAGCTCTATGCCTCGATTCCTGCCTCAACGTTCACCCCAACACTATCACCACGACCTGGAGGGAAAATTTAAAACCAAAAAGTGTGAGTGGACTAGAATAAATAAAAGTTTCAAAAACAGTTTATCATCAAATCAGAGTTAAGGCAAAATAATAATAATATTTGTTCCCTCCGTTTTGAAAACATGCATGCCTAACGAATATTCTGAAACCACAACATCAGCGATATAATGTATTTCATAAACCACTATATTAAAACCACGTCTGATCAAACCTGCTGGGTCTATCCGAGTCTTTAAACTCAACCAGGCCTCAAATGTAATCCGAGTCTTTAAACTCCCGAGTCTTTAAACTCAATAGGCCTATGGGGGTAATATCATTAATGTCCGAGTCTTTAAACTCCCGAGTCTTTAAACTCAATCCGGGCCCGTCCTCCATCCATCAGAACATCCGGGTCTTTAAACCCATATCCAGATCCAGCAAATCCAATCCAAATTCAATGTAAAACCATTTCTAAATCCATAGCCAAACTCGAATTCGAAATCCCCGGTTCGAAGCCCTTCCGCGTTCAGAACCGTCATTCCGAACCCAAATCCGGAAATCCACTTTTTAAACCAAAATCCGCGATTATCAAAAATCGTGTTTCATAATCCATTTATCATCATCAGAAAACAAGTATAAATTGAAATCCGTAAGTATGGTATCAAAATCCGAAATCCATCTTTTTCTCGAAAAACGTGTAAAAATTCGAAAATGCCTCGAAAAACGTGCAAGCATATCAATCACATATAGTCACATATAAACATCATTAAAAAGCATAAAAACATACTTAAAATAATAAAACATAATTAAAAACAGTTAGGCATGCTTGAAAGAAAAGAAAGAGTCCACTCACGAATCTGAACGAGTCAATCGCGCTCCGTGCGTTCCTCGACCGTCTCAGGCGTCTCCCGTCCTGTCAATATGCACCAAATAGGGTCACAAATACAACAAGGATACTAACCCTAATTTCCCCAATTTTTCGGGAATTTATTCATATTTTAATCTTAGACCCTAAACCGTCCGGATTCCCGAACTATCTCATAACATCGTCCGATTAACCCGAAAATCACACCAATGGATTCCTTAGGACATTTAGAACCAAAACCATGTTGGAAGGTTGGCCGGAATCCTCCCCACGCGCCTCCATGTGCCGCCCAAAGTGGTTGTGCGTGGGCCTCACGCGCCTGCTACAGTGTTTCTTCAACCTCGAGTCACCCGATTCAACACAGTTGAACCGGCGTGACCGGTTCTCCTCCATTCCGCCACCAATCTTCTTCCTTTCCACTCCATTAGTTCCGTCCAGTCCCCAACAATCCTCCCATGTCCTAACAATTGAAAATCACGGCCTAAAACTTCACGATTTCCCCTTCGAAAATCATGGCCCGTGGCCCCTGTTTTGGCCACCGGCCACCCAGGTCCTCCCCTGGCACTGCACCACACTCAAACGACTCCTGGGACCTCCAGGAGTCTCACCCTGACCTCCAAATCCCTCGACTCTAGCCCTAAGTCCACGACTTTGGAAAATAAGAAAAACGGGAAAACAAGGGAATCGGGGTATACCTTCGATTCTGTCTCCGCCGTGTGCACCGCCGCGTGCCACGGTGCTCGTTGAGCTCCCTGCTGTCACCTGAGCCTCCTATTGTCTTGGTTTGAGCCACCACACGGCACAACCACCGCCACAGTCCACCGTCTCTCTGTTTTTCCCAGAAATTCCAGCCGTCCACCGTCGTGTCTCCGTGCACGATTCCACTTCAAAACACGATCAACAGCTCACTCTCCTCTCTCTGTCACTCTAACAATCCACCAAACTCTTCCAGACACCCTGAATCGATCACCCACTCTCAATTTCTTCCTCTCTGTTTCGCTGTGTCGAAGCCAAATGCACGGGATCAAATTGGACAATTTGTGGCCGTGCACAATTTAGACGTGCCTAGAACCCTCTGGTTCTCTCCCACGTGTCCACATTCCCATGGACCAGCACAAAATATCCCAATCCACAGCTGCCACTTGCTCTGATCTGATTGGGCTGAGGGGAAAAAGACCAAATTGCCCCTAGTTATAAAAATTACTGTTTTACCCTCAAAACGTTCTAGACCCGTATGTAACGACCCGTCTCGAATTCCGGGATTAGGTTAGTGACTAATCTCGATTAGTGAGGTTGAACGGTGCTTAGTAGATCGAAATCGGACAAAATGTGCAAAATGACCGTTTTGCCCCTGGTCGCGGGCAAAATGTTGACTTTTTGATCGGGCGGTCAAACGGACTTTGACCGATGACCGTGACGTAGTTCGGGACGTCACGAGTTCATAGACAGGTGGCACGTTCGATTCCGACATTCGTAGAGAAAGTTATGATGTTCGGAAGTTGAGGGGCATTTTGGTAATTTGGCATACTATGGGCCAAATGTTGACTTTTTGATCGGGAGGTCCGATGGGCGAGGGCCAAGGACCGTTACGTAGGTCTCGTCGATACGAATCCAACGACAGGCGGCATGCTGAAATCGGAGATTCGACGACGAAGTTATGGTCAAGGACGTAAAACGCGATTAACCGAGACTCGGAATAAAATAATAATATAATAATAAAATCTGATTACTTTAATCCAAACCAATCTGGACCCTTGATGAGTGACACATGTCATCATCTCCTTCCTTCCCTAATTCAGGGATCTTTGCTGGCCATTTGGGTTAAATAATCATTTTCTCTCCTTAAATCACCACCCTTCATCCTATACTCAGATTAGATCCTAGTCGTTGATTTCATTTTCTTATTTTGTTCTTAAACCATCAGACTCACATTCATCCTCACATTTTCACTTCTTTCAACCCGTGCACTCTCACTCTTTGCTTGCTTACTTCTGAAACATGTCCTAGGAACCTAGACGACCATTTTGGACCATGAACCACGGTCGGAATCTCGACGAGTCGCCGGAGTTGATGACCTGAGTTCTCAGCCGATTTTCCCGTCAGTTTTCAGGTAGTTTAATCCACCTAAAAATTAGTTTGGATGTCACAGAACCATAGAGGGGATTATGACAAGTCCATAGGATCAAACCGCATCAAAAATGGTGGTCTGGAACTCGATCTGTGATCGGGTCAAGCCGCGGGTCGACGGCGACCCGGTTACAGACCCGGTTTCAGAACCCGGTTACTGTAGCATAACGTCATCATTGTTGACCTGAATGTTGACCTGGCGCGTGGGGGCGCGTGAAGGGTATTTTGGGGAAACTTCCAACATGACTTTTAATCTATTCGATGTAACGGACATTTTGGAATTGGTTTCGTGTCGATCGGACACCGTCTCGATAGTGTTCGGGATGTCCGAAGGTTTTAAATTAAGTTTAAAAATAAGTAAAAATGCGGGAAAATTACGGGACTTTGATAGGATATTAATGATGAGGTTAGTGACCCTCTAATGTGATTTGGACAGGATTGGGAGTCCCGGTGATAGTGGTGTGGCCCGGGAGGGCCGGTGGCACGCGTATCGAGGCACACGGTTAAAACGGTCTGTGAGTGGACTTTGGTTTTATAAATTCTATGCATGCTTAAATGTTTTACATGGATTATGATTGTGATTGTATGATGTTGGTTTGGTTGTTGGTAAATTGTACAGTTTCACGTATTTCGAGGCGATTTACGTGCTTGCACGTAAATCGAGGTTTTTCGGTTTTACATGGATTTTCCATATTTATGACTTGGATATAATGTGATGAAATGGTTTTGAAATTGGAAATATGAACTCGGGCTTGAGGCCCAATTATGTTGGAAATTTCGGACTTGGAGTCCATTTGAAAATCGGGCCGGGGGCCCAGTTGGTTAATGAAATCGGGCCATGGGCCCAGTTGATATGAAATCGGGCTGAGACCCATTTGAGTTATGTTATCGGGCCAGGGGCCCAGTTGATTTGTGAATTCGGGCCGTGGGCCCAGTGGGTTTATAAAGTCGGGATGCGGGCCCAGTTGGTTTACAAATCGGGCCGTGGGCCCAGTGGTTCATAAAATCGGGTATGAGGCCCAGTTGGATAATAAATGTGATTTCGGGTCAGGGACCCTATATTTAATAATTGTGATTTTGGGTCAAGGACCCTAAATGGAACTATGTGGTTTTATGGAAATTTCAGGCAGGGCCCAATGGTAATAATGTGATAAAAGGATTTAATAAAACTGTTTTCCATATACCATCTGGACACAAGGATATATGATGGTCTCCTCCAGATGTCTGGGACACTGGGGAAGTCACGGTGCATTGCCTGCGAGGGGTCATTATACGGAGCAGCCGGACCGTATGATGACTCAGGAGCAGGATTGCTATGATTGACGTCAGGGACGTCAGACATCAGGGATGTCAGATATATGGACCCGGAGAGACCCCGGGCAGCACGTGTAGCTTATGAAACCGTGAGATATGACGTCAGGGACGTCTAGCGTCTGGGACGCTAAGCATCTGGGATGTTGGTGATGGTAATGGTAAAATATGGATTAATGAATAAAATGGCTTATTGGTTGGATATGTGTTATGTGGTAAAAATGGATTATTGGTTATGAAATGGTATGTAGGGTCGGGGACCCTAAATGGTTTCGGATTTTGAATTGATGTTCATTTATGGTCGTGGGTGGTGACCCACATGGTTTTAATATGTATGGTGGTGGTATTCCACGGTTTTGGGCTGAGTTCCCACACTTGGTTTTTGGTTAACGATTTTTGGGCTAAGGCCCTAATGGCTCGGTTGAGCAAACGTTTTGGTTACTGGTTTTTCGTGGCATGCATACGTTTTTATTGGAGGGCATAAATGTCTTATAAATGTATTTGGTAAATTTATTGGTTTTTGTCCACTCACAGCTTTTGGTTTTAATGCCCTTCAGGTTGATCACGGATGCGATTGCAGCAGAGACTGGGACATTGTACACCTCCTCCATCGATCCTTGCGCACTCTGGATGCCCCGTTTGGGCAGTGGCTCGTGGTTATCCCTTGTCTGACACCCCTTGTTGGACGGGAGCAGGGCACATTCCACGGTAATCCCGGGGGGATTGGGATGGGTCCTGTCAACTTGGTATCAGAGCACGGTTGCTCTATTTGTGCGCGCAGGTCGAGGGTGTGATGTCTCATTGGACTGCAATTCGTTATCAACCTGATAGATAGTTTTTGGGTTTGGATAGTGGATGGAGTGCGATTGGCCCGATACGCCGTGCGTTAATGTGATTCGACCCAAGTGGGGTTGATTGTGGTGAACTGGTATAGTGGGACCGTCGGTTCGGTCATGTGATATTGGATTGTTGTGCTGCTAGGTGCAGCCAGGTTCGGGGAACCTCATGTGAGTAATGGTCTAAAAATGTGAACCCTTGTGGTGGTTTCTAGTGTGAGGGATGTTGGTTCATCGGAGTTGGCCGATGACCTAGTGGTGGAACCCACGTTGATGGGATGGTAGGATTGGATTTGACGTCTATTCGATGTCAGGACCGCGGGGTCGGTCAGGTTGTGGATTTTATATTACGGAAAACTGTTTGGTTCGGTTGAACCATAGGGTGTGATTGTGGAACCCTAGTATTAAAAAGGTAAACCTTAATTGTGATTAGCGGGTGAGAACTTGTGCTGCGACGAGTGGCTGAGGTCATGGATGACCATGTGGATGGCTCTGGTGAATCTCGTCAGAACTATGGGATCCAATTTACGGATACGGTTCTGAGATAACTTATGGAATCCCGTGTTGGATCGGGTATTAGTGTGAGGTATGGATGCGGATCTCGACAGCAATGACAGTTAGGCGGAAGTCATAGGGAGATGACTGGCTATCGAGGGTAATTGGTGTGGTTATAATACTTGGGGATCAGGGGACATTCAGGGAACGTTCATTTTCCTGATGTGGATTGTCATAGTGGTGGTACCCATAGTCGTGAGGTACGGGATCGTCGTTCGGTATGAACGGAGATCCAGGATCGTCGTATTTGCACACGGTGTGCAAGTATGGATGTTTGCGGGTTGGTACTTTTGTGCTGATGCAAGTATGGATGCCTGTGTGCTGACACTAGTGTTGTTGATAGTGTGTTGGTGCTGGTACTAGCGCTGGTGCTAGTGTCGGTAATGGTGCTAGTGTCGGTACTAGCGCTGGTGCTGACACTATTTCGTCCGACGTCCGATGACAGCGTGCCGCCTGTCGTTGTACTCGGGACGTCGAGACCTATCTAACCGTCCTCGGTCTACGTGAAAATCACAAGTCCAAAAAAAGTCAACATTTTCCTCGATTAATCGAAATTACGGTAACGCCCTCAATCTTCCGCACATCATAACTTTTTCTCCGATTGTCCGAATCGGACATGCCACCTGTCTACGGACTCGTGACGTCCTAAACTACATCATGGTCAATGGTCAACACTCATCCAACCGGTCAATCAAAAAGTCAACTTTTGACCCACTATTCACAAGGGCAAAATCGTCCTTTTATACAAAACTTTTACAACAGTACAGTTTTACCCTTCCCGAAGGTACGGGTTGTTACATCTAAGGGTGGGATGTTTATCCAAAAACAGAACCAGGCACCTAATCCAAAGAGGCAGCTTATCTCTAGTGTTTGTGTATTTCCCTTGGGTGCGGACGACAAGATGATGTATTGAACAATTTGAAACCTGTTAAGGAGGCTGCATCTGAAAGTTAACCAACACAAAGTTTGGTTGAAAAATGTGATGCTCTTAAATGCTCAGAAAGATAAGACTGAGTTGATGAATTTTAAGGTCTTTGGTCCAGTGGAGATCATCAAACCTGTAGGTATTTCTTGAGATTATTGGGTGGGCGGGTAGTGAGTAGTGCCCCGTAGGTATTTGTAGAAATTAAAATGATCAAGGAGAGTTTTCGCTAAGCTTTTGGTTGGAAAAGATATGTTTGGGTTGGGTTGGGTAATGAGTGGTGGCTAAAAGTCTAGGGAGAAAGATGATTGGGTGAGTTGGGTTAGGTAGATTAGGTATTTATTTGTTTTAATTTTTTTAAAATAATTTTAATAGAAAATATAATAAAATAAAGTAAATATTTTAATTATTCTTACTAATTTTATAATATTAGTATCACGCCATCAAAATTAACGGTATTCTTAACTTTAATTAATAGATAGTGCAATGATCCCAATAATGTAACCATTTTTAATACACATCGAGACAAAATACAGTTATTCATGCATTTTGAGACAAAGTATTTAGCAAAAGAAACGTATTTATAAAATTGGCCCAACTTTATCAACTCTTATAAATTTGCTGAAGGATCGTACAACTCTCCTTTTCATTAATTTGCTCCAACCTCTCTTTCTGTTTTTCTCCTCCATCTCCAATATCAACCACCGCCAACAGCTCCATTTCCTCCAAGACCTCGTCAATGACTCCAACATCGCACTTCTCCATTTCCTCCTTCATCTCGGTTTAATTCCATCTCCAATTGGATCGGACGGCTCAGATCGATCAATGATCGATTGGAGGGTGTGGAAAGCTCGGAAGGCAGAGGCGCAAGGAAGAAAGCAACGCGCCAGAATTGGCCGGTCAGGGTTTGTTTGAATTTGTCTAGGTCATCTTTCACGCCTTGGTCCTTGTCTTGTTCCTCATCTAAAGATTCAATTCCATTTCTTCCATTGTTATCGTCTTGGGATTTGGTGGGGGTGTGGGTGAGGCCGATGCTTCATTATTGTTGTCGCTGTTGTGGTGGTTCTTGCAGTAGTGGTGGCACTAGTCACTCCACTGCGACCAGAGTGAGAGAGGAGTCGGAGATGGGGGGGAGTGAAATTTTGGGGTAAATTTTGTAAATACATAGAAGTAGAGTTTGAATTAGGTTGTTTTTTTTAGGAAAAGGATATATCTCCCGTCAACAATGCATGTCAACGAAATTCTGTATATATAATATTGAAAAAGAAAAAGAAAAAGAAAAAGAAAAAGAAAGAGAAAAGCAGTATTGTGCTTGTTGGAATCCTATGTGAAACAGCAAACCAACAAGTAGTAATTATTACTGATAATGAAAGCTGAGCAGCTGTGTAGAGCAAATCATCAAATGTTTCTACTTTCCGCTCTCTTGGGTCATGTAAACCCCACCATCTCATCGTCATTTACTCCCACAATTCACACAAAAGTTCAAAAGGGAGCTTTACACTTACAATTGTAAAGCACAATTACATGCACTAGCTACTACTTATATATACACATATGCTTTTCCTTTGTTAATTTCATGCCAATGGTTGACTTGCATTTAATTCATTACTCATACTCTATAATTTATGCAACTCAAGCTCACATGATGCATAAAAACTTCAATTAGCATATAAATTTTGAGTTAGATTTTTAATTTAAATGGATTTAAAAATTTACATAGTAGATTAGAGAATTTTAGTTTTTGACAAAGGAAAAAAAAATTAGAGAATTTTAGTTGGAGAAAGATGAGTAGTTCAATTGTTGAAGGTAATTAACCTATCTATATATATATATATATATATTATATAGTTTTCGTCAATTTGATTCTGGAGCACTACTTAATCTCACACTACTAAATTCTTATTATTAAAAAAAAAATTAAAAGCCTCACATTAGCTATATATACTAAATAGAAGGGAGCCAATTTTTCAGAATATCTCTTTGTTCTTATAATATTTGTCAAAGCGATGGATGGATGGATGGATGGATGTAAGTAATTAAGCTGCCAAGACTCAAGAGCTGTGAATTGAAATTGATTAAGCTTATACATGATCATATGTACGTACGTAGGTGTCTATATATATAAGAAGGAACACTCATTTTTTCGAAGGATCGATGGAGCAAGAGACCAATGTGAAGAATAAAACAGAAGATCGAAATCAAAATTGAAATTTACAGAACCAGTTGCAGTTAGATATATATACATATATGAATTAATAATTGAAAACAAATTAACATAGAGTTGTACTTATCACCATCACCGCCTGCATGAGTTTCTCAAAGAGAAATTTACAGAGCCAGTTTGGCATGCTGCCTGCCTCGATCCCCACCAGTTCAATCTATAACTATACGTTACAGACACGTATATACCTGTAAATTGTGATTGATGGAAGAGGTGGACAGAATGCCAAATTGCCTCTGCAACAAGGCCCCTGAGAAACCCTAGCTAGAGAGAATATTTATCTCAAACTTTGAAGAACAAATATACGCATATAGGTAGGGAGTGAGAATAAGGTGTATATAAATATGGTGAGTGTCTTAAACTTTGATTTGTTTGGCTTGGAGTTGGAGTTGACTACTCACTGAACTACTGTTATTTTGAAATGGGATTGGCTTTTTGTACCAAGGGGTGCGGTGCATCAGCGTGCATGCCGTTGCACCACCAAATGAGGAAGTTATATGCTATCTATGGAACGCATAACCCTCGCTTTTTTTTTTCTTTTTTCCTTTTTGTTCAAATCTTGCTTTTCTTCCTTCAACTTTTATATATATATATATATATATATATATATATATTCTCTCTCCTTTCCTTTCACATGTGAGTATAATTTATAAATAAAATAAAAAGTTCAGGTAATAATGTACAAATAAAATATTATCCTAATTAACCCACCGCGCCCACTTACCATCATCAGTTCTTCCTTCCCATATTTCTTCTGAAGGAATGAAGAGTTTTTCACACATTTTGTCCTCGATTTTGAACCTAAGATTACTGTTTTGTGAAATAAAGTTCTGTTATCACAATCTTCATGTGTCATTCTAGATTTTAAACTTTCGAATTTCCTCGATTGTTTTTTTTTTTTTTATCATTTCGTAAGGTCAATATATAACAAGAATTCTTCTTCTTTAAGAAAAATTTACTATAAATTATCCCCTAACTTAAAAATTAATTTGTAGATACATAGACGAGTACTCGGGTGCTAATCAATTGATCCTATAAGACGGCACTTAATCTTTTGGGTTTTCTAAGGTAACACTGTAATATTACCTTGATTTTACAATTTCTTCTTCCAAGATCATTCATATAAAAATTAATTCAAATCAGAACTCATTTTGTTATCTAAACAATACAACCAAATACATGGTCGGACGGACAGACAATGCATGCTCATGAGAATGGCTCAATAATTTTTTTTAATGTGATACATTTTTACAAAAATGGAGGTTGAAGTCAGAAGCGCCACACATAGCGTTAACGGTTCAATTTACTTGCTTTTTCCATACGGATATGCTTTATGAGTCTTTGAGTTTTGACTTTTGCAGCAAAAAAAGGATGCAAAATGGGCTGTCTCCCACTTATATTGTAATTAATTACTATACTCTGCACCTATTAACTCATGGTAAACTATAATTAGAGTTTCTACCCAAAAACAAAACTTTATTAGGGTAATGTTTGGGATCCAGTGATTACTAATAAACTAAGACTAAAAATTCAAAAACCCAATTCCAACAGCAGAAATTACAGAATTTCAAGAAGCAATAGTAAACAACCCGACTGCTGACTGAAGCTACAACTAAAATGCCTGGAAACAGATGAGGCTTCTAAAAATGGACTTGGGCTGTACATGTCAATATCAGTAGATTCGTTCTCGATAACTTCTCTTTTTTCTATTCCTCACATTGTCTTACAATAAATTTTACAACTTGCTATACAATTGCAATACTATATATCACGATAATATGATTCTAACCCTTTATAATCAAGAGCTGTACTATTCTATAGGATAGGGAAATAAGTCTGACTGGCCTGAACGTAGGTGAAAATGACATAATAGAATGCTGAGCTCAGTCACTCGAGCTTGTAACCCGAGCGGGGCATTAAAAGTGCATGTGAAAAGTATGTAGGAGTTCTCGAACCACTTAGAAACTTTGAACCAAAACAAGAAAGAACGACATAATAGGGTTCTCAATAATCGACCGTGGCCAAGAATCTTCATGGTCAGAGAGAGACTAACAACGGTCTACTGGGCTAAGCCACTACCAACCAAGTTAGCGTCATCTTCAACTATTTGGTCGACTGGGTTGTCCTTAGCCCACTCAGCTGCATCTTGATATCCAAGCTCAAAAAGCCTGTCAAGAACAACATCCGCGGCTGGCTCAAGTGCCCAACTGAACAGCTGAAAATAGTAGAAAACAAATAGTTCGTCATCTTATCCTCAAAGGAAACGTTATTATTCACATGTGCAAGCTCACCTCTCGAGGGGTAGCCCTATTATCAGGATTACAGTCTGGACTAATCCCAATTCCTTGCAATCCTAATCGGCTGGCTGGGAAAGCACAAACGCGGACCTGCAAGGTAACCTTATGAGGGTTATACAATAATCTAAGAATTAGAACATTTAAATGGGCTTCAGTCATACTAAAAATGAAATGAAACAGGTCGCTAAAAATTATGTATTGTTAGCAAAATAAGAGGCTAGATCCTCATTAGATCCTGGAAAGAAATACAATGATTATAAAATCTGGATCTATACAGGTATATACCTGATCCCATAACAGTAGAATCACTTGGAAGAATCAAATCACTTCCTTTTGATCAAAGAAGCTGAGAATTAGAGAACCAAAGAGACATGTCTTAGGCGGACTGTGGACAAGAAATACTAAGGACCCATTTATTGATTATCATTTTTTTTTTCCTAAGCAGGATGTGATTGCGAGGGAGCGAGAGGATTGAATACCCACTAAAATGCAAGCTTACTTAAAGTAGTCCGGAGAGTAATTATAACCTTGACTGGCAGTACCGCCAAACACTTTGCAACATATTTGGTACAAAACACTCATAGGGAAAATACTAAATGAACAACGATTTTGAATCTCATTCTGTCATCCAGCTAATATGATGCAGGAAACATTATTGAAACCTATATTACCATACCAACTGTATAGAAGTATCACTGGAGAAGAAAATTATATATTTTGACTAAAAGCTTCCTTAAACAATACAAGTAAATCACGCTAATCCATGAGATATTATCAAAGAAGCAAATCAGTGAACATATTTATGATGCGGAATGTTCAAGGGCAATTTAGTCTTCAGGGTTTTAGGGTTTTAGTATATCTCTGTTTTCTGTTTTATTAAGGAATAGATAAACGGATATGAATTTCCTTGTTTATTAACTAATGATTCTTTACAATAGGAGAATCCTATATATACAGTTCCTAGGTAAGTCTAAGTAGGAAAACAATTATAAACTAGGTAGGAAATCGTGGACCTAACTAGGGAAGTATCTACAGAGATCCTAGGACAGTTTTAGGAAGGAATTTGCTGAATTCCTTTGACTTCTGAGATCTGGGAATCAGGGAGATTGATCCTCAATCTCCTGGGATTCCCTTGTATCTTTATCACGCCCCCGCAAGATGGTGGAGCCGTCTGCGACGCCAATCTTGTCACGGAGGAGCTAGAAACGTGGACGCGGCAGGGGTTTGGTGAGAGCATCTGCGAGTTGATCATCAGTGGGAACATGGTGGACATGAAGATGACCACGGGTGACCTGATCACGAACGAACTGAAAGTCAATGTCCACATGTTTCATCCTGGAGTGTAGAGCAGGATTGGCACAGTAGAAAGTGGTGCCTAGGTTGTCACAGGAAATAGTGGGTGTTCCTGTGGCCTGAATGCTAAGCTCCCGCATTAGGGATTGAACCCAGAGTAATTCTGCAGTAGTTGAGGCAACAACCCGGTATTCAGCCTCGGTTGAAGAGCGGGAGATTGACCGTTGTTTGCGTGAGCTCCAGGATATTAAGTTACCACCTAGGTAAACAAGATATGCTGTGGTGGACTTGCGGTCGTCATGGTCACCAGCTCAGTCTGCGTCTGAAAAGGCACTGAGTGTGCTGAAGGAATGTGCAACAGCATGTAGATGATGGGTGGCAGTGCGGCGGATGGGAAGACCATAGAGTACTGTGCCCTTGAGGTAGCCTAGAACACGTTTTAGGGCCTGCCAATGAAGGTCCGTGGGAGCATGCATAAATTGGGAAAGGCGGTTGACAGCGTAAGAGACATCCGGGCGGGTTAAGTTTAGGTACTGAAGGTTGCCCACCACTCTACGAAAGAGAGTGGCATCAGTTGGCGGGGATCCATCGTTGAGAAGGAGAGGGGGAAAGACGGCCAAGGGTGTGGACACGGGTTTGGCCCCCTCCATATGCACCATGGTGAGGATATCCTGCAGATATTGATGCTGGGACAGGAAAAGACCATCAGAGGTGGGCAGAACTTCCACACCCAAGAAGTAGTTCAAGGTGCCGAGATCCTTGATAGAAAACCGAGTGGCCAATGTGGTGATGAACTTCGAGATGAGGGAAGAATCACTTCCTGTAACAATAAGGTCGTCAACATAAACTAGGAAGTAAAGAACTTGAGAACCTTGCCTGTAGAGGAAAAGAGAGGCATCAGATTTGGCATTGACAAAGCCGTTGGCCAGAAGAAAAGAGTGAAGCTCTTGATACCAGGCCCAAGGTGCCTGTTTGAGACCGTATAGGGCCTTCTTCAGCTGGCAGACATAAGTGGGGTTGCGGGGGGTCCACAAACCCAGCAGGTTGTGCCATGTAGACAGTCTCGATAAGGGTGCCTTGCAGAAATGCATTGTTGACGTCCAGCTGTCGTATGGGCCAACCATGGGTCACACTGAGATGGAGAATCAGTCGAATGGTTGTGGGCTTGACCACTGGGCTGTAAGTAGCAGTGAAGTCCAGTCCTGGGCGTTGGTGATAGCCCTTAGCCACGAGTCTGGCCTTGAATCGGTCAACAGCGCCATTGGGCTTCCGTTTGATCTGGAAGACCCATTTGTTGCCAATGACATTCTGGGTAGGCTGAGGAGGGACCAGGACCCATGTGCCAATATGAATGAGGGCATTCAGCTCTTCGGACATGGCAAAGCGCCACTGTGGGTGTTTCACAGCCTGGGAAACACAAGTGGGTTCAAGGAGGGGAGGGAGGGGATGGGCGGTTGCCGTGAGGGCATCGTTGGGAACTTGGGGAAGACAGCCAGTTTTGTTGCGGGTGAGCATAGGATGAGTGGGTGCTGGTGGTGGAGGGGTTAGGGGGGGAGGAGAAGTCGTGGGGGCTGGCTGTGGGGGTGGGGGAGCAGGGGTGTGGGACGGCCGTGAGGACCGCCGTGTATATGTACGAAGGGTAGGTGGTGCAGGGGGCGGAGGTATAGTAGGCGGAGGGGAGGCCGTGGTGCTGGTGGTGGTTTGTGGCAGGTTTAGTGATGGAACTAAGGCAGGGGCAGGTGCAGCGTCAAGAGCAAGTGAGGAGGATGAATCCAAGTGGCCTTCAGGGGAAGGTGTTGACTGTGCAGGCACTGGTGAAGCAACTGAATCAGGAACTGGAAGAGTAGAGACAAGAGGCTGGGAGGAGAGCCATTGGTGGAAGACATCGGAGGAAACATGAGGAACAGAGGACGGGAGACTTAGACCAGGGTAGGTAGACTCATCAAACTGGACATGACGGGAGACATATAGGCGGTGAGCTGAAGTATCATAGCATAGGTATGCACTTTGGTTTAGTGAGTAGCCGAGGAAGAGGCGGGGAGTAGATCGAGGCTGCAGTTTATTGGAGTTGTAGGGCCGGAGCCAAGGAAAACAAAGACATCCAAAGGTTCTGAGACGGTGGTAGTTGGGTGGCTGTTGGAAGAGGGCAGTATATGGGGATTGGTTGTGGAGAATGGAGGTAGGAAGACGGTTGATGAGGTATGCGGCTGTTTTGAAGGCATAGGTCCAGAAAGTTAGGGGTAGGTTGGCTTGATGAAGGAGGGTAAGGCCGGTTTCAACAAGATGACGATGGCGTCGTTCGGCCACGCCATTGTGTTGGGGAGTGTGAGGTGGGGTAAGAAGGTGATTTATGCCGTGGGTGGCAAGGAAAGGTTTGAGTTTGGTGAATTCACCACCACCATCAGTGTAGAGTTTTGAAATCAATGAAGGTGGAAAAGACATCAGATTTTTTCTTTAGAGGATAAAGCCATGTATACTTCGTGTAGTGGTCAACAAAAATAATGTAATAAGAAAAACAGTCAATGGAAGTATGAGGGGCAGGACCCCACACATCGGTATATATTAATTGTAAAGGACGATGACTGTGAAGGGAGGAGGTGCCAAATGGCAGCCTATGACTCTTATTACAAAGACATGACAAACATGGGGACTCTTTGAGCTTGGGAGACAGATTGATGGAGGATTGACGAAGGACGTTGTGGACGACTTTGGAGTGGGGATGACCAAGACGACGATGCCAGAGATTGAGTGAAACAACAATGCCTACCAGTGTCTGTGGTTGGTGTAAGGTTGCAGGTGAC
This sequence comes from Prinsepia uniflora, assembly GCA_032719365.1. Classification (NCBI taxonomy): domain Eukaryota; kingdom Viridiplantae; phylum Streptophyta; class Magnoliopsida; order Rosales; family Rosaceae; genus Prinsepia; species Prinsepia uniflora. Next base: position 54,736,524 of record CM064872.1, read on the forward strand.
CACTCGTAGACACCATCCTTACTCGGGCCTTGAAGGAGAACCGCCCCCGTGCTTAGATCCTTCACATGAAAACAAGAGGGAAAGAGTTCAATAGAGGTATTGTGCTGTTTGTTAAACTGGGAAATAGAGAGAATATTTCTAGTTATTTGAGGTGCACAGAGAACATTATGGAGAAGAAAGGATTTATTGGAGGGAGAGGATAGAGTGGTGGAGACGACATGGGTGATGTCAAGCCCTTTACCGTTACCAATGATGATCTCGTCTGGGCCCTGGTATTCAGAAACAGCAGACAGATGGTGAGGGGAGGCGGTCACATGGTGAGACGCACCAGAATCGAGGAGCCAAGGTGAGGAGGTGCCCGGGTTGGTTGGATTGGCTACGGGTTGGGCAGCAGGATTTTGTTGAAGTTGTGGACAGCGCTTAGCGCTATGCCCCTGTATGCCACACCATTGACAGAACCCTCGATAGTCGCTGCCTTGGTTTGGATTGGACCTGCGATTGCTGGTGGAGGGCTGGGAAGAGTGGGTGGAGGAGTAACCACGGTTGTCAGACTGCTGGTAGGAGCTCCGGTGGTCAGAAGAGCTTCTTGGCTGACGGTTATAGGAAGTGCCACGGGCTGTGTTGGCCGGATTTGCAGTGATGGGAGGTTGGGGGGAAGCAGGGGCTTCACGTGTGGTGGCGGCCTCATGCTGTACCAGCATATCGTGCAGGTTCTCAAAAGAGACCGGAGTGTCTCGAGAACGAACAGCAGCAGAAATATCCTTAAAGGCAGAGCCGACGCCATTAAGGACGTAAAGAAGGAGATCATCATCTGAGAGGGGGGCATCAATTGCAGCCAGTTCATCGGAGAGAAGACGGACTTCCTGCAGGTAGTCAGTGACAGGACGATTGTCACGGCGAAGGAGAGTCAACTGCTCCTTAAGGCCTAGAACACGAGCTCGAGCCTTGCTAGCATAGAGCCATGTGAGGCGGGTCCAGGTTGCCTCTGAAGTTTTGGCAGCAACGATCAGGGTTACTACCTGAGGAGAGACAGAACCAAGGATCGCATGGAGGATGAGCTGATCCTGGCGAAACCAGAGAGCACGGGCTAGGGTTTCAGTTGTGGGTGGACAGGGACGGGTACCATCAACATACCCCATGAGATCGTATCCGAGTAGGAGAGCATTGAATTGTGCTCTCCACGGGAAGAAGTTGGTGGCTGTCAGTTTCACAGGGAACTGGGCGGCGTTGATGGAGATGAGAGATGAAAAGGGGGAGGTGGTATCGGTGGTTGGTGGGGGATTAGGGCTAAGGGTGGCGGCTGCAGGAGTGGGTTGGGCGGCCATGGATTAGGGTTTGCTTTCCAGGGTTGCTCAGTGGAGCTTTTACTGCTCTGATACCATAAACAGATATGAATTTCCTTGTTTATTAACTAATGATTCTTTACAATAGGAGAATCCTATATATACAGTTCCTAGGTAAGTCTAAGTAGGAAAACAATTATAAACTAGGTAGGAAATCGTGGACCTAACTAGGGAAGTATCTACAGAGATCCTAGGACAGTTTTAGGAAGGAATTTGCTGAATTCCTTTGACTTCTGAGATCTGGGAATCAGGGAGATTGATCCTCAATCTCCTGGGATTCCCTTGTATCTTTATCAATGGACACGTTTCCATGTTCTATTAGGATTAGTGTATCTTTGTTTTCTGTTTTAATTAGGAGTAGGCATGTTCCCATGTTCTATTAGGATTAGGATGTTCTTTCTAATTCCAGTTTAATTAGGATTTCTAGTTTGTTTAATTCCCTATAAATACCCCATTGTAATTCAATGGAAAGGAGATGAGTTTATGAATATAGTTTGAGAATATTTCCTGCGAAAGGATTATTTTGGGTGCGAAACCCCTGGAGCGATTCCAGATTATTTTGGTGTGAAACCAAGTTTTGGTGTGAAGCCAAGTTCAGGTGTGAAGCCCCTGGAGTGATTCCAGACCTATCTTTTAAGTTTTATGTTTGTTTTCTTAAAGTTTGCTTCCATTAGTTTGTTAAATCGTAGGCTTCACATCTGTCCTACGTCAAATTTGGTATCAGAGCAGATTCTTTCTCCTCTGGGCACCATTGAATGTCCACAATTCGTAGCGAGTGGACTACCCATCAAATATGGATGCTGAACGGACAGCACAAATCCTAGAGAAATTGTCCAAGGATGTTGCTGAATTTCAAACCACACTGCAAGAACACACCACCCAATTACGAGAGCACTCCATTGCCTTGGGAAGTCGCCAGAACAGAGACCGTGAGACCGGAAGAGAAGGCAAGAATTTTTGCCAACTAGATGCTAATAAAAAGGTTATGATGCCAAGGTCAGTTGATATGATTAATGAGTTTTTGGCTGAATGGAGGGGTAGACAAAAAGAAAATTTCAAGAATAAACAACCTTAGAAAATCAGGTTGCACAGCCAACTGAACAAGAACCAATGCCAGCCCTTGTTCAACCAATAATAGAGGAAATATCAATTCAATTGGATAAGCAAGAGCCAACATTGCTGATGATCGAGTTAATGCCTATTTATGCACCAATTCTGCCAGTGGTTGCTGTACTTTCTATTCAAGAACCAAGCAATATCATTCTTCAAATTCCTCTGATGACTCATCAACTTAAATTCAAGAAAAGGGGCGTGCAGCTTTCAGGAACAGAGGCATTCATGAGGAGATCTAAGTCTCTACAGAAAGCTGGGCAAAGTGTACGTATAAAAATTGGAAGACATGTTGCAAGAGCATGAAAAATTTGGGAAAAAACGGAGGATAAATCTGACTTTGTGGGCAGCTGCTAATGACAAGAATTATCCTTTTGATGTTGGTTAACCACTGATGTCCAAGCTCCTCGCTTAACTTGTCGGAGTCAAGTTTTTCAACCAGGGGAGAATGATGCGGAATGTTCAAGGGCAATTCAGTCTTCAGGGTTTTAGTATATCTTTGTTTTCTGTTTTATTAAGGAATAGACATGTTTCCATGTTCTATTAGGATTAGTGTATCTCTGTTTTCTGTTTTAATTAGGAGTAGGCATGTTCCCATGTTCTACTAGGAGGATGTTCTTTCTAATTCCAGTTTAATTAGGATTTCTAGTTGGTTTAATTCCCTATAAATACCCCCATTATAATTCAATGGAAAGGAGATGAGTTTATGAATAAAGTTTGAGAATATTTCCTGCGAAAGGATTATTTTGGGTGCGAAGCCCTTGGAGTGATTCCGAATTATTTTGGTGTGAAACCAAGTTTTGGTGTGAAGCCAATTTCGGGTGTGAAGCCCCTGGAGTGATTCCAGACCTATCTTTTAAGTTTTATGTTTGTTTTCTTAAAGTTTGCTTCCACTAGTTTGTTAAATTGTAGGCTTCAGATCTGTCCTACGTCAATTTACAACATGATCAAGAGAAAAAGCAATATTTAAAACTTGAACAGGAAAAACAAGCATATGATACCGTCTGTGTTGCAGATTCAAGAAACATATTTACAACATGATAAAGAGAAAAAGAAGTATAAGAAATTAACTAAACCAAAAAAGAAGAAGCATATAATACCGTCAGCGTTGCAGATGTCGGTGGCATAAATAATGTCAAACCCCCATCAATGCATAGCCGATTCCTGAACATGGTTGCTGGTCTTGGCGCAAGATATCTGTACTGCAGTATACTTTTAGTTCAAGTTTCATACGTTAATCTGCACAGCAGAAAACAAATAAGAGACAAAATGGTATTATACAATAATCACCCTGGAATAAAGGACGAAGTAAAAACAGCATCAATGAGATCCTCCTTGGAGTCAAACTGATCCACCAATAAACCCCTCGGTCTCCATAGAAGCTGTGTTACCGCAACTGTGACAAAATGTCAAAACGTCAATAAGACTTGGTGTTGTTCCAGAAACAAAAGGAATCTCTTTCAACAGATATAACCGACAAATGGGAATAGAGGGCCAACAACTATCCTATATTCTAACTGCGTCCATTCCGATTATGAACAAAGTAGAAGAGGTAATCGCTTGATGATTAAACGGCTGCCTAGGCGCCCCTAGGCGGTTGCAAGTATCTCTTTCAGCACCAATATAATTTAAGATAGTTGTTGGCCCAAATTGTAACAACTTGAACTTTTGGGAATCGAGGGGGAAAACTTTATCAAAATGCAATACAGAGCCTATAGATAAATCCACGGTGTGGGAAGATTGAACTGAAACACATTTCATGACTCCTACTAAGTTCCGCCTTTAGGGAGGTTTACTACACAGGATACCTCTCACAAACTCCTCGCATCTATCAATCATCACACAAATTTTGGGCAAAAAGCTTAGGTCAAGTGGAAGTACAGTGTAAGGATTTCCAGAGGAGAGGCTGGGTGGTGAGAGTACAGAAAAGTAAATTAGTTCACAAGGATCTCTGTCATGTTGAATATTATTATTAAGCTTCTTTGCAAGAAAATATTTTGATTTTTTGAGATCATTTAATTGCTATTGGTTGAACTTAGCAAGTGGATAGAAGCAGGAAGCATTTGTATTTCTAGTAACCCCATACGCACAAGCCATCCAGAGTTCGAACACCGTAAAAGTGGTTGGCCAAATCCCAATCATTTGAAAGAAACTCATACCTACGTCTGCTACAACCAAAAGATCACAGGAAGTGATCCAAGCCAATCATAAGCATCACTAAATAAAGTTTGTAATTCCAACTATACAAACTATAATTTTGTATATGGATCTCTGTCATGTTGAATATTATTATTATGCTTCTTTGTAGGAAAATATTTTGATTTTTTTAAATCATTTAATTGCTATTGGTTGAACAAGCAAGTGGATAGAGGCAGGAAGCATTCGTATTTCTGGTAACCCCATACGCACAAGCCATCCAGAGCCCGAACACCGTAAAAGTGGTTGCCCAAATTCCAATCATTTGAAAGAAACTCATACCTACTTTTGCTACAACCAAGAGATCACAGGACCGATGCTACCCATAAATCACACGAAGTTGTCCAGCCCAATCATAAGCATCACTAAATAAAGTTTGTAATTCCAACTATACAAACTATAATTTTGTATATGGACCTAGACACAGCTAACCAAACTCTAGAATATCATAAATTCAGAAAATGTTCTTTTTGAGTAGGGAACAAAAAAGCCACTTACCTCGAACCCTCCCATTAGACCTAATATGAGCATCATCGGGCAAAAACTTTTGAAGAACATCACGAAGAACAGCCTGGGCAAGTAAATATTGGGTAAGTTAAGTGAGACATGAAAAGGAAAATTACAGAAGATGAAAAGAAGAAAGAGACAGAAACAGAAGACTGTTAAATACAACTTATAAAATGAGAATAGAAAATAATTGCATTGCATTGTTGGTGAGTAGAGTAAACAGGTTTGTACAAGAACTCAAAGACAAAGTCAGCACTTCAAATTAGCCTAATTTTAGGAATTTAGCTAATAAATAAAAAATTAACCTAATTAAGGAAGTTGACTATTACAACAGAATATCTGAGACTGTAAACAGCGTACATCACAAGTACAAGGCATATGTACATAGGAAATCTAACAATAATGTACTACGAGAATAAAGAAAAAATTGACCAAATAAAGAATGAATGAAATCTAAACTTAAAAGAATAAGCCGAATAAGTTTATAAATATAATTTAAAATATTTGATTTCCAGCTTTCCTAGCGCCCAATTTCAAAAATACTAATACATATCGTAGCCAGTACTCACTTCAGATAACAGAAACGAGAGATAACTTATATGAGTCAAATTTTTATGTACTGCAAATTATCATTTCATACAATCCCAGAAGACTAAAGGATCAGATTCAACCCATAACCAAAAAAAAAAAAAACTATGATGTCAACAAGATATCAGACTATTTTAACTGATATGTTTGAATACAAAATTTCCTAATTGTGTAATTTCCATCTTGCAATCTATTATTTGTTCAGCATTCCTTATTAATTCTCTCTCAGCTGAATTAATGAGTTAAAATCAAATTACTTTTTACAAATGGAAATCAACTTTGGAGGTGAAGATGGGTTGGAAAATGCCGCATTGTTTTACATGAATGGGACAAAGATGAATATCACGTCTCTTTAATAAATAAATACAAGATTACATGAGATTACTTAGAAGAACGAACAATATGGTAATCTCAAATTACTGGAGAATCCTCAAAAACCTTTTGTCGTTAAGTGTCTAGGATTTAAATATGTTAATTACTTAGTTTTTATTTTATAAAGGTAGAAGCCTAAAATGTAGTCCCCTCAATTCTTAAGGGTAGCTACTTTTCCAGTTTCTTTAAGTACTAGGATAAATTTCCTATTTTATTTCCAGAAAGATACTTTCCTGTTTTATTAGGTTTAGGTCTGTATTATAAACTATCGTTGTAAACCCTAAAGGGAGGGAGTTTTGATATTGAATGAAATTGTGGAGCTTTTCTACTTTTCAGGTTTGTGTGATGCAACCTAACCCTAGGAGCCATGCCTAAGGATCTCTAAGTGCAAGGCCTAGAACACTAAGAGTGATTCCTAGAAATCTACTGGTGTGATATCAGTAGGGTCTACCCATCCTCCTTTTCTGAGCGAGTTTTGAATAAATGTTTTTGAGAACTATTTCCAGCGAAAGGAGTTCTTTGGTGTGAAACCAACCTTTGGTGTGAAGCCCCTGGATTGATTCCAGAATCACTCTTTTAGTTTAGCTCTTGTATGTTTCTTTTGCTGTTTTTGCTTCCGCAAACTTATACCCTGGGTTCTGTCCTACATCACAAATCTCCTTACAAACAAATTCAGATTTCACTGCAGGCAATATGTGTTTTCTTGTGTTAAAAATTTAATATGCATCTGTGCCATCAGTGTGCTGAGATATGTTCTTTGTGTTACACTAATTAACGGCCCAGATTGGCAGTCTAAAACCAAACATACCAGACTGTCAGGCAAGAGAATACCTCCAGTTTAACAATATGGGGTCCTGATAGCACAGAACATAGGTTAAGAATTACAGCATCTTGTACCATTAATAGGATAAAAACCATTAATGAATGTACTTTTGTGTGTACATAAACTTTTAAGTAAGTTGATGATTAAAATTTTTTCTTCTTTCTAAAAACGTGATTTGTTGATGTGGTTATAAAACTCTTAAGATGGTATGAAGTGTTAATCTACATAAGGCTTCCTCTATATAATAATATACATTTAACAAACCCTAGAGTAAGATACTAAATATGTGGGATTGCTCATCCTTCTAGTTTGAGGCTTTACTCCAAGATCATAATGGCAATGAAAGTGTGAAATGGATTCCAAATCTATATACAAATTTAAGAAGCTAACCTGTTTGTGAGACCAGAAAAAAGGGCCATTTATTTGTTACCCTTAAAAATAACGAAAATAAAGTTTAATTGTTCATGAAGCGTGATCACAACTGAAGCAAATATACTACTACAGAGGTGCAGCAGCATAGACATACCCCAAGTCGAAACGCAGTCCCCCTGTTCCGGCAATCTTCAGCAAGTATTTTGGTTGCTAGTAAGGCCTCTTCCATGCTGGCTCCAGAGGCGACCACAGCACAGACAATAGCACCTGCCGAGGACCCGGCTAATGGTGTGGTTTCCTGCACAATAATATAAATTCTACTGCTTAATATAGACAATGACTGTTCTATGCAACCAAAGTAATCACTCAAACACAGACAACTTAATTCAATCCAAGCATATTACTAAATAATCTCAAGAAGCTTCAAATTTAGCAAGCACACACAAAGGGAACATTTTTCCAATATGAAACAAAAAGAATAATTTTAGAAGGAACAAACAAAAATTGAAGAAGTTTTTCTTTTTCTTTGTAATAAGTAAACAGAGAGGAGGGACTGAGTCAAACATTGCTTAACATGAGCATAGTGATATTTGGCAGTTTCAAATAAGGAAAAAGCATGTTTTCTGCCAAAGGTTAATTTGTTAGTGTTAAACTACTTGGTTAGCAGAACAAGTACCAAATATTATCTTCTCGGCCAAATTCTCTGTAATTTCTACAGCTCTTCCATCAACATCAATAAACATGTGCAACCACATTTCGCATGTGTGATTAAACTTCTGTAAGAATAAAAACTTTAATCTCCCTTCATTCCTAATCATTCCCAATAAAACTCAGAACCCAAAGAATAAACATGCACATATTTGATGGAGAATGGTTCATACCAAAGATACCATTTCAATTTTGGAGCATTGAAAATAGAAACCATTAACCCAAATTTAAGTTGAAATTTCAATATAAAGCCCTTATCAAAATAAAAACTACACGCATGTAAGCATAAACATACACAATGGTAGGATACAAAGACAGAAAAATTAAAAAGAAAAAACATAAATTCAAGAAGAAAGGACAGACCTTGATATATCCATTTTGAATAAGGAACTTGGCAGCGCCTAGATGATAAGGGAAAAGAAGTCCGGCGGCAGAAAAGCTAAAGCCGGGACTAGTAACCACACGCCGTTCTTTCTCAGCCTCCACATCCTTAACCCGCTGCTCCCAAACAACCTCCGGCTGAATCTCATCCTCCATGACCTTTCCAATTCTCTCATCCATGTACTTCCCAGAGCCCTCAAACATGGCGACCGAGGAGGCCGCTTTGCCGGCTGGGCCTCCATTGCGCCGCTTTACAATCCTAGAAGCCAACCCCAAGAAGAGCTCCCCTGTGGCCACTGCGAACGACTTCTTGGAAGGAGAAGCAGAAGAAGATGGAGATGCCGACGGTTCCGAAGACGAAGAAGAGGTTTGATTGGATTCGGAGTCCGGGGTTGAGTGAGGGGCGGAATTCGCGAGGGTTTGGATGCGCTGAGGAATTTGGTGCCTGTGAATGAGATTGAGGTTAGGGTTAGTGTCAGAGCAAGAGAAGAGGTGGTGTTGGGGTCGGAAGAGAGAGGTGAAAGGAGCCATTAGTGGTGAAGATGAAGAAGAGGCTCCTCTTGGCTTCCTGTTGAGAAGCATCATCATTTTCACGTTTAGCTTTCGTTTCTTCTTGTCCGGTAACAATTTTTTAAAATCAATTAATATTAAATTTGAAAAAGATAGATTTACATTTCTGTCTTTTTTGTAAATTGGAAATAAATTGTTGTTGATATATATGATTTTGTGGCCACCGCAAGTGCCGGAGAAGAAACAACAGCTACCAGCCTCCTCTGACCTAGGCTTCACCATTTGGCCCAAAAACCCATGGGTTTATGGGGTCCGATAAGCCCGATGGACAAAAGCCCGGTCCAACCCGCTATAGATCGTGGGCCAACCCAGCCCGAGAGTTAGCAGGCTGGGCTTGGGCTTATGGTGTTCAAACCCGATAGGCCCAAGCCCGATAAAGCCCGATAAGCCCAGCCCGACCCGCCCGTAATAAACCCGGCCCATAAGCCCGAAAATATAAAATATTTATTATTTAAAAATTAATAGTCAACTCATTCATAATACTAATATTTCAACTCAAACTCAAATCTCAGTCTCAAGTCCACCTAATTTATTTTAAAAAACTCAATACTCAATACTCAATACCCAATACCCAATACAAACTCTAACCACTCATCCACCTACTTAATAAGCCCAACGTTTTTGGACCCTTGAGTATTTTATTTTAACGAGACCACATTTTTGCACCTTTGTGTATTTTTTTTCATTATTAATATTTTTTTGTAATTTTAAAATTTGAGACATAATTTATTGCAAAAGCCCACGTAAGCCCGATCCAAGTGGGTTTAATAGGCCCGACTCGAAAATCCCGATATAAACCCGGCCCGATAAAAGTCTGTGGGCTCTTTTTTATGTCATTAAGCCCGCCCGGCCCGGCCCGCAAATTTAAAAATTATTTAATAAGCCCGGCCCGGCCTGGCCCAAGCCCAAAAAATTTCTACTCTGACCAATGTCTCTTCCATGGAGGGTGCCTATTATAGTCGCAACAAAAAAAATATTGTTTAAATGTACCGTGAACTTGACCGTAAGTTCCACGTTGCGTCATATTTTTATTATTCACTCTCATCCCCTTGACCAAGTTAGTCCATTCAGCTATTTTTTCATTGAAGATGTCAAGTGGGCACCAAATATAGGGGCAAAAGCGAGAATACGCTGGCATAGAAGACTCAATTGATGAAGTCAGACATGGAAAATAGAGGGGACTTACACATGAGAAAGTGCAAATTAAACTAAAATGCAAGGGCAAAAGCGAAAACTTGGATACACTGTCATAGAAGACTCAATTGATGAAGTCAACATAGAAGATCAAGGGGACCTACACACTAGAAAGTGTGAATTAAACTAACTCTCTTTCGACAAAATTTGAATTCGCGATTTGAGAAAATTCTAGAGTTTGGGAGAAATCACAAATTTAGGTCATTTTGCGTGGAAGATTTGGGAGATATATTGTTCGTGCATGATTCACAGAAGTGGGTGTTGGAGTCGATTTCGAAGATAATTTGTTGTAAGGAAGAAGACGACCAGCCCCTTTACAATAAGGCTTCATCTAGAATTTCATATAAGTAGGATTCGGGTTTGAAATTGAGTGATAAACTGTTTTGAAACCCTTTTATAGATTAGTGATGGAGTTATGGCGTTTGGCTTAGGGTTTTATTTTGGTTAAAATTTCTAGTAATGTTGATAATTGTTTTACTGTTTTGTTTTCTACTAATGTTGAGAACTGTTTTACTGTTTTACTGTTTTGTTTGGGTTAGAGTTCTTATGATTGTCGATGACTGGGTATATTTTCATAATTGAAATAGGAGTGCAACTATATGTGTTTAAGCACTTAAATTAGGACTTTTATTTGGTGGGCTTAGACATGAAATAAGAATGGAATTGTGTGTGCTTACAAACTCAAATTTTTATTCATTTTAGGTGTGCTTAATTGTTGAACCGTAGATATATTGTTTGGTATATGTTTGCAGATGATGTAGACTTATTAACTATGAAAATTAACTATAATGGATCACTAATTGAAGAGGAGTCGAGTTGGCGGTACAAAGAGGGAAATTTTATCTTCATAGATTGGTGTACACTTGAAATCATATTCATATTGGAAATGAAGAGTTTAGGCAAAAAGGTTAGCTATACTAGTAGGTTGTCTATATATTCTGAGAATTTGGGTAGTGGTAAGTTGGTTAAACTAATCTCGGATGTTGAGATATTCAAACTATGTGCCACATTTGCTAGGAAGGGTACTTGTATACTTATCTATTTAAAAATAGGTGATCAGTGGTGATGGGATTACACTTCCAGGGCATGAGGATATAGAAGAGGACTATTTATGTTGGGAGTCAAAAGATGATGAGCATCATGGTGCTAAGATATTAAAAGGGCAACAAGGTAAGACAGCTGCACGAGGAAAAGATAAGGCTAAGGCTCAAAGGCATCCTATTGAGACATATGCAAGAGGCAAGGGTAAGGCTAAGGCTAAGGGGCGGATTATTGGTGAAGTCTTGGTGAATCAGTTTGGTGAGACAGCTACAAGAGGCAAGGCTAAAGGTATTGAGCAGCCTATTCATTGACTTTTGAAGAGGGAACTACGAAGAAGCTAGACAATGGAGACATAATATGTAAGTTCTAGTGATAACGAGAATGAAGATGATGATGTTGAGGGTCAAAGTGGGGAAGATGAGCTTCCTCAAAAGTTGTTAAAGAGAAAGGATGTTGGACCATTTAGACACTTCAACCCTGAAATGGATATGAGAATCCCTAGTTTGAGTTTGAACTAAGGTTCTCAAAAGCTGCAATACTCAAATAGGCTATTAGAACATATTTTGTCAATGCCTAGAAGTAAATTTCTTTTAAGAAGAATTGCTCAAACAAAATGGAAGTCATAAGTGTTCAAGTTGAGAGTTGCCTTTTTTTTTCTCTACACTTCTAAGATGAATAGGAGGAATTACCTTCAAGTTAAGACTTATAAAGGAGAACATAGTTGTGTGCAAGGTACTACCAATTTTCATGCTAGTACCAAGTGAATGAAGATGAAATACATGAGGCAAATTGTAAGAAAGAAGTGGGATCTTAGTGAATTTCAAGATATGATTAATCAAGCAACATGATATAGGCACAGTAGGTCAACTTGTTATAGGTTAAGGAAGATGGCATTTGAGATTGTTGAGGGGACTCAATTGAGCCAATACGAAAAGCTAAGGGATTATTGTGAAATGTTTCTGAGGGTTAACATTGATAGCATAGTGAAGATCAAATCTTAGATAGAGGCTGATTGACTTCCAAGATTCCAAAGGTTTTATGTGTGGTTAAATGCTTCCAAATATAGTTTTAGGAATGGATGTAAGCCCTTTATTAGATAGGATGGTGCTCACATAAGGAAACCCCAAACATGCCAGATATTGACTGCAATTGGTTTGATGTTAATAATGGTATATTCCTAATAGCTTATGTCATAGTTGAGGTTGAAATTTACTCTACTTGGAAGTGGTTCCTTGAGATCTTGGCTTTGGATTTGAAGATAGAAAATAGTTGAGGATACTTGTTCATGACAGATAAGCATAAGGGATTAATAGAAGGTTTGAGTGAATTGTTTCCAAAGGCAAAACATAGGCACTGTACTATGCATATGTATGGTAACTTCAATGTATTCCACAAAGGTTTAGCATTTAAGCTTCAATATGAGAAAACCTTAAGATTACAATTGTGGCATGGTATCAAAGTGAGATGAGGAAAATGGCAAAACTGAGTCATGAAACTTATGGTTGTTTAAGCAAGATGGATCTAAGGCAGTGGACAAGATCTCATTTAATACAACCTTCAAAGTATATATTCTCCTCAACAACCTCAATGAGGCATTCAACAAGTCGACTTTTTCTGATATGGACAAGCCTATAATAGCAATATTGGAAAGAATAAAAAAAATATCTAATGATATTGTACTCTACAAGGAAGATGACAACAAGGAATTGGAATGATCATCACCTTGGTCCAAGGATAAGGAATATTTGCAGAAGAAAAAGAAAGAAGGGGTAGTGGTTTATTCCAGGGAATGTAGGTGATGAAGTGTTTGAAGTAACTCATCAAAGTAAGAGGTAATTTGGAGTTGACTTGAAGGGCAAAAGGTGTTCTTGCAGAGAGTGGGAAACCAAATTACCGAAATGCCCCTCCAACAACAGAGACCGAGGACGAAACCAACTGAACTCCATATTTGGCATACCAACTATCAACGTACTTGGAAGATGGAGACATTTCTAACAACGTGTTTAGAATCGTCAAAACCAATCTTGGTAAAAAAAAAAGTTAATATTTTGACCTTGGCCAAAAAGTCAACCCTTTGACTTAGGGGTAAAATGGTCATTTCCAACCCCTTGAAAGTCCGAGCAATTACATTTTTTAAGGGATGTAGGTTTGTAATGGGTTTAGATGGCTGCCATCTAAAAGGACCCTTCTTAGGACAGATTTTGACAATTATTAGGGTAGATGGGAACAATGGAATGTTCCCAATTGCTTATGTTGTTGTGGAGATTGAATTAAAAGATTCATAGAAGTGGTTTTTGGGTATTTTGAAGGATGATCTTAAGATAGAAAATGAGAATGCTTGGGTTTTCATTAGTGACAAGCAAAAAGCTTAATTCCTGCCATTGATAGTGTGTTTCCAAATATTGAACATATAATGTGTGTTAGGCATCTATACAACCACTTCAGGGCAATTCATACATGCCTTGCATTGAAGAAGCTTTTGTGGGCAGCGGCGAGGGTAATGACCATATCGTGGTTTGAATGACAGGACTCATCCCAATCCCCTTGGGATTAACACAGGATGACCCTGCTCCCGTTTGACACGGAGTGTCAGACAAGGGATATTTCCGACCTTTGCCCTCCCGGGCTATCAGAGTACGCCAGGATCCGGAGGAGGTATGTGATATCTCGGTCTCTGCTACAGTCCACATCCGATGTCAACCTGAAGGGCAGTCAAAACATTAAAAGCTGTGAGTGGAAAAAACAAGAGTTTATAAAAACATTTCCATAAAGACATTTGTACCCTTCACTAAAAAGCATGCATGCATTCGAAAACCATTTAACCAAATGGAAACCACATGTGGGAACTAAGCCTAAATCCATAATCAAATCAAATACACGAGCCACTGCTCAACCCTGTGCACACCTGTGCACACCACATACCAAAGAATCGTAAAGATTCAACCATACGGGACTCAGCCCAAAACCATCATGAAACCAACCATACGGGCTACTGCCCAAAACCTGTGTAACCACACATCACATCCATATATCATATATACATATAAGTCACACAACCAATCCTGTCACAGTATCCAAAGCTACGCGCATGCTACCCGGGTCTCAATCCGAGTCTTCTCAAAGTCAATGTCAATGTCCGCAGACCACTGATCCTACTCGAGGTTATAGTAACCATAGCATTCCTGAGAGTAAGGAACCCAACTGGGGGTGACGCCACTCAGTCGGTGCTCCGTGACTACTCCGGGGTCCACCTAGGCCAACGACCCTCCCCGGAGGAGATAATAGAAGTAAAGGAAGGTATATGCACATATATATACATAATACAAATATTCATGCCCGGTTCCCCTAAACCGTCATGATCCATAATATCCAAAACCAAGGTAACATGCCGGTTCCCATAAACCGTCATGTACCGTAATAACATAACCAGGGTAACATGCTGATTCCCATAAACCGTCATGTACCATAATAACATAACCGAGGTAACATGCCGGTTCCCATAAACCGTCATGTACCGTAATAACATAACCAAGGTAACATGATGGTTCCCATAAACCGTCATGTACCATAATAACATAACCGAGGTAACATGTCGGTTCCCATAAACCGTCATGTACCGTAATAACATAACCAGGGTTCATGCCGGTCTCCATAATCCGTCATGAACCACGATACCATAACAAGGGTTCATATCGGTTCCCATAAACCGTCATGAACCGGGAAATCCACCTAGGGTCCCTGACCCGAAATCATAAATCGTAAAGTAACTGGGTCTCGTGCCCGAACATAGGACATCAGCTGGGCACCGTGCCCGATATCTGAGTCATATGCCCGAGACAAAACCAAATGGGTCTCATACTCGAGTTCATCCTTTTAGAAATCCAAAACATTTTCATTTAAACCAATAAAGAAATACCGACCCGTATAAAGCCGAAATCTCAAAATACGTGCTTATACGTAACCACATACAAATGCACCCATGGCATCATCAAACATGTATTAAAACATAAAATAAACATTTATGCATGCACCAATTTATAAAACAAGGTCCACTCACAGACCGTCCGAGCTACCGCCTCGATTTGCGTGTCGTAGGCTCTCCCGAGCCAATCACCATCACCGGGACTCCCAAACTTGTCCAAATTGTAATAGAAGGTTACTAACTACCTTATTAACCTCCTACCAAAGCCCCGTAATTTTCCTTAACTTTTAACTATTTTTAAGCCGACCCTAAACCTTCCGATGCCCCGAAACATTTCGAGACGGTGTCCGATTGACACGAAACTAGTCCCAAAATGTTCGTTACATCGAATAGAAGATTTCATGTGTTAAACACTTCCTCAAATTACTGTTCACGAGCCCTCACGCGCCACTCGAAGGTCCAAAATACTGTTCATCGTCACTAACCTCCAGCTGAACCAGTTTACTGTTCACGGCACTGTTCACCCGTCTTCAACCTCGGTTTTCTCTGGTTTTCGGACCGATTTTAGGTCCATTTCATCTCTTTTTTATTCTAATATCATCCTAATCCTATTTCCTATCATTTAGACATTAAAACCCGAGCAAAAACCACCCAAAACCGTGCTTTTCCGATTTGCCATGGTGGCCGGATTTTCCCCCGCCGTTCACAGCCATTTCCGGCCATCCAAGCCCCAAAACTAATCCTAAACTTCTCCCTAGGTCCCCAAAAACCTAACCTAGGTCTTAGAATCGAATAAAAAATCAATAAAACCGAAGTTTGGATTTTTGAATATTTTACCTTACGATTTCACTCCGCCGTCCACCACCGTAAGCCACCACCCTCTGTCCCAGTCCTTCATCATCTCAGCCCTTCCTCATTCCTCACACTCACTCACGGGTCACAAGAGTAAGAGTGGTATGTGTGTGTGTGTGCTTGTTCGAAGAACGAAGAAGAAAATGGAGAAAATGGAGAAGTATGAAATATTGGGGGGGGGGGGGGGTTCGGGTTTGTGTGTTTGGGGAAGGAGAAAATGTTGATCTGATGAGGAAAGTGAGGATTAATTGAAGGGTGGGGATTTAAAGATTAACTTGTGATGGATGGTTAGGATTTAATGTGGGGTGAGATTAATTATATAATAATAATTATAATATTATTTAATTAGTTAGATCCACAATTTATGAGATCTAGCAAATGGGATGAGTGACACTTGTCACTCATCCATGGGACCCACTCAAAATATCTGGCCAATCAGAATTTGCCAACTCAGGCGCGCCTCGAAGTACGTGCATAGTGAAATCGAACTTCCGTGACCTATAACTTCCCCGTTCGAAGTCCGATTTCAGTGTGCCGCCTGTCTATGGATTCGTATCATCCCGATCTACGTAACGGTCTTTGACCCTCAGCCATCGGACCTCTCGGTCAAAAAGTCAACATTTGACCTCATTTAACCAAAATTACCAAATTGCCCCTAAACTTCCAAACGTCATAACTTCCTCCTCGAACGTCAGAATTGAACATGCCACCTGTCTATGAACTCGTGACGTCATGAACTATGTCACGGTCATCGGTCAAAGTCCGTTTGACCACCCGAACGAAAAGTCAACGTTTTGCCCATGCTCAAGGGCAAAACGGTCATTTCGCATCGTTCGTCCGATTTCGCCTAACTAATCACGGATTAGCCTCACTAATCGTGATTAGTCACTAATCTAATCATGGAATTCGGGACGGGTCGTTACAACCTTCTCTCCTTAATTAATTTCGTCCTCGAAATTCCAACCGACCTAATTCCAACCGTTCTTCCCTCCTTAATTTAGTTTCGTTCTCGAAACTCCAACTATCCTGACTCCACATCCATCTCGTGGAAAGTAGAATCGACCTCGAAACACGTGTACACTCGTACACCAACTAACTAGAACAATTGTAACGACCCGTCCCGGAAATTAAGGTTAAGACCGTGGTTAAGATGGGATTAGTGAGCTTAAGTAGTACTTAGTTGGGTACTTTTGGACTGATAGTGTAGAATGACGATTTTGCCCCTAGTTCGGGCAAAAGGTTGACTTTTAGTTCGGGTGGTCAATTGGACTTTGACCGATGACCAGGACGTAGTTTAAGACGTTAGGAATCCGTAGACAGGTGGTACGCCTGATTCCAACATCCGAGGAGGAAGTTATGATGTTCGGAAGGTTGAGGGCATAACCGTAATTTGGTTAAACTAGGGGGAATAGTTGACTTTCTGTGTGATCAGGTTTTGAGATGTTGACCTAGGATGGTTAGGTAGATCTCGTCGTCCTGAGTTCGATGACAGGCGGCACGTATCCATCGGACTTACGATGTGTGAGTTACGGGTTTAGAAAGGTAGTGGCAAAGTTGTAATTTTGGTTAAAACAAAAGGGTATTTTGGTCTTTGTGCTCTGGGATGTGTGCAACGGATGGAGGGCTGAGATTTGGGCCACTTGTGAGGGAGAGGGTAGGATGGTGACTCGTGGCAAGGGCCTAGTGGCTTCTAGGCGTGTGCACGGTCCCAATTATTTGGGGTGCCCGTGTGTGTGTTCTTCGATCCAGAGAGAAACAGAGGGAGAGAATTGAGAGAATTGGGCGGTGGTGTTGTGTGTGTAGTGTGAATTGGTGAGTGAGGAGTGATCAGAGGGTGGAAGAGTAAACTGGTGAGCGTTTGGGGAGTGAAATCGTGCAAGAACACGATGGTCGGGGCAGTCGGTTTTCAGAGAAAACAGAGAAGACTTGGAAGATCGTGGTGGTGGTGCGGCCGTGATCAATCACTTGAGGACAGTGGATGTAACAACCCGTACCTACGGGAAGGGTAAAAATGTAATTTCTGTGAAGTTTTGTAAAATGGACGATTTTGCCCCTGTGAATAGTAAACAAAAAGTTGACTTTTTGTACGATTGATTGGATGAGTGTTAGCCTTTGACCGTGACGTAGGTTAGGACGTCACGAGTCCGTAGACAGGCGGCAGGTTCGATTCGGACAATCGGAGGAGAAGTTATGATGTACGGAAGGTTGGGGGCGTTACCGTAATTTTGAGCTAATAGGGAAAATGTTGACTTTTTGGAGGATTTGTGGTTTTCACGTAGACCGAGGACCGTTGGATAGGTCTCGACGTCCTGAGTTCAACGACAGGCGGCACGCTGTCATCGGACGTCGGACGGAAAAGATACGGGTCTGGAAAGTCTGAGGGCAAAATGGTAATTTTGTGCAGGAGGGGCATTTTGGTCATTTTTCCTCAGCCCAATCAGATAAGGGCAAGTGGCAGATATTTGGGGCTGGCCTATGGATGTTGGACACGTGGGAGTGGCTGGATGGTTCCAGGCCATTCTCAAGTGTGCACGGCCACACCTTGTACAAAAATCAAACCGTGTTTGGGTTTGAAACACAGAAAACAGAGAGGAGTTTGGGTGAGGCGGTGATCGATCTGGAGGCTAGGGAGAGTGAGGAGTGACTGGTGAGAGTGACAGAGAGACGTGGGTGAGGTGCTGATCGTGTTTTGGGACTGGAATCGTGCACGGCGGCACGGTGGTGGTGCGGTGAACGTTTGAGGAAAACAGAGGAGACCGTGGACGGTGGAGGCTGTTGTGCCGTGTGGTGAGGCAAACCGAGGCGGTAGGAGACTCAGGAGGTTGAGGGGAGTCCCACGAGCACCGTGGTGGGTGACGGTTCTCACGGCGGCGCCGGAATCGAAAGGTAAGCTCGTTTACTCTGTTTTTCGTGGATTTTTCAAATGCAAAGTCGTGACGTTGGGCTTAGAGTCGAGGGATTAGGAGGTCAGGGTGCTGTTCTGTGAGGTCTTAGGCGTCGTTTGTGGTGGTTGCCGTGACGGGAGGTTCACGGTGGCTGGTGGTTCGACGGCTGGTTCGTTGTACCCTGTTTTAGCCGTGAGTTTCAAACTCGAAGTCGTGGACTTCGGGGATGAATCGACGGATTCTGTGAGTTGGGTAGGACTAAGTAGGGTCCTAGGGTGGTGCTGGTATCACCACCGTGAAGGGGGAAGCTGTGGACGGCCGGGAAGGAAAACAGAGCCCACGGGCAAGTTTTTTCGAGGTTGAAGACGAAGGGTTTTAGGCCGTGATTTCTGGATTTTAGGACTGGGTTTGATTGCAGGGGACTGGACGAAGCTAGTGGTATTGAAATGGAGAAGAATGGTGGGTGAACGGCGGAGAACCGGTCACGCCGGTTCAACACAGTTGAACCGGTTGACTCGAGGTTGAAGATGGACTGTAGCAGGCGCGTGAGGCCCACGCGCAGCCACTTTGGGCGGCGCGTGAGGCCCACGCGCAGCCACTTTGGGCGGCGCGTGGGGGCGCGTGGGGAGGACTCCGGTTAAGCGACCAACATGAGTTTAACTCTAAATGTCCTAAGGAGTCCAATGGTATAGTTTTCGGGTTAATCGGACGGTGTTACGGAATGGTTCGGGAATCCGTGCGGTTTAAGGTTTAGGATTAAAATATTATTAAATTCCCGAAAAATTGGGGAAAATAGGGAAGGTATCCTTGATGTTATTGTGACCCTATTTGGTATCTATTGACAGGACGGGAGACACCAGAGACGGTTGAGGAGCGCACGGAGCGCGAGTGACGTGTCGTAAACTGTGAGTGGACTCTTTCTTATTTCCGAGCATGCCAAACTGTTTTAATTAATGTTTTATGATTCTATGTGTGTTTTCATGCTTTAAATGATGGTTATACGTGATTGAGATGTTTGCACGTTTTTCGAGATATTTTCGGGGTTTTACACGTTTTTCGAGAAAAAGCCGGTTTTCAGATTTTGATGCCATATTTGAGAAATTCACCCTATAACTGTTTTCTGATGATGGTAAATGGGTTATGAAACATGGTTAGGGATTTCTTATGGTTTTTAGTATGGAATGGATTTTCCGGATTTGGGTTCGGAATGTCGGTTCTGAACGCCGGAAGGGCTTCGAACCGGGGATTTCGAATTCGGATTTGGCGATGGATTTTGAATTGGTTTTACACTGGATATGGATTGGATTTGCTGGATCTGGATATGGGTTTAAAGACCCGGATTGATATTGATGGGGGACGGGCCCGGATTGAGTTTAAAGACTCGGGAGTTTAAAGACTCGGATATTATGATATTACCCCCATAGGCCTATTGAGTTTAAAGACTCGGGAGTTTAAAGACTCGGATTTATATGTGAGGCCTGGTTGAGTTTAAAGACTCGGATACAGCAGGTTTTGATCGGGTTATACTCTGGTTTCTTATGATGTTTTATAGTGTATCTGTTTCTTATGGTATTTATAGTGTTTCTGTTTCTTATGATGTTTCATATTATGGTTTTTCTAATACTTCATTGGCATGCCTGGTTTTAAACCGGAGGGAACAAATGATTTTATTTCCTTACGTTGATTTGCTGGTAAACGGTTTTAAAACTTTTATTCTTTTTGGTCCACTCACACCTTTTGTTTTTTTTATTTTCCCTCCAGGTCGTGGTGATAGCGCCGGGGTGAATGTTGAGGCAGATATCGAGGCATAGGGCTTCCGACGTTCTTCCGTTGCGGACTTAGACTTGTAGGACTTTTGGTGCCCATTTTGTAGAACTATGCTCTGACTTACTGTTGTATATATTTACTCCTTCGTCTGATGGTTATGCTTATAGTTGTATTAAGTTTATTTTTGGTATTGTAAGTATGATTGTCAGACGGGAGCAGGGTTCATCCCGAGTATCGAGGTGATATTTGGGACGGGTCCTGACAATTGGTATCAGAGCATAGGTTGTGTCAATTTGTGTTGGGTCTAGGTTGTTATACTAACTCTATGCCTCTTTCAGCGTACGATTGATCATGCCTCCGAGACGTGAACCCCCTCCACGACCTGAAGATGAAGCGGCGAGAGGGACTGAGAGCGCTTCGATCGAGAGAGCCCAGAGGCTTGGGGCTACTACGTTCAGCGGTGGGGCTGATCCCGAGGAAGCTCACCGATGGATCACCCGACTAGAACGTATTTTTGGGGTGATGCACTGTCCTCCCGAGGATCGGGTATTGTTAGCCACTTTTCTGTTGGATGGAGCTGCCTACGAGTGGTGGTACACGCTGGAACTGTCCGGCTGGGATGCACATACTGTGACCTGGGAGACTTTCCGGGAGAGGTTTCTAGATCAGTACTATCCCCGTTCTTTCAGGGATGCGAAGGAAGCGGAATTCCTTCACTTGAAGCAAGGAAACTTGACAGTTGCTGAGTATGAGCAGAGGTTCCAGATGTTATCTCGTTTTGCTCCGGCATTTGTGGCGACTGAGGCGGAGAAGTGCCGCCGGTTTGAGTTGGGTCTCCGGGGAGAGATTAGGGCCATAGTGACAGCCAGCTCTTTTGCTACTTTCCGAGAGTTGTCTGATGCTGCTGTCAGGGTGGAGGCCAGTTTACCTGCTCGACCACAGTATTCGGGCAGTGTTCGACGCCGAGAGCAGTCATTTCCAGGAGCATCGAGTCAGAGGCCCCCGAAACGGGGTAATTTTGGTGGATCACTATCGGCTGGTGGAGCCCGATATGGCAGACCAGGCAGTTTCCAGGGCTCAGGATTTCGAGGAGCTAGGTCACAGCCGACTCCTCAGGCGAGTGCGACTTCAGTGGCTTCGACAGGGAGGCATACCGGTGGACCCGGTAGAGACACTTGCTTCTACTGTGGGGAGCGAGGACATTTCCGTCGGGAGTGCCCATTGTTAGCTCCGGAGGGTGGAGCAGGTAGAGGTGCAGCAAAACCCGGGCGGAGTACTGCATCAGTATCAGGGGCGGCAGGCCCTAGGGGTGGCGGAGGTGCCACGAGCAGTTCCAGAGGGCGGCGGTAGGTCGTCGGGACCTCAGGCGCGAGTTTTTGCTACGACTCAGCAGGAGGCTAGGTCAGCACCGGGAGTGGTGACAGGTACACTCACCATACTTGGTCACACTGTTTTTGCTTTGATAGATCCCGGGGCTACCCATTCATTTATAGCTCGGAGTTGTAGTCTGGTTAAGGAGAGGGAGGTGTCTACTTTGGATTGTGCGTTAGGAGTGAGTACACCTACTGGGGAGGTGTTGGTAGTGACTCAGGTTTTGAGAGAGTGTCCGGTACTGGTAGGCCAGGTGGAGTTACTGGCAGATTTGTTACTCTTAGATTTACGGGACTTTGATGTGATCTTGGGTATGGACTGGTTGACGAGACATCATGCTTCTATCGAATGTTTCGATAGGAGAGTGACTTTTCGGAGTCCCGGATTATCAGAGACTACATTTCAGGGAGATCAGCGTGCACTTCCTACGGGAGTTATTTCGGCACTCGAGGCTAGTAAACTGTTACGGAAGGGGTGCCAGGGTTACTTAGCTCATGTGGTGGATACGCGTGCTACGCCAGAGAGGGCGGAGGATATACCAGTGGTACGGGAGTTTCCCGACGTTTTTCCTGAGGAGTTGCCAGGACTACCCCCACACCGAGATCTTGAGTTTACGATTGAGCTTCTACCAGGTACACAGCCTATTTCTCAGACTCCTTATCGTATGGCACCTGCCGAATTGAGGGAACTTAAGGCCCAGTTGCAAGAATTGGTCGATATAGGATTCATTCGACCGAGTATGTCACCTTGGGGAGCACCTGTTTTGTTTGTCAAGAAAAAGGATGGAGGATTGAGATTGTGTGTGGATTACAGGCAACTGAATAAGGTAACTATTCGGAATAAGTACCCCCTACCCCGGATTGATGATTTGTTTGACCAGCTCAAGGGAGCACAGTATTTCTCGAAGATTGATCTTCGCTCCGGCTATCACCAGTTAAGGGTTAAAGAGGAGGATATACCGAAGACAGCTTTCCGGACCAGGTACGGTCACTATGAGTTTGTGGTGATGCCTTTTGGGTTGACTAATGCCCCAGCAGCTTTTATGGACCTTATGAACCGAGTGTTCCGGCCCTACTTGGATCGTTTTGTGATTGTTTTCATTGATGATATTTTGGTGTTTTCGAAGAGTGCGAAGGCGCATGAGAAACATCTGAGGATCGTGCTTAAAACGTTGAGGGAGCATCAGTTGTATGCGAAGCTCAGTAAGTGTCAGTTCTGGTTGACCAGTGTTGGATTTCTTGGCCATGTGATTTCGGTCGAGGGCATTCGTGTGGATCCTCAGAAAGTTGAGGCGGTAGCCAATTGGGAACAGCCTAAGACGGTGACGGAAATTCGGAGTTTTCTGGGTTTGGCAGGGTATTACCGGCGTTTTATTGAGGGCTTTTCTATTCTTGCAGCACCGTTGACGAGGTTGACACGGAAGGGAGTTCGATTTGAGTGGGATGAGAACTGTGAACAGAGTTTCCAGGAGCTTAAAAGGCGGTTGACATCTGCTCCTGTGTTAGCCCTTCCAGATGACAGTGGGGAGTTCGAGGTGTACAGTGACGCTTCGTTACAAGGTTTGGGATGTGTCTTGATGCAGCACGGGAAAGTGATTGCTTATGCTTCCCGGCAATTGAAACCCCATGAGGTGAACTACCCTACACATGACTTGGAACTGGCTGCGGTGGTTCATGCATTGAAGATTTGGCGACATTACTTGTACGGTGAGAAGTGCAGAATCTTTACGGACCACAAGAGTTTGAAGTATTTGTTCACCCCAAAAGGAATTGAACCTCAGACAGCGCCGTTGGTTGGAGTTACTTAAGGACTACGACTGTACTATTGAGTATCATCCAGGGAAGGCTAATGTGGTAGCCGATGCTCTGAGCAGAAAGTCAGCTGGTTCTTTGTCGCATCTGAGGACAGTACGGTTACCTTTGCTGGTTGAGCTCCGTAAGTTGGGAGTAGCTTATCGGTTGGCCTTACCAGCAGATTTGGAAAAGGTACATAATGTCTTTCATGTTTCCATGCTTCGGAAATATATTCGAGATGATTCGCATGTTTTAGAAGCACAACCAGTGGAACTGAGGGAACACTTAAGTTTTGAAGAGCAACCTGTTGCAATCTTGGATCGGAAGGATAAAGTGTTGCGAAGGAAGACGGTTCCCTTAGTGAAGGTATTGTGGAGAAATCATCAGGTCGAAGAAGCTACTTGGGAACCCGAGGCCTTGATGCGAGAACAGTACCCTTATTTATTTCACTGAATTTCGGGGACGAAATTCTTTTTAGGGGGGTAGATTGTAACAACCCGTACTTACGGGAAGGGTAAAAATGTAATTTCTGTGAAGTTTTGTAAAAAGGACGATTTTGCCCCTGTGAATAGTAAACGAAAAGTTGACTTTTTGTACGATTGATTGGATGAGTGTTAGCCTTTGACCGTGACGTAGGTTAGGACGTCACGAGTCCGTAGACAGGCGGCAGGTTCGATTCGGACAATCGGAGGAGAAGTTATGATGTACGGAAGGTTGGGGGCGTTACCGTAATTTTGAGCTAATAGGGAAAATGTTAACTTTTTGGAGGATTTGTGGTTTTCACGTAGACCGAGGACCGTTGGATAGGTCTCGACGTCCTGAGTTCAACGACAGGCGGCACGCTGTCATCGGACGTCGGACGGAAAAGATACGGGTCTGGAAAGTCTGAGGGCAAAATGGTAATTTTGTGCAGGAGGGGCATTTTGGTCATTTTTCCTCAGCCCAATCAGATAAGGGCAAGTGGCAGATATTTGGGGCTGGCCTATGGATGTTGGACACGTGGGAGTGGCTGGATGGTTCCAGGCCATTCTCAAGTGTGCACGGCCACACCTTGTACAAAAATCAAACCGTGTTTGGGTTTGAAACACAGAAAACAGAGAGGAGTTTGGGTGAGGCGGTGATCGATCTGGAGGCTAGGGAGAGTGAGGAGTGACTGGTGAGAGTGACAGAGAGACGTGGGTGAGGTGCTGATCGTGTTTTGGGACTGGAATCGTGCACGGCGGCACGGTGGTGGTGCGGTGAACGTTTGAGGAAAACAGAGGAGACCGTGGACGGTGGAGGCTGTTGTGCCGTGTGGGTGAGGCAAACCGAGGCGGTAGGAGACTCAGGAGGTTGAGGGGAGTCCCACGAGCACCGTGGTGGGTGACGGTTCTCACGGCGGCGCCGGAATCGAAAGGTAAGCTCGTTTACTCTGTTTTTCGTGGATTTTTCAAATGCAAAGTCGTGACGTTGGGCTTAGAGTCGAGGGATTAGGAGGTCAGGGTGCTGTTCTGTGAGGTCTTAGGCGTCGTTTGTGGTGGTTGCCGTGACGGGAGGTTCACGGTGGCTGGTGGTTCGACGGCTGGTTCGTTGTACCCTGTTTTAGCCGTGAGTTTCAAACTCGAAGTCGTGGACTTCGGGGATGAATCGACGGATTCTGTGAGTTGGGTAGGACTAAGTAGGGTCCTAGGGTGGTGCTGGTATCACCACCGTGAAGGGGGAAGCTGTGGACGGCCGGGAAGGAAAACAGAGCCCACGGGCAAGTTTTTTCGAGGTTGAAGACGAAGGGTTTTAGGCCGTGATTTCTGGATTTTAGGACTGGGTTTGATTGCAGGGGACTGGACGAAGCTAGTGGTATTGAAATGGAGAAGAATGGTGGGTGAACGGCGGAGAACCGGTCACGCCGGTTCAACACAGTTGAACCGGTTGACTCGAGGTTGAAGATGGACTGTAGCAGGCGCGTGAGGCCCACGCGCAGCCACTTTGGGCGGCGCGTGGGGGCGCGTGGGGAGGACTCCGGTTAAGCGACCAACATGAGTTTAACTCTAAATGTCCTAAGGAGTCCAATGGTATAGTTTTCGGGTTAATCGGACGGTGTTACGGAATGGTTCGGGAATCCGTGCGGTTTAAGGTTTAGGATTAAAATATTATTAAATTCCCGAAAAATTGGGGAAAATAGGGAAGGTATCCTTGATGTTATTGTGACCCTATTTGGTATCTATTGACAGGACGGGAGACACCAGAGACGGTTGAGGAGCGCACGGAGCGCGAGTGACGTGTCGTAAACTGTGAGTGGACTCTTTCTTATTTCCGAGCATGCCAAACTGTTTTAATTACTGTTTTATGATTCTATGTGTGTTTTCATGCTTTAAATGATGGTTATACGTGATTGAGATGTTTGCACGTTTTTCGAGATATTTTCGGGGTTTTACACGTTTTTCGAGAAAAAGCCGGTTTTCAGATTTTGATGCCATATTTGAGAAATTCACCCTATAACTGTTTTCTGATGATGGTAAATGGGTTATGAAACATGGTTAGGGATTTCTTATGGTTTTTAGTATGGAATGGATTTTCCGGATTTGGGTTCGGAATGTCGGTTCTGAACGCCGGAAGGGCTTCGAACCGGGGATTTCGAATTCGGATTTGGCGATGGATTTTGAATTGGTTTTACACTGGATATGGATTGGATTTGCTGGATCTGGATATGGGTTTAAAGACCCGGATTGATATTGATGGGGGACGGGCCCGGATTGAGTTTAAAGACTCGGGAGTTTAAAGACTCGGATATTATGATATTACCCCCATAGGCCTATTGAGTTTAAAGACTCGGGAGTTTAAAGACTCGGATTTATATGTGAGGCCTGGTTGAGTTTAAAGACTCGGATAGGTCCAGCAGGTTTGATCGGGTTATACTCTGGTTTCTTATGATGTTTTATAGTGTATCTGTTTCTTATGGTATTTATAGTGTTTCTGTTTCTTATGATGTTTCATATTATGGTTTTTCTAATACTTCATTGGCATGCCTGGTTTTAAACCGGAGGGAACAAATGATTTTATTTCCTTACGTTGATTTGCTGGTAAACGGTTTTAAAACTTTTATTCTTTTTGGTCCACTCACACCTTTTGTTTTTTTTATTTTCCCTCCAGGTCGTGGTGATAGCGCCGGGGTGAACGTTGAGGCAGATATCGAGGCATAGGGCTTCCGACGTTCTTCCGTTGCGGACTTAGACTTGTAGGACTTTTGGTGCCCATTTTGTAGAACTATGCTCTGACTTACTGTTGTATATATTTACTCATTCGTCTGATGGTTATGCTTATAGTTGTATTAAGTTTATTTTTGGTATTGTAAGTATGATTGTCAGACGGGAGCAGGGTTCATCCCGAGTATCGAGGTGATATTTGGGACGGGTCCTGACAGTGGAAGTGTCCAGACGACAGGAGGAGCTACTGCCTCACGGCTGAGCTCACGACGGAGACAGGAGGACAGGTAATTCCTCATCCCCGTTTCTTTGCTCTGTTTTGTCGTCTGGTTTCAGAAGCTAAGTCGTAGCTTTAGAGGTAGAATCGAGGAGTCCCGTGAGGTCTAGGGAGTCCAGTGGAGTCCTAGGAGTTTTCTGGTGGAACAGCCGTGACGGGGGAGTGCGCGGCGGAGGTTAGCACGATGGAGAGTACTGGTGAGCTCTGTTTTGCCGTCGATGTTCAGATCGAAAGTCGTGGACCTAGGGAGAGAGTCGACGGTCTGGGTGAGTTGGGTGAGGTTTAGGATGGTCTTAGGAAGAGGTTGAGACTGCCACCGTGACGGGAGTGATCTGGGTGGCCTGAGAAGGAAACAGGGGTGTATCGGGTTTGTGATTCGAGTTTGTGTCGACGGGTTTTAGGTCGAGTCGAGGTGTTTGGAGTAGGGGAATGAGTTCCTTAGGATGGGACGATGAAGTTGGTGAGGAAAGGGAAGGAAATGGAGACGGGATGGCGGAGAACCGTTCTCGCTGGTTCGGTTTGCAGGCACTGTGCTGAACCGGGTCTGCTCGAGGTAGCCGATGCACTGTAGCAGACGCGTGAGGGCCACGCGCAGACACTTTGGGCGGCGTGAGAGCCACGCGCAGCCACTTTGGGAGGTGCGTGGGGGCGCGTGTGGCGGTCTTTGGGGAAAGTGTCAACTAAGTTTTTGGTTTAGGTGTTGTGACGAGTCTGTTGGACTTGGTTTCGGGTGGTTCGGACGTCGTTTGAGGTTAGTTCCGCGAGGGCGAAGGTTTAGGGTTTCGGTTCGTTACGATTAGAACCTGGGGGATTTTGTGGGAAATTAGGAGAGTCTTCGTAGACGCGTTAGTAACGTACTTTGGCGGTTGTTGACAGGATCGGGAGTTCCCGAGGAAGCTGAGGAACGTACGAGACGTTCGGGACGCGATTGAGGGCTTGGTACTGTGAGTGGACCCCTTCTCTAAACTCGAGCATGCATAACTGTTTTTCTATCATTTTTTATGGTTTTAATCATGATTCTATGTTTATCGAATATGCTTTGTTGGTTTTACACTGTTGTACGTTTTTCAAGGAAGTACGGTATTTGACACGTTTTACGAGGAATGTCGATTTCTGAGTATAATGCCATGGTTTTGGGGTTTTCAAATGATAACTGGATTGGAATGATTCTATGGATTTTGGAACACGATTTGACAAACGAGGTTTTCGGTTTAAGAATCGGATTTCGGAAAGCGGAATTTGGTTTTAAATTTGAACAGTGAATTTCCGGATTTGGGTTCGGAATGACGGTTCTGGAAGCCGGAAGGGCATCAGACCAGTGATTTCGGATTCGGGTTTGGATATGGATTGAGAAATGGTTTTCAAATGGTTTTGGATTGGATTTGCTGGATCTGGTTATTGGGTTTAAAGACCTGGATATTGATTTGACGGGGGACGGGCCCGGATTGGGTTTAAAGACCCGGATTGAGTTTAAAGACTCGGATATTGATATTTTCCCCCGTAGGCCTGTTGAGTTTAAATACTCGGAAGTTATTTGAGGCCTGGATTGAGTTTAAAGACTCGGGAGTTTAAAGACTCGGATAGGTCCAGCAGGTTTGATCGTACAATGATGATTTGATACTCACGATTTATGATGCGGTTTTATGATGCTTATGATATGACTTTTATACCCGTTTTATAGTGTTTCTGTTTCTTATGATGTTTTATGGTGATTGATTTATAACTGTTTTAATAACTGGGTTATGCATGTGGTTTCAAAACGGAGGGCTAAAACCCGGTTTGCTTATAAAATGGTTTTGGAAACTTTTATTTTATTTTGGTCCACTCACACCTTCTGTTTTAAATTGCCCTCCAGGTCGTGGAGTTAGCGTGGGGTTTTGCGTCGAGGCAGCGTCTGAGGCATAGGAGTCGCAAGAGGGATCCCGGAGTGTTTTTCTTTTCCATGTGCGTGCATCTAGTTTACTGGTTTTATTTCCTGTGTATTTGGGACTATGCTCTGTAAAATTTTAACTTCGGGATGTATTGTGTAATTTCTCCTGCGTCTGACTGAGTACTTTGGTGGTTACGTGTGAGTTTTACCTTGGTGTTGTATTGGGGAGTCAGACGAGAGCAGGATTTACCTCGGGTTTCGGGGTGAAACCGGGGTGGTCCTGACAACAATACTTACTCGTCTGCAGCCAGACGTACCACTAACACTCACGTCGTATCGACTACATTCGACTACATTCGACCACATTGAATGACAGAAACCACTCGTTACGAATTGACACCACTTGTCAAATCTACCATTTCGTTGACACAATCAACTCGACGGTTCCTTACTCAACCACTAACTATCCTGACGTCTGCTCCCACTGGGAGTCATCAGACCTCACTAATCGATCCACGTTGACACCTTCGACAAACCGTCACCACTTGACAGTCGCCAGTCAAAAACTGACACTATACCCATTTGTGGTTACACCGATCACCAATTTACTCAACCTGAGTAAATACTAACCAATAAATAACTCGACCTGTGTGTAACTAGATCCATCAGGAATACCATGACCCAGTGCACAGTATTCAATGTCCAGTTCACGTACTCGACTAATCCAATGGTATCGGAATCAATCCGACTACCAACACGCTCACCAACGTACTACCGTCACTAGGCACCACAAGTATGCCCAGTATTGTACCTCGAACTATGTACCAGATACGTACACCTACCCATCAATCAGCTTACAACCACCTAGGTCGTAGCCAATCACGTTTCAATTATGGAGTTCATTTGTCCAATCCAGTATCAGACAAATCGAAACCCCAACCCATCATCTATTTCCAAATCCGAATCCGAATCCGCAATTTCGTAAGAAAGTCCGGATCCAAACCCAGAAATCATATCCATAATCATGTCCAAATTCGAATCCGAAATTATTATTCCGTAGCTAACGTTTGGAATAACCATTCTGAACCCAAATCCATAAAAAGAAAATCCACAGTCAAGCTCTAGAATCAAATCCTGAATCGTCACCCAGAATCCGATTCCAAAACCCAAATCCAGAAATCTTCTTTCAAGTTCCAAAATCAAATCCTGAATCGTCATCTAGAAATCTGATTCCAAAACCCGAAATATCGTTCACGTCTATCGAGACGTACCAAAACCGAACCTATCGGTTACCTGCTCAACCGATTATCACATTACCTTCGATTGACTTCATAGGAAAGCCAATCACATCATCCACACACCTAGGCTGACAAAATCCGACCTCACCAGACGCCTACTCACCTGAGGAATATACCATACGGGATTCACCTCGAAAAGAAGTTCAGTCCCAACATCCTCAACTCAAACATCCAAGTAAGAGCGATATACTCTCCACCTATCTGGATCATCAATATCACGATCCAGATCCATAACGATACCCAAAGTCCTAAACCAAGTCCCACATCTAAACAGATTAGTCAACGACAAGACACGCCGAGACTGTGGGTTCTCACTGATTACCTCGTATCGATCCTTGGCATTCCACCTAGAAAAATCAAGGATGATACAAGACTATGACATCAAAATTCATCATACGTGAATGCAACCAAAACTCATTGTATTCATCACACCACGTAATCCAACATCGTCTGCTACCCAGCAAAAATGAGAAATCTCAGTCACCAAACTTCGATGTACTCGTTGACAATGCGGAAAACCCACATTCCACTCGTCACCTCAATCGCAACCTCTCGCGATTCCGAAGTTCCAACAAGATTGGAAACAACATACCCGGACATCAACCACGTGTCCCCTAACCAATTTAACTCTATCTGAGATCCACTCCCGAACCACAGATACCGAACATATACGTAACTCGATGGAGTCACATCCCGACTCGTGACTCACCGTCATCACAATCACCGACACCAGCACTAACGCCAGCACCAGCACCAACGCATTATCACCTGCACTAGTATCAGCACACAGGCATCCACACTAGTAGCAGCACGCTAACATCAGAATCGGCACACAGACATCAGTATCAGTACACCACCAGCCCATACACTAACATTAGCACACCGTGTGCAAAACATAGAACCCTGGATCTCCGCTCATACCGAGCGACGACCCCGTACCTCTGCTCGAATAGGAAAAACTCTACCTCCCTCGTACCCGACAACTCTGGGTACAGTCACCCTGAAAACTCAGACGAGAAAAGGAAACGTCCCCTGAACGTCCCTGATTCCCAACAATCGTAACTACAACCACTCTCGGTAGTAGCGTCTGCCACAGACTCGTGCAGATCTAACTACCGGACCTCGCTATCGAGACTCCGCATCCAACGGAATCCATCGACCGTACAAACTATCCCGTATCTCAAACCTGGGATTTCATCGACAAGTACCAACCCTGATAACATGTCCAACCGAACTCTAACCAGTGTCGTCTACCAGGTCGTTCATGACCTTAGTTGCACCAACAGTCTATCACAACTGAAGTAGCACGACAACCAACTAGGTCTAACCGATAAATACAACCTCGACTGCAGAGTGCAGTCCCAACACAAGCTGACATGACTAGACCGACTAACGAATCCAAATCCGAATAGTCGTCCAAGTCAAACCACTCGTCAACTCACCTTTCCGAACCATACACATAAGGTAGGGTTCCCCAATCCTACCTAGAGTTCCTCAGAACCCAACTGCTAACTGCAGTATAATCCAAAATCTGACCATCCACGTGGTCCCGACATCGTAAAGACGTCAATCCAATCCTACCGTCAATCCAACTAGGATTCTACGAATCCGACCGCTGCCATAAGTTCAACAAGAGTTCCACGTACTCGACTGCTAACTGCCAACCGCAGTACACTCCACAATCCAGCTGCGAACCGCCAGGAGCAGTAAATCCGTTCAACTAAACAATATCCGACCATCAATGGTCACAACACGAAACTGTCGTCGGAACCGATCCCACGACATCGTGAAGACGATCCCAACTAACCGTCTCACGATCAAAATGCTAACGTACCGTTTACGTTATCATTCCGTAGGGTCCCACACTGTCAACCCTGACAGAACTATGACAACCCCGGCATCAAGTGTCAAACCAAGACATTCCTTGATACAGTCCTACTAACTATCGTATCGGCATCCCAACAATCAGGTTGACCACGAACTGTAGCCACTTGAGATATCACATCCTCGACCTGCGTACATTCCAAGAGCTCCACGGTTGCTCGAATAGAGACAACCCCGCTCTGATATGAGCAATCCTATGAGCAATCCTATGCTCTGATACCACGTTGACAGGACCCATCCCATTCACCGTGGGATTAACACATGATGACCCTGCTCCCGTCTGACACGGAGTGTCAGACAAGGGATATTTCCGACCTTTGCCCTCCCGGACTATCAGAGTACGCCAGGATCCGGAGGAGGTATGTGATATCTCGGTCTCTGCTACAGTCCACATCCGATGTCAACCTGAAGGGCAGTCAAAACATTAAAAGCTGTGAGTGGACAAAAAAGGAGTTTATAAAAACATTCCCATAAAGACATTTGTACCCTTCACTAAAAAGCATGCATGCATTCGAAAACCATTTAACCAAATGGAAACCACATGTGGGAACTAAGCCCAAATCCATAATCAAATCAAATACACGAGCCACTGCTCAACCCTGTGCACACCTGTGCACACCACATACCAAAGAATCGTAAAGATTCAACCATACGGGCCATTGCCCAAAACCATACGGGACTCAGCCCAAAACCATCATGAAACCAACCATACGGGCTACTTCCCAAAACCTGTGTAACCACACATCACATCCATATATCATATATATATATCATATATACATATAAGTCACACAACTAATCCTGTCACGGTATCCAAAGCTACGCGCGTGCTACTCGGGTCTCAATCCGAGTCTTCTCAAAGTCAAGGTCAATGTCCGCAGACCACTGATCCTACTCGAGGTTATAGTAACCATAGTCTTTCTGAGAGTAAGGAACCCAACTGGGGGGTGACTCCACTCAGTCGGTGCTCCGTGACTACTCCGGGGTCCACCCAGGCCAACGACCCTCCCCGGAGGAGATAATAGAAGTAAAGGAAGGTATATGCACATATATATACATAATACAAATATTCATGCCTGGTTCCCCTGAACCGTCATGATCCATAATATCCATAACCAAGGTAACATGCTGGTTCCCATAAACCGTCATGTACCGTAATAACATAACCAGGGTAACATGCCGGTTCCCATAAACCGTCATGTACCATAATAACATAACCGAGGTAACATGCCGGTTCCCATAAACCGTCATGTACCATAATAACATAACCAGGGTAACATGCCGGTTCCCATAAATCGTCATGTACCATAATAACATAATCGAGGTAACATGCCGGTTCCCATAAACCGTCATGTACCGTAATAACATAACAAGGGTTCATGCCGGTCCCCATAATCCGTCATGAACCACGATACCATAACAAGGGTTCATGCCGGTTCCCATAAACCGTCATGAACCGGGAAATCCACCTAGGGTCCCTGACCCGAAATCATAAACCGTAAAGTAACTGGGTCTCGTGCCCGAACATAGGACATCAGTTGGGCACCGTGCCCGATATCTGAGTCATATGCCCGATACAAAACCAAATGGGTCTCATACCCGAGTTCATCCTTTTAGAAATCCAAAAACTTTTCATTTAAACCAATAAAGAAATACCGACCCGTATAAAGCCGAAATCTCAAAATACGTGCTTATACGTAACCACATACAAATGCACCCATGGCATCATCAAACATGTATTAAAACATATAATAAACATTTATGCATGCACCATTTATAAAATTAGGTCCATTCACAGACCGTCCGAGCTGCCGCCTCGATTTGCGTGTCGTAGGCTTTCCCGAGCCAATCACTATCACCGGGACTCCCAAACCTGTCCAAATTGTAATAGAAGGTTACTAACTACCTTATTAACCTCCTACCAAAGCCCCGTAATTTTCCCAAACTTTTAATTATTTTTAAGTCGACCCTAAACCTTCCGATGCCCCGAAACATATCGAGACGGTGTTCGATTGACACGAAACTAGTCCCAAAATGTTCGTTACATCGAATAGAAGATTTCACGTGTTGAGCACTTCCTAAAATTACTGTTCACACGCCCTCACACGCCACTCGAAGGTCCAAAACACTATTCATCGTCACTAACCTCCAGCTGAACCAGTTTACTGTTCACGACAATGTTCACCCGTCTTCAACCTCGGTTTTCTCTGGTTTTCGGACCGATTTTAGGTCCATTTCATCTCCTTTTTATCCTAATATCATCCTAATCCTATTTCCTATCATTTAGACATTAAAACCCGAGAAAAAACCACCCAAAACCGTGCTTTTCCGATCGGCCATGGTGGCCGGATTTTCCCCCGTCGTTCACGGCCATTTTCGGCCATCCCAAGCCCCAAAACGAATCCTAAACTTCTCCCTATGTCCCCAGAAACCTAACCTAGGTCTTAGAATCGAATAAAAAT